>CM076679.1:131919606-132519606 GCA_038501925.1 Xenopus petersii
GATTGAGGGAGAAATGTGACTGTCGAATTGGAGTTAGAAATAAATTTAGACTTGTGGTTACTGTACAGCGAATAATGCCCAATTTTAATTATTAAAGGAAATGTAAACATTAAATACAATTGAACATAAAATGTTAGGTAAATTTTGCAATTTACATACATTATTTTTGTGGAAGCTTATTTATCAATTTTAGTGGTTTTAGAGGTTTTTGAAACCCTGACTAAACTCATATTCTCTAAAACCATGAATGTCATAAAATATATTATAAAATCTGATAAAAAAAAAACAGTGAACAATGCTCTAAAAAATACATATACCTCTAGATTCTAGATTTTTTGGACAATTACTAGCAAACTTAGAAAACCTCTAAAAGTCTGAATTCATTAAAAATGGTCCAATAGGATCAGCGCAGCTCCCATTAGAGTTTTTCATGCTATTTATACTTAAAAAGCTTTTAAAAAAATTATAGCGTTTAAAAAATATAGAAAAAACACCATTTTTTAGAGATTCTTTAAAAAAAATAGAAATTTGATTGTTAGTAAACAGAGCCCCTAATTTTAATATATATATATTTTTTTTTTTTTAAGTCGGCTGTTCTCTTTGCTTGAGAAAGAGGTGGATATCTATACATTATTATTCATATTTTTAATATGATTCAGTAGTAAAATCAACTCAACAATTTAAGCTGATTTTCTACATTTGGGGACTTTACAAAGATACTGTACCTATACTGTACCTACTGTAGGAGCCTTTTTTACTAACATTCAAATTTCTTTTTTTCCCAATGAAAAACGTGTGGTTTTCCTATATTACTTAAAAGCTTTAAAAATTCAAGATTTATTAAGTGTAAAAAACACAAAAAACTCTACAAAAATGTGCCAGGTATAAGTTGTCAAGGTCCTATAGAAGTCAATGGGAGCTGCACTGATCCTATTGGTTGGACCATTTTTTAAGTATGACCTTCAGAGTTTTTCAAAAACATTTCGCTAGTAATTGTCCATAAAACTCGAATTATTAGCTGTTTTAGAGGTATTCTTTGTTTATTAAATTGTATTCAATATATGATTGACAGCTAAGATGTTGAATGCATTTATAACAGGTATGGATATTTTAATTTAAAAAAGAATTTGGGCTTCATGCTTAATTTGAAAAGGACTATTAGTATACAGCTTTTTATGTCTGGATGACAGATCCCTTTAAATTTGAGGTTTTTTTTAATACATTCCATGGCATTCGTGGTTTTAGAGAAAGTGAGTTTAGTTGTGTTTTCAAAAACCAATAAAACCACTGAAATGAGACTGTTGATAAATGGCCTCCATGTGTAAAAACCACAAAAAACTCAGAAGTCAGCTGATCCTCGTGGACCCTTTTTAATCAATTTTTGCTTTTGCAGGTTCTCTGATTTTTTTTTCTCCAGGAATTGTTTGAAATATTCAAATTTTTAGAAGTTTTAGTTTTAGAAGTCTCAGAGACTCCAGTACGTAGTGGCAGGATGGAAGATGCAAACTTAATGCCTTATATTATGTATGGGAGTCTAATACCCTTCACCGAGACACCTTTACTGCCGTGATCTACTTCAAGGGGCAGATATATCAAGGGTCGAATTTCGAAGTAGAAAAAGCTTCGAAATTCGACCATCGAATTGGAATACTTCGACTTTGTATATCAAAGTAGAAGTTTTTTTACATCGAATTTGGCCATTTGCAGTCGATGTAAAATTGAACAATGAAATCTTTTTTTTTCCTTTTTGATTCTAAGTATTTCATCCATCAATCGAATGATTTTTCTTTGACTTCAAAAAACTTAGAAAAATTCTCCAGAAGGTCCCCATTGGCTAACATAGCACTTTGGCAGGTTTAATTTGGCGAAGTATTGAAGTCTAAGTTTATTTTAAAGAGACAGTACTTTGATTATCGAATGGACGAATATTCAAACGATTTTACTTCGAATCGAAGTCTAAGTCGTAGTATCCTATTCAATGGTCGAAGTATCCAAAAAATTACTTTGAATTACGAATTTTTTTACTTCAAAAATGCCCTCGAATTCACTTCGACCCTTGATAAATCTGCCCCCAAATGTTCAAATATGCCTGTAATGTTCAAGGATTTTTTTAGAATTTTACCTATGGAAATATGTATTTTTTTAATATCTTTTATAGAATTACACAGGATACTGTTTACACCACTAGCAAAGAGATCCCCTCTTTAGCTTGGAAAAACATTTGATATTGATATTACATGAAAATATACTTGCACTGGCTTCTGCTACTTTTCAGAATAAAATTCAAACTAATGCCCCTGACATTCAAAGCAGTTCTCCTCTACTGACCTGCTCCTCAACTCTTCGCTCATTCCCTCCTCACATGCTCCCATTCAAGACTTTGCAAGGCTACACCCCTCCTCTGGAATTCTCTCCCACTGTCTGTCCCACTTTCTCCCAACCTTTCTGATTTCAAAAGATCTCTTAAAACACACTCATTTAGAGAAGCTTACCCTCATTTTCTTTAGTTACCAAATACCATATGCTACACATCTCACCTTGCTTATTTTTGGTCTTGCCCTCTGGTAACTTGATGTCTATCACCTTTTCTCACTCTGTTATGAAAAAAGAAAAATCTACCAAACTCACAAACCCACACCCATTAACTTACCAATAATAATTCTCAAAAAGAATCATTGTGAGAAAAAAAGCAAAACTTTTTTGTTTTAGTTGTTAATTTTTAGTTGCCAATTATCGAACGAAAAACAGAGCAAACAGCCCGGAACTATTGATAATCCTCAATGTAAAAACCCTGTAGCATCAGCTTATATTACAGGGGAACCTCATTTTCTGCTGGATAATTAGTGACAACCCCTAAGCTTAGCTTCTCAACTTTCTTCTCAGACACTTTCCAAGATGGTGACCCCCTGTGACAAATTTGAAGTTGTAGATCATTGTTGCTATTGACAAGCTCAATAAAATATGACATTTTGACTCATATTCATTTTTAGGGTTTAGTTCTCCTTTAAGTAAATGCTTTTTAGCAAATTTCCAGCAAACTAAATGGGTCAGATTAGCCCATTGCTACGGCAATTACATATTGTATACTATAATACTTAATATGGTCTCTGTGAATGACCCTCAATGCAAGTGCAAAATGCAGTCCACTCAGAAACTTTACAGCACCTGAGATCTACAAGTGGTCAAGAAACCAAAAATAAAATATCCAATTTCATGCCAAACTGGGATGTGATAACTTATCTTGGCACAATGTGATGCTATTGCAATGTTTTAGTTGGAGCACGATAATGACAATGTGTTATTGATAAAACACATTTTGTGAGCAAGCCAACACCAGGTTCAAAGAGCCAAAATCCGATTCCTATCATAGGGACAGATAATGCATTACTTTCTTTTGTTGGGTTGATAAACATAGACTGCGAAAACGTTCTTTTTTTTATTAAACTAAAAACATTTTCAAGACCCTTCTACCCAAAACAAGAGCAGTTTAGCAGTGCCAGAGGATGTATGGACGCAGGGCACATTTACTTAGCTCGAGTGAAGGAATAGAAGAAAAAATCCTTCTGAATTTCAAAAGTTTTTTTGGGCTACTTCGACCATCAAATTGGCTACTTCGACCTTGACTATGACTTCGAAACGAAAAATCATTTGACTATTTGACCATTCAATAGTCAAGGTACTGTCTCTTTAAAAAAAACTTCGACCCCCTACTTCGCCACATAAAACCTACCGAACCTCAATGTTAGCCTATGGGGAAGGTCCCCATAAGCTTTCTAAGCTTTTTTTGATCAAAGGAATTTCGTTTGATCGATGGATTAAAATCCTTTGAATCGTTCGATTTTTCCTTCGATCGTTCGATCATAGGAAATGCGGTAAATCCTTTGACTTCGATATTCGAAGTCTAAGGATTTTACTTTGACGGTCGAATATCGAGGGTTAATTAACCCTCAATGTTCGACCCTAAGTAAATGTGCCCCATAGTATCAAAATCTTTATCAAAATTGTGGTATTTCACTTTATTGCAAAACCCATGTCTATTTCTGCTCATTTCCAAATAGAAACCGTTTCAATTTGATTGACAGGATCTATCTTGCAGAAACCCATGCTGGCTCACACATGTACTATTATTATCCGAAATATATTGCTGAATCTTATCTCTTAATAAACATTCTTGCAGGTTTTCCGCTGTAGATGCCAAATGTGCAGATCAATAGATTCCAGCCTGTATTTTATTTCATTTTCAAGACAGAACATTTACGATGTAACAGGTTTTTAAGAATCCTTGAGGATTAGGGGATCGGGTCTGAGTACAGCTGAAGATCAGGCACCCAAGTATAAGCATCACATGGTATTGATAATGTACATTAATAATAAAAAATTGAAGGTAGAATTTGACATTTTATTTGTCATCATTAATTATTTATTCCACGTAAACAAATTTTGGATTACAATAATTTTACTTACTGAGGATATTTATGTAAGGTGAGAATGGTACCAGTTTTATCTTTCCCCACAACTGTTAGATAAACAAAGATGGAGCAGACTTTAAAATAATACCTATATTCAAATTTCTAACCAATGCAGATGTTTGTTATTTCATATTAGAGCACATAGTAACCTGACTACATAAGAGCTCAGTAAGAGTCAGATCTGTATTTTCAGACTGCAGCACAAATTTTGAGAAAAATAAGTACCATCTCCAGGGTATTGAGTCCTGGGTAAGGCAAATCTACACTTGTAACTCAATTTGATACTGACCTGTCATTATTGCTTTAAAACTGCATTCAGGTGAACACAATGCAATAAAACGCTCAATTATTTCAACTGTGGTGAATGATGTTGACCTTTTGCCAGTAATTAAACACCAAGTTCTCTGTCTCTCTGGCCAGAGTTAGTTTTATACCAGTGATGGGCGTATTTGCGCCATTTCGCTTAGCCGGAAAATTCACGAATTTTGCGCGAAATTCACGAAACGATGAAAAATTCGTGAAACTGCGCCGGCGTCTCGTTTTTGACGCCGGCGCCCGTTTTTGATGCCGGTGCCCGTTTTTTGATGCCAACGGCAACGGCCGTTTTTGACGCCGGCGTCCGTTTTTTTCGGCGCAACAGAATTTTTATTGACACGAGCGAATTTTTGCAGGCAAATTTATTCGCTGGCGGCGAATCGCACAAATTCGCTGCGAATTCGCGCCTGGCGAATAAATTCGCCCATCACTATTTTATACTATTGTGTGTCTGTTTCATGAAATCCTAATTGCAAAAGAGAAAGTTGTGGTCACCACTAACAAGGGCCATGTAACGTAGGGCCATATCTGCTGGCATATTTACATTAGGGGAAGAAAATGCATAACATCTTCTTTCTGCCCCCAAATTACTGTGCATTCACGGGAAAAGTATCAGCACATGTGGCTTGGATTTTGGCATGAAAATTTATAATGGGTTTCCTTATACTTCCTTATCCTCTAGTTGCTGTGCATAAAAGAATGGATCTTGTTGCGCCTGTTAGCATAAAGGTATTGGCCCACAAGATAATGACAACTTCCTGCTATACTTTAGTGTTGGGCAGAGGATGGATATTTCTCTTTGAACTTCCACTGCAGGAGGGGGTGGATATTGCTGGGGAGCCTGGTACCTAGCCTGGTACCTAGGCCCCACTAAAGGAGAGATCCCAAGGGTATGGAGACCCATGGCAAAGTCATGAACAGAGAGACTCTGTAAGAGCACTTTCTAGGAAAGTGAGGCAGATAGTTGAACTAGTTATCAGCCTGTGCTCCAACTAGGATTGATAGCAAGGGGGTAGTTCTCCCCTCGGGCAAGACTGGCCTGTAGTGTAGGAATCACAGACTAATATGGATGTAGGTTTTGTATTCCCTGATCCAATGTGTGGTGATCCATGTAATTGTCCAGAGATTCTGAGGGTGCATCTAGAAACCTGTAAGCATGTCTCAGGGAAATCACATAGTGCTGGCTCTGAATTGCTCTGAATTGCTGTGCCCAATACACATTTAATACTGCCTCAAAAGATGGGACTGCAAGAACCTCTAGTGCCCTCTGTCTTTATATTTTTGGTATAGTAGCAGGAGAGGTGTAGATGTACAACACTCTCACTTTCCTCTTCCACATAGTGAAGGCCCATTCTGGGTAATCCATTGTTCTACTGCTACTACTCTGGGAAGACAAGTATTGAGCTGAAATTTAGGTTACACGTACTTTCACAATTCCACTCCTCAAAATCCACAATGTCTGTGCACGGGGGGGGGGGGTTGCTCTGCTGGCTAATGGACAGTGATTTGGGTGCAGAAAGGAGTGGATATGTGTTTTTTTTCCCCTGTGTATGAGAAATTGCCTTGTGGGACGTGACCCTCAACCTTTCAAATCATATTAATGAGAGTGTGGTCACTAAATGCATACAAACAAATAAACTGTCACTCAGATTAGTGAAAGGTGTCAAAATATGACCCACCTCTGCTTGCTGCCCAAAAGTTTGTCACTTTTTGTAAATTAAAAACTGTGTCTAGACATGCAGTATCTGACTAATGATTGGCAAATTTGCGCACTTTCGCTTTGCCGAACAATTTGCGAATTTCCTGTGAAATTCGCAAAACGGCTAAAAAATTCGCAAAACGGGCCAAATTTTTTCGCCGCTGGTGAATCGCGCGAATTCACGCCTGTCGAATAAATTCGCCCATCACTATATCTGACACTGTGTTCTGTGGTGTCGGGCGCTCCTAACCAATGTGTCCCACCATAATACTACTTTTAGATTCTGATTTAGCTCTAATAGAACAGAATAGAGTCAATGAATTCAACTGCATCCCAATAATTCTGTGAATACTCACCATTATGTTGTCAAGTGGAACAAGAATATACTACTGCCACAAAATCCAATATAAATTTGAAGGTATTTTGCAATAGTTTGCTATTGCTGTCACCGAATATTTGCTTTCGAAGTCCTCCCAGACAAGTTATGGTTTAACATGGTTATTTTATAACCCTGGTCTTTTGAAATGTGTGCTTTGGATAACTAGAACCTATTTATGCGGCTCTACTTTCTATCAGCAATAAGTAATTGTGTCATGAACCTTTTAACAAATCTTGATAGGCTGTCCACTGAAGCAGGGAATTCCAATTTCTTACTTGTTTAGTATGACAATGCTGCGTGCCTGCTGCTTATACCTTTGGATTTCCATAAATATCACTTGTGGGATCATTCAGCTTGTAAACAAATTCTGCAACATGCACAGCCACAAATCAGCACTTCTCTCATTTATCTAAACAATATCTACAAATTCAGGCTTTGCACTTGCTTTTTCTGATAGAATATGCAGTGATTGTTATGTGTGTAAGTTTATTACTGAATACAAACTATGGTTACTGGACACTGTGGTTACATTCTGTAATGCAGAAGATTTACAAATCAAAAGACTTGGTACTTCCTTGACTGCTGTGCAATCACATTTGCTCACCGCAGATTCGCAAATTTATTTGCTGGTGGCAAAACGCAGAAATTCGCCGCAAATTTGGGCCATCACTATTTATATGTAGGTTTTAGTAATGTGTTTGCAATAAAATGGATAGAAACATGGATAGAAACATGTATTATATATATATATATATATATATATATATATATATATATATATATATATCTATATCTATATATATATATATATATATCTATATCTATATATATATATATATCTATATATATATATATATATATATATAGATATATATATATATAGATATAGATATATATATAGATATATATATATATATATATATATATATAGATATATAGATATATATATATATATATATATATATATATATATATATATATATATATATATATATAATACATGTTTCTATGGCGGGAACAAAAAGAAAAAAACCAAAAAGCAAACCGAAGGCAGAGGAAGTGACGTGTTTTTGTTTTGCTTTTGTTTTGGTTTATTCGTTTTATCTGATTTTTGTTTCCATTCTTAATGTTAGTGTTTTTCCTACTATGAGGTCACTTACACGTCACTTCTTCTGCCTTCGGTTTGCTTTTTGGTTTTTTCTTTTTGTTCCCGCCACATTGTGTATTTATTTCCGTTTGTTTGACACATTTTTTACTTTGAGAAAGGCTGTTGTATCAGCCGAAACGTCAGCGATTGTCCACAATTAAAAGCTTTTACTACACTTAAGACCTGCGAGTGCGATCTCTATTTCTTCTATATATATATATATATATATATATATATATATATATATATATATATATATATATATATATATATATATATATATATCTATATATATATGTACACACACACACAAGATCCTCTGCACTCAACCCATTATCAATAAACTGTATTAAGGACATTGAAACATTTTGTGCCTTAAGCTACTGAAAATGCCTTACCCTTTAAACAGGGATTGTTTGTCCATATATTGCAATATATTTAAGCCAAACAACTACGTCACAGTCACCCCATATCTGGCCAGTCCTACACTTAACTTGCATCTGATTCATTAAGAATTCTATTGCTTCATTTTACATTCATACGTTTTACCTGCAACTTAGTTGCTGCTTTCAAAGTGAAACTTCCAAACTTGGTTGCCCTTTTATTGGCCACCTGTGGGATCACCTGACTATAACTGGAAAGAGTCGGAGCTACAAAATGGAGCTGGTCACTGCTCCTGTATAAATGATAACAAACAAGGGAAAGTTGTGCTCACCACTATATACAGTATTAGTGATGGGTGAATTTGTGGCCTTTCGCTTGGCGGACAAATGAGTGAATTTCCAGCGAAATTCGCAAAATGGTGAAAAATTTGCGAAACGGCGACAGCGTCCATTTTTTTATGCCGGCGCATATTCGCTGGCAAAAATGCACCGGTGTCCAAAATAATTGACACTGGACGCTGGCGAATTTTCACCATGGTTTCCGCGAATTTCTTTGTCGGCGGCGAATCGCGGGAATTTGCCACAAATTTGTGCCTGGAGAATAAATTCACCAATCACTAGACAGTATATGTAATATTTTTGCTTCAAAAATCACATTTTTTTTATTCAAATTTTTGAGATTTCAAAATTTTAAAAAAATCAAAAAAAAAGTTCAAATGAAACAAATTGATAGCTGATTCCTATTGAGCTTCTTTAGAAGTCATTGGTAGATGCATTTCAAAATTCAAACTATTTTACCTTTATTTTCTTCACCCTTGTAGAAATGAATGGCGGAATGTGATTTTCATCAAGTTTTTTCTTGAAATTTTATAGATTCAAGTTTTTATGTAAATATGCTAGCAAATGAAAAATCGTGTTTAACCATTATTGAGTTTTCCATAATTGATTTAAAAAGCTCTTGAATTAACAATTTGATAAATTCTCATTCATATTTTGGGGGCACATTCTCATGGTGGTATAGTAAATGTTGGTAAATGTGCATTGAGCTGGTCCATTTAGGGGAGAGAAAGGTAAGAGGGAAGCAAGTTTGAAATTAAAAGACATATTTCTATATTTACATAATTTCCAGCATAAAATTGCAGGCCTCCTACTCTTGTACCATATACTAGCGTAAGGGACTGATTAATTAGATTACTGGTAGCCCCTTAAAGTTTTTAAAGAGCTACAGTAAGTTGGGTAATACAATATACTGGGGAAAAGTTTCCTGTTCCTGTGTAAAAGTATTTCCTGGGTAGTTCCATAGTTGATCAGGAGGGGTCTAAAGTACAGTATATAAGGGAGATATTAGGATCATCCTTTTTTTTACTGGATTCCCCCTTGCAGGCAGGTAGGAGAAGAATGGAGCCTAGGTGAAGGTTGACCCATTCAGCTGGATATTCTCTATTAAAGCTCACTCACGGGAGTGACAATTAGAAGTAGGGAGAAGCTTGAGCACCACTGAGATGGATTTTAAAGATTAGAGTTCTAGTTTGTACTACCCAAGGAATCCTGGAGCACAGGCTTAGGGTAGATGCTAGTCCATCTAGGTACCACTTCTGATGCCTTAAAAGCTTAGGATGACACTTTAATATCAACTATCCATGACTATTTGGGTTATTGGCCCCTGAAGGGCAAATTCTCCTTGTGAATATTCTGGTACTTCATCTTTATTACCGCTAAGTGATCTGGATATTTGGCTGCCAAAAAATAAATTGCTGTTTAATATTAAGAAACACTTGCATCTAATCACTTGTGAAGCATAGTTCTGCAACAGCTGTTAGAGTCCTGCATTGGGTCAGGTACCCTCAGGATACCCACAGTATGATTGGCAGATAATTCTTCCCCGCAGGTACCCTATACACTGCAGTAGGGGGGCTACAGGTGGTCAATATTGGGGAAACAGCTGAAAATTGAAGTGTCCCAATGGTAAAAAATGACCGGCATGAGGTCACTTCCTGTCAAAGTGATGTCACATCTGGCCGGTGTGGCAAACACTGCAGGGAGTGGGTCGGGTGAAAATTCATGGGGGCTCATTTATAAGGTTCGCACAGTGCATATTTATTTGCAAATGGTATTATTGCCCGTGTTTTTTCCTGAACAATAAAAAATTGCACTGCTTTGCCCGTCATTCCAGTTTTTGCGAATTCGCATTGAGAATACATTTTCGCAAATGAGATGGGTGTTTACATGAGTGCGCCCACTGTGTGAGGTTGTTGTGTGTGAAAATAGCATTGATGGTAACTTAAATTCACAATTTGCAAAAGTGTTTTGTTCGTATTTTCTCCACCTCCAACGTTGTGGCATAGTTCAGTCTCACACAAATATTTGCCAGTTGATTTGCCAGTGAATTTTTGACATATTTAAAAAGCTCTTATAGACATTTGCATTGTGAAAAACATTCACAATTCTGTTTGCACCACACTTATTCAGTTTTAAAAATTAAACCATACGCTGGGCAAATATTTTCACTTTGTGAACCAGTTTGCCTTGTGCAAAGTTTATAAATGAGCCCCATGGATTTGCAAAGGCGAGCAAGTAGTCCAGGTCAGGCTTGTTGGTTTGGGAGCAGGTTTTAAAAAACAGACCCGTGCAGGTCACTAACACCAGTCTCCAACATACTGTATGCAAGGGCCCACACCTGCACAGAAAGAGCAATCAGTAATTTGGATTCAACTTGGTTACAACATGACACAAATCATAATTGGCACCTGAGCTCAACATGAATCATGGGCACCTCCACTAGGTAATATGGTAGTAACAGAACAAATTAGGTTAAAAAAAAAACTCCATCCATTGAAAATGTCAAAAGCCTCTACAAGCACAGAGGTATGGACTATATGATTGACATCTTGGAAATAATACAATTAAATTACATACCATAATAATTTTTGCAACACTAAGGGGCATATTTATCAAGGGTTGAATTTCAATTGAAAAAACTTCAAAATATGAATTCAAAAAGACCAACCAAGGCAAAGGTTTTTTTTGTTGGTCGAATAGGTCAGTTTTCGATCCAATAGGTCCGTATTCTGCCGAATTTGAATTGTAGGAATAGCGCATTAGTTCAAATTCTATTCAAAATTTTTCCCAAAAAAACCTTTGATTTCCACCAATTGACTCCAATTGACTCCAAATAGGTTCTAGGAGGTCCCCCATAGGCTAAAACAGCAATTCGGCAGGCTTTAAATGGCGAATGGTCCAAGCCGAATTTTTAAAGAGACAAAACATAATAAATTTTTATATTTAAATTTTTGAATTTTTTTCAAATTCAAATTGAATTTGGACTATTCCCTAGTCGAAGTACACAAAAAATAGCTTGAAATTAGATTTTTTTTTTCATTCGATAATTCACCTCAACCTTTGATAAATCTGCCCCTAAATCCACAATGGGTTGGAAGAAAAGTATTGTGTGATGCATTATAATATAATTATTTTATTCATTTAATGGTACCATTTATGGATGATCATTGATCTCCACTAAAAATTTTATTGAAGCAAAAATAATCGGCTGCTGTACATGTTCTCTTCCCTGTGTGGACTGATACTGATCAAAGGTGCTGTGAGTATATGCCTATCCACTGTTCTGTATGATCCTGCTTGCTCTGTATGTAAACTCTATTGTGGATGTTCTTGTACAATAAATATGTTCATTGGTTAAGTTATAAGAACCACTGGCGCCCAATTATTCCACCCTGCATAAAGTTACTTATCTGAGACAAGAACAATAAACTGTTTACTGTTATAAAATGTAGACATTTACCATATACAGTAACATTTTAAGAAACAGGCTTTCTATTGGGGGGGGTTGAAGTATATGTACTGTAATTCAATATACATGACATTTAGGGGTTATTTATTAAAGTGTGTTTTTTATGATCATAGTTTTAAAGGGAAAAACTACAGTTTTTGTAGAAAAAAAGCTTAAACGTGTTCATGATTTCATGATTAAACCGGGGGCTTCTAAAAGTCCTAATAAGAAAGTACCTGGCAAGGCCATGAAGAAGTCAATGGCAGATCATGACAATTGGAATAAATCATGATCTGTGCTGTGTTTCAAACAATAGTCTAAAAAATCTGGGGTTTTGGGTTTCAAATCCCAAAAAAAACTGTACAATTTGATTTTTTTTCGAGTCTTTTCCCACACCAGATTTTAGCGTTTTTTCCCACACCAGATTTTTTTGAGTTAATTTATTGCCAAATACATCTACCAATTATCTAAAAAGGTATGTCTTTATATCAGTATGTCTGCCCATCAAATCTTAATTTGGATGAAAAATTTGGTTTTGATATTCTGCAAAAAAATGTTTTTTTTTTATTAATTTCATCCAAGAAGCTGTTTACTTATAGTTACATAGTTACATAGTTAAATTGGGTTGAAAAAAGACAAAGTCCATCAAGTTCAACCCCTCCAAATGAAAACCCATCATCCATACACACACCCCTCCCTACTTTTAATTAAAATTCTATATACCCATACCTATACTAACTATAGAGTTTAGTATCACAATAGCCTTGGATATTATGTCTGTCCAAAAAATCATCCAAGCCATTGTTATAGGCATTAACTGAATCAGCCATCACAACATCACCCGGCAGTGCATTCCACAACCTCACTGTCCTGACTGTGAAGAACCCTCTACAGATGAAGCCACTTGGATTTGTGAGTTAAATGCATCATGACTCAGGGGTAATTGAAGAAACTGTGTTATCTTAAGTCATCTTAACTCATTTAATGCATTTAACCTTTTCATTAGCATACCAAAGCTCCATTGTTCACAATGGTGAATGCTTTAATTAGATGTGATATTGTGACACAGTTTTCTGTGTTAAATGAGATAAATGGGATATCTGTGTTTAGTTATTCTGTGTCAAACAGACAAACCAAAGTGGCTGCATCTGTACGTTGCTTCAAATGAAAGTTCTTTTCCTCTAGTCTAAAGGGGTGGCCTCTGGTACGGTGATCCACTTTATGGGTAAAAAGGTCCCCTGCCATTTGTCTATAATGTCCTCTAATGTACTTGTAAAGTGTAATCATGTCCCCTCGCAAGCGCCTTTTTTCCAGAGAAAACAACCCCAACCTTGACAGTCTACCCTCATAATTTAAGTCTTCCGTCCCTCTAACCAATTTAGTTGCACGTCTCTGCACTCTCTCCAGCTCATTTATATCCCTCTTAAGGACTGGAGTCCAAAACTGAACTGCATACTCCAGATGAGGCCTCACCAAGGACCTATAAAGAGGCATAATTATGTTTTCATCCCTTGAGTTAATGCCCTTTTTTATGCAAGACAGAACTTTATTTGCTTTAGTAGCCACAGAATGACACTGCCCAGAATTAGACAACATGTTATCTACAAAGACCCCTAGATCCTTTTCATTTAAGGAAACTCCCAACACACTGCCATTTAGTGTATAACTTGCATTTATATTATTTTTGCCAAAGTGCATAACCTTGCATTTATCAACGTTGAACCTCATTTTCCAGTTTGCTGCCCAGTTTTCCAGTTTAGACAGATCACTTTGCAAAGTGGCAGCATCCTGCATGGAACCTATAGTTCTGTACAATTTAGTATCATCTGCAAAAATAGAAACAGTACTTTCAATGCCCACCTCCAGGTCATTAATAAACAAGTTGAAAAGCAAGGGACCTAGTACAGAGCCCTGCGGTACTCCACTAACAACACTGGTCCAATTAGAAAATGTTCCATTTACCACCACTCTTTGTAGTCTATCTTTTAGCCAGTTCTCTATCCAGGTACAAATACTATGTTCCAGGCCAACATTCCTTAATTTAACCAGTAACCTTTTGTGTGGCACTGTATCAAATGCTTTAGCAAAGTCTAAGTAAATCACATCCACTGCCATCCCAGAATCGAGGTCTCTACTTACATTCTCGTAAAAAGAAATTAAGTTAGTCTGGCAAGATCTATTATGCATAAAACCATGCTGGCACAAACTCATAGTATTATGATTTGCTATGAAGTCCAGTATCTTATCCTTTATTAACCCTTCGAAAAGCTTTCCTAATCCTGACGTCAGACTAACTGGCCTATAGTTTTGAGGCTGAGAACGGGATCCTTTTTTGAATAGAGGCACCACATTAGCAATTCGCCAGTCTCTCGGCACAATGCCAGATCTCAATGAATCCTGAAAAATTAAGTAAAGAGGTTTGGCAATCACAGAGCTAAGCTCGCTAATTATGATATAGGATTGATCATTAGTTATTTGTAAATGCAAATTGTTCCTGACTGCATCCCTGGCTCTTCTTTATCTGATGTTTTTCCTATTTCTTGTAAAATATAAACAATAAAAAACCATGCAGTGGTGTAACAAATGTTCATAATAGGATCTTAGACTACCATGGTCTCAATATTCTTATAAAGATAGTTTGAATCTTCAAAGAAAGGAAACCAAAAATGTAATTCACTTTCCTATATAATAAAAAAAAATTGACTATTACCTATGTTGTAATGTAAAAATTTTCTTCAAAACAGATGGTATTCATCCCAGGGTACTTAGAGAGCTTAGCTCTATGGTTAGCAAACCTCTTTTTTTCAGGATTCATTGAGGTCTGGAACGGTCCAGATAGACTGGCGTACTGCTAATGAGGTGCCGCTATTCATAAAGGTATCCAGTTCTTAGCCTCAAAGCTATAGGCCGGTTAGTCATTGGTAGGAAGGGGTACTAAGGGATAAGATACTGTACTTCATAGCAAATCATAATAGTATGATTTTTTGCCATTGCGGTTTTATGTGTAATAGATCTTGCCAGACAAATTTAATTTGCTTTTATGAGAAGGTGAGCAGGGACCTTGATCCACTGGAAGGCAGCAGATGTGATCTACTTAGACTTTGCTAAAGCATTTGATACAGTGCCACACCGAAGGTTACTGGTTAAATTAAGGAATGCTGACCTGGAACATAGTATTTGTACCTGGATAGAGAACTGGCTAAAAGATAGACTACACAGAGTGGTGGTAAAAGGAACATTTTCTAATTGGACCAAGGCTAGTGGAGTTCCACAGGGCTCTGTACTTGGTCCTTTGCGTTTCAACTTGGTTATAAATGAACTGAAGGAGGGCATTGAAAGTACTGTTTCTATATTTGTTAATGATACTAAAATTGGTTCCATGCAGGGTGCTGCCACTTTGCAAGAGTGATTTCACTAAATTTGAAAACTGGGCAGCAAACTGGAAAATGAGGTTCAACATTGATAAATGCAATTTATACAGTACACTAAATGGAAATGTGTTTTGAGTTTCCTTATCTGAAAATGATCTAAGGGTTTTTGAAGATAACTGTCTCTATTTTTGCTAATTCCACACAATAAAAAGTCTATTGGGCCTTTATTAACTGAGAAAATTTAAATATTTTACTACTAAAGCATAAAAAAGGGCAATAGGAGAAAACTTAATTTATTAAGGTTTAAAATAGGCATTACAATTCTAGAATTTCAAATTTTCAAATAAATGTTCACATTTTTCAAATTAATCAGTGCCAAAAAAATCACAATCAAATCAAGTTATATGAATTTATGTAAGACATCTTTTATCATTTATGAGCTGATATTTTAACTTGTGTGTGTGTTCATCTTCATCATATCACACAATCCCAATGTATTAGAAAATGTACCAAATAAAAACTCCAATGGCAGGTCATTTCGCAATGGGCTTGAAGTCATTCATATGTAATAATTGTAAAATAGTGTTATTCTAACTCAAATACTCAAATGCAACTAGTGTAAGAATATAATTTACGATGGAGTCTCCTTTAATTATGTTTTTTCTGTTACCAAATTTTCTAAATCTTCTGCTTGGAGAAATAATTACTTTTGTCCACCCCTCTCTGCAGCATATACATATTTAATTAATTTAATACAAAATTTCAAAACAATGAAGACAGAAGCAATATGTTTAGAAGATTAAATGTCAAAGTTCCGCCACAGCCAAGCTGTCAGCTTCTTGTTTATAGGTCTTGGCGAGTGATATGTTTTTTTTCTTTTCTGCCTTTTTCCTCTCACTCCTATAGAGATTGTGACAGCTGTGAACCTGGCTGTTCATTTCATCAGAGAAATTACAACGCTTAAACAGATTCAGAAAACTTTTTTTCCCTTTTATCTCCATTGAAAGTGTCTATAGATTGGACAGTATTTGCATGAAAATCACTTTCTTTATTGAAAGTTTGACTGTTAAAAATGGACTCTAAGCAAAAGTTTGATGAGTATTTTCATTGTTTCAGCAACTCATTCTTTGTGTCCCATTATAGATGTGTCATTAAACTGTCTACCACTCACTGTTCTCAAAATATATTCAGCGTCTTTGAATGCCTCATATTTTTTATTTTTTTTCCAAGTATTTTGAAAGGTAGATGTTTTTTTCTGCAAAGAATGAACCAAACTATATAAAACAGAAGAGCAGAGGAAATATTCATCTATATAAGGCAACTGTCCACTATTATGCAAATTAATTTGCCCCTCTTATTAAATATTGCAGTACAGAGACCTTCAAAAATTCCCGCTTAATTAAGTGAGGGTTTTAGAGGGTCATATGTGTACAAAATATGTTATACCCAACAGTTGATTAAAATAGAAATGGTTTATATTTAAAGCTCTGTTATTGGACAAATGAAAGGACAATTTCAGAGGGCAAAGAATTCCTGGCTTTAAAAATGGTGTAAAAATGCAGAAGTCCCAGTGTTTTCATTTGGCTTTTTAAAAGCTACCATATTTTTTTACCCCCAGATTTTACACTCCACTATAAAGATGAGCATTCTTTTGATGACCTCATACAATTTTGAGGCTTAATTCAATATTTATGAGCAGTCAAAAACTCCCATTGACCCCTGCATTCAATTCAAGAAATAGGATAGAATGCCAATGCATTGGTGAAATTTCACAAACAATGTTGCCAAAACTAAGCTGTTTCACTAAAAAGCAACATACATGCATTAATAATTTTACAGATTTAGATATACACATGCTTTTTACACAGCTATCATGAATGTTTGATGATTATTGTTGGATTTTACCCACCATTAATAATTTCCCTCTGGGTGTAATACGTTCATCATATAACACTGCATGATGTGCAGTAAGCCATATGCATGCACTCTTTATCAGGTGCATTTGTGTTTATAGACATCCAATGCAAGCTTATGTTCCCCTTTCACCCCTAATTAGTTGGAGACTTGGAGGAGAAAGTCCCTCTCAAAAAAAGCACGTCTACTGTACATTCCAAAAAGGTTTCCTCTTTGGAAAAAGGCAGCTGCTTCCACATATCAGGCCCAGATCCATTGTGGTATTAGTCACCTTCTGGGTATTTTGCTGCATGGCAGATATCAGACTGGTCTCTCTGTACAGTTGAAGCTCTAGGCCTCCCCTCTTGGCAGGGAACAGAAAAAAGTTCAACAAGGAAAGAAACTTCTCTACTTTCCTGGAAAGTATATCTCCATGGAAGTGCTTGCAGGACATTTTTCTTTATAGGTTTCCCTCCAGTTTCAGTGCTGGCACCAGGCCATCCTATGTCATCCTTTGGATGTCTTCTGGCACTCACTCAACCATTTAGATTGTTCTCCTGCCTGTGACTGAACCAGATAATGTGACAGGTAGGTACTATGGCACAGGAATTGGGAGGTCTAAAAAGATAGCTAGAAGTCCTCAAAACAAGTTGGGAATAATCCTGTGACCAACCAACATAGAAGCAAGACCACAGCAACAACAATCTTTAAACACATGTATAGTAGGGATGGGCGAATTTTTTTGCCTTGTTTCACCGCATAAATGACACCTATAGACTTGCATGGTGCCATGCGACAAAAAAAACAAGACGCTCGTCAAAAAAATCTGAGACATTTCACCGGCGGCAAATTTTTGGCAAAACGAAATGGGTCAAATTGGTGAAATTTTGACGAATTTTCCATTTCATGTCCATCACTAACAGCAGTTCTCGAATATGAGCTGCCTTAATTCATTAAACTGACACATATAAACTACTGTATGAACCAAATGACAACATAATTAATGTCTTTATTCTGTAATTTAAAAGGAAATTCCATTAGAATAGAGATAACCAGGTACCGACATTCAGAATTAGAAATCAGGTGTTTATTCCAAGAAACTTATCCAGTAGTCATATCTCATTAAATAAGATATGGCAAGCATGCCACTTTGCCTTGAGGGCAAGTCTCCTTCAGTAAAGGAATTGAAAAGAAAGGCCTAAGGGATACTATGGGAATAGAAGAAAATCTAAATAAAAAGAAAAATTGTCAGGATGTAATTATTTTGGCTTGTTCATTGCATTACTCAACGTCAAAGCAATTGTGTCTCAAATAATATATTTCTTAGAGATATTGCCCAGGGTTTATATCTGGTGTATGTCAGGAGTATTGATGGTAATGTCCAGAGAAGTCAGAAAAAGAACAAAGACAATTCTTACTGAAAGTCCACAGAGATAAGCAAACAAGACAGCAGATTTTGCCATGTGTGACAAATAAGAATGCAACGATTACTTCCATGAAGGATAGGTTTGGAGATATTATGTTTTATTCATCTGCAACTTTAGCCTACTGATTCTCTACAAGGACTTTCTTGAACAAATTGTGTCAGTCCAATGTATGCAACCTACTGCTGTGCAAGACTGGAGTATTAAGAATTGTTCAGATTTACTTATATGTGACCCATTCCATGACTTGAATTTACTTATTTATATAAAATTAGCCACCTTAATTCAGCCAAGCAGATGGGTGGGTATCAAGGAGAGAAGAAGGCCAGCCAGGATCTAGAAGTAGAGAGCAGGACTAGCAGTCATTATCTTAGCTTGAGGTCAAGGCTTATGACCATCATCATGGTCTAATTTAGGCCATGGGTCAGGTGAAGATACTATTGTTGATACTGAGAAAAATCAACACAAACATTTTTATTTTCTTATAATGTAGGTCTTTATACAGTAGCGCAAACCTAAAGTTTGTTTCACTTGTTTCAGTTTTGGTTCATGTGTGTTGGTGGGACAATAATGTGTACTATGAATATTGATAAGTTCAAGGGTCAAGCAGCTTTGAAAATTGAATTTGCTGATGTGCTTCTTAGTCAGTTTATGGTGCACTGGCAGATAGGAAAGATTTTTTTGACAAACTGATTATTTTTCCTTTTTGTTTAGGGAAAACAAGAAAAAGCTTCAAATCTAGAGGATTTCATTTATGCTATTCATGTTAACATGAACAAAGCTTTCTTATTTGTCTTTTTACAGAGAGATTGTTTTCCTGGTGGCACGTCAGTCTGCTTTTATTTCTTCAGAAGTTTATAAAGATCATAAGCTCATTCTATTGCAGATGTGTTGCTTTTTATGTCCATTAAATGCACTGGGATTCTGATGCCTACAAGTTTCAACACAACTTGAGTCCATCTGTCGGTCAATACAGCATGTCATGTCATAGTAATTTCAACATAAACTTGGCTATGTAAAGTAACTGTCAATGTAAACTACCTTTTTTATGTTCAGTTGAAAGCTGCCTGACTGCAAATGGATCCAGAAGACAAAAACATCCACAAATAATTAAAAAAAAAAATTCATTCCCCCCTCCATGTCCCCTCCCAGTGTCTTCTGCAAATACCCAGTTATAGTCATATTTTTGTGGAGAAGTAGAAGATTGTTGAGAGGAGAATCTGTTTATAGCAGATGTTAAATCTGGAAAGAAATACATTCACAAAATAGGATGGAAATTGCCAGTCAAAAAAAAAGGACATAGTTAACGGGAAACAACCCCCAGTACCAAGGGCAAGTTGAACATCAATAGAAAGAAGTATCCTGTAACAAATCCTTGCATTAACATTAATTTTATTCAAAATTCATGCTAAATGAGTAATAGGTAGGGATGTAGCGAAGTGCCGTTAATGTGTTCGCGAACACCGTTCGCGAACACCGGCAAAAAAGCGAACAGTTCGCGAACAGTTCGCGAACTTCGAACGCTCGATAAAATCGTTCGATCGAACGATCGAAGGATTTTATTCGTACGATCGAAGGATTTTCGTTCGAATCGAACGATCGAACCTATTCGATCGAATGATTTTAATTCAATCGAATGCTTATAATCGTTCGAACGAATGGAAATCGTTCGATTTTAGCGATCGAATGGTCGAATGGTCGAATGGTCGAACGAAATTTTACTTCAAATCGAACGCGAACACCAATTGGCGAACGTCGCGCGACGTTCGCGAACATTCGGCGGACGCGAACAGTCGAAGTTCGCGCGAACTAGTTCGCCGGCGAACAGTTCGCTACATCCCTAGTAATAGGCATACAGACCCAATGGTATTCTATCTGATGTTAAATCGGCTTCCGTCTCCAAACTTTAACTCCAAAGCAGATACCAAAATATTCGACTGTTTTTTATGCCAATAAAGTGATATTATCCTCTTTGTATTCTCTCACTGGGCCAGCCCTAGCACTCTGGAGAGATGTGATACAGTAAATAGTGATGGGTGAATCTGACCCATTTTGCTTCGCCAACATTCATAATCCAAAGTTTGTACGTGGCAAATTGCTATTGACGCAATGGACTCATCAATAGTGATAAATAAAGTCCTTTCTCTATGAAACTTATCTGAGGTGCTGTTCAGATAAGTGTGATAAAATGTGGGACTTGTGGATAGTTGACCATGCCATAACCCTAGTGATAATGTCTTGTTAAGATCTTGCTAATCTTGTGTCCAATTTGTGTGTCCCATTCCCTCATTGTCCCTGTTCCATCTATTATTCTTTTCTCTTATTTTTCCTAATGAACAAAAAATGTTTACTGAACTGTTCAATGAACATGCTATTCACGATTTCTGCTTATTTGTAATTTTTTTAAAAAACATTTTTTTCTAATATGATTGTGGTCAGGGGTGTAACTATAGAGGAAGCAAATCTTGTGGCTGCAGGGCAGTCCAGGAGGTATAGAGGCCCCTTGAGACCCTAATTCACACACAGTTTCAATAAATATTGGTAAAACATCTGCTTTTGCTGTGGGGCCCAGTAAAATCTAGTTACGCCACTGGCAGTGGCTCATTTATTTTAAGAATAATTATCTTAATCTTTCAGGGCATTCAGAATATTTAGACACCTGGGGGCAAATTCACTAACATTCGTAGTTTCGCCAGGCACAACTTCGCCGCGCTTCACCGCACTTCGCCAGGCATAGTTTCACCAGCGCTCCGCAAATTCACTAAAATCCAAAGTTGCGCACAGGGGTAGCGTAAGATTGCGAAGTTGCACTAGCGTTGATTCACTAAGTGAAGCGAAGTTACGCTAGCGAAGGCTAATTTGCATACGGCGCCAAATTCAAATTTCAATGGAGGAATACGTATCAGCACTACAAATGGCTAGATAACCTTCAAAACATCAAATAAAAATTTTATTTTGCCCTACACATGTGCCCACTGTCTAGGTAAGTTGCCATGAGTCAGGAAATGTAGGAATGTATCTACTCTACTACTGCGCGCGTTAGTGAATTTGCGTAGTTACGTCGCTAGCGAAACTTCGCCAGGCGTTCATTAGTGAATTTGCGCAGTAACGATAAATGCCAAACGCTAGCGAATTAACGCTAGCGTTCGGCGCTTCGTCGCTTAGTGAATTTGCGACCTGGGGTTTTATTTTATAAATGGGGCTCATTTATAAACTTTGCACAGGGCAGATTGGCTCGCACAGTTAATATAATTGCCCTGTGCATGGTTATATTTATAAAGCTGAATATGCAAACAGAATTGCATATCTTTTTTAGCACTGAGAACATCCATAAGAGCTTTTTAAATATGGCTGAAATCTAAAATTGTGAATATTTATGCGCACACCTTGCGTTTGAATTACCCCACAACTTTGGTGGTGGAGAAAATAATCGAAAAACAGTTGCGAATTTAAGTTACTGTCAATGCTATTTTCTTGCACAACAACCTCAGACAGAGAGCGCACTGATGCAAACGCCCGTCTCATTTTCGAGCCATTTGTGAAAATGTATTCGATTGCAAAGCGAATTTGCAAAAACATGAATGACAGGCACAGTGGTTGAATATTTTAGCTCTCAGGAAAAAGCAAACCATTTACAAATAAATATGCGCAACCCGAACTTTATAAATGATCCCCATTAAGTTAAGAACAAAACAAGTGCAGTCTGGGTAATTAAATGAATCTTAGTAGAATGTTACAAAGCAAGTGATCTAGAACAGGGAACATACAGATGAAGCCACTTGGATTTGTGAGTTAAATGCGTCATGACTCAGGGGTAATTGAAGAAACTGTGTTATCTTAAGTCATCTTAACTCATTTAATGCATTTAACCTTTTCATTAGCATACCAAAGCTCCATTGTTCACAATGGTGAATGCTTTAATTAGATGGGATGTTGTGACACAGTTTTCTGTGTTAAATGAGATAAATGGGATATCTGTGTTTAGTTATTCTGTGTCAAACAGACAAACCAAAGTGGCTGCATCTGTATGAAACTAGGTGAATTAATAAAAAAAAAAACTTGTATCTTCTCCCTTGGTGCTCACTGGACAGATGAGAGTTGTGGTCAGTTAAAACTATTACAGGTATAGGATCCATTATCCAGAACCCCATTTTTAAGAAAACTCTAAATTATGGAACTCCCATAGACACCATTTTAATCAAATGATTCATATTTATTTTTTAGCAATGATTTCCCTTTTCTCTGTAATAATAAAACAGTAGCTTGTACTTTAAGCCATCAAGGTTATAATGAATCCTTTCTAGAGGCAAGACAATCCTGTTGGGTTTAT
Organism: Xenopus petersii; assembly: GCA_038501925.1. Lineage (NCBI taxonomy): Eukaryota > Metazoa > Chordata > Amphibia > Anura > Pipidae > Xenopus > Xenopus petersii. The sequence goes on from CM076679.1 coordinate 131,942,804, forward strand.
TTAATGTTTACATTATTTTTTAGCAGACTTAAAGAATGGGGATCCAAATGACAGAAAGAACATTTTGGATAACAGGTCCCATAATTGTACTAAATAGATTCTGAATTTATTAAAGCAGTGCAATATTCCAAGGGCAACGTTACAACACAAATCACCATATTCATTCACCTACAATTCCAGTGCAATTGCTGGAGCCTACTGGGTAGCATCTGCTGCAACTTTTGTGTAATGCGCTAATGCAGACACAAATTGCCATCCATGTTGCCAAATTTTACATATGTTACTTTACAGCGCATGGCATGTCCTACTGAATTTATGTGAAAATGTTGCCACTTCTGTTGTGCAGAGTCAATGATAGTATTAGCACTCACTGTGCACTGCCATGTCCTGGCTGTCATTATTCCAGGGTTATCTCTCACCCATATGCACAGTTGCATGCAATACATCAGAGTAGGTTAGGTGGTTGCATTGGTGCTGGCTGGTTGTCCCTAAGGCAGCTGTAAGAAACTTGTGAATGGCTCAATATTGTATCCATTTTATCATAATGCAGTTGAACTTGTATTTATAAAGTTCCCCTACTGGCCCAATATTTTGGATAAAATCTAGCCACAGATTTATTAAAATGTATACTCAAAAGCTATACACTCAGTAGCATAAAAAAATGGCAATTGTGAAGACAAGCTATAAAAATCCAGAGGCATAGGACTGAAACATAATAATGAAGAATAATAAAGTGCACCATAAACTCAACCACATTAAACTACTACCAGCCTAGAAATTTGGTTACGAGAGATTTGCAACTTCACGTCCACCATGAAGTTCATTTTGATTTCGCAAGTGAAGAGAAGAAAGAAAAACCTTATATTCAATGTTGGAATATGTGTAGTTCCCCATTGTTTCTGGTACTGCTTACAGGATTGTCATCTTTATTGAGAGCCACTATTAGATCTACTGTATTTTTGATAGATAAGAAGGATGGCTAACATTTTTTGTGTGGAGTAACAAGACCCAAAAGAAAGAGATAGGGAAGCAGGGGAGAAGAAGGAGGGGGAAGAAATAGCAGATATCACAGAATAACATTTTATGGGAATGGGAGCGACAACAATAATGTGCATTGGGATTACCATGTGTTGTCCTTTGAGATGTAGTAGTACCATCTAGACCATGACATAAGGGAGGGTTTCTATCAGCCTGGATTTCATAGTTTCCATGTCTCTCATATCTGCCACTCTGGACAGTTCAGTCCAGTCTGAAGGTGGTGAGGGTTGCCTAAAATAACGGGTAATAATAAGTCTGCAGGCCATCAGGATATAGATCAGGAGCCTTTGTTCAGTATTTGCAAATTAGACTAGTGGTTTCCTCACTAAAGGGGATAGAATATCCTGTTTGACTTCCTCAAAGAAGAGTTTAATTAGGAGGTCTCCAATATTTTTACAAAAGGGGCTATGATGGGGCACATGATGTGGTGTAAAGTCCAACTGGGGAAGAGTTTGATTATCTTCTGTTTAACTTATCAGGGGGCATATCCTTGAACCTATGGCAGAATGGTTGATACAGTGATGTTTACCTATGTCTGTAACCTCGTATTTAACTAGGGAGACCCCAGGCAAATGATGGACCTCAAAGGGCAGTTTGACCAGTGCTCTTTACTGTTTCTGAGGCTTAAGAAAGATCTAAGCTTTATTCATTAATTTAGGGATGAATATTTCATTCCATCAACTCATGATTCATTTTTTATCATTTGCAACTGCCTTTTTCACTTGATAAGAACTTGACACATCAATCAAACAGTGTTGAACAAAATACAGTATTATATAATTAAAAGTATTTTTATGCGTAACTCATAGGCATTTCTTTTCTGTGTAAAGAAATGTGTTTGCCCTTAGCCATTCCCTTTATTCTGCAATAAATTATACCTAATGTTCTTTACAAGTATCCAGTTTCACCTATGTGGTCATGGTCAGTATGATTTAGGTACTTAGTATGCTAGAACTAAAACACATAGCCCCAGATGTTAGCAAGCCCTGAAACTGTCTGGCTTGATTGGGTATTCAAACATGAGAAACAGAACAAAATACATCCTTTATTCATAAACACCTACAGTGAAATAAAACAATTGTAAAAAAAAAACAATAGAAACACAATTTGAGAGCCACCTATGGATGCTGGAAATGATTAAATCCAATGAAACCGTAATCTGTTGATTTCTTATATAAACCACACGGGGCTCACAACATGGATGTTATATGGGTATATCTCAAATTCAATTAAGTAGATTTCACAAAACACAAAGATTGGAACCCATAAGGCTGGTGAATTGTTCTGCCAATTCCTAGCGAGACTATCCAAAATATATACAATTCTTCTAGAAGCTAAAAGTTTCTGCTGTGCAACACAAAATGAAAACAATGTATAAATCCTCATTCATAATAGAGCTTGTGTCTTAAGTCTTATTCTAAAGTGCAAAGGCATACACTATCTTACTCTTCTGCTAATGGGCAAGGAGCCCTATATGACCACCTACCATAACGTGGTAATGGTGGTTTATTTAAACCTACAATTTTGTTGTTAAAAAAAGCAGTCGTGCCTAGAAGTAATTTCACCTAAATTTGACATAATGCAAAAAAAAAAAAAAAAGTGTTAAAGGGATACAATAGTTCTGCTCCAGCAGACTTCTTCACTGAAACCCCTGATTTTTTTATATTTAATATTGAAATCTGACATGGGGCTAGACATAATGTCAGTTTCCCAGGTGCCCCCAGTCATGTGACTTGCACACTGATAAACTTCACAATGGGAAGTTAACAGATAACAGCTGCCTGGTAGATATAAGAACAACACTCAATAGTTAAAAGCCAAGTCCCACTGAGACACATTCAGTTACACTGAGTAGGAGAAACAACAGCCTGCCTGAAAGCAGTTCTATCCTAAAGGTTTGGTTTTTTCTGAAAGCACATGACCAGGCTAAATGACCTGCGGTGGCGCCTGCATACTAGGGATGCACCGAATCCAGGATTCGGTTCAGGATTCTGCTGGGATTCTGCCTTTTTCAGCAGGATTCGGCCTGAACTGTCACTGGGGACAGAAATTATGTGACTTTTTGTCACAAAACAAGGAAATAAAAAATGTTTTCTCCTCCTACCCCTTCAGCTTCGGCTGAATACTTCTGCCCGGCCGTCCCAAATCTGAATCCTAATTTGCATATGCAAACAAGGAAGTAGAAAATGGAGTCCCCTTTCCCTCCCCTAATTTGCACATGTAAATTAGGATTCAGATTTGGTTCAGTATTCGGCCGACTCTTCCGTGAAGGATTTGGGGGTTCGGGCCAAATCCAAAATAGTGGATTGGGTGCATCCCTACTGCATACCAATATTACAACGTAAAAAATACTCTTGTTGGTATGGAATATTTTACATGGCAGAGTGAATTATTTGTAGTGTAAATTAGAAATAACAACTACACCATAAAAAACAGAATCCCTTTAAAGGAAAACTATACCCCCAAAATGAATACTTAAGCAACAGATAGTTTATATCAAATTGAATGACATATTAAAGAATCTTACCAAACTGGAATATATAGTTACATAAATATTGCCCTTTTACATCTCTTGCCTTGAACCACCATATCTGTGCTGCCTCAGAGATCACCTGACCAGAAATACTACAACACTAACTGTAACAGGAAGAAGTGAGGAAGCAAAAGGCAGAACTCTGTCTGTTAATTGGCTCATGTGACCTTACATGTGGTTTGTATGTGTACACAATGAATCGTGCGATCTCAGGGGGCGGCCCTTATTTTTTAATATGGCAATTTTCTATTTATGATTACCCAATGGCACATACTACTAAAAAAGTATATTATTATGATAATGGTTCATTTACATGAAGCAGGGTTTTACACATGAGCTGTTTTACTCAGTATCTTTTAATAGAGACCTACATTGTTTGGGGTATAGTTTTCCTTTAAGAAGAGTATCTCCTTGTTCTACCATTTCCAAATATAAGTTTGATCCTTCACGTCCACCATTACCGATAGACTTTTTTTTGCTTCTGTTTAGTATTTGAAAGGTTTGGGATTTGTTAATAGGTGCCTAAACTTTAGTCATAGAGACAAGAGAGCATGTTTTAAGGGTTATGAGGGATTCCACTAGTTTTTAATAAACTCTATGAAGCATTGCTAGACTTAAAAATCTGGGACACATTCCCAAGGCCATTGGCACTCTTGTCTTCACTCATATCATGTCACAATACTTAAAAGGAAATTTTCAAACTATTCTGGATTTGGTGGCCTTTGCCTTGATGTCACAGCCAATCCACACAATATAGCAATGCTCCATAAATGCACATTTATAATTTTCACCACCCAATCATACAGGAAATGAGTTGCAAGTCAGTGGAACATTATTAAAGAACAAATAAAGAAATTAAACACTAACCTTTTGCCCCAAACCTCTCTGGCTCAAGTTCCCATTTAGAGGTAATTTACTAAAAGGCACAAATCTATGTTCTATCTGATACCATGTGCGATAACACTGGAATTCAGGGGAAACAATGTATATTGTGAGAAGTGCTCTAATTTTTGCACTTAACTTTTTACCAACCTTTAGTAAATCACCACTATAATGTAGGTTTCAAATTAAATTTAATAATCAAGATGTTCAATCTATTTTTTATCATATAGTAGCATCTCATGATAGGGCTCATTTTTTTTTCACAAAAGGTGTCTGTTAATGAAACGTAATTTTTTTCTCTTTTCACCAGATGAAGTAATGAGACCGTGCTGCAATCCATGTGACACATTTTGATCTTATTATAGTAGTTAATGTAATTGTTATCTATTACTGTAAATTATGAAGTATAAAATGAAGTATAATACACTTTCCTCTTTGAAGAAACTTTCAAATATAATTTTTTAATACCAGCAAAACCTCAATGTTATACCTGTAAGTGTTTGCATCTAAACTAGCAGATACAGTAATATAATATAATAATATAAATATAATAAAATGATATATGACTAGAATTGCTATTCTTGTTTATGGAATTCTTTTGACATTCTGTCTTTTCATGTACTGTACAGGAATATTACCTGCTCGCAGCGCTGACAGACTTATCCAAGGGAGGCCAAAGTGGTGATATCAAATAGTGGCTTTATTAAAACAATACACGGTGGTAAAGTAGTGGTGGGTGTGCAGCAAACTAAAGCGTTTTGTGCCCCAAAAAACCGAGCACTTTCTCAGAATTCAAATGTGAGTGACAGGCAAATGCATTGAAATACACCTACACATGTGCATCATTGATTAATTAACTTTACAGTTATAGCATATAATTAATTAGTTAAATGTGTAAATATATTAGAAATATATAAATATATCAATTTAAAAGTGCAAAACATATTATACATACACATTGATTAATTAACTTTACAGTTATACATATAATTAATTAGTTAAATGTGTAAATATATTAGAAAAATATAAATATATCAATTTAAAAGTGCAAAACATCTTATACATACAAAGTTTTTTGTTAGTTTTTTAAATAAATACTACAACCTACAATGTATCTTCAAATATGTATATAAAGTGCTAAAAAATTATTATGAAATATATATATATATATATACACGGGTATACAATCAATAGTCTGGCAATCAAAGTGGATGTGAGTAGTGAATTAGTGCAAATATTTAAGATAAAGTATATGTTAAAATCAATTTACTTCTTTGTATACACTATACACAAATTATGAGGTTAACCCAGCACTATCATATTCTTAAGAGTTCTAATTTTTTAAGCACATAAATATGTAATTTTAAATATACATATGGTGTATTAATGGGGATATACGTAGATGAATATAATACTCTTGTTTATTTGTCGCTCCTTACTCTTAATGTGTTGGGCAATCTGTGCATGTTCAACGAACACAACCACCCTTTCCAGAGTTCCATCAGGCAGTTCTTTTGCCAGACTCCATTTTAGATGTTCTACTTTCTGCTTAAGGGCATCAATGGTAAAGTTGATCTGTCTGACTCATTCATTTAGTAGATGTTTTTGGGCTTTTTGTAAAATCTTGTTGGCTCTGTGACTTTTTTCTGTGGAACCCAGGCGCAGGCTACAAGGGGTGAGACCCTGATGTCGGCATCTGAGATTAAAGCCTAGATGGTTTCGATAGTCTGCCACTTTTCTTGCTGTTCTTTCATATTCCCGAACCAGTTTTAGAGTATTCTCTCCAAAATTAATGGCAATATGACTATGAAGATTTTCATTCATCCAGGTCATAGTATATCTAGTATAGGTCAATCTAAAAACAACTGGACTTGCTGAGTAATCAATGAAGACGTTTCACTACTCATCCGAGCAGCTTCTTCAGTTCAACTGTCCATTCATGCAACTCTCACAAGTAACACCTGTATCTAGGAGTTGCATGACACATTGGATAATCCTATCACAACTACACAGAATCAACACCTCTGTGAGTTTCTTCAGATGTCACCTCTTTGAAGAGTTACAATGTGCCATTGTAAATGGATTAGTGGAAGAGTTTATATGCCGAGAACTTCCCACACCAGTCAGTTGAACTGAAGAAGCTGCTCGGATGAGTAGTGAAACGTCTTCATTGATTACTCAGCAAGTCCAGTTGTTTTTAGATTGACCTATACTAGATAATGGATTCATGGCAAAATTCTGCATTTTGTCATCTGCAAAATTGTTTGTGAAAAAAAATTGTCATGGAAAATTTTGCCTATTGATTTACTCAAATACTTGCTGCCTGGATCACAAGCAGAGCAGTTCCTGAATGATAGCTTATGACATACAAGGGCCATACCATCATGTATTTTTTTGTATTATGGCCAATCAACTAGTGCTATTCCTCCAAACAACAATGGTGTATCATTCATTCATGGTGTATCAGTAACTTTAAGATCAGTAACTTTAACATTTTTTAAGGCTTTATTTCTTCATGAAGTCTAAAAAAAAACCTCTCTGGGCTTTCTATACTATCCCTGGCAAACCTGCTGTTTTGCTTGAGGCAAGAACTGTATGAGAGAAGTAAAATGTCAGGAGCTGGATTAAATAAACGTTTTATAAAAATGGAGGTCATTCCAAAACCCCATGAATTTTGGGAGATCAACTCATGTTATATACTGTCAGCAAGTGTGCTGGCACATTCCTGCCACCAGAGGGTCTTTTGTTGGATTGTAGTAAAATCAGTGTGCTCGTTTTGATGTTGAAGGGTGACCACACTCGCATGTGCTTATCTAACGTGCGCACATATTGATGCAGGCGTGCATGCATGCTGTAGAGCCCTCTGGTGCATGCGTACTGCCTTTAAGTAGTTACCAAAGCATGCAGTTTTTTTTTGCAAAGGGACCTGTGCCTTTTCTGGTAAAGACTCTGAGCCTTGTTCTTCTGATTGATACTCGTTGACCTCTGCTTGTTCCCCTTACTGGTTGACTGCTGCCTGGACTGACCTCTGCCATAATTTGACAGCACTTATGGGAGTTCCTGTTCACAGTCCTCCTGCCATTCCTTCTCTGAGACCAGACTTGTTTCCAACCTCAGGACTTGTAGGAGAGGCTTCTCACATCTCTCGTTGATACCTTGACCAGGTACGGGACATGTACTTCTTCAAGCTTGCTGCTTTGCATTAAAAACAGTTCATTCGGGGGCGTGGCTTGATGGTTGCCTAGAACGGACGTGTGTTGAAAGGGCTCCTGCTCTTCATCGCTTTTGGGCTACCGTTCTCCCACATTTGCTTTATCATGAGAAGAAACCAGAGAGCTACTACCACTTCTTCGTCTCAGAAGTCCGTCCCAGCAAAGAAAGACAAAGAAATCGGGCAGTTTTTTGCTAAAACGCCTCAGTCTCCTGCTACTGACGAGACTCCCAATATGGCGGCAGATGAGGCCTTTGATAATGCACAGCAAGACCGCCTAGGGGATCTGCAGGAGCCTACCAGTGCCACAGATACCACTAATTTGCTATCACTGATTGCTGCTCTACCACAAAAAACTGGCAAATCTCCTAACGGAAATTAAAACCGGCCAACAGAAAGAGACGCAAGTCTTAAAGGCCGAAATACATACCGTTGCTGCTAAATTGAGCGATCTGGAAGAGCGACATCAAGATCTCCTGCATACTGTTACAACTCACTCCTCCAGGCTGACCACGCAAGCCCGACATATCTTTAACTTGCTTCGCATGTTAGAGAATGCAGAGAATAGAAACCGCCGCTGTAACCTTCGCATACGAGGTGTGTCTGAGGATATTACCACTGCAGCCTTAAGGCCCACACTTACCGGCCTATTTAACCAGCTCCTAGGGCAAGACAAAGAGGTACAGATGAAGCCACTTGGATTTGTGAGTTAAATGCGTCATGACTCAGGGGTAATTGAAGAAACTGTGTTATCTTAAGTCATCTTAACTCATTTAATGCATTTAACCTTTTCATTAGCATACCAAAGCTCCATTGTTCACAATGGTGAATGCTTTAATTAGATGGGATGTTGTGACGCAGTTTTCTGTGTTAAATGAGATAAATGGGATATCTGTGTTTAGTTATTCTGTGTCAAACAGACAAACCAAAGTGGCTGCATCTGTAACTATGCACATTGATCTACTGCATAGAGTTAGTGGAGGCTACCCTAACAAACCTAGAGATATTCTCTGTGCCTTCCATAATCTTTCCACCACAGAAGCTATATTGCGTAAGGCCAGGGAGCTCAAAGTGGTGCAGATAGATGGAGACAATATAGAGATTTATCAAGATCTCGCCTATACTACGGTCCTTCAGAGATGCCTACTACGCAATGTGCTTCAACATCTGAAGGAACGGAATATTCCCTATAAATGGGGCTTTCCCTTCGCCCTACTGGCACATAAGGATGGCAAAACACACACACTCAGAGATCCCTCTGATGCGCAGGTCTTTTTTCGCATGCTTGAGCTGCCATCTGTGGATATACAAGAATGGAAAAGATATGTCTATCCAGACGGACCCCCCGCTCGACCTGGATCAACGGAGCGCATTACCAACTGCCACCGAGAAAAGATCGGATACAGAGGAGCCACCCCACCCCACCTGACGCCATGGTGCGTCGGCTTGTTATGGTGCCATCGGAGATGAATCTCTTGCCTACCCTGCCATCTATAACAGCTCCATGGCACCTTTACTGATTCCTGTGACGCCCTCAGCGATGGAGGGTCAACTTCCACCACTGCTATATTTACGTTGGTAAGCTGGTTATTTGCCTTACTCAGCAGTTACACCTCCTTACTCGATAACTCTGCGGCTATACCTCTTTGATACTTCCCATTTTGATAATGACCCATACCGGCTGAATGAAGCATGGTCTGAAGCTTCGTGAGTCTCTCTTGTTGATGGTTTCCCAATTTCTGCTGTTTTTTGGTGATTACACATTCTTGATTCAAGTTTGAAGATGGGTTCTACTTGTTGTTACTCACAGCCTCACAATCATATATGAATCTATTTTAGGAGACATACTGTATACCTTATGGCTTTGGTTTGCATTATTTTTGACCACGGGACTCTGAGTTGTTGTTTCCCCCCCCTTTTTTTTTTTTGGACAAGTCCTTTGAAGCGACTCGAAATCTCCACCCTGTGGCTACAGATGGATATTAACACTTTTTGCCATATATACTTGCACTGGACTTTTTTTTTTCTCATAGGCAACTTCCATATCCACAGTTTCTGTTTATAAACCTCCTAAGAGTGCCTTACTTGCTCCACCCCTACATCCCCCCTTTCTCTCCTTCCCCCCCTTTTTTTTTTTTTTTGACTTATCCTTCCCTACTCTCTGATTCTCCCTCTAATTATATGCCTATATCGGATGACAAAAAAAGGAAGGAGAAAAAAAAAGGAAAAAAAAAAAAAAAGAATATAAAAAAAGAAAAAAGGAGACAAAAAAGGGGCAAAAAGGGGAAGAAAAAAAAAGGAAAAAGAAAAAGAGAAAAAATTAAGAAAAATTGAGAAAGGAGGAAAAGGGGAAAAGGGGAAGAAAAAAAAACATCTGGTTTACGTATGTCATATTAGGCTAATGTTTCCATGCCATTGTTATATTATTCACTGTCTTAGCTTATTTTGAGGTTATTTCTATGCATGTTTCTCTGGGTTCGAGATTTCAGTGGTTGACCCTGAGGTTGAGGAGCGGGAGCCCCCTCCTTTAATCTCTTGCCAAACTCTAGACCCACAGCCTGATTCCCCCTGCTATTACGTCTCAAGCCACCCTGCAGGAGTAGTGCCTTGAGCCTACCCCTCGTAGCGACGTACTTTGATTCCCCATTCCCTTTTCTGTTTTGTTCCCTCTGTTCTCCATTTTTGTATATCCCACCTGCTTTTCTTACTACTCCCATTTGAGAGATAATAAATGCCTGCCTTACGCACCACATCTCGAGGTACAACAAGTTATTTTAAGATTGTTAGCATTCATGCCAATGGTCTCAACTCCCCTCAAAAACGGATTTTACTTTCTTCTGACCTTCAGAAACAAAAAACCAACACAATTTTCATACAGGAAACTCATTTTAAAGAAGATGCAGTACCTAAATGGAATAACAAACATTTCCCGGAACTATTCACTAGTAGACCTCAGCCTACTAAAACATGTGGGGTTGCAATTACTTTTTCCAGTAACTTTGGATTTTCTGTAACTGATAGAAAGAGTGATGCGTTGGGAAGGTATGTCTTTGTAAAAGGCTTATACATGGGCCGGAGATACACGTTCGCAAATGTTTATCTACCTAATAGCGAACAAGACCAGGAACTCATACGAAACGCATTATCACTCTTTACAGAGGGTACCTTGGTGCTGGGAGGTGACTTCAACTTACCCCTGTATCCGCACTTAGACTGCTCTTAGGGCAAATCTAGTATGGTGCCCCATCAATTGTCGCGTTGCAAACAAACGCTACATTCTCTTCAACTAATTGACCCCTGGTGCATTCTATATCCCAGTGAAAGGGATTATTCGTTTTACTCTCATCGTTACAACACATACTCTAGAATTGATTATATTTTTTTATCTCATATGGCGCTCAGTGATGTCTTAGATAGTAACATCCTCACTAGGACATCGTCAGATCATTCTATGGTAACTCTTACTCTGCGTACACCTATTCCCACACTTAAACAAGGTAATTGGCGTCTCAATGAATCACTTTTGAGAGATGATACAATACGTCAGGACATATCAACTCAGCTTCAACACTATTTTGCTGAGAACCTCACACCTGACGTTTCACCCCTGACATGTTGGGAGGCACACAAATGCGTAATACAGGGACACCTTATCAAACATGGCGCAAACACAAACGTGACAAGGAGCGAACTAGAAACGATCTCATCTGTAAAATACAACATTTAGAGCAAACACATGAGCGGTCACGCTGTGACAACACCCTTACACAATTAACGGAAGCCAGAAAAGCCCTTTCAACTCATTTTGATTTTTTTACCCTTAAAGCAATTACTGTTTCCAGGCATAGGTTTTATGAACATGGAGACAAATGTGGTCGGCTTTTGGCTAGGGTTTTAAAACATAAGCAAACTAAAAACTTTATCCCTGCTATCAAAAAAGTAAATGGTGCTCTTACACATACTCCAGAATCAATAGCAGAAACTTTTGAATTATTTTATAGAAACCTTTATCAACTGCCAGATAATTCTCTAGATGATATGCCTGAATATGGCCACTCCCTACACGACTTCTTACAATCCTCCAAAATGCAGCAAATCACCTCCACTGAAGCTGATATTTTAGATGCGGATTTGACTTTAGATGAATTAACGACAGCCCTTCAAAGCACACCAGTGGGGAAAGCGCCCGGTCCAGATGGCCTTACCATCTTATACTACAAAACATTTAAAGATTGCCTTCTCCCTAACCTACTCAAAGCTTTTCAAAGTATCCAACAAGGGTCCCACTTTCATAAACAATCACTAGAGGCACACATTAGCCTTCTATTGAAACCTGGCAAGAATCAACATGACCCGAGTAGCTATAGGCCTATATCCTTATTGAATGGTGATGTTAAACTTTTATTGAAAATTATTGCAATTAGGCTGAATAACATTCTTCATAGAATAATAAACCGGAACAGGTTGGTTTTGTGAGAGGTAGAGAAGGCTGCGACAACACTAACAAACTGATAAATATCTTACATTGGTCGAAAATTCACAAATTACCACTGATGTTACTTTCCACAGATGCGGAAAAGGCCTTTGACCATGTCAATTGGAAATACATGTTTACCTGTTTGAAGTATATTGGTCTTGGTCCGAAAACTTTAAATTGGATACACGCTCTATATGATAATCCAATCGCCAGGGTACGCGTTAACTGTCAGATGTCTAACTACATTAATATATGCAATGGCACCAGACAAGGATGCCCCTTATCCCCTACTCTATTTATCATGGCTCTGGAGCCTTTCCTCTGTCATGTCCGCCTGCACCCTGACATTAATGATGTGACTGTCAATAAACTACACCATAAAATTGCGGCATACGCTGATGACCTTCTTTTTTTTATTACACAACCGCTAATCTCTATCCCAGTATTAAACCGATTATTTACGCAATATGGCTATTTTAGTAACTTTAAAATAAATTTTTCTAAGTCTATGGCGCTAAATATATCCTTATCCGCTAGAACTATACAAGCCTTATCTCAGAACTTTCCATATAGATGGTCCCAACAGTATATTACATATTTAGGTCTTAAAATCACCAAGGACTATGATGAATGGATGATGAGAAACCTTAAAGATCTTTTGACAACTATTACTAAAAACCTTGACTCTTTGTTTGATAAACCACTTTCTTGGTTTGGTCGAATGAATGTTATCAAAATGAATATTGTTCCTCGCATTCTGTACCTCTTCCAAATTCTCCCTTTACCGATGCAAGACCATATGTTAGATGCTCTGCAAACCACTATTACCAAATACATATGGCAGAATAAAAAGAGTAGACTGAGCTATAAAACCCTTGTTATGGCTAGAGAAAAAGGAGGAGTATCTCTTCCTGATTGTAAACTTTACTACTATGCAGCAGTATTGGGTCGAATTGTCGACTGGTCACATCACACGGATTCCAAACTATGGGTTGAGATAGAACAACAGGCAACCTACAGCTACCTACTTCATTTGCCATGGCTAGATACTAGACACAGACGTATTCGGTTTACTGATCACCCTTTACTTTCCCATACTTTGTCATTATGGGATAAATGCCGCCAAAAATTTAAATTGACAAAATACCCTTCTCCACTTATACCGATCATCAATAACCCGGCATTTCCATTGTGACAACACCAGCAATATTTTTCGCATTGTTTCATTTTCTGGATAAGGGTGACTTCATAGATAAAGGAAAGTTTCACTTTGTTAAACCTTTCTCGAAAATGGATCATTTGAAATTTGCTCAAATTAAACATTTCTTCCATTCCTTGGGTGGCATTACCGTATTGGGCAGAGATCAAACTCCTTTTGAATCTCTGTGTTCAATAGAACTCTCTCCCATGCATATAATTTCGAGAATTTATAAAACCTTACGCTACTCTACTGCTTCTAGTACCCCTTCATTTGTTGACTCATGGGCCTCTGATCTCAATGTACACTTTTCGGAAGAACAGCTCAGTGCTAATCATGTCTAAATTATTTAAGAGTACCAGATGTTGTAGAATACAGGAAACCAATTACAAAATAATGTCACGATGGTACTATACCCCGACTAGGCTGAAACATATTTACCAAAATACTAGTGACAGGTGTTGGAGATGTGGTACTGATAAGGGTTCCCTATTGCATATCTTCTGGTCATGCCCATTTGTTACGCCTTTCTGGAATGATGTGAAACAAGCTATGCGCGAAATCTTGCATTTCGACATCCCAGATGACCCGGCATACATTCTGTTATTGCACATGGATAAGTCTCTTGGTACCTTTACTTCCACAATTGAGCCACATTTACTTAACGCTGCCAAACTGTTAATTCCTTTAAAATGGAAACAAACCATAGCTCCGACAATCCGTGAATGGTACTCAAAAGTGTAAGAATTGCATAAATTTGAGGAGCTCTCTCTTTATTTGACTGATTCTTCTGATGTTTATGCCGCAAAGTGGTTGCGATGGCTCTCCTTTAAGGAGTCTGACTATTACAAACGAACCTCAATATAAAGTGTGGGTTCCCACCCTCTGTTTTACCCCTAACCTTGTCCACCCTTTTGCTGCCTTCATGTATGAAAATATTTTGGCCTACATTTTGCATTGCAGATTGTAATTCTGAATTGTATGTACTCCCCCCCCCCTTTTTTTTCTTTTCTGTACCCCCTTTTTTTTTCTTTTCTCTACTTATTTGAAAAATTAATACAAGTTTAATTGCAAAAAAAAACCAAAAAAAAAACAGTTCATTCTAGAAAAAAATAAATCAAAGTGCAGAAACAAGTAAATAAAATACGTTTTGAGTGGCATTATTTATTGTCATTTATTAACAGAAATAAACTGTGGAACACGAAACCAACCAGTTACAAAAAAAAAGGTCATAGATGTATCTTTGTTTTTGGCAAGAAGAATATTACTATGCAAAGCTGGTAATCAAGCAACAAACAGAAGCCTTGAAAGAATGATAATAAATATCAATGAATATGCTTGTAATCAAGACTTGGCTGAAAAAACAGAATATTAAAGTAGCTTCAAGCTTCTGGGATGATTTTTAGAAGAAAATTTGAATTATATTCAGGAGCCAAATCACTCAATCAGGATGGTTCAGATAATATAGTAAGATTGAAAATAAAAATGTAGATCATTAAACTGATCTAAGTTATCTAAGTAACAGCTCTTGATGGTACTCCCAGAATGGTGAGATATTTCCAAAAAATATTAGCGTAAAATACCATAAATGATAACGTATGAAGGGACCTTGTTGTCTGTATAGGTTATTGTATTATATATTTACCTATAATAGTATGATATTAAACTCTGTCTATTTATGCTTTGGAACTGCGGATTACAGCAGAAAGGACATGAGACTTGCGGTGGTACTTGAGTGGGTGAATGAAAGAAAACTCTAAATGATGCGGTACACAATGTAAAAACCTCTAAAAAGAAATTCAAGCAAAGACAAAATTCAGGAAATCTTTTAAAGTCTTAATTTATTTAAAACAGTCAGATGGGATCAGTGCACCTCCCATTGACTTCTATAGCACCTCAACAACTTTACTTGGTCAAGTTTTGGCTTAGAGGTTTTGGTCTTTTTTTAGATTTAATAAATCTCTAATTTTTAGAGCATTTTAGAAATTTTTGAGATATGTGGACCATTGCCAAAAAGCAGCCACATTTTCTATTTCTATATGTAAAATAAGGGCCACTTATTGGATATTTAAATAAAGAATGATTGAATATATTCCAGAGTCCAGGGAACCCTCATCTCTTTGATAATAGCATATACAGGTATGGGACTTGTTATCCAGAATGCTCAGGGGTTTTCCAGATAATGGATCTTTCCATAATTTGGGTCTTCATGCCTCAAGTCTACTAGAAATTCATTTAAACATTAAATAAACCCTATAGGCTGGTTTTGCTTCCAATAAGGATTTAATTATATCTTAGTTGGGATCAAGTACAAGCTACTGATTTATTACTACAGAGAAAAAGGAAATCATTTTTAAAAATGTGGATTATTTGGATAAAATGGAGTCTATGGGAGACAGCCATTCCGTAATTCGGAGCTTTCTGGATATCAGGTTTCCGGATAAAGGATCCTATACCTGTATAAGCTTTAAACAATTTGTATAACACAAGGGAGTTTTTCTTTGTAATATACCACATGGACAGATAACAAGGTACTTCATATTACTTCCCTATCTAGGGAGAAATCCTGGGTTCACAAGCACTAAGGGTACAATAGTGTCCAAATACCCATCAATTGTAGAGTCATGCATTATGAGAACATCTGTATGCAGAGTAGTAGTATCTTTTGTGAGAGTAGTATGAGCATTGGGTAATCCTACTTTCCAAATCATGAATAGGTATATATATATATATGCAGTGCTACAGTATATACACCATGGTGATTAACACTTCATCTCAGCTTGGCCCTCACAGAAGTATTGGAGGAAAGGTTTCCCGGCTGAAATATTAATTCCAACACATACCCTTCACAAAGAAACGTATGCGCCAGTGGGTCTCAAACAGGCCCAGAAGATTTTATGAAGGATAATAGAGCTGAAAAAGTTACCTCCTATGTACAAAGAATATTCATGGCAGAATCATCAGCGCACCTCACACTACAGGTACCTGCCCCCACATGCTAGGATCTTAAAGTGTGTAGTCTGTAGTCCCCACAGTCTGGTGGGTTTCACTTGGAAAACTACTCCACACTTAAATCTCCTTTAAGAATCACAATCTTGTATTTACTAGCTGACACTATCTCACTCACAACTCCTAGTGGCTGATGTATGTGTTTTCTTTCGCAATAGTGGTTGCTCTGCTTTTTTTTTTTCAATTGTATTTTTTTGTCCTAAATTGCAAATAGTTATAAAAAAATTCTTACCACCTAATACCTGTTTTAGGAATCAAGGGTGATTGCTATAGCAACAGCTAGCAAGAAGCCCTCATTCATGGAGACCCAACTCTAGGCCTTCCTTAGTTCCTGGTTACTCCCTACTAAGGTCTACCTGACTAAGGGGCTACTGAGACAGCCAGCTGCATGCACCACCTCTACAGAGTATAGTACGAATACTACGCTGAATAATTAGTAAAACGCCGAAAAAAGTTGCAAAACGCATTGAAGTCCATAAGCGTCAAAATAATTTTGATGCGTGACAATGTTTGACACAAGCATCAATTTTTATATGCACGAATATTTTGTCCAAATGCATTAAAGTCAATGGGTGTTCAAATAAGTTTGACATGCTTCAATTTTTGGCGCGAGCAATAATTTTTATATGCTCGACTATTATGTCCAAATGCATTAGTCAATGGGTGTCCGAACAATTTTGACATTTGCGGGAGGCAAAATGCAGAAATTCGTTGCAAATCCATGTCTGGCGAATTTATTCGCCCATCCTTTTCAGATAGGTAAAAGGATCTTCTCTTTCTAACCATGGACCAAATAGAAACACTTCCCTCCCACAGGATATACAGTGTGTATCACTTGCACACAGTATGGTAGGTTAACTTCTTCAAATTCTAGACATATATACATATTTTATTTGTTTTGGTAGATCATTTTAATAAGAAAAAATATTACTTTTGTTTATCTGATCAACATCATGGGTTTCAAATCCAGAAAGCTAGACAATTTGAAGGGGGAGACAGGACATCATTGTCAGATTCAGCCACAGGTGAGTGGCTGGCAGATAGGATCCTAGGGGTTGTGTAATGTGGGTAATACAAAACCATAACTTGAGGAAAGGCAGATGACATTTTATGCAAACATTGAGATTATTTAAAGGGGAACTAAAGTCTAAAATTGAATAATGCTAGAAATGCTATATTTTGTATACTAAACATTATTATGAATTTACTGCACCAGAAGCCTAATAAAACAAATGATCTATGCTTTCAAAGTTGGCCACAGGGGGTCATCATTTTGTAACTATATTAAACCATCTTTGCAAGACCAAGACCATGCACATGCTCAGTGTGGTCTGGGCTTCTGTTGGGAGGCTAATCTTATCAAAACAGCACAAGTCAAATAACATCTGTATTATTAATATAATATCTGAAGCCGATACAGCAAGACTGATTAATAATCAGAATATATAGGCTGCACTGGGCCTGTGGATATGAATCTCTACACAGTCAATGGCTGCTCTACAGGCAAAAAAACAAAGCTGTTTGAGTACTGGGAAGTAAGGTGGGGGGGCTGTGCCATTTGAAAGTATGATTGTTTCCCTGCAGAGCAGTTAGGGACCGACTGACAATTCCTGTCCATAGCAGTAAATGAAGGGAGAATTTCACTGCATACAGTCAGGTTTCTTATAAAAATGGTAGACATTTTTTAATTAAAGTATATTGGAGATAGATTTCTTTTTCATTAAAAAAAAGTAAAAATGGGAGTTTATTTTTGGCCTTTACATCCCCTTTAAGGAAACAATACAACAGGTTTGATGCATGCTTAAAGAAATACAGAAGTTATTTACCAGGTCAATGGTCAGAGGCAGGTGGCTGACAAGGAAAGTCAAATAACTCACAGTGGGTATGGGCAGGCAACTGACAGGGAAAGTCCCATAGGCAGGCTAAGGTCAAGGGCAGGCTGAAGGTAGAGAGTAGTCCAGGCCGAGGTCAAAAGTAATCAGGAATATAGCACAGGAACTAGGCGAGGATTAGGAGCTCAGAAATCAGGAACAGGAGTCAAGGCAGGAGCAAAACAGCAACCAGTCAGGGGTCAGTCGGAAACAACAAGGTAACAGTCTGGATCGTGCACCTGTGGTTACAGGAATCAGACTTATATAGCCCCTTAATTAATTAATTAGAGGTTAATGAGGTGAGTAGAGTTGAGTGTGCATATAAACAAATACAAGAGTCCTCTGCATTCAACCCATTATCAATATATTTAAGACAGAGACATTTTGTGCATACTGCTACTGAAAAATGCCTTACCCTTTAAACAAAACAGGGATTGTTTGTCCATATATTGCAATATATTTAAGCTGAACAACTATGTCAAAGTCATCCCATATCTGGCCAGTCCTACGCTTAATTTTCATCTGATTCATTAAGAATTCTATTGCTTCATTATACATTTTACAAAGGGACTAGGTTTTACCTGCAGCTTATTAGCTGCTTTCAAAGTAAAACTCCCAAACTTGGCTGCCCTTTTATTAGACACCAGTGGGATCACCTGACTATAGCTGGGAAGGGTGGGAGCTACAATATGGAGCTGGTCACTGCTCCTGTATAACTGTAACAAACAAGGGAAAGTTGAGCTCACCACTAATTTTTAAAACCATTAGGCAGGAGGTGCAATGAGGCTGTGACCACAAAATAAAGTCCTCTGCACTCAACCCATTATCAATATATTTAAGACAGAGACAATTTGTGCATACGGCTACTAGAAAATGCCTTACCCTTTAATCAAAACAGGGATTGTTTGTCCATATATTGCAATATATTTAATCCCTGTTTTGTTTAAAGGGTAAGGCATTTTTCAGTAGCAGTGTTATACAAATAAATCACATTATTTACATGTATAAAACATTGAGTTACAAACATCACAACCAATACCGGTAGAAGAGGTGAGAAAGGCCCTGTACAAAAGCGCTTACAATCTAAAGGGAAGGGAATAAGACACAAGGTGTGGGAGTGGGCAGGATCAGAATTCAGTGAGTGAGAGTTGTAGTACTGTATGTGGTATTGCATTTGGTAGTTAAGCAGAGTGAGGCTAGGCTTCTCTAAAGAAGTGCGTTTTAAGAGATCTTTTGAAAGCAGAAAGGTTGGAAGAAAGTCGGACAGACCGTGGGAGAGAATTCCAGAAGACATGTGCAGCCCTTGCAAAGTCTTGAATGTGAGCATGTGAGGTGGTAATGAGAGAAGAATTGAGGAGCAGGTCAGTAGAGGAGCGTAGTAAGAAGTGCGGTGGAGTAAATAGAGATGAGTTCAGAGATGTAGGGTGGGGCAGAGTTTTGAAGTGCTTTGAATGTCAGGGTCATTCATTTGAATTTTATTCTGAAAGGTAACGGAAGCCAGTGCAGGGATTGACAGAATGGTGAGACAGAGGAGGAGCGGTTTCCGAGGTTTATGAGCCTCGTAGCAGTGTTCATTATGGACTGGAGAGGTGCCAGTCTCTGGAGGGGAAGGCCAATTAAAAGAGAGTTACAGTAGTCTAGACGTGATATAATGAGAGAGTGAATAAGAATCTTGGCAGTATCTTGGGTGATAAATGATCATATTTTGGATATGTTCCTTAGGGGGAAGTGACATGATTTAATAAGTGACTGGATATGAGGAGTGAAGGACAGGGCAGAATCTAGGATAACCCCAAGGCGCCAGGACTGGGGAGAGGGGGTGATAGTGGAATTGTTAGCTATGATGGATACTTCGGGATGTAACTAGTGTTAGTTGGAGGAAAGAGAACCATTTCTGTTTTAGAAAGGTTTCATTTAAGGTAGCGTTGTGACATCCAAGTAGAGATAGTGGATAGGCAGGAGGAGACCCAAGTTAAGAGTTCTGGGTTGAGATCTGGAGAGGACAGATAGATCAGCATAGAGGTGGTAGTGGAAACCATTCGAGCTGATTAGTTTGCCGAGGGAGGAAGTATAGAGGGAGAATAATAGGGGGCCCAGGACCAGTGGTGTAACTTCGGTTGCCAGGGCCCCCCTGCAAAAAATTTTTCAGGGCCCCCTCTGCACAAAATAGTGTGAGAATTTCATGTATAATATCCCCAGAAGTCATAGAAAGATGGCAAAGTCGTAATTTCACATATAAATACCCCAGAACTATAGAAGGATAGTAAAGTGTCAATTTCACAGATCTCTCTGTAAAGGCTATGAGCAAATTTAGGGGCTGTTACTGCAGAAGTAAGACCATGCCCACTTTGAATATATAGATAGCAAGGCATCTATTTTAGCTCTTTCTCTAAACCGCTTCCTGAAAAATCTCATTGTTCTGAAAAAAAGCCACTGATGCAATTTCATTTATAATGCCCATAAAACACTTAGCAGAATGAATGCAGTGGCAACTTCATGTAAAATACCCACAGAATTCATATCAAGATGGCGCAGTAACAATTCTATGTATAAATACCCCCAGATGGCAGGATGGCATAGGGATTATTTCATGTATAAATACCCCAAAACTCATAGCAGGATGGCACAGGGATTATTTTATTTATAAATACCACCAGAATTCATAGCAGGATAATACAAAGGCAATTTCATGTATAAATACCCCAGAACTCATAGTAGGATGTTTTTGCCATATCATTACACACTCACTTTTCCAAATCACTTACTTTTCTGATTAAGACAATTAAGCCTTTCACATTGGACTGTAATTTGTATCAAGTAACATTATTTTAGATTACAGGCAGAAAAGAACATTTAATTATGAAGCTATTTTAGGGAATCACTCACATGAGTGTATAGGATTCATATAGAAGAAACAACATGTTGACAGTACTTTTTTTTAATTTCAATACATCTATGTATTTTTTAATCTCAATTTTTTTTTTTACTTTTCAATACTGTTGACCGTAATTTAACTGTTCAGTAGACACCAAGCATTCACAGCTCAGTACTTTAGGAAATATACAAGATGCAATGAAAAGTGGACGTTTTAAGGGGATTTTCAGAAATCTCATTGAAACTGGCAAAGATTTGCAAACAAAACACATACAGTATTTACCCACTGTGAATTGATCAGATTGTGTATTAACAAAATCATATGGTTTTATGACTGAAATATTTAATTTTGCCATTTGGTAATCTTAAATATATCTCTTATCATCCACTGTAAACACCTTAGCTCGCAACCTAACTGGTGTGGAATTATTTATGACAATCTGTGCCTCAGGATATGTCAGCACTATATAAATAAAGGCTGATGGGTAGATGGTTGCGTGTTTATGAATATTACAGCACTTTCCGTCAATAGCCCATCTTATAACTAAAGAAAGAGGCCATTTACTCTGAGAAGCAATAACTATAGAGTTCAATATGAAAGTCTCAACGTGTCAGGCCTTTGAAACAGACCACTGACTGCAAAGAACGTCTCACCTGCATCAGCGGCGAGTCAGTCATCTCAGGACTTCCATGACACTGTGGAGCGAATGTGTAAGTGACAGCCTGCTTATCCAATCGGAACCACAGAAACGGCCCCACGCTGACTGCTTTCGAGTATACGCCGTAAACTATGACTTGTTGGGCTCGCGGGAGGCTGGCTGCTTCTTGTCCTATGCTTCGCCTCACAGACGAGGCTGTAGCCTAGGGCGCGTTTTGGGTAATCTGGCACTGCTGAGGAAGCAGGCCTTGCCGGGCCCCCTGTACCTCCGGGCCCCCCTGCGAATGCGGGGTCTGCTTCCTCGGTAGTTACGCCACTGCCCAGGACATAGCCTTGTGGAACACCAACAGAAAGAGGAAGGGGAGAAGATGCTACTCCATTGTAGGAGACACTGAAGGAACGATTAGTGAGGTAAGAAGAGAACCAGGACAGGGCCATGTCATGAAGGCCAAGTGAACGGAGGCACTGGAGAAAAAGAGGATGGTCCACGGTGTCAAATGCAGTGGAGAGTTCAAGCAGTATTAATAGTAAGAAGTGATTGTTGGCTTTAGTTGTTAATTAGTCAGGTCATTAATTAGTCGGGTTAGGGCAGTTTCAGTGGAGTGTTGTTGCTTAAAACCAAATTGTATGGGGTCCAGCAGGTTATTGTCAGAGATGAATGAGGTTAGTCGGTTGTAGACTAGGCGCTCAAGTAGTTTAGAGATCAAAGGTAGCAGAGCGATGGGCCGGAGGTTATCAAGATTGGAAGGATCAAGAGAGGGTTTTTTCAGAATGGGGGTGACAAGTGTATGTTTTAGTTGAGAAGGAAAGATTCCCATTGAGAGATTAAATAGATGCGTTAAGGCTTTGATTAGACAGGGGTTGTCATTGCGGAGAAGTTTTGAAGGAATAGGATCAAGCAGGCAGGTGGTAAGGTGAGAGTAGGCCAACAGTTTTGAGACTTCCTCATCAATGGCAGGTGTGAAGGAGCACAGGAGAGACTGGGGAGTGTGGAAGGAGGGTGATGGAAGTCTAGATGGGTTCAGTAGTGTAATGTCACTTCTGATAGTGTCAATTTTGTTTTTGAAGTGCACAGCAATATCTTGAGAAGAGGCAGATGGGCATGTTGGGGGTGGAGGAGAGGAAAGAAGAGTCTTAAAGGTGGAGAAAAGTTCTGCCGGTTTTTTAGAAAGGGAGTTAATTAGTGAAGTAAAGTATGTTTGTTTGTCTTGGGAAAGGCTGGTGTTATAGGAGCATAGGGCAGATGTTTAGCTCCAAAAGTCTGATTCTAAGTGGGATTTGCACCAGCGACGCTCAAGTGCACATCAGTGTCATTGGAGCAGTTTTGAATGAGCAGTATGCCAAGGTTCAAGTGGTTTGGGTCTAACATGTTTAGTTTTTTTCAGGAGCAAGCTCATTAAGGGCAGTGGTGAGTATATTATGGGATGTTAGAAATGTTTTGGTTTTCAAACAAAAAAAAATCTCAAAAGAAGGATGTATTTGTTTATTCATGAATAGATTATATTTATAGTATTTATGGGATATTAAGTGCAGTGGGCTGGATGATGCAGAGGGTTTATGGAAATTTAAAAAATGTCAATCTATAGTTAATGAGTAAAGAAAGTAGTTTTTTTCTGTGTTATATTAAAAAAAAAAAATTAAGATTTGGACTGCTGTGATGAAGTAAGAATGACTAATATTGTCATATAATGCCAGAGTTACTTCTTACCACTGAGTGGTTAAAAAAAAAAAAAGGTTGGACAATGGCTTATTGCCATAGAGGCTATGCATTAGCCTATGTGACTGACAGCTTTTGTGATAGAAGGGTGTGGGTCCTTCCTAGTCTATTTTATGAAAGGGGGTAATCTATAATAGGCAACGTGCTATGTTGTTTGACAGGGAGTCTTTGACATGGATTGACATGGATTGGAAAGTCGTCTTGTGATTGGTCAACTTTGACTGATATGGAAATGGAGAAGACTTGGTAGGTTTTTCTCTCCCTATGGTATTACGGGATAGGGAAGTTGAGGCTTACTAGGCACTGCTCAACACATGGCAGTGTGTTGGAATGTCAGATTTTTATAATTGGAGTGCTTGAGCAATCGCTAATTGCCATAGAGGGTAGTGGCTGTGTCACTGACAGATCTTGTGATAGAAGGGTGTAATCTATAATAGGCAAAGGGATATGTTGTTTGACAGGCAGTCTTTGATATGGATTGGAAAGTTGTCTTGGGATTAGTCAATTTTGACTGATATGTAGGTTTTTCTATTCCTATGGTATAAAGGGATAGGGAAGTTGAGGCTTACTAGGCACTGCTCAACACATGGTAATGTGTTGGAATGTCAGATTGTTATCATGGGAGTACTTGGCAAATGGCTAATTGCTACAGAGGCTAGGCGAAGGGCTGTGTGACTGACAGCTCTTGTGATAGAAGGGTGTGGGTCTTCCTATTCTTTTTTTATGGAAGGGGGTAACCTACAATAGGCAAAGGGCTATGTTGTTTGACAGGAAGTCTTTGACATGGATTGGAAAGTTGTCTTGTGATTGGTCAACTTTGACTGATATGGAAAAGAAGAAGACTTGGTAGGTTTTTCTCTCCCTATTGTATGACAGAATAGGGTTGAGGCTTACTAGGCACTGCTCAACACATGGTAATGTGTTGGAATGTCAGATATTTGTTATGGGAGTGCTTGGGCAATGGCTAATTGCCCTAGAGACTAGGCAAAGGGCTGTGTCACTAATAGCTCTTGTGATAGAAGGGCATAATCTATAATAGCCAAAGGGCTTTGTTGTTTGACAGGCAGTTTATGACATGGATTTGAAAGTCATCTTGTGATTGGTCAACTTTGACTGATATAATATAGAAGAAGACTTGGTAGGTTTTTCTCTCGCTATGGTATTAAGGGATAGTGAAGTTGAGGCTTACTAGGCACTGCTCAACACATGGTAATGTGTTGGAATATCAGATTTTTATCATGGGAGTGCTTGGGCAATGGCTCATTGCCATAGAGGCTAGGTGAAGGCTCGTGTAACTGACAGCTCTTGTGATAGAAGGGTGTGGGTCTTCCTATTCTTTTTTTATGGAAGGGATAATCTATAATAGGCAACGGTCTATGTTGTTTGACAGGCAGTCTTTGACATGGATTGGAAAGTTGTCTTGTGATTGGTCAACTTTGACTGATATGGAAATGAAGAAGACTTGGCAGGTTTTTCTCTCCCTATGGTATGACGGGTTAGGGAATTTGAGGCTTACTAGGCACTGCTCAACAAATGGCAATGTGTTGGAATGTCAGATTTGATCATGTGAGTGTTTGGGCAATGGATAATTGCCATAGAGACTAGATGAAGGGCTGTGTCGTTAACAGTGCTTGTGATAAAAGGATGTAACCTATAATAGGCAAAGGGTTATTTTTGTTTGACAGGCAGTCTTTGGCTTGGATTGTGATTGGCTAATTTTGACTGATATGAAAAAGTAAAAGACTTGGTAGGTTTTTCTCTCCCTATGTTAATATTGTAAAGTTGTCTTGTGATTGGTCAACTTTGACTGATATGGAAATGAAGAAGACTTGGTAGGTTTTTCTCTCCCTATATGACGGAATAGGGAAGTTGAGGCTTACTAGGCACTGCTTAACACATGATAATGTGTTGGACCGTCAGATATTTGTCGTGGGAGTGCTTGGGCAATGGGCACTGACCACTCTTGTGATAGAAGGTCGTAATCTATAATAGCCAAAGGCTTTGTTGTTTGACAGGCAGTTTATGACATGGATTGGAAAGTCATCTTGTGATTTTTCAATTTTGACAAATCACAAAAGAAGAAGACTTGGTAGGTTTTACTCTCCCTATGGTATTACGGGATAGGGAAGTTGAGGCTTACTGGGCACTGCTCAACACATGGTAATGTGTTGTAATGTCAGATTTTAATCATGAGACTGCTTGGGCAATGGTTAATTGTCGTAGAGACTAGGCTAAGTGCTGTGTGACTGACAGCTCTTATGGTAGAAGAAAGAAGTATTGGAAAGTCTTCTTGTGATTGGCCAACTTTGACTGATATGGAAATGAAGAAGATTTCCTGTTCCTTCACATGGCAGTGGGCACTGTGGGTTAATCCCCAGTCACGTGATCTAACAGGATATGACAAGCAATCAATAAATGTTGGCTCCCTGCTCCGCCCTTCCATCCTCACTTCCTGTCACGAAGTTGAGCTTACCCCAACTACTAGTGGGGTCTTAGGCCTCTACCTGCTGAAGCTCAGGGACTGGGTATTATTACCTATGTGCATCCTTTGAGGGTCTGCTCCAGACCATGGCCATCCGTTGCCTCACATTGCAATAAGCCGCAAAGCCATTTGGCACATGCGCAGTAAGTCGATGTTTGCATTTTGGGAGAAAAGTAACTCCGCATACAAGAGGATAATGTATAGAGGGCTCTCCTCACTGTGCACTCTGTGGGATAGCATTGGACTGGAGATATTTGGACTGTTACTTGTAAGCTATCTGACTCTATGGGCTTGATGCCCCAGAGTGCTTTGTGGATTAACTCCCCTGAGGTCGTGGGTTTGATTCCCTCCTCTGCTGAAAACACAGACCATATAAGTCTTATGCTATATAAATGCAATATTATGGAGAAGCATCTATGCTTGTGGTTGCAAGCTGGTGGTACTATTCTATTAAGGAATAACTCTGCATACAAGAGGCTTGTGCAACTAATTGCCATGCAGCTGGGAGCTATCTGTGGCAAGGATAGAATGAATAACTGTGGTTTTAAAGGAGTGAGCATGGAAAATCAGGTAAATCGTCTTATTTTTCATTTTGGGGGAAAAAAATCCTTTTATAATAGAAGCTTAACTACCTTCCAGCCTTTATGGCGTTATTAGATACAGCTACGGCTGCAAGGATAGAGTACCCAAACTTGTTTGCTATAAGCACTCAAGCCTGGAGAAGCAGCTTATACCTCAAGAAAGAGACAATAAAGACCTAAATTACCTGCAGCCGGTTATGGCTTTATTGGAGCATCAGTATCCTACAAATATATGGCTGTTATATGGCGCTTACAGCAAATTGCCTGGATTCTCCCCCGAGGGCGTGGGTTTCAAGCCTTGGCTGGTACCTTTTGGCGTAAGTCGCCTTTAAATTATGTGCCCAAGTATGCAATTATTGAATGCATTTGAAACTTACAAGGATGGTATAGGGTTTTTTTTTTCTCGCTGTAGGCAGAATACTGTTTTAAAAGCCATTGGTCTAAGTTAAGATAATAGTGCATGATGCATGTTTGCATTAGTAAGTAAAGCTGCGCTTTTGTGCTGTCTTAACAAGAGGAAATTATTTATTTTTTCAGGACTGTGTATTACACCTTCATAATAATCAGGCAGAGTTTGCCTTGTAACATCATTAACATACTGCTACTATTCACTGTATTATACTATGCATATATGCAGTCATAATTACCTTAAATGTGGTATATTCATAAATTCATTTGCTGTATCACATCATTTGAGATATGTGCAATGTTTCCTAAATTATATTGTGCACCTGTTCAGTATTTTATACTGTTTGCATTGGCAGTATATTGTTTAACCAGAGCATCTTTCCAGTGCAGCGCCTTTTCAGGTCACATCTTGCCAGAAATTATAGGAGTGTATGCCATCATCAATTTTACAGTAATACATTAATTATGTATCTTATACATGGTTCAGCATATTATCATGTTTAAAAGACATATATTAACAGCCATTCTGTCGAGTTAAAATTCTAGGCTGCAACCCGGGAAGTCCTGGGGAACAAACTCCTATGATGTGGTAAGGGCACAGACTTAAAGAATCAACATGTTTCCAGCCATTAAGCATGCAATTATTTGATGCATCAGGTAAATTATCAGCCTGCTGTGTATTTTGGTTTTACCGACTGCCTGATATCTTAAATAACCAATCTGAGTTACAAGTAGTGGACAGATGTTACTAGACAAAGTTACCATTATATATATATATATATATATATATATATATATATATATATATATATATATATATATATATATATAGTCAAATACAAGAGTCCTCTGCACTCAACCCATTATCAATATATTTAAGACAGAGACATTTTGTGCTACTGCTACTGAAAAATGCCTTACCCTTTAAACAAAACAGGGATTGTTTGTCCATATATTGCAATATATTTAAGCTGAACAACTACGTCAAAGTCATCCCATATCTGGCCAGTCCTATGCTCAATTTTATCTGATTCATTAAGAATTCTATTGCTTCATTATACATTTTACAAAGGGACTAAGTTTTACCTGCAACTTACTTGCTGCTTTCAAAGTAAGTTGCAGGTAAAACCTAGTCCCTTTGTAAAATATATAATGAAGCAATAGAATTCTTAATGAATCAGATAAAATTGAGCATAGGACTGGCCAGATATGGGATGACTTTGACGTAGTTGTTCAGCTTAAATATATTGCAATATATGGACAAACAATCCCTGTTTTGTTTAAAGGGTAAGGCATTTTTCAGTAGCAGTATGCACAAAATGTCTCTGTCTTAAATATATTGATAATGGGTTGAGTGCAGAGGACTCTTGTATTTGACTATATGTATTTTGTGGTCACAGCCTCATTGCACCCCTGCCTAATGGTTTTAAAAAATAGTGGTGAGCACAACTTTCCCTTGTTTGTTATATATATATATATATATATATATATATATATATATATATATATATATATATATATATATATATATATGTATATATATATATATATATATATATATATATATATATACTGTATATATATATATATAAGCTTTCTGCTGCAAATCTGGCACAGCTAACCAAATCAATAGTGCGTGATGCATTAAAGAGGTTTTCCTGTGTCCCTATTTATCATCTTAAGTCATTAAAATGAAATGCATAATCTTGCTGTATTACTACGTTCTTACAGTTGGTACTTAGCATACTTGTGTCTACATTAAAGCCACTCATTGTATACTACAGGCTGTTACTTTCAGTACAAACCTGTGGCATTTATAATCTCCTAACAGGTAATTTGGGGAGTACGTTCTCAATTTTATTGGTCTGTTCAGTGGTGTAACTAGATGTTCCTGGGTCCCACGGCAAATTAATTTAGGGCCCCCAACATATCCAGAGGTTTCCTGGTTTATCAAGAGATGTTGCAATTGAGCCTCATGGGGCCCCTATACCTCCTGGGCAACCCCTGCAGCCGCAGGGTCTGCTTCCTCTGTAGTTACGCCCATGGTCCTGTTTCAACACCATTTTGAGTTGGTACAAATCCATGCAGATTATCAGTAATCATTCTAAATGGTTATGGTCACAAGCAGGATGTTATGTTTAGTGGTATTTATGTAGTTTTTTCTTCATCTTAATCTTAGTTTGAGGATATGCATGGGTTCTCACTCACTGGAACGTAGTGGGGTATTGCTAGACTCCACGGCAGATATTTTCGGGGCCCCAAGGTGTCTAGGCACCTCTTTTGCCAATGTTTATTGGATTATGTATGTATCACGGTCTCTTGGGGCCTCTGTACCTTCTGGGCCCCCCTGCGGCCACGGGTTCTGTTTCTTCTGAGGTTATGCTAGAACAGTTTTGAAAGGCAGGTTCTGAAACTAGAGTCAAGCAAGGTTGTCTGGCTATTCAACATATTGGCTAATTCCATTTCTGTGGGTTATTTTACACTTCAGTACAATACTTTGTGTATTTCTACATCAGGTTGTTGCTAAGTGCTGCGTTTTAATAGCCGAGGATGGGCAGAGTGTAACAGTGCTTTATTAACAGGCTCATGCAGCCATTACACAACAGTAACTTAAACTCTAGCACCTTAAGCAGCAGTGAATGCACAGTATAACTCTTGTGCACAGTGACATCTACGGGCCATTATATTAACACCACAGTAGGCACTAAGTTTGTATAATTATGCTTGTCCTCTATGGGCAGCTCACCATTTTAATGCTGCGGTCTCAATGCTACTTAGCTAATTTATGAAACTTCAGCAGAACATGGTTTTGTTGCTTGGTCATCACTACCTTGCAGGTAGTTCTACCAATAAAGATGGTGCCTTGTAAATTACATCAATACATTAGGGTTCTGTATGAATAACTACTTTGTGTCTGAGGGGCTTCCTGTGGGAAATTGTACAGGGAACCTGGCAGTCTTGCTGTTTTCTCTGAACTACCTGTTATAATTGGTGTACTTAGTTATAGGTGCTCTGTTCCGGCACCTGGGGTTCCTCTGATGTCTGCTACCTGTTCCTGACCCATGGGAGACTCCTGGTTCTGACGCTGGCTGGTCATCCGGTTTTCAGTTTGCCTCAAGATTTTGATCCTGTTATCTGTTTTTGACCAGGACTAGTCTGACTAAGTCTATTCACTGACTATTCATTAGGGCACTCTTGTTGCCCTGGTGGGAGGTGCTGGAGTTTCACACAATAAGTCGTGGCGGTACTTAATTAACCAAGGCCGGACACAAAATCAAGAGTTTTTACAGGCAGATCAGTTTGCCAAGATAGGAATCCAGGCACTCCCTGGGGTTTAGGTTGCCATATATGACAGTCTATATGGTTACTCTGTCTAATGCCTTATCTTTTCTAGTCTGCTCACAATTTTTTTTTTTTTTTTTTTGGTGTATTGCCTGCAATTTTAACAGGTATGAATTTATTTTGCAGCAGTTGAAAGTTAATTTACTCTGTTCTGCACTTCAAACTGTAAGTACACTTGTTAATTTCCTTCAATATAATACTTCAAGAGTGCAGTTGAAACTTCAAGAGTGCAGTTGAAAGTTATTTTATACATGCTGTACCTCAAGCTGTAAGTATACACGTTCATTTTCTTTACAATGGCTGAAACCTATAATACTTAAGGAATGCAATTGAAAGTTACTTTATCCAGTTTCTGCATCTTAAACTGTGAGCATATTCGTTCATTCCTTTATTTAGTGTTGAACACTATGATACTTCAAGAGTGGTTATTAGGTGGTTATTGACATTTGGGTCAATATCATGATCAGAACAATTGTGTTCCTCAGGATTCTACTTTTCACTCTGCAATTGCAATATGGTCTTTATTTAAGGAACTTCTGTTCTTCATTCCTTACAGTATATCGTCTGTGGTAAGGGGAGTATGCAGTTTACCTAAGCCTCAAATAAAAAGGCTGCCATAGCTCCTAGGTGCTGCTCTGATTAATAGGGGGCTATAGTCTGTATGGGGCTTAGCTTATTTTTCCCTCCCTAAAATGTAGATGTACTGCTTGGGAAGGTCCCAACGGTGCCCACTGCCATGTGAAGGAAAAGGAAATAGGAAAATCATATCATACTTACCGATATTTTCTTTTCCTGGACTGTAACATGGCAGTGGGCACAGGTTCCCAGCCCTATATGGGGAGAGCTCTCAACTTACAGTAAATGAGGATGGAAGGGCGGGGCAGGGAGCCAACATTTATTGATTGCTTGTCATATCCTGTCAGATCACGTGACTGGGGATTAACCCAACGGTGCCCACTGCCATGTTACAGTCCAGGAAAAGAAAATCTCAGTAAGTATGATACGATTTTCCTATTTTTGTCATGGGAGTGCTTGGGCAATGGCTAATTGCTATAGAGTCTAGGTGAAGGGCTGTGTCACTGACAGCTCTTGTGAAAGAAGAGTGTAATCTATAATAGGCAAAGGGATATGTTGTTTGACAGGCAGTCTTTGACATGGATTGGAAAGTCATCTTGTGATTGGCTAATTTTGACTGATATGAAAAAGTAAAAGACTTCGTAGGTTTTTCTCTCCCTATGGTAAATTGGGATAGGGAAGTTGAGGCTTACTTGCACTGCTCACCACATGGTAATGTGTTGGAATGTCAGATTTTTATCATGGGAGTACTTGGCAAATGGCTAATAGCTACAGAGGCTAGGCGAATGGCAGTGTGACTAACATTTGTTGAAATGTCAGATTTTTATCATGGGAGTGGTTGGGCGATGGCTAATTGCCGCAGAGGCTAGGTGAAGGCTTGTGTGATTGACAGCTTTTGTGATAGAAGATTGTAATCTATAATAGGCAAAGGGCTATGTTGTTTGACAGGCAATATTTGACATGGATTGACAAGTCTTCTTGTGATTGGTCAACTTTGACTGATATGTAAAAGAAGAAGACTTGGTAGGTTTTTCTCTCCCTATGTTGTTACGGGATAGGGAAGTTGAGGCTTACTGGGCACTGCTCAGCACATAGTAATGTATTGGAATGTCAGATTTTAATCATGAGAGTGCTTGGGCAATGGCTAATTGTCATAGAGGCTAGGCTAAGTTCTGTGTAACTGACAGCTCTTGTGATAGAAGACTTTAATCTATAATAGGCAAACTGTTATGTTGTTTGACAGGCAGTCTTTGACATGGATTGGAAAGTCTTCTTGTGATTGGTCAACTTTGACTGATATGGAAATGAAGAAAACTTGGTAGGTTTTTGTCTCCCTATAGTATGATGGGATAGGGAAGTTAAGGCTTACTAGACACTGCTCAACAAATTGCAATGTGTTGGAATGTCAGATTTTTGTTATGGGAGTGCTTGGGCAATGGCTAATTGCCATTGAGTCTAGGTGAAGGGCTGTGTCACTGACAGCTATTGTGAAAGAAGAGTGTAATCTATAATAGGCAAAGGGATATGTTGTTTGACAGGCAGTCTTTGACATGAATCGGAATGTTGCCTTGTTATTGGTCAATTTTGACTGATATGGAAAAGTAAAAGACTTGATAGGGTTTTCTCTCCTTATGGTATTATGGGATAGGGAAGTTGAGACTTACTTGCACTGTTCAACACATGGTAATGTGTTGGAATGTCAGATTTTTATCATGGGAGTATTTGGCATATGGCTAATTGCCATAGAAGCTAGGCCAAGGGCGGTGTGACTGACAGCTTTTGTGATAGAAGGGTGTGTGTCTTCCTATTCTAAATTATGACGGGGGTAATCAATACTAGGCAAAAGGCTATGTTGTTTGCAGTCAGTCTTTGACATGGATTGGAAATTCGTCTTGTGATTGGTCAGCTTTGACTGATATGAAAATGAAAAAGACTTGGTAAGTTTTTCTCTCCCTATGGTATTACAGGTTAATGAAGTTGAGGCTTACTAGGCACTGCTTGCCATATTGCAATGTGTTGGAATGTTAGTTTTTTATATATCATGGGAGTGCTTGGACAATGACTAATTGCCATAGAGGCTAGGCAAAGGGGTGTGTGACTGACACCTCTTATGATAGAAGGGTCTTATTGAAAATAGGCAAAGTGCTGTGTTGTTTGACAGGCAGTCTTTGACATGGGTTGGAAAGTCTTCTTGTGATTGGTCAAATTTGACTGATATGGAAATGAAGTGCTTGGCTAATTGCCATAGAGGGTATGCGAAGGGCTGTGTGACTGACAGCTCTTGTGATAGAAGGGTGTGTGTCTTCCTATTCTTTTTTATGGAAGGGTGTAATCTATAATAGGCAAATGGATATGTTGTTTGACTGGCGGACTTTGACATGGATTAGAAAGTCGTCTTGTGATTGGTCAACTTTGACTGATATGGAAATGAAGAAGACTTGGTAGGTTTTTCTCTCCCTATGGCATTACTGGATAGGGAAGTTGAGGCTTACTGGGCACTGCTCAACACATGGAAATGTGTTGGAAAGTCAGAATTTAATCATGAGAGTGCTTGGACAATGGCTTATTGTCATAGAGGCTTGGCCAAGGGCTGTGTGACTGACAGCTTTTGTGATAGAAGGGTGTGGGTCTTCCTATTCTTTTTTCATGGAAAAGTGTAATCTATAATAGGCAAATGGATATGTTGTTTGACTGGTGGACTTTGACATGGATTGGAAAGTCTTGTGATTTGACAATTTTGGTCAACTTTGATTGATATGGAAGAGAAGAAGACTTGGTAGGTTTTTCTCTCCCTAAGGTATTATGGGATAGGGAAGTTGAGGCTTACTAGGCACTGCTCAACACATGGCAATGTGTTGGAATGTCAGATTTTTTTCATGGGAGTGTTTGGACAATGGCTAATTGCCATAGAAGCTAGGCGAATGCCTGTGTCACTGACAGCTCTTATGATAGAATGGTGTACTCTATAACAGGCAAAGGGCTGTGTTGTTTTATAGGCAGTCTTTGACATGGATTGGAAAGTTGTATTGTGATTTGTCAATTTTGACTGATATGGGAATGAAGCAGACTTGGTAGGTTTTTCTCTCCCTATGGTATTACGGGATAGGGAAGTTGAGGCTTACTAGGCATTGCTCAACACATGAAATTTTGTTGAAATGTCTGTTTTATAACTATGGGAGTGGTTGGGCGATGGCTAATTGCCATAGAGGCTAGGTGAATGCTTGTGTGATTGACGGCTCTTTTGATAGAAGGATGTGGGTCTTCCTAGTCTATTTAATGGAAGTGGGTAAGCTATAATAGGCAAAGGGCTATGTTCTTTGACAATTTTGAAAATTCATCTTGTGATTGGTCAACTTTGACAGATATGGAAATGAGGAAGACTTGGTAGGTTTTTCTCTCCCTATGGTATTAGGGGATAGGGAAGTTGAGGCTTTCTAGGCACTAGGGATGTAGCGAACTGCCGTTAATGTGTTCGCGAACGCCGTTCGCGAACACCGGCAAAAAAGCGAACTTCGAACGCTCGATAAAATCGTTTGATCGAAGGATTTTCGTTCGAATCGAACGATCGAAGCTATTCGATCGAATGATTTTAATTCAATCGAATGCTTATAATCGTTCGAACGAATGGAAATCATTCGATTTTAGCGATCGAATGGTCGAACGAAATTTTACTTAGAATCGAACGCGAACACCAATTGGTGAACGTCGCGCGACGTTCGCGAACATTCGGCGGACGCGAACAGTTCGCTACATCCCTACTAGGCACTGCTCAACACATAATAATGTGTTGGGATGTTAGGTTTTTATCATGGCAGTATTTGGCAAATGGCTAATTGCTACAGAGGCAAGGCGAAAGCCTGTGCCAATTGCAGCCCTTTTTACAGAACGGTTTGAGTCTTTCTATTCTTTTTTATGGATGGGGAAAATCTATAATAGGCAAAGGGCTATGTTGTTTGTCAGGTAGTCTTTGACATGGATTGTAAAGTTGTCTTGTGATTGGTCAACTTTGACTTATATGGAAATGAAGAAGACTTGGTAGGTTTTTCTCTCCCTATGGTATTACGGGATAGGAAGTTGAGGCTTACTAGGCACTGGCCAACAAATGGGAATGTGTTGGAATGTCAGCTTTTATCGTGGGCTGATAGTTTTGGATCACGTTGCCTAGCTTCAGCTGGATCTAAGATGAAGGTGCTTTCTAGGGGATTAGGACCGTGAAGTGATTACCTCGTAATTCGTATTCAATAGAGTTGCGATTTGTTAAAATTACCTTGAGGTTTCAGGTTAAGCCGGCTTCTGTAAGGAGATTTGAGCTTGGATCTTTTGTCAATAAAGTTATTTTGCAAGGCCTTGGACTGCAGGTAAATGACATCTTCTGTTTGCAAGATTATGCTGCACCAAAATTCTATGATGTTACTTTTTACAAAGAGCCTGTTTGCTTGAATGCGTTTGAGACTTTTAAATCTAAACGGGATATGTCTGACCTGGATATTTTTGATGTGATGCCTCTATATACAATGGAGGAGAAACCACTAATTGTGCATATGTTTAACCCCCATACTGACTTGGCCCTAATTCTGACCTTTTTGAAAAATTACTGCTCAAAAATTAAAGGCGGTGTGAGACTGTTTCAAAACGTATAATGGAAATATAAAGTTTTGGGTCAGACTGAAGCTGGATCCAGTTGGCATTGGAGGGGTTAAACATCCACCGGCATATTTTTCAGTTGCTGGTAATAAGGGTTTTTTGTATTACCCTGGTCAACCCCAATATTGTAGGCAATTTTTTATGTATGGGCACAAACGTGATGAGTGCCAGAAAGGGAAATGTTGCCGAAATTGTGGAAAAAGTGGTCATGAGGCAGGTGCATGTTTGCTGCCAAAATCTTGTGATGTTTGTGGAAACAATGACCATACTGCTAAGAATTGTAGGAAATTAAATGTGGTAAGAGTTTCCTATGCAGAGATGGTTAAGAGATCAGAGCAGTCTGCAATGCCGGTTCAAGTGGAACCTGTTGGTGTTGTGGAAGCTCAACCTGACATGTTTCTTGGAATGGTGCCTGAATCAGAATTGTCTGTGGAGGGGGATGAGGAAACACCTGTGCAGGGTGGGGCCCCTGATGATGAACTGCAGGCTTTAGGTGAAATCAATCAGTCTGAGAGTCACGAGATTGAAAGTGTGCTTAACCCTGTAACTGAACGTGATATTGCTGAAGAGATTTTTTGGGATCCTACAGAAAGTGAAGAGCAAGAGCAGATACAAATGGAGGTTCATAGCAGCAAAAACAAGTCATGTTCAAGTGGAGCTGAAAGTCCTGCAAAACAGTCTAAAAAAACTAACGTGCTTGCAAATTTTCCTGTTATGGGTGTAGTGGAGGAGGGGTCTGTATTTTCAAGCCCTGAAACTCCTGTTATTTTTAGAACTGCTGAACAGTCTCCTGATCAAAGTTTTTTCTTGAAACCAAAAATGTGGAAAATCTACAAAATGTGTGTTTCTTTAGCAGCAGCAGTGCTATGGAGTAATGTTTTTTTTTTTTTTTTTTTGGTGTGTCTAAATTTCTCTTATGTTTCTGAAGGTAGTCTCCCTAAATGTAAGAGGCTTTAGTTCAGTGGTCAAAAGAACCTCAGTTCTCCAGGATTTGGGTGGAGATATTTTCTGCTTTCAAGAATGTGCCTTTGTTACTGCCCCTAAAAAGAGTGAGTGGAGTTATGGGGACAGTTTTTGGTCAAAATCAGAGTAGAATAAAAATGCTGCTGTAGGTGTGTTAATAAATAATGTAAACATTTCAGTTAATTCTTATACAGTTCTAGTACCAGATAGGCTTATATTCTTTGAGTTAAGTTATTTTGGCGAAAGGTTCCGTCTTTTTAATTTATATGCACCAGTGGTTAAAAGTGATAGATTAGTTTTTTTGAAAACTTGAAATATTTCTTGTGTGGAAAGTGCAACTTTTGTGGCTGGGGATTTCAATTGTATTCGTAAAGTCTCTGATAGGGTGGGAAGTGTAAATGTTAAGTTAGATGCTACTGGGAATTTGTTAAATAATATAATTTTAGACTTAAAACTAAAGGATGCGCATGAAGTTGCAAAACATGAAGATACTCAATTTACGTTCTTTTTCAGATTCAGGTACAGTTAAGTCTAGATTAGATTTATGTTTATTTTCAGATCATTTTGTCTTTAGAAAAATGAGTCATGTTTCTGTTATTTATTCTGATCATGTGGTGGTAACATGTGAAGTTTCCTTGGGAAGTAAGGATTATGGGCGTGGGGTATGGAAATTAAATTTAAAGTTAGCTGAAAATGAAAAGTACAAAAACAGTTTTGTGAGTTTTATGAGGTATGGCGTGTGGAGAAAAAGTATTTTAGTAATGTCTAAATGGGTCAAGGGGGAAATTAAAGGCTTTTTTTAAACGTAAAGGTTATGAAAATGCTAGGTTGAAAAGGAAAAGATTTAATGGGTTGCAGAATAGATTTCAAATGTTATATAAGTTAAGGAATGTGGGGGTTTGTGTGGAGGAGGATATTTTGAACGTGAGAGAGAAAATTCAAAATGAAATTAAGGAAAAAGGGAAGGCAATTATTTATCGTTCTAAAGTTCGGCATTTAGAATTAAATGAAAAATGCACACTTTTTTTTTCCAAAAAAGTATGTCATAAAAAAAGCTTGTTTTGAGAATGTCTTTAATGAATGTGGCGAGGAAGTGAAAGGGGAAGAAATGTATGAGTGTTTCAAGAGATTTTACGCTAATTTATATGGGGGAAGTGAGGGTAAAGTTGATATATCGATTTTTTAGATATCTTAGACTGTTCTTTGGATAAAGATGATGCTAGTGATTTGGCAAGAAGTGTGGATGTTATGGAAGTGTATGATACAATTAAGAGTATGGCTTTAAATAAAACACCTGGAAGTGATGGGTTGCCTAGTGAGTTTTATTGTTTGTATTGGGACATTATGAAGGAGGATTTTTTTGAAATTTGTAAGTATATAATGGAGCATGGCGTTTTGTCAAAATCAATGAAGGAAGGTATAAGTTTTCTAATTTTTAAGAAAGGTGAACGTAGGGAAATTAAGAATTGGCGTCCGATTACGCTCTTGAATTCAGACTATAAAATAGTTGCTAAGTTGGTGGCAAATAGAATTAGGAATGTGGTAGGTAAAATAGTGGGTGGGAGTCAGACTTGTGCAGTGCCAGGTCATGTAATAACTGAAAATTAAATTTTATTGCATGATATTATTTCTTATGTTAAAGAGAGAAATCGTTCTATTATAGTGTCATCATTGGATTTAAAGAAGGCCTTTGATAAAGTATCACATAATTTTATTTTTTGTGTTTTGAGCAGAATGGGTATTCCAGTAGAACTTTTGCAGGTAATAAAGGGTTTTATTCTGGAATAGAGAGTAAATTGCTAATAAATGGATTCTTGGAAGAAAGTTTTAAAGTTTTGTTTTTTCGGCAGGGATGCCCACTGTCACCTATTGCTTTCATTTGTATTATGGAACCGTTAGTGAATCTTATTGAAAGAGATAAGATTATTAGGGGTTTTGAGTTACCTGGTAGTGGAGGGAGGAAAGTTAAAACAATGGTTTATGTGGACGATGTGGTCATTTTATGTAATTCATCAGTAGCTATTAATAGAATGAAGCTGTTATTGAATATTTTTTGTAGTGAATCCAACATGAAGGTAAATTGGCAAAAATGTAAATTGTGTGTGTTTGGGAAACCTATGTTTTTTGAGGATAACTTGATAATAAAAGTGGAGGATGGTATTGAAGTGTTGGGTGTTTTTTTTGATAAAGAGTTAAAAGGTAATGTGGTTTGGAATAATGTGGGAAATAGATTAGCAAAAAAATAAAAATTTTGGTGTATGAGAAATTTGTCCTTGTCAGGGAAAGTGCTAATTGTTAAAGCGGTACTATTATCAATAATTTTTTATGTGAGTAATGTTTTTCCTCCGAGTAAGCTATGTTTACAAAAGATAATTAGGTTGATCTTTCTCTTTTTGTGGGGATCTCGTATGGAGAAAATTAAAAGAGAAATAGCGTATAAAGGAAAGAGGAATGAAGGTTTGGATATGCCAAATATTTCGGTTTTAGTTGATTTACAGTATTGGTTTTGTATTATCCAAATTTTGGATAGAGATTGTAATTGTGCTGTTATGATGAGATCTATGGGAGGGTGGTTATTTAGGAAATGGGGGTGGTTAAGCCGTGAATTAAACAAGCCTGTGTGTTTTGTTGTCCCGCATTTTTATTTATGACTACAGGTATTTAGAAATAATTTTAAGTTGGAAGATTTGGGGCAGGAGGATTAAAATAAAAAGATAGTAAAGAAATGGATCAGAAGGGATGAATGTGTGTCAAATATTGGGAATATGAAAGCTTGCAGTAGAGGTGGTGTGGAAATATGTAGGAATGCCTGGGTTACAGAACCATCAAAGAGATATTTTATGGATGTCTTATCATGAATGCTTGCCTACAAGAGTTTTTCTGAAGAAGCGCGATTTGTGTGCATCTGTTATATGTCCGAGGGATGGATGTGGTGCTTCGGAAACTGTTAATCATTTATTTTGGAGTTGTTTCTATGTTAAAGAGGTGACGGAAAGATTAAACCCATTTTGTAAGGAGTTATGTGGGGTTAGGTTTATCACTTGGGAAATAATGATGTATGGATTATATAGTTTGAATAAAGTTAAGAGTAGAGCTTTATGGTTGTTTTTGGCATGCCTTAAAGAAGTATTATGGGATGTTAGAAATGTTTTGGTTTTCAAACAAGAAAAAATCTCAAAAGAAGGATGTATTTGTTTATTCATGAATAGATTATATTTATAGTATTTATGGGATATTAAGTGCAGTGGGCTGGATGATGCAGAGGGTTTATGGAAATTTAAAAAATGGCAATCTATTGTTAATGAGTAAAGAAAGTAGTTGTGTTTTTTTCTGTGTTATATTAAAAAAAAATAATTAAGATTTGGACTGCTGTGATGAAGTAAGAATGACTACTATTGTCATATAATGGTAGAGTTACTTCTTACCACTGAGTGGTTAAAAAAAAAAAACGTTGGGCAATGGCTTATTGCCATAGAGGCTAGGCGTTAGCCTATGTGACTGACAGCTTTTGTGATAGAAGGGTGTGGGTCCTTCCTAGTCTATTTTATGAAAGGGGGTAATCTATAATAGGCAACAGGCTATGTTGTTTGACAGGGAGTCTTTGACATGGATTGGAAAGTCGTCTTGTGATTGGTTAACTTTGACTGATATGGAAATGAAGAAGACTTGGTAGGTTTTTCTCTCCCTATGGTATTACGGGATAGGGAAGTTGAGGCTTACTAGGTACTGTTGAACACATGGTAATTTGTTGGAATGTCAGATTTTTATTGGTGGAGTTCTTGGGCAATGGTTAATTGCCATAGAGGCTAGGTGAAGGGCTGTGTGACTGACAGCTCTTGTTATAGAAGGGTGTGAGTCTTCCTATTTTTTTTTTTTTATGGATGGGGGAAATCTATAATAGGCAAATGGCTATGTTGTTTGACAGGCAGTCTTGACATGGATTGGAAAGTCGTCGTGTGATTGGTCAACTTTGGTTGATATGGAAAAAAGACTTTGTAGGTTTTTCTCTCCCTATGGTATTACTGGATAGGACGTTGAGGCTTACTAGGTACTGCTCAACACCTGGTAATGTGTTGGAATGTCAAGTTTTTATTATGAGAGTGCTTGTACAATGTCTAATTGCCATAGAGTCTAGGCCAAGGGCTGTGTGACTGACAGCTCTTGTTATAGAAGGGTGTGAGTCTTCCTATTCTTTTTTTTATGGATGGGGGAAATCTATAATAGGCAAACGGCTATGTTGTTTGACAGGCAGTCTTGACATGGATTGGAAAGTCGTCGTGTGATTGGTCAACTTTGGTTGATATGGAAAAAAGACTTTGTAGGTTTTTCTCTCCCTATGGTATTACTGGATAGGACGTTGAGGCTTACTAGGTACGGCTCAACACCTGGTAATGTGTTGGAATGTCAAGTTTTTATTATGAGAGTGCTTGTACAATGTCTAATTGCCATAGAGTCTAGGCCAAGGGCTGTGTGACTGACAGCTCTTGTTATAGAAGGGTGTGAGTCTTCCTATTCTTTTTTTTATGGACGGGGGAAATCTATTATAGGCAAAGGGCTATGACGTTTGACAGGCACTCTTTGACATGTATTGGAAAATTGTCATGTGATTGGTCAACTTTGGCTGATATGGAAAAGAAGACGACTTGGTAGGTTTTTCTCTCCCTATGGTATTACTGGATAGGACGTTGAGGCTTACTAGGTACTGCTCAAGACATGGTAATGTGTTGGAATGTCAGGTTTTTATTATGAGAGTGCTTGTACGATGTCTAATTGCCATAGAGTCTAGGCCAACGGCTGTGTGACTGAGCACTCTTGTGATAGAAGGCTTTAATCTATAATAGGCAAACTGCTACGGTATGTTGTTTGACAGGCAGTCTTTGACATGGATTGGAAAGTTGTAATTGTGATTGGTCAACTTTGACTGATATGAAAAAGAAAAAGACTTAGTAGGTTTTTCTCTCCCTATGGTATAACTGGATAGGGAAGTTGGGGCTTACTAGGCTCTACTCAACACAATGCGTTGAAATGTCAGGTTTTTATCGTGGGAGTGCTTGGGCAATGGCTAATTGCCATAGAGGCTAGGTAAAGGCTTGTGTAACTGACAGCTCTTGTGATAGAAGGGTGTGTGTTTTCCTATTCTTTTTTTTTTTTTATAAAAGGGATAATCTATAATAGGCAAAGGGCTATGTTGTTTGACAGGCAGTCTTGACATGGATTGGAAAGTCGTCGTGTGATTGGTCAACTTTGGTTTATATGGAAAAAAGACTTTGTAGGTTTTTCTCTCCCTATAGTATTACGGGATAGGGAAGTTGAGGCTTAGTAGACACTGGTCAACCCATAGCAATGTGTTGGAATGTCAGATTTTTGTGATAGAAGGGTGTGTGTTTTCCTATTGTTTTTTTTTTATGGAAGGGATAATCTATAATAGGCAAAGTGCTGTGTTGTTTGACAGGCAGTATTTGACATGGATTGGAAAGTTGTCTTGTGATATGTAAATTTTGACTGCTATGGAAATGAAGAAGACTTGGTAGTTTTTTTTCTCCCTATGGTATTTCGGGATAGTGAAGTTGAGGCTTACTAGGCACTGTTCAACCCTTGGTAATGTGTTGGAATGTTAGATTTTTGTCATGGGAGTGCTTGGACAATGGCTACTTGCCCTACAGGCTAGGTGAAAAATTGTGTGACTGACAGCTCTTGTGATAGAAGGGTCCAATATATAATAGGCACAGTGCTGTGTTGGTTGACAGGCAGTCTAAGACATGGATTGGAAAGTCATCTTATGATTGGTCAGCTTTGACTGATATGGAAATGAAGAAGACTAGTTAGGTTTTTCTCTCCCAATGGTATTATGGGATAGGGAAGTTGAGGCTTACTAGGCACTGCACAACGTATAGCAAGGTGTTGGAATGTCAGATTTTTATTGTGGGAGTGCTTGGGCCATGGCTAATTGCCATAGAGGCTAGGCAAAGGCTTGTGTAACTGACAGCTCTTGTGAAAGAAGGGCTATGTTTGACAGGCAGTCTTTGACATGGATTGGAAAGTCGTCTTGTGATTGGTCAACTTTGGTTGATATGGAAATAAAGACTTCGTACAGATGCAGCCACTTTGGTTTGTCTGTTTGACACAGAATAACTAAACACAGATATCCCATTTATCTCATTTAACACAGAAAACTGCGTCACAACATCCCATCTAATTAAAGCATTCACCATTGTGAACAATGGAGCTTTGGTATGCTAATGAAAAGGTTAAATGCATTAAATGAGTTAAGATGACTTAAGATAACACAGTTTCTTCAATTACCCCTGAGTCATGACGCATTTAACTCCAACAAATCCAAGTGGCTTCATCTGTAGGTTTTTCTCTCCCTATGGTGTTACGGGATAGGGAAATTGAGGCTTACTAGGCACTGTTCAACCCATAGCAATGTGTTGGAATGTCAGATTTTTATCACGGGTGTTGTTGTACAATGGCTAAATGCCTTAGAGGTTAGGCGATTGTGTGGTTGACAGCTTTTGTGCTAGAAGGGTGTGGGTCTTTTCTAGTCTATTTTATGGAAGGGGGTAATTGATACTAGGCAAAAGGCAATGTTGTTTGACAGGGAGTCTTTGACATTGATTGGAAAGTCATCTTGTGATTGGTTAACTTTGACTGATATGGAAAAGAAGAAGAAGACTTGGTAGGTTTTTCTCTCCCTATGTTGTTACGGGATAGGGAAGCTGAGGCTTACTAGACACTGTTGGACACATGGTAATTTGTTGGAATGTCAGATTTTTATCGTGGGAGTGCTTGGGCAATGGTTAATTGCCATAGAGGTTAGGCGAAGGGCTGTGTGACTGACAGCTCTTGTTTTAGAAGGGTGTAAGTCTTCCTATTCTTTTTTTTTTTTTTTTTTTTATGAACAGGGGAAATCTATAGTAGGCAAAGGTCTATGATGTTTTACAGGCAGTGTTTGACATGGATTGGGAAGTTGTCTTGTGATTGGTTAACTTTGACTGATATGGAAAAGAAGAATACTTGGTAGCTTTTTCTCTCCCTACAGTATTACTGGATAGGGAAGTTGAGGCTTACTAGGCACTGCTCGACACATGGGATTCTGTTGGAATGTCAGATTTTTATTATGAGAGTGTTCGGGCAATGGCTAATTGCCATAGAGGATAGGCGAA
This sequence comes from Xenopus petersii, assembly GCA_038501925.1. Classification (NCBI taxonomy): domain Eukaryota; kingdom Metazoa; phylum Chordata; class Amphibia; order Anura; family Pipidae; genus Xenopus; species Xenopus petersii. The sequence continues at coordinate 131,986,434 of CM076679.1, forward strand.
GGGCTGTCTGACACGTCTTGTGATCGAAGGGTGTGGGTCTTCCTAGTCTATTTTATGGAAGGGGGTAATCTAAATTAGGCAAAAGACTATGTTGTTTGACAGGCAATATTTGACATGGATTGAAAAGTTGTCTTGTGATTGGTCAACTTCGACTGATATGGAAATGAAGAAGACTTGGTAGGTTTTTCTCTTCCTATGTTATTACGGGATAGGGAAGTTGAGGCTTACTAGGCACTGCTCAACACATAGAGATGTGTTGGAATGTTAGATTTTTGTCATGGGAGTACTTGGCAAATGGCTGATTGTTACAGAGGCTAGGCAGAGGCCTGTGTGACTGACAGCTCTTGTTACAGAACGGTGTGAGTCTTCCTATTCTTTTTTAATGGACGGGGGAAATCTATAACAAGCAAATAGCTATGTTGTATGACAGGCAGTCTTTGACATGGATTGTAAAGTTGTCTGGTGATTGGTCAACTTTGACTAATATGGAAAAGAAGAAGACTCGGTAGGTTTTTCTCTCCCTATGGTATTACGGGATAGGAATTGAGGCTCACTAGGCACCGCTCAGCACTTGGTAATGTGTTGGAATGTCAGATTTTTACTATGGTAGTGCTTAGGCAATGGCTAATTGTTATAGAGGCTAGGTGAAAGGCTGTGTGACTAACAGCTCTTGTGACAGAAGGGTGTGGGTCTTCCTCTTCTTTTTTTATGGAAGGGGGTAATCTATAATAGGCAAAGGGCTATGTTGTTTGACAGGCAGTCTTTGACATGGATTGGAAAGTCATCTTGTGATTGGTCAACTTTGACTGATATGGAAATGAAGAAGACTTGGTAGGTTTTTCTCTCCCTGTGATATTACGCGATAGGGAAGTTGAGGCTTACTAGGTACTGTTGAACCCATGGTAATGTGTTGGAATGTCAGATCTTTATCATGGGTGTGTTTGGGCAATGACTAATTGCCATTGATGCTAGACAAATTGTTGTGTGACTGATGGCTCTTGTGCTAGAAGGGTGTGGGTATTCTTGGTCTATTTTATGGAAGGGGGTAATCTATAATAGGCAAAGGGCTATGTTGTTTGACAGGCAATCTTTGACATGGATTGGAAAGTCACCTTGTGGTTGGTCAACTTTGACTGATATGTAAAGGAGGAAGACTTGGTAGGTTTTTCTCTCCCTATGGTATTACGGGATAGAGAAGTTGAGGCTTACTAGGTACTGTTCAACCTATGGTACTGTGTTGGAATGTCAGATCTTTATCATGGGAGTGTTTAGGCAATGACTAATTGCCATTGATGCTAGACAAAGGGTTGTGTGACTGACAGCTCTTGTGATAGAAGGGTGTGGGAATTCTTGGTCTATTTTATGGAAGGGGGTAATCTATAATAGGCAAAGGGCACCAGAGAAATGAAAAATTAATTATTAGGAAGAGTCTATCAGATGGAGAAACGAAGGTTGTCATGTCTTTTAATGCATATTCTAGCCTTGGTGTAAAACCTTCTGTATTTCACCATTAGAAAAGGGAAAACATGTTAAAATAACAAATTAATGATGTATTTTGGAATTAAGCCTTCACTAAATTACCCATAACAATGATTCTGAAGATGTATGGCAATATCAATGTGCATAAATACCAGGCTTAGTCATTTATATTTTACACAAGAAGCCTTTGTCAAGTTTGTAGAAACAAGTAGGCAAATTTAAGACCTAATTAGCTTAATATAAGAACTGGTGCCACAGTGTATATAACAGCGAATACCCACTTGTGCTTGTAAAAGAAAGAATAAAGCCATTGTAACAGTGTCTACAGTGTCTGTTGCCTTGAATGGCTAAATCAGACTCAACTTCTGCATTTTATTTGTCCTAGAGGAGCCATCACTACCTTCCTAGTTCACAAAGTTTCCCATACTCTTAGAAAAACATGTTTTTACTCTTTAAATGCTCTTTGTTGTCTATTATTACTTTTCTCATTTGCCTAATGCTCTTAGAATTGTGGGCTATCTCTAAGGGCCTGAATGGGTTATAATTAATGAGATTGCTCTACTTTAATGGCTAAGAATTATAACGATGCGCTGATAAGTATGGACTTACAAAGACAAAATGTATTAATTAACAGAGTAATGTGCGTTTGTAAGCAGATTCATAGATGAATAGCTAGATGCAGTAGTTGATTAAAGTTAATTTATTTTATGACTTTAAGTAATGGCTGCTGCCGTTTCTCTTCTATTTTAATATACATTTTTACTGGAATGCACATTAATTTTATTATATAAACAATACTGATTTTGCCATTCAGAGAAGTATTTATCTACAAGGCAAATTGTGACTATTTTAGAAGACTTTCTAAAAAAAAAAATTTTACATCGTTCCTAATCTCTATAGCCTCCATGGGACCATAGAACTTTTTAAAATTATGTTTTCATTTATTTTAAGACATAAAGTAATCATCTGGTGTAATTGATATTAAATATGAACTCTGCTGCTTGTTTACTTGTAATTTTTTTTTCTAATTATCTTTCTGGTGAGGCCTTAAACATGATGCAGACTAACTAGAAAATTGAATAATTTAAAAAACACCAAAATAGCAAATGTAAGATTATCGCTGGCTCGACTACACAGTTACTATTTAAAAGTCTGTGAAAAAAACAGAGAACAATTAGCACAGGGATTACATTTATTTTCTTTTTTGTTTGTTTTAAAAGTGCAAAGAAAAAATTTAAAATACTAAGAACTTACATTACCTTAAATTAGAGAAAATGTCTTTAATGGGAGATTTATGTGCTTCAATTTCCTAAGTAACATGTCTATGAGAGTGATGGATATTGTTTTATAAATTTTAATCTTAATTACTTTATGTTTTTGGAAAATATTAAATTAAGATTAAAAAAGCAGCCATGGGACTGGGTTCATCCCAAATTGTGCCAATTTCAAAAGGGGCAGATGTATCAAAGGTTGAGGTGAATTTTTGCATTTTGAGCTACTTTTTGTATACTTTGACTAGGTAATAGTCCAAATTCGATTAAAATGAAAAAAATTGAATTTTGAAATTTATCATAAACTGTCTCTTTAAAAAAATATTTGGAGTCAATTGGTGGATTCTGAAAAATGTAAGGCTTTTTTGGGAATAACTTTGAATTGAATTTGATAGAATTCGCTATTCCTTCGATTCGTACAATTAGAATTTGGTCGAATTCGGACCTATTTGATCGAAAACGCAACTACTCGACCAAAAGAAAACTTCAACTAAATTTTGGTTGGTCTTTTTGAATTTGAATTTCGAAGTTTTTTCATTTTCGAAATTTGACCCTTGATAAATATGCCCCTTTATGTTGGGAACATACTGTGAGTGTGGGCAGCCTTAATACTTTTTGGTTGCTCTATAGATCTATAGAGTAAACTGAATATGTTTTTTGTAACTGCTTCTAAGCTATCTCCTCCATGCCAACACCATTTCTCACTGAATCTGGATAAAATACAAGCTCAAAGGTCCTTCTCCTCCTTTTACTGTACCATTACTACCGATGGCATGCCCATTAACCCTGTTAACTGGGTATGCTGTCTGGAGTTATCTTTGACTAGTCCCTGGCTTTCTCAAATCATATTAATGCCAATATTATTAATCACTTTTAAAAAGTGATGTTTAAGAGTTATCTACAAAATATCAGTTGAATGAGTAATATTTCTAAGAACCAGTTGCTGAATCATAAAAGAAACTGCCCTACAAACAGGATAGTGTGGACATAGTTTTCAATTTAAAATGAAGAGATACCTTAAATAAGTATTTACCAGAACTTCAAGAACTAAAAAAAGAAAACACATTTAATAGAATATATAAGGCAGAGATACAGAAGATAAAGAAAGTCCATATACTAATTTATAAGGGAAACTTATAAAATATAAGTGGATGAAAAAGCCATGCTACTTGCCGATATGCTACATGTAGACTTTTTGAAAAATATAATGTTTGCAATCTTACGGATACTACTATTATATATCTGTATGAATAGAATAGAAGTACTGTACTAACCTTTGGAAAAGGACTACTGTATATGTCTGAACACAAAGGAAATGTGTTCTTTGAGGGACTGAACACGTCACCAACATTCAGTGAAGGCTACAGTATTGTTTTTATGTAACTTATAAATCATGATATTATAGGGTTCCTGAGTAGGAGATTGTTGAACTTCATCTCTGGTTTCCCAGAATGGTATTGGGTGTTGGTTATGATTATGATTTCCCAAACAGTCCATATATCCAAGTATTGTTGTGTCTGATTTTGTATTGTTTTCTACAAACATTCTGTTGCAATTAACTTGTTGCACTGCTTTTCCATTTGCTGTCAATTGAGAGTCTGGTGGCTGTAAGTACATGGTTCACTAAGAGATTGTTTGGGTAGTTTAGGGAATGGTCGCACCAGAAGGAAATTTGCAAGGTCTTTTTGGAATGGGGAATGGGTAAGTGAATTCTATGTTGTAGAAAAAGAGTCCCAGAAAGGTCTGGCCATAGAGGCAAAGATCTGATTGTACGAATTCTTGATTCATATAATTTTCAGGCCGTGTGTGGAGTGTCTGACATTTGTTGTACCATGCCGATAGGTCATTCAGTCAATAGGACAGGTTAGAAGATTTCTGCCGGCTGCCAATAATATGTGTTGCAGATCTGAAGATTTTCAGTGGGAAACTGTCACCAGCTTTGTCAGACATAAACTTTCATACATTGCTGTTGGGGCAGAACATAGGTTGATCTGTCCTTTTACTACTTTATTTCATCTGATAGGTCAGGAGATTGGGAGGTCCGATTGTTTGTCCGATATAGCAGGTAAATCATTCTGCACGTCTATGGCCAGCTTTAGGCATTGCCAAAATATATGTTCTAGGGTGTCTTGATCCCCACAGTCAGTGTTGGGCAGAGGGTGTGGATAGAATGTTATTTTCTTTAAGCATGTAGGAGTATTGAAGGACAGATCTCTCTGGTGGGTCAGTATGAAACCTGTAGATCCTGGAAATTAGTCCTGTCTGAGGTAGGTCGTTTAAGGCCAGTTGCTGAAATGAGGTGGGCAATATTTCTCTCTCTGATTGATATAGGGGAAGAGAAAATGTTGAAGTTGGCAATAATCAAGATGCAGTATCCTTTTATTCAAGAAGCCTGTGTGAATAGTGGAAGTATGTTTCCATCACGTTGCCAAATATTTATGCTGCTTTTTTACATTGCTGTGTATTGTTTTGACAATTTTATAAATAGGCTACTTAAAAATAATTGTATGTGATAGTCCTTTACAAAACAGAGTTTAAATCTGTATTGCATTACATTAAAATCCTGGAGCACTGAGGAACTAAAGTAAATTTTACAACTTCCTTAAAATCACTTTATCATTAAGAAGAATCGCCTCTATTGTCCCCCAAACCTTCAAAGAAAGGGCAAGATATTGCACAATCCAAACTTACTTGTGTCACTATAGTCAAAAAACACAATATCTCCCCTACCGTAGTGTCTTTGGATGACTTTGATACCAAGAGACTATGCAACTGCTTGTCACTGGTACCTGAGAACAATGCGAAAACCATATTAACATATACACAAATATTGTCATCCCTTTTTCCTCCAAACAAATAATTTCCCTTGTTGTAGAAACTTGCTTTGCTGAATATGTTCCCATAACAGATCCTTTGCTTTCTTTTAAATTTATGCTAATGGAGACAGTGCATTAGAAAGTGTGAGCAGACTGTTGGCAGTGAGGAAGGAGATACTCATATTATATATATAACAATAATTTCCCAGTAGGCTTTTGACAAAGAAAAAAAAAGGCGTCTAAACTTTTTCATTTTACTGCTCCCTTTCTATCCTTTGGATTATTCTAGCACATCAAATAATTACCCTTGAGACTTCCAGAGCAAGACTTCCACATGCAAATGTTTTACTTAAGGAACATGCATAAGTCACTGCTGCACAGTATGTCAAACTACCAGCTATGCTTTATTCAATCTGCACTTCTAACGAACAGCATTACAATATACCATAAGATTGTATTTATAATGAATGAATAAGACCTCTGCTTTAGCTGATGCATAGATTTTCATACCCAGAAAGAAATGTATGTTTAGAATTGTGAATTCTTAGCTGCAAAGAAAGAAAAAAAAATCCATTATTATTCTCTACCCCTCGGTTTTATTACACCAGTGGCTCTTACAGACTAACAAAAATGGATATGCTATGGGCCTTGGTCTTACACAATAGTTTCTTTCTACAATTTCTTTGGTTGAAGCCATTTACTGCAGTGGGGTGTGATTGCCACATTTTACTTATGCACAGGTTGACTGGACTCCAGTACTCCAGCTAAAACCTGTTGAAATCATGTAAAAGTCAAAGGCAGAATGTCCCATTATCCTTTGGAACATGTTTTTTGGCTTAATGATTGTTGAGAGTTTCAGGCTGGTTTTCGTTCGTTAATCTGAAAAAGTTGCGTTTCAGGCATTAAATCAAAAGACTTTCATGATTTGAGTGTCAAAAAAGTTGTAGGAATTTTGCCCAGTCTGTGGCATATCAGTTGTAAGTACACCTGATGTAGTAGTGCAAAGGCCACAATTTGGTTAAATTATGTGGCTATGTTTTTCCATGTCCCATTTCATAATGGCTTCAATGGTTTATCAAGTCAATATAACTAGTATATTTACCCTTATGCTTTGTTCTGGTATCTGGACCCTTGCTTCCATCCAGAGCATACAATCAATAAATCAAAAAAGTGGGTAATGATACCATGAGGCGCAGAGGAACTGCTGCAAAGTGCCTTTAATCACCAACACAACTGGGCAGATTTACCAAGGGGCCGATTCACTTACTTCGAGTGAAGGATTCGAAGTAAAAAAACTTCGAATTTCAAAGTGTTTTTTTGGGCTACTTCGACCATCGAATGGGCTACTTCGACCTTCGACTACGACTTCGAATCGAAGGATTCGAACTAAAAATCGTTTGACTATTCGACCATTCGATAATCGAAGTACTGTCTCTTTTAAAAAAAACTTTGACCCCCTAGTTCGCCATCTAAAACCTACCGAACTCAATGTTAGCCTATGTGGAAGGTCCCCATAGGCTTTCCTAAGTTTTTTTGATCGAAGGATATTCCTTCGATCGTTGGATTAAAATCCTTCTAATCGAACAATTCAAAGGATTTAATCATTCGATCGAAAGAATAATCGATCTATATTCAAAGTCGAAGGATTTTAATTCGCAGTCGAATATCGAGGGTTAATTAACCCTCGATATTCGACCCTTAGTGAATCGGCCCCCAAGGGTCGAATTTCGAGGGGTAAAAACCCCTCGAATTCGACCCTCGAAGTAAAATTTAGTGCAAATACTTCGATCGAACGATTGAATAAAAATCGTTAGATCGAATCATAAAATCCTTCCAATTGAACGATTCCAACAATTTTAATCGATCAAAGGATTTTTATTTGACCACAAAAAACTTAGAGAAGTGCTGGGGCTAACATTGAGCCTCGGTAGGTTTAAACTGGCGAAGTATGTAGTTGAAGTATTTTTTAAAGAGACAGTACTTCGACTATCGAATGGTCAAATAGTCGAACGATTTTTATTTTGAATCGTTCAAATCATTCTATTCGATCGAATTTGACCCATTCGATGGTCGACGTACCCAAGAATATACTTCGAAATTCAAATTTTTTTTCATTTGAATCCTTCACTCAAGTTTAGTAAATCTGCCCCAACATGTTTCGAGCTTAGCAGCTCTTTATCAAGTGTGAACAATTTCACAGTTATACAAACGTTAAATACTTTTAATCCTTCCCCCTTTTTCATTTTGATTGGTCAACCAGCAGCTGCTCAGAGGATTGGCCAGCCTAGCTGGCCCAAGAAAGTTCAAGTCCAAGAAAGTTCCAATCCATCAGTATACCATAATCCAATGTATTCATTCAATCTGTGCACAAGTGAAGTCCACCAAAGTTCCCTGTCTCAGGGTTTTCTGTATGAGTGGGCTGTTTAAAAGGCAATAAAACCATTATTCACTTAAACCTCAGCACTGCCCTCCATGGGCCAATTGTTAGTCTAAACAAATAACACACGTAGTAAATTTTGTAATTTAGCCAGAACTTGCTACAAGGTTGTCATTATTATTATTTTCTGCCAACATTATTTGTAAGAATATATATATATTAATAAAAGTTTTCCTACCATACAAAAGGATTCAAATTCCAATGCAGCACTATCTTTTAAAAAAAGAATCAATATTAGTATCCAATTCTAAAGGAAACTAACCACACACTATTGGCCATTCAGACCTAATGGAGCCAGAGCACATAGTTTTTTATCCACAATGCTTCTTTTTGCAGAAGTATTTTCTTTATATCTCCCCCTCTTTGCGGTACCTGGATCACTTCCAATACCAGCCATTTTAATTGTGACATATTGGGGCCGATTCACTAAATTCGGGTGAAGGGTTAGAATAAAAAAAACTTCGAATTTCGAAGTTTTTTTTGGGTACTTCGACCATCGAATTGGTTAAATTCGTTCGAATTCGATCGAAATCGAATGAAATCGAACGATTCGAAGTAAAAATCGTTCGACTATTCGACCATTCGATAGTCTAAGTACTTTCCCTTTAAAAAAAACTTCGACCCCCTACTTCGGCAGATAAAACCTACCGAAGTCAATGTTAGCCTATGGGGAAGGTCCCCATAGGCTTGCTAAGCTTTTTTTGATCGAAGGATATTCATTCGATCGTTTGATTAAAATCCTTCGAATCGTTCGATTCAAAGGATTTAATCGTTCGATCGAACGAAAAATCCTTTGATCGTTCGATCGAACGTTTAGCGCTAAATCCTTCGACTTCGATATTCGAAGTTGAAGGATTTCAATTCGAGGGTAGAATTTCGAAGTATTTTTAGCTTCGAAATTCGACCCTTAGTGAATCTGCCCCTTAATGTTGGTTGTGATTAAAATGGCATGAGACTGGTGTATCAGTATAAATATTAGGTTTGAAATTCTTAATATTCCCTCTATGCTCCTTTATTCTAGCTTTTGTTTGTCTGCCTGTCTGACCAACATAGACCTTCCCACAGGGGCATTTCAACATGTATACTACACGTAGCATAATGTTTCAACTGAATGCTATTACCTTTAGTAGGGTGTTGCTCAACTGCACCTTGAATGATTGATGGACGGCAAACACAATTGGAAGGTGACTATGTTAGGTTTACTTTTAAATATTTTATCCATTCTTTTTGGTCCATTGGTTACTGCAGGGCAGAGAATGTCCCTTAACATGGAACCTTTTTTTATAACTGAACAATGGTGGTTGTAAACTAAAGTATTGGCCAAAATCCACCTACTGTGTTTGGCATATTTTCTGACAAAAGGAATCCTCAATGGATTATCTCTGTCCTCACATTGTGTTTTCTGTGTCAAAAGTGTGTTTCTTGAGACCTCCACTCCTTGTTAACCGTAATGTTTAAGGCTCTTTCATTATACCCTTTTTCCTTAAATCTGTCAATTATGATGGTTTCTGCTTCCCGATACCCCTCATTACATGAGGCTATTCTTATACCCCTTAGCAATTTACCTTTTGGGATCCCTTTAATGCAGCTGGTATTGTGGAAACTGGATGCTTTTAGTAAATTGTTGTTGTAGCCTTTCTATATAGGTCTGTAGTCAATTTACCCTTTTCCCACGTTACTTTAACATCCAAGAAATTAATAGATTTATTGGAGGTCTCAGTGATAAATTTGATGGTGGGATCATCATCATTTATTTATATAGTGCCGACAAGATACACAGTGCTTTACCTTAGTTATATCAAACAGGGAATAAATGATGGATAACAAACAAGGGTTACAGAGTACAATATGATTAGAGGGCCCTACAAAAGTTTTCAAACTAAAGGTTAGGGTACAATTGAGACATTAGGATTTTAAAAACAATTTTGTGATTTATTAAGGTACTTATTAATGATTGAATAATTAAGGTACATTGAATAAGCTTCTTTAAACAGGTGGGTCTTTAAGGAGCGTTTGAAAGTTTGGAAAGAAGGAGAAAGTCTGACAGCTCGAGGCAGAGAGTTCCAGAGAAACAGAAGCGAGAGAGAAGTCTTGTAGACGAGAATGGGCAGAAGTGATGAGACGAGAAGCGAGGCAAAGATCAGAAGCAGAGCAAAGGTTTCGTGAAGGAGAGTATTTGGAAATCAGAGATGAAATATAGGGAGGGGCTTCATTATTATGGGCCTTGAATGTGAGTGTTAGAAACTTGAATTTGATTCTAGAGGAGATTGGGGGCCAGTGAAGGGACATACATATGGGAGCAGCTGATGTTGAGCGGTGCGATAGATGAATGAGTCTAGCGGCCGCGTTTAGAACAGATTGGAGTTGTGAATGGTGACTTGTTGGCAAACAAATAGGTTGCAGTAATCAAGGCGGGAGATGATGAGAGTCTGAACCAGTGTTTTAGTTGATTCTGAACTGAGATATGGTCGTATTTGGGCAATGTTGCTCCGGTTGAATATGACAAGATTTTACAAGTGTTATGAATGTGAAAAAGACAGATGTGAGTCTAAGATAACTCCTAGGCAGCCTGTGTGGTGGAATGAAAGGTGGTATTGTTTACTGAGTGATATCTGAGGGACAGGGGAAGATCTTGGAGGAAATATAATGAGTTCTGTTTTAGAAAGATTCAGTTTCAAGGTGGCGCTGTGACATCCAGGAGGAGACAGCAGAGAGACAGTCTGTGACTTGGGAAAGGACAGAATTAGAAAGATCAGGAGTAGACAAGTAGAGTTGGGTGTCATAGACATGCATATATATTTATATATAAAATAGTAATGCTATTTTACTGCAGAGGTCTTCATAAAGTATGCAATAATGGAAGGTAGTTTCTTCTTATTATAATTATTATTATAAATACACTTGTGTTTTTTCGGTGTATAAAACAAATACAGAACCTACCTGAGATTTAGCTAGAAAAGTAAAAGAAAAGGATTATATAAAATAAATACAGTAAATTATACAAGTAATAACTGGGACCAATAACATCAATAAGTCTAGAATTTTCATTAGTCCAAATCAGAGCATTAGCATAGCCTTATTATCAAGAGACCACCCACTCTTGTTTTACATAATACAAATGAGTTACTAGCATCATTGTGCATTATGTGCAGAATAGCAATTTAATTAGAAAATGGATTAAAACAGCAAGTTAGTTTATATAGAGACGACCTGGCTTAATATAGAGATGAAATATGAAGAACACTTGGCCAAATGATATGGGAGAAGGGCTAATTATATTTTCCAAAATGCAGTATTAATGACAGAATATATTAAAGGCAGCCTAGAAAAAGAAAGTGATATGGAAATCAAATATAATATAATATGCATAGGGCCTTCCTCACCTTTTTGTACCTGTATTGATTGTGATGTATGTTACTCCATATGTTCTATGTATATAATTCATGTGATTTAGGTGTATAATCACATTTACTCTACAGTGCTACGCAATTGTTGGCGCTATATAAATACATGTTAATAATAATAATAATAATAATAATAAATATAATATAATTCTCAAAATACAACTAAGTCATCATGTAAAGAAGAATTGATAATAGGCAAGGTGTCAGGCTTACCAGTATATTCCACAAAGAAGACACATCTTTTCTGGACGAGAAGGCTCCACATGCGGCCGGCACTAAGTGGAACCCACCCGCAGATAACACAGGGGAAAGAGTAAGTACAGAGAAGCCAGTGAGGTTCAACCAGAGTGCAGTAATAAGGAGTAACAAGAATACACAAATAATCAGCAGTCAATCATAAAAGGCTAGGCTTCAGGAGAAAATCATGATAACCAGGCACAGATTGAACACAAAAAGTACCTTAAACCTATAATCTTGTCTCCAATTCTCCAGCATTGAGACGCCCGTGACAAAAACACTGCATCAAGATGTGCATGCATGTTGATGCACGCTAGCATTGTTACGCAAGCTACCAATGTCACGGTGATGCACACACCTGAGTCCAGGAACCCACCAGTCCAGGAGCAGAGAGCGCCGGGAGACCTGAACGGTAAGAATTCTCACACAAGGAACAGCTAAAATTCTTTGAAGTCATAACTAAAATAACCTTTTGTTCCAAGATGTCCACACATCTTTTGCAAAAGTGAATTTTGGTAGATTATGCGATGAATTAATTTGGAAGTCAATCCCAAAAAGTTCCCTTGCTTCTTCTCAGAAGTTTAAACCAGCTGCAGAAGCAAAGATGAATCTGGAGATGTTTCTGGCATCAGTCAGTCAACATAGCAGTGCACAACAAAGACTAATAATATGATAAATTAAAAAAAAATGTAAATGAATGCCAAGAAGAATAAACATCTTATTTTTAGGCTTTAGCCTTCAAGCCATTCCCCTATCATATATTGTAGCACTTAAGAATTGTCAGGAGCGCCCGACGGCGCTTCCATCTCCGGCGGCAACGCATCCAAGATGGCGGAACCCATGAACCACGTGGGCCGATGCCAGCGTAGAGCAAAATTCAAAATAAAAGGACGCCAAGAATGCTGGTTCCATGCCAGATTGAAGGTTTTAGTTTTGAACATTCCTGGGTGCTTAATAATTCTATTGATTCCTGGACTTTTGACCCTGCCTGAACCTTGACTTTGATATTATTCTGCCTGCCTTTTGGACTTTTACCTGGACTTTGATTACGATTGCGCCTGATCCTATTTGTGCCGCGAACTTGGACTTGAACCCCTAAAGCTTCCTCCTTGGTCCTGACTGATCCCGCTGGGAGCTGATAGGCCCCCTGACAAGAATTTACTGATCTTCAGCAATTGACATATTGTGTTCACTCTTGACTTGTATTTGATAATTCTACTTGTTGGGAGGAGTTGACCCATATTATTAGGTCGAGGCTGAAATAACATTTTTGGAAAAGCAGATCACTGTGATTCAACACCAAGAACATTTTCAGCATCCCTATTATTCTTCCCAATACTGCACCATTGCTTTTTTTGTTCTCATAAAGATATTTTTCAGTTTTCTGAACTGTGAAAGCTGAAACAAGAGGGTATTTAATATAGGTAAATAAAAAAGAAATTTAATTTAATCCAAAGATTTTCACTTTTCTCCAAATGTATTCCTTCAAATGAAAGGGAAAGCCAAAAATTAGTTTTGTCATGGTGATGAAAAACAACTTGCTTGAAATCAGAAAATTCACTTTCCATAGAGTTCTATGGCATCTCAATTTTTTTATGATTGCTATATGATAAATCTTGAAATCTGCCAACACTTGATCACATTTTTATTTTCCTGTGTTCACTGGTCTATTGGGAAAACTCTAAATATTAATATTTAATAAAATTTACCCTTAGGTGTAAAAAAGCAGAAACTATAGCAATGACTTCTTCCACTAAGTTTTGTTTTTAAACATCCATATCCCTTACGAATAGTGATGGGCAAATTTTTTTTTGCAAAACCGTGGCAAAAATCCATGACATAAAAAATGGCAAGACAAAATTGTCTCAGGGACAAAAAAATTACCATAAGTAAAAACACCCATTGACATTAATGCATTTGGACAAAAAAGTCGAGCCTAAAAAGTTACTGAGATGAAAAAGTTGCCAAAACAAAAAAGTCGCCACGAGAAAAGCACTTATTGACTTTAATGCATTTGGACAAAAATGTTGCAGAGGAAAAAAGTTGCCACAACAAAAGCACTCATTTACTTTAATGCATTTGGAGTGAGAAAACATTTATACGTGTAAAAAAAAAATTGATGCCCATTGACCAATGCGTTTTGTGAATTTTTCGCCGTATAGCTAATTTTTTCACAGTTTCATGAATTCTTTGCTGAAGAGAAATAGGCCAAGTTTGCCATCACTACTTATGACTCTCACAAAAGGTTCAAAGATCCCAGCCATTTAGCGCAAAAATATTGCCATATCAAGTCTTGCTGCCATCAATGAATAGGGAATGCAAGAAACAAGCTTGAAAAAAATTAGCTTGTTCTAATCAATGCGCCTTAGTATGCATGTTCTTTAATGATATTCCCAATTACTTTGGTTTTCTGTAATTAATGACTAGTGCACATCGCTCTGCATTAATTTGCGTTAACATTCGTAACTTTGTTTTCAGTCAAAACAACCTGTATTGATTCTGTTTAATGATTTTTAAGACTTCTTGTTAAAGCTTTAGTAAAAGATGTTGGATTAAAAAAACATTAAACATGGCACATTGTTTTGCAAGGAACTATTCGATATTTCTTTACAAAGGCAGATTTTATTAAGGTTTTATAAAAAAGTAATACTCTTAATCAATTTGGTACAGTATGTTCAGTATAAGCTGTGAAATTGAATGTGCCGGCAGCCTAGTGTTTTGGTTTAAAAAAATATGATAAAATAAAAAGTCAATTTAAGTGAAAGTATTGTTTGGAAAACATATCTGTCTGTAGGACTGTTTCTTTGTCTTTCCAACAGTATTTTCATGTATTTGTACATTTTGCCTGTCCTGGTTTTTTACTTTTACTTCCTGCCTGGACCATGCCTTACCTTGACATTTATTTTGTCTCATCCTTTTTTGTTCCTCATTATCTGAGCTTTAAAGTGGATTAAGTTCTCTGCTAGAAATTCTGGGGTCCCAAAACTGGCAGAGGTCTGCTGCTTCACAGAACAATTAGACCACCCCTAGCTACTGGGTTCATTTTAAAACAATAGATATAATAATTATTGTTTAACAGCGATAATACAATCAACATCTGTAGGCTCCATGAACAATGATGGCTGTTTTTGTTGATATGGACTGAAATAAGCTTGATGGTTTTATGTAGGACAAATCATGTCACACAAAACTGGAGTTTACTTTTTTATTATAGTCAAATGTAACATTTTAACTATAATAGTACAGGTATGGGATCTGTTATCCAGAATGTTCAGGACCTGGGGGTTTTCAGTGTAAAGGTGGTCATACACGGGCAGATTAAAGCTGCCAATATGGGTCCTTTAGACCGATTCAGAAGCTTATCTGTGTGGGGTTCCCAACAGGTCCTCCCGATCGATATCAGGCCAAAAATCGTCCAGATATCGATCGGTCAAGTTTGATTTTTTTTTGTACGATCCAGGACCACATTGGCTAGTTAATGTGGTCCTGCGACCCGTCGGAGCTCATTTGTAGTATTGTAATCCAATCGTTTGGCCCCAGGGCCAAACGTCCAGATTCACCTGATATTGCCCAGCCGTTAGTGGGCATATCGGGTTATAGTGTATGGCCACCTTAAGGGATCTTTCCGTAACTTGGATCTCCATACCGTAAGACTACTAAAAAATCATTTAAACATTAAATAATCTTAATAGGTTGGGTTTGCATCCAATTGCTTTATTACATCTTAGTTGGGATCAAGTAAAATGTACTTTGTTACTACAGAGAAAAAGGAAACAGTTTTTTTTAATTTGATTATAATGGAGTCTATGAGAGACGGCCTCTAAATAATTCAGAGCTTCCTGAATAACGGATCCTATATTTGCACATAAATTAAGCATGGTCGCCAACACCAGATCATTAGCAACTCTTCAAATGTATAGTTTAGATCTCTACTACAAGAATAATGGTGTTCTTTGAGAAATATCTTGGGTTTCCCAAACTGTAATACTATGGAGAGGCCCAGATGATTTCCTTGGCATTTTTGCATGTTTGCAACACACAGGGGCACATTTACTAAGCTCGAGCGAAGGATTTGAAGGAAAAAAACTTTGAATTTCGAAGGTTTTTTTGGGTACTTCAACCATTGAATAGGCTACTTCGACCTTCGACTATGACTTCGACTTTTATTCGAATGATTCGAAGTAAAAATCGTTCGACTATTCGACCATTCCACAGTCGAAGTACTGTCTCTTTAAAAAAAACTTTGACTACATACTTCGCCACTTTAAACCTACCGAGCTTCAATGTTAGCCTATGCAGACCTTCCCCATAAGCTTTCTACACTTTTTTTGATCGAAGGAAAATCTTTCCATCGATTAAAATCCTTCGTATTTGCAGTAAATCCTTCGACTTCGATATTTGAAGTTGAAGGATTTTACTTCGATGATCGAAAATCGAGGGTTTATTAACCCTTGATATTTCACCCTTAGTAAATGTGCCCCACAATGTAGACCTTCGGTTTCTGCCTTTAAAACTATGAAATGGCTTTTGACCCAAGATTATTTACCAGTACTCTGGGTCCAAAATACCTTCATTTGTAAAATTAATTCTTCAAGTATTCAATTTTTTTATAATCAGTGATGTGCTAAATTTTTTCCACATAAATGATGCCCATAGACTTTTTAGGCAAATTTTCGCCATTTTGCAAACTTTTGGTGAAGTGAAATGGGTCAGATTCAACATGACTATTTATAATATTTGCAATGGTAATTAGTCTAGTTGGAGTTGCTTCCACAGGCTGAGACATTTTTGTTGACAATCATAAGAAATGCAAGACTTTGGTTAAAAAAAAAAACACCTTGGTTTATACAGACACTACCTCCCCTATTTAAATGCATATACTTTTTTTTTTTACAATTAGGGGGTTATTTATCAAGGTCCGTATTTATCTCAGTATTTCTATGTTAGAAAACAAGCAACGCTGATTGCCCGAATGGACTTTATTTATGAAGAAAAAAGTCAGAAAAAATTGGGTCGGGCAAACTTCGGAGCTTTCCCCAAAAAACTCTGAATTGTTCGGAGTTTTGCGCAAAAACAAAGATTTTTTTATAGTTTTCAGAGTTTTTTGCGCAGAAACAACAAACTCATCGAATATTGTTACGGACATCAGCACAGACACTGGGACCTTCCCCATTGACTTATACAGGACCTCGAGAGTTTTAGATGCCGGGGTTTTGGATTCTGAGTTTTTTAGACCATTGGATTTTTTTTTTCTCCGAAAACCACAAATACTAAGGGGGTTATTTATCGGAGCTTGATAAATAACCCCCTTAGTATTGCCTTTGTTATGGCAAAAGAACAAAACTACCTTGTTTTCTTTCCATGTTTTTCTTTTTCATAGGCTACTGTAATGTATTTAAGCAAAAAATTAATTGTTAGCATTCCTTACAATTTACAGTTTGAGTACTTTGTGCCCTTTCTTTTTTACCTTTTCTAAGGTGCCCACTGCAGTCATTTAAACCACATCCAAGATGTAAGACATTAGTGATTATGCGTTGGAGAAATTACAATAATTAGTAGGTACAGTTTTGGCCATTATTGTATCAGTGCCTCAAGAGGGACAAGATAGCTTAACAAGATAGAGACAAGATAGAGACAAGATGGCTTACTGTGTCCTTTCTAACAAGCCCTTCTACAATCCCCGTAACATTTTCCTATTTAGCTGATTGTGTTTTATTCTATTTTGAACTCTGCATAGTATTCCTAAAGGAAGTTTTTAGCAATAATGCACAGATTATGGTAATGCCTGATTAATTACAGAGCAAGTCTTCTGTAGATCTGAGGTACTTCATAGAAGCAACCTCATTTCTTATCACTTTTTATTCTTGGTGTCTTAAATATTTTTTTCTAAACATCAGATAAAGAACTGCATTTATGTATATTGTCTAAAACAAAAATTAATATATAGATACAAAGGGGCAGATTCACTAAGGGTCGAATTTCGAAGTTAAAAATACTTCGAAATTCGACCCTCGAATTGAAATCCTTCGACTTCGAATATCGAAGTCGAAGGATTTAGCGCTAAACGTTCGATCGAACGATCGAACGATTTTTTTAAAGGGAAAGTACTTCGACTATCGAATGGTCGAATAGTCAAACGATTTTTACTTCGAATCGTTCGATTTTGTTCGATTTCGATCGAATTCTAACGAATTTAACCAATTCGATGGTCGAAGTACCCAAAAAAAACTTCGAAATTCGAAGTTTTTTTCAATCGAATCCTTCACTCGAATTTAGTGAATCGGCCCCAAAATGTTTGGGTGCAAAACATAAATATGTTATTTATTAAAGTCTGATTTTTTTTCTGTTCAGACTTTTAAAGGGTAAAACACAATTTTTTTATAGGAAAAAGAACTTGAATTTTTAGTGAGTTATTAAACCCTGATGGTGTTAGAAGTCCTAATAAAAAAGTACTCCATGTCAGACTTGACAAATTCACGTAGAAGGCAATGGCAGGTGTCCCATTTGCAATGGGAAGATTTCCTGATCTGCTGGGTTTTGTTCAATAATCCGAATAATCCGAATATTTCAGACGATAATCCGAAAAACACACCATTTTGGGGCATCAAATCGGAAAAATTCAGAGTTACTGTTCAGTAAAGGCTTCAAGTTTCAGAAAGGTCATCTCCCATAGAGACAATATTAGGACAATAATTCTACTTATTAAAGATTATTTTCCTGTAATAATAAAATGGTACATTGTATTTGCTCCTAACTTGACTACTTAAAGGAACAGTAACACCAAAAAACAAAAATGTTTTAAATTAATGAAAATATAATGTAAAGTTGTCCTGCACTGGTAAAACTGGTCTGTTTGTGTCAGAAACTCTACTATAGTTTATATAAACAAGCTGCTGTGTAGCAATAGAGGAAATTGAAAAAAAGACAGGTTAAATAGAGGATAACAGATAACACCGTTATGTTCTGCAGAATGTATCTGATATCTACTGTGTAACCTGAACCTTTTCTCCTTTGAATGGCTGCCCCCATTGCTATACAGCAGCTTACAGTATTTATATAAACAATAGTAGCAAACACAGCAGTTTAACCAGTGCAGGGCAACTATGCATTATATTTTTATTACTTTAAAACACTTTAATTTTTTGATGTTACTGTTCCTTCAAATACATATTGGTGGCAAAACAATATTATTGGATTTCTTTAATTTTTAAATATATGTTTTTAGTAGACTTAAGGTATGGAATGGCAAATTACAGAAACACTCATTATCCAGAAACCTCCAGATCCCAAGTATTCTGGATAACAGAAACCTGAATAACCAGAGGTTTATCTGTAACCTTTTTGTAAATGCCTATGGCATTTGAGTAAAGTTTTTGCAAATTTTTAAAAAATACTGGAGTGCTGCTGCTTTATTTTGCTTTTTGTAAATGATGTCACTTTGGCAATCAAAGTGAAGATGCGCTATTGTTACTTAATTTGCATATGGCGGGAAATAATAAAGTTACATAGCCGTATATGTTGCAGCAAATACATTACATTACACAAGTCCAGGGAACCTTAATAAAATAAAATAAATTTGTTATATTGAAGTAGCCAAAAAAAAACATTTGAAATTCAAAGTTTTATTTCTTCTATTCCTTCACTCAAGCTAAGTAAATGGGAAGGAAACCTAGTTGGAGCAAAAACCCTCCCCCCCTCCCGTGTGTTGCCCACCCTCCCTCCTCCCCCCTGGCCTACCCGTCCCACTGGGCAAATGCCCCTAACTTGTTACTGAGCCTTCTGTGCAGGTCCAGTCCAGGGAGTTCACAGACGACATCTTCTTCCACGCGATCTTCTTCCTGCTTTGAACGGCGTTTTGGTGCATGCACAGTAGGAGCGTTTCGACGGTATGGATCTACTGCGCATGCGCCAAAAGTCACGAAATACTTTGGCGCATGCGTAGTAGATCGTACCAGGGGGGAGGAGGGAGGGTGGGCAACAAAGGAGAGGGGGGAGGGTTTTTTGCGCCAACTAGTTACTTTAATGTTCCAAATGTTAGAAAATGTAGGGGGGAACCCGGTTACCCCCAAAAAAATTACGGACCTTTGCAGGTTATCACTCAGAAAAAAGGAAAAGATGCCAGCGTGTTTTGGTTTTGCACTAAAAATTGGGGATATCTGTTTTTCATTGGAATCTTTTATTTTAAGTATATGTACTTATTTGTTCAATTCTTTGATTTGCCATGCAGCAATGTATATTCTTTGTCTATGTTTATCTTGACATACTTAATCATAATAATCTGTTGTGTTTATGAAAAACTAATAAAAATGTTGATAAAAACAAATTAAGGAAGTCCTATGCACTCCATTGCACTTCGTCTGGTCTGAGCTGGCAAAGTCAATCTGGCGAATGAGGTAACGTTCAGTAAAATACACATCTTAGTGAATTTGTGGAGTTACGTCCGTTCACCAGAGTGAACATTTGCCTGGCGTTAGAGTGTGAAGCTACAGTAGCGTCTATCACCTTCGTTAGCGAAGTGACGCCTGCGGCCATTAGGAAATCTGCGAAGTTCCGAAATGACGTCATGCGGGCGAATTTTCGCTAGTGTTAGTCACTTCAGCCTTTAGGGAATCTGCTCCTAAGAATTTTTTTTATTGTTTTTAAAACATATTAAAAAGAGGATATGTATAATACACTAAGGGGGTTATTTATCAAAGTCTGAATTTATCACAATATTTTCTTAAAAAAACTCCAAGCAAATCGGCATGAGTTTTTTGGGCTTATTTATTAATATACTTTCCCGAAAATTTTGTTTGCGAGAAAAAAATCCTTACAAATCGATTTTCACGATTTTTCACCCAAAAACTCTGAATTTTACCCGAAAACTCGGAAAACTACGGAGTATTGCCAAAAACCCAGCGCACATCAAAAAATCGTTGGGACTTCTCCCATTGACTTATAGGTCTGAGATGCCGGATTTTCAGATTCGGACTTTTCAATCCATGGGGTTTAATAAATTCTGAAAAATTCGTGTTTTTTTTTTAAATTCTGGTTTTATAAAAAAAATCACACATTTTTCATGATTTTTGCATTCGGAGGTAAATAACCCCTAGGTTTAGCTTTCTTCTTGATAAACTTGTTTCTAAATAATTTGTCATTTCATAATTTATTTATAGAGCACCAATAAGATACACAGTGCTTTAATTCAAGCATTATGAGCTTACTAAACACAATTAGCAAACAAACGTGAGACATCATACTGTTTTTTTATTAAAGCAAATTATACTTTATATTTCTAATCATTCCTTTGAAAATTGAGAGTATGTTACAGCTAAGATAATTTACAGTTTACTGTTTTTTCTTTGAGGTTGAGCTGAATATCATTTCATTTGCACTGAATTCACCATGTTCATAAAAACATATAATTATTAAACAAAGAGTCACTTTGTTTTGTAATTACTATAGAAATGGTAAATATCTCCGAGCTTATCATTGACTTTTTTTGTAAACGTATAAATAATGTCAATATTAACCATCCTGTGGGAACAGGTCTCTGCAAAAAAATGACAAAGGGGGTATATTTATCAAAGAGTAAAATTCTGCCATTCTCTATTAGTTTCTATGGGATTTTGAATCTTATTTATCAAAGGATGAACTTTCACTTTCCCCCATTTATAAATACTCTTTTCAAAATTGGCCTTCTTTTACAAGACAACATTTCACCTGTTCAAACTAACTTGAAAGCCTTCAAAGCACTTTTCTTACCCACCTCAACCCCAACACTTCTGTCAAACAACAAAGGTTTTGCTTTGCGTTCCTTGCTCACAAGGGGAATATACTGACATGTATATTTATTATAGACTTCCCATTTTTGTTCTGTGTTTAACCCTGTGAAAAGCCTTTCCCAGTTAATAAGTTGCAGAGATGCCCTTAAACCAAGGTGGTTTGTAGAATACACCAATGATAACTTTCTTTGTAGCTTTTTGCCCAGGCAGAATATCAACCTAAAGGGACTCCAAACCCTCCCCAGTGCCTTCCATGATTATTTCTTTAAAGCATGGCTTTAATTCAGGTTTTGCATAAAGACAAACTCCTCCACCCTTTTTAATCCATATGGACCTCCGGAAAAGGCTATAGTCATTTCATTAGTAGCCCAGTCACATGTTTCATCCCACCAGGTCTTAATTATACTAATTATATATATATGGTTGCTATGGGTACTGCTCTTGGGGAAAACATTGTGTCTTTTATTACATATGGGGGTTAACTTTTTATTTTAAAGTGGCTTGTATTTTTATGATGTTTTGATCACCATTATTGTACATATATACAAAAGGATTACACCTTAAAAAGTAATTTTGTAAGGGGCAGATTTATCAAGGGTCGAATTTCGAAGTGGAAAAACTTCCAAATTCGACCATCGAATTGGATTACTTCGACTTTGAATGTTGAAGTTGAAGTTTTTTTTATCGAATTTGGCCGTTTTCAGTTGAACGAAAATCGCTCAATTCGAATCATTTCATCAATCGATCAAACGATTTTCCTTTGACTTCTAAAGACTTAGCCAAATGTTGGCTACGGGTTCTAGGAGGTCCCCATAGGCTAACATAGCAATTCGGCAGGTTTAAGATGGCAAAGTGTCGAAGTCGAACTTTTTTAAAGAGACAGTACTTAGATTTTTGAAGTCTAACTTTTTTACTTTGAGTCAAAGTTGAATTAAGGCCTATTCGATGGTCAAAGTACCCAAAAAATAGTTAGAAATTTGAAGTTTTTAACTTCAAAAATTCACTTTGATCCTAAGGGGCAGATTTATCAAAGGTCGAGGTGAAGTTTCGAATTGAAAAACTTCGAATTTCGAGCTATTTTTTGTGTACTTCGACTAGGGAATAGTTCAACTTTGATATGAATTTGAAAAAACTTTGAAATTCGAAGTTCGATTTTTTTTTAAAGTACTGTCTCTTTAAAACTTTGACTTCGACCATTCGCCACCTAAAAGCTGCCGAAGTGCTGTTTTAGCCTATGGGGGACCTCCTAGAACCTGTATGGAGGCAATTGGGGGAGTTTGGTAGATCGAAGGTCGAAGTTAAAAAAACTTTGAATCGAAGTACGATCAAAGTACAATCGTACAATTCGAAGTACGATTATACGATTCAAAGTAGGCCGAAGTAGGCCCACTTCGAACCCCAAAAAAACTTCAACCTCAATTCGGTTGATCTTTTTGAATTCGAACTTCGAAGTTTTTTTATGCCCCTAAGTGTCAAAAGAGTAATAGGAGGTTATCGAGGTATCCGTATTTTTTAGGGTAATGTTCAGTGCTTTTTCGTTTGCACTTTTTTTAAAATCAGATTTTTTTTATACATTTCACAACATATGTAGTTTAGGGGGGGTTATTTATCAAAGGTCGAATTTCAAATTCATGCGAATTTATTTTACTTTAATAAATTTGAATGTACTCACAACTCGAATGGGAGGTTATTTTTGAAAAAAAACTTGAAATTTGAATTGAATTCGAAACAAGTTTTCCTCCAGAAAAAAACCTTGAATGTCAGGAAGACTATTAACATCTTCAAATGGGTCAAAGGACTTCTACAATTGACTTGTAGATTAATTCAGCAGGTTTTAGGTGGCAATTATTCGAATTAGAACTGTTTCCATGGTCGAGATGTGCTTAATCTCACATTCGAGTTGGTGCTTTTAAATTCGAATTTGTGGGTTTTCACACAATTTTTTTTTTTGAAAATTCAAATTTGAATTTACCATTCAACCCTTAATAAATCTGCCACCTATAAATCTGCTTGTGAGTTTAGTTGTGGTTTCAAAAACATGTACAGATGCAGCCACTTTGGTTTGTCTGTTTGACACAGAATAACTAAACACAGATATCCCATTTATCTCATTTAACACAGAAAACTGCGTCACAACATCCCATCTAATTAAAGCATTCACCATTGTGAACAATGGAGCTTTGGTATGCTAATGAAAAGGTTAAATGCATTAAATGAGTTAAGATGACTTAAGATAACACAGTTTCTTCAATTACCCCTGAGTCATGACGCATTTAACTCACAAATCCAAGTGGCTTTATCTGTAACACCACTAAAATCTGACTTTTAATAAATAAGCCTCCGTATGACTTTTCCTATATGTACTATAAATGACTAAGGAGGAATTAAGGTAAAGGAAGGCTAAAGTTCAAATTCAAAGAGCCTAGGCACCAAGGGTTAAACAGAAACAAGATACAGGTTAAAAAATTCAGTTCCAGAGTCATTAACCGCCCCCTGAGATCGTAAGATTCACTGTGCACACATACAAACCACATGTAAGGTCACATGAGCCAATTAACAGACAGAGTTCTGCCTTTTGCTTCCTCACTTCTTCCTGTTACAGTTAGGGGCTGATTCACTTAGGGTCGAATTTCGAAGTTAAAAATACTTCGAAATTCGACCCTCGAATTGAAATCCTTCGACTTCAATATTCGAAGTCGAAGGATTTAGCGCTAATCCTGCGATCGAACGATCGAAGGATTTTTCGTTCGATCGAACGATTAAATCCTTCGAATCGAACGATTCGAAGGATTTTAATCAAACGATCGAAGGAAAATCCTTCGATCAAAAAAAGGTTAGCAAGCCTATGGAGACCTTCCCCATAGGCTAACATTGACTTCAGTAGGTTTTATCTGCCGAAGTAGGGGGTCGAAGTTTTTTTTAAAGGGCAAGTACTTCGACTATCGAATGGTCGAATAGTCGAACGATTTTTACTTCGAATCGTTCGATTTCGTTCGACTTCGATCGAATTCGAACGAATTTAACCAATTCGATGGTCGAAGTACCCAAAAAAAACTTCGAAATTCGAAGTTTTTTTCATTCGAACCCTTCACTCGAGCTGAGTGAATCGGCCCCTTAGTGTTGTAGTATTTCTGGTCAGGTGATCTCTGAGGCAGCACAGATAGAGTCACAAAATGGTGGTTCAAGGCAAGAGATGAAGGGCAATATTTATGTAAATATATATTCCAGTTTGGTAAGATTCTTTAATATGTCATTCAATTTGATATAAACTATCTGTTGCTTAAGTATTCATTTTGGGGGTATAGTTTTCCTTTAAAGGGCCCTGTAAAGATTAAGTCTGAGATGGAGACCAAGTGAAAAAGAGCCAACCAGGTAGGGATGTACCAAATTCACTATTTTGGATTGGGCCAAACCCCCAGAATCGTTTGCGAAAGAGTCGACCGAATACCGAACCGTAGCTGAATCCTAATTTGCATATTGTGACAAACGTCACACCATTTCGCTCCCTCATATCGGTACGGCCAGGCTGAAGGATTCGACCGAATCCTGCTGAAGAAGGCCAAATACTGACCGAATCCCGAACCAAATCCTGGATTCAGTGCATCACTAATGTTAGGAAATATATTCTTAAAGGGATACTGTCATGATTTTTATGGTGTAGTTTTTATTTCTAAATGACACTGTTTACACAGCAAATAATTCACTCTACAATATAAATTTTCATTCCTGAATCAGCAAGTGAATTTAGTTGTAATATTGGTGTGTAGGTGCATCTCAGGTCATTTTGCCTGGTCATGTGCTTTCAGAAAGAGCCAGCACTTTAGGATGGAACTGCTTTCTGGCAGGCTGTTGTTTCTCCTCCTCAATGAAACTGGATGAGTTGCAGTGGGACCTGGATTTTCACTATTGAGTGCTGGTTAGTCTTTTCAAGCAGCACTGTCACACTTCACAGATCTGTCTCTCTCTCGGCTGGCTGCTGCCGCAGGGTTTCCTTTATAAGCTCTGTCTGTAACCCTGTACATTTGGCTCCAAAGTCAGTCACTCCCCCTCTGCAAGGTATGTACTGGGGTGCCCAGCCAATTTCCTTTTGAATTCTACCAGCTGCAGCTGTGGAGCAGTTTATTTTGATTAGTCTATTCCAAATTAAAGCAAAGGATCGGTTGGTTGCTATGGATAATTGCACCTATGTAATTTACAGTCCTTGCTTGAAAATTAGCACCACCCCAACTCTCCCACACTGTTTTCACCTTTCCTTGTCCTATAATCTTTTAGAGATGCACCGAATCCACTATTATGGATTCTGCCGAACCCCCTGAATCGATCACAAAATATTCGGCTGAATACCTTAACAAATCCTAATTTGGATATGCAAATTAGGGGTGGGGAAACATTTTTTACTTCCTTGTTTTGTGTCAAAAAGTCATGCGATTTCCCTCCCTGCTATTAGGATTCGGTTTGGTTCGGCCGGGCTAAAAGATTCGGACGAATCTGAACCCTGCTGGAAAAGGCCGAATTCTGCCCAAATCTTGGACAACATTGATATACCATTTCAAAAAAAATCGCACCGTTTGGGCACCAACAGTGTCAATCAAGCAAAAGGCTGTGATGGCAGCTTACCTGGAAGTCTGTAAATTTATGATCAAATCTCATATTATCATTCCAAAATTAAAGTAAAATGAGGTTTCAATGCATAAAAAAATGTTTGCTTGAAAACAAATTGCTTAAAATATAATGGTTTATATATGATGCTGATGACTGTTTTGATAATATTTGCCTACTGAGAAAGCATTTACCACACCCCTGCTTGGATAAAAACAAAATGTACCTTTCAAATACAATAAATCCTTGTTATGTTTTTTATACATAATTGTGGAATTAATTAGCAAAATATAGAATGGACAGTAAGCTGCTGAGTGTCTGCAGTTTATCAATCACTGAAATATATGGTAACAGAGAATTCACACTATACACAGAATTCTGCACCATACAAGATATGAGTTTTATTACAACTTGTTATAAAAGCTGTATATCATTAGAAGAAATGTATTATAATATATAAACATGGCCTATACTAAGTTCTATTGCCTTGGTATAGACACAGTGTCGGACTGGGATGCCTTTGAGTACAGGCCCACTCTCCAAATTATTTTTCTTTATTTTCATTCACTTTTCTTCTTTCTTTATTATTTTAATCACTTCTTACATATTATCATCCATTCTTTCCTCCATTTCCTCTTTTATCTCTTACAATTGGGGTAATGGCTGTGGTATAAACATACAAGGCAAATAATTTAGTGAGCAGAAGGGCCCACTGATACCTGGGCCCAACATTGTATAGACAAAATATCATATACAATAAAACCCACTTTAAAAAAAGTGATGTTGATGCTTAAAGGGATACTGTCATGGGAAAAAATGTTTTTTTAAAAATTAATCAGTTAATAGTGCTGCTCCAGCAGAATTCTGCACTGAAATCCATTTCTCAAAAGAGCAAACAGATTTTTTTATATTCAATTTTGAAATCTGACATGGGGCTAGACATATTGTCAGTTTCCCAGCTGCCCCAAGTCATGTGACTTGTGCTCTGATAAACTTCAGTCACTCTTTACTGCTGTACTGCAAGTTGGAGTGATATCACCCCCCTCCCTTTTCCTCCCCCAGAAGGCAAACAAAAGAACAATGGGAAGGTAACCAGATAACAGCTCCCTAACACAAGATAACAGCTGCCTGGTAGATCTAAGAACAACACTCAATAGTAAAAACCCATGTCCCACTGAGACACATTCAGTTACATTGAGAAGGAAAAACAGCAGCCTGCCAGAAAGCATTTTTCTCCTAAAGTGCAGGCACAAGTCACATGACCAGGGGCAGCTGGGAAATTGACAATATGTCTAGCCCCATGTCAGATCTCAAAATTGAATATAAAAAAATCTGTTTGCTCTTTTGAGAAATGGATTTCAGTGCAGAATTCTGCTGGAATAGCACTATTAACTGATGTGTTTAAAATAAAACATGTTTTCTGATGACAGGATCCCTTTAATGTTTTTATATTTAAAATTCACCAAAAATATAGTAAAAACAAAAAATTACATGCTGAAATATTGGAAGCATTGAGCTTGACATTACTTCCTTTATTGACCTGAAGCTTAATGCTTTATGGAAAACACTCTAATGTGCATTGATAGATTATGTTCAAAAATGTTCTTTTAGAACGAAAAACAAAAAAAAAATCCATAGCACGGTAGCCTTCCTTCCCGGCTCGTTACTTGTATATGATTTATTACACTCACAGCGGAAATGTTGTTAGTGAGCGTTAGGGAGGCAGTGAATATAATGAGAAATATCTATGTAACCTCATGTCCGTACTTGCTGTGACAGTCAGTAATCCATCTCAGTGACACTTACCTTGTTAACATTTTGATCAGTTGGCAGATTTGTCATTTTTCATCGATAGGAAGTCGAGGTTTGCACAAATAACGTGGATAGATAACGAGGAAAGCTCTGCCTTTTGTGGGGGGGATAGGAAGGGATGTTGAAGTACTCCCTAATCTTTCAGGGAAGTCAAATAATTACTTTATGATCCGGCATCAGGAAAGAAACGTTAAGGTTAAAAGAGTGGATTTTTCTTCATTTAGATGTAATGACTTTCCTGTTTGCTGTTCTTGACACTTTGATTAACATACACAAACATGCGATCACCCATTTAACTAGATTATATTGAATAGGAGACTTTTAACTCAGTCCTAGTCCACTTCCGATGACAGAATACATTAAGAGAAATAAACAGCTAATCAAGTGTGTTGTGTCACATTGGGGAAAGGTTATTTCTGAATGTAATGAGGGCATTTTCTCATTTATACAAAAGGTTTCCGTGATAGAGATGAAACATCTAATTTGCAACTGAATTACTACAGAAATATTACATGGCACCCATCTCTCTATTTAAATTGTGTTATTTGCAACATTCTTTTCATTTGATACCACTGTTCAACACCACTGCTAAAGTCTTCTCCAGCACTGATTTGTATACATTTCTTCTATTTTAGCTATAATATAGTTTTCACAACAAATGATCCTTATCTGTCATTTCCATGTTATGTTATAGTTCAACAAAAATATATTTTGCACCTTTTATTCTAAACCATTAAAGGGGAAGTAAAGTCTAAAATAGAATAAGGCTAGAAATGCTGTATTTTGTATACTAAACATGAGCATGAACTTACTGCACCACAAGCCTAATCAAACAAATGATTTACGCTTTCAAAGTTGGCCACGGGGGGTCACCATCTTGTATATTTGTTATACATCTTTGCAAGACCAAGACTGTGCACATGCTCAGTGTGGTCTGGGCTGCTTAGGGATCGTCATAAACAAAGCTGCTTAAATTCTGTGTGGTTGGGGCTCCCCCTGCTGTTCATAAGTATGATTGTTTCCCTGCTCAGCAGTTAGGGACCATCTAACAATTCCTATCCACAGCAGTAAATTAAGGGAAAATTTCACTGCATACAGTCAGGTTTCTTATAAAAATAGTACACATTTTTTAATTAAAGTATATTGGAGATAGGTTTCTTTTTCATTAAAGAAAGTAAAAATGGTATTTTATTTTTTGACTTTCCTTGTCCTTTAATAACAAAATATGAATCCATGTGTGGTATTATATGTATATGTGCGTTCACTAAAATGACCCAAAATGGAAAGTCCCAACCAAAGGAGCTGTTTTGAAGGCAAGAGCATGGTTGGCGCAGAGGAGCTTGAAGCCTCTGTGACCCTACCTAAAACTGTTACCAACAAGATTTTTCTATTTTAGCTATAATTTAGTTTGCGCATCCTATAACCTAGGTATTGGACTGTTCCACACTGAACCCAATGATCCTTATCTGTCATGTTCATGTCAACTTATAGTTTGACAAAAATATACACCTTCTATTCTAAAACATTAATAACATCCGTAGAAAATATAGATTTGAAAAAAAAATAATAGATGTGTTGTGATGAGCACATTTTTTTGCTAGGAA
Source organism: Xenopus petersii (assembly GCA_038501925.1). Lineage (NCBI taxonomy): Eukaryota > Metazoa > Chordata > Amphibia > Anura > Pipidae > Xenopus > Xenopus petersii. The sequence continues at coordinate 132,015,857 of CM076679.1, forward strand.
TGGATTCAAAAATTTCACTGCAACAAAAAAGTTGCCATGACAAAATTTGAGATAAAAAAGTCGCAATAAAAAAAAAATGCCCATTGACTTTAATGCATTTGGGCAAAAAAGTTGCCAAGACAAAAAAGTTGCTGAGACAAAAAAGGCACCATAAGAAAAAATACCCATTAACCTTATTGCATTTGCACCTAAAGAAGAATTTGGAGGCCCTTTGACTTTGATGTGTTTTGTGGGTTTTTTTTTGCAGTTTTGCTAATTTTTTAGTGAAGTAAAATGGATTCACTCATTACTATAGATGTGTTGTATTCTTTATATCTGTGTGTTACCTAAAAGAACCCAAAATGGAAACCAAATGAGCTGTTTTAAAGGCAAGAGTGTGGTTGGCCCAGAGAAGCTTAAAGCATCTATGACCTATGCAAGACCCCCATCTGGTGGAAAACCTAAAAGAGTTCCCACAGAGACATAAAGGATGCGGTAGTTATATTATTAAATACTTATTTGTAGGAAATAAACTAGACTGCAAGTAATCTTAAAGGTGGAATAAATAAAAAACATTTTAAATGGGATTTGAAGGGATTATGTTGCAAGAAAACATGTTTTTTTTTCAAAACACTTCAATTAATAGTAGAAATCAGTTTTTCAAAAATTAATTAGCAGAAATCAGTTTTTCAAAAATTAATTAGCAGAAATCAGTTTTTCAAAAGAGCAAACAGATTTTTAATATTTGATTTTGAACTCTAACATGGGGCTAGACATATTGTTCATTTCCCAGGTGCCCCCAGTCATGTGGCGCAAGTTGGAGCTATATCTCCCCCTCCCTTTCCCTCCTAGCTGCCTAACAATAGAGCAATGGGAAGGTAACAGATAACGGCTCCCTGACACAAGATAACAGCTCCTTAATACATGGGAATAGCACTCAATAGTAAAAATCCATGTCCCACTGTGACTCCTCCAGTTACATTGAGTTGGAGAAAAAATAGCATGCCTGAAAGTAGTTCCATCGACAACTGCACCTACACACCAATATTAAAATGTACTACTTTTACTTATACTTAGGGATGTAGCGAACTGTTCGCCGGCGAACTAGTTCGCGCGAACTTCGACTGTTCGCGTCCGCCGAATGTTCGCGAACGTCGCGCGACGTTCGCCAATTGGTGTTCGCGTTCGATTCGAAGTAAAATTTCGTTCGACCATTTGACCATTCGACCATTCGATCGCTAAAATCGAACGATTTCCATTCGTTCGAACGATTATAAGCATTCGATTGAATTAAAATCATTCGATCGAATAGCTTCGATCGTTCGATTCGAACGAAAATCCTTCGATCGTACGAATAAAATCCTTCGATCGTTCGATCGAACGATTTTATCGAGCGTTCGAAGTTCGCGAACTGTTCGCGAACTGTTCGCTTTTTTGCCGGTGTTCGCGAACGGCGTTCGCGAACACATTAACGGCAGTTCGCTACATCCCTACTTATACTTACTTACTTACTTACTTATACTTGTTGGTTCAAGAATACAATTTTATATGGTAGAGTGAATTATTTTCAATGTAAACAGTGTAATTTAGTAATAAAAATGACACCATAAAAATCACGAAAGTACCCCTTAAAGTGCTAAAAGCATTGTGAGTTTGTACAGTAGAACTTAAAGGTAACATACTAGATCTACAAATGTGCATGTGTATATTGACTTACTAACGAATGCCTATGAAGGCTAGATGCAAAATATTTAAATCAGAATGGTCTACAATAAATGATGCACCTGTTTTTTACTCTGGGTATAGATTATTGCTAATGAGGAAGAAATAGTTTTCTTCATGGTACAGGTACATATTATTTAGGTTTGAGAATTCTGTTTCGGATATTATCATGGTTGGTCATGGTTTACACATATTTTATGTTAAATACAATTTTTGTTGTGTCTCTGAAACTGGGTTATATTCTCCAAAGTCTGCGATGAACTTCAGGTCACCATGATAATGTAAAACTATAAGTAATCAGTCTGCAGAGATAGCAGCAAGAAATGCTCCAGTAATTCCAAAACATAGTCCATCTGTTTCCATCTGCTGAAGCTGAGCTATCAGTTTACATACTTCACCTGCCACACATCAAAAAGCTAGGTCTTGTGATTTGGGCTACATGGGGAGATAACAGATTTTTCTCTACTTCAAGAAAACATCTAGATCCCCTCTAGAGAGATTTGTCCATCACTGTTTGTCTTTAATGGAAAGTAAAATGGACTTTAAGTTGTTTTTTGAAAAGTACAAAGAGTAACAATCTTGCCTGAAGGAATTGTTCCTCTTGCAGGGAGCTCTATATCGGCATTATTCAGCTCAGATGATGATTCCATACAATTTCTTTTTTTGTGTGTATATCAGATATTTGTTTTGTAAGCAGCTGTATACATGCTGTTTGCTGCTTTATATCATGCATAGAGTAGGGTAAAATTTCATTATGTTGGAATACGCTTTTTTTATTTGACAAGTTCAGCTAATATAAAAATAATAATTGGAAGCCTAAGCCCATCATATGAATTATTGCTGTTTTTTAATATATAGGAAATATTAAATATTAATATTAATAAAATTAGCAAAACGCCGATTTTGATGGTGGCGACAATTCGCCGTCGTCAAGAGGGGCGCTGAGGTCAAAGTTGCCGCCAGCGCCCATTAAAGTCAATGGGCATCCGTTAATCTTTGCCGCCATTTAGATTGTCGCCGATGGAGGCGAAACAAGCAAATTTGCACCTGCCGAATAAATTCGCCAATCAGTATTCACAAATAAGCAAAGTAAATTTTAAACAGAAATTACAGGCACAGAAATTATCATCAACATCATCATCTATTTATATATCGCCAACAAGTTATGTACTGCTTTACCTTAGTTTATAACAAACAGGGAATAAATGGTGAATAACAAACAAGGGTTTACAGAGAACAATAGGATTAAAGGGCCCTACACATGAGAGTTTACAAACTATTGGTGAGGGTACAATTGAGACATTAGGATTTTAGAAATGTGTGATTTTTGATATAGCAACGATTGATTAATTAAGGTTCTTTGAATAAGCTTTGGGTTGGGGTCAGCTACGGGTTGGGAAAAAGAGGAGAAACAGAGAAAAAGAAGGCATTTAATTTAAACATAGTTAATTGGTATAGTCAGGCTTATCTTATATACATAAGTAATGATGCGCAGTTGATGAGATGCCCAGTGTTTGCAGGAGCTTCCAATCCAACTTCTGTCCAACTCTCCACGTTGTACTTAAAATTTCTGTACTTTAACTTGCTGGACTTTACATTGTTAAATCTGCCATGCTCACCCCTGCCATGCTTCCCCTCAAGTGGATGTCCTGAAAGGGGTTCACATGGGTGAGGGCAGCCAGTTGATTAATTAAGACAAGTTTAAACATACAAGAATCACCTAGTCTGGATATCTAACAGAACAACAGTAATTAAACAATTAATAGGACTGAGCCAGATGTGGCAAAAATCTAACCCTTCACTCAAGCAAGTAGAAAAGTTGCTAGATAACCTTATTATATAATATAACATTTAACACATACCCCACAACTGAATAATTGGCAAAGGTAATAAAAAGTTTTGTAGCTGACTTGAATGGGGATTTGCAGAAAGCAAGGAGTAGCAGGGCTGATTTTGCAGGAATTAGACATACCTGGAAAAGATGAGAAGGAAAGATGCAGTTCATCAAGTATCCATGGAATTAAGTTCTTAACTCCATCGATTATATGATTAGTGTCATGAGGTTGATGGAAAGTACAGGTCATTTAGAACTTTGAATGAGGGGGATTGGCTATGTTAACAACGATAATGATTAAATTGAGTCTGAATGTCATGCTAAATATGAACTTCAACAATGGCTCTTGTTGTATCAGAAAAGTCTTCCCTGTTTTATTTACAATTCTTTTCCAGAGGACTTTAACAATCCAAATGACAGGAAAAGATTGCACCTATTTGTCAATGGTCAAAATACAGTATTTACATAATAGGCTTATTTATCAAAAATCTAATTTGTGAGGTTTTAAGAGTTTTTTTCTACTTCAAATAAACTCACAATTAAAAAAACTGAAATGTTTGTTCATTTATTTAAAAAATCAGAATATTAAAACCTTGATTGAATACAATCATGAAAAAAATTGTTTACAATTAGTCATGGGCGAATTAGTTCGCCAGGCGCGAACTTGCGTGAAAATTCAACTGTCAAAAAAATTACTATTTGGACGCCCTTTGACTTTAACACTGGTGTCACAATTTACATGCCTTGACGCAGGCATCAAAATTCCAGTTTCACAAATTTTCCACTGTTTAGTGAATTTTGCTGGAAATTCACACATTTTTTGGTGAATCGAAATGGGAGAAATTCGCCCATCGCTATTTACAATCTAATTTTTTTTAAAAAAACTTGAATTTTGTGAGTTTACAAGCTCAATTTTAAAAATCTCAAATTAAAAAAAGCTTGAACTCCCATTAACTCCAACATGAACTTGCATGTTTTTAGATGCTGATGTTTTGCATTTGAGTTTTTTAAAGTTTTTTTGTCCTTAATTAGTACCAAACATTTGAGTTTTTGGAAATATAATTAAAAATGTTGAGTTTTTTTGCAAAATAATTTGAACTGTGGCAAAAATTTACATTCAAACATTGATACATCACAATCTAAAAGTAACACTAGCCATGTTCAATAACTTTCAGAATTGTTTGCTATGTAGAATGCTAAACACTCATAGAAAGTCATGGAAAACAATCATATTCATGTTGACAATAATATGGAGTTAGCACCTATTTTTTAATCATGAACCTACAGTAATAGGAGACATTTTTGGGAACACTGTTAAAATGGAGAAAGGGGAGCTTAAAAGATATAGTAATTCTATTTGTGGTATGAATGTGGTAAATACGGCATTAAGAAAAAAAAGGAAGTGACTTATTTATGATGTGTTGAAACAAACCTGACAGAAGTTAGAGCGCTCGCCTGTTACTCCATAGACCTTTTCAGGTGTCTGGTGCTAAACAGCATATAAGGCCCCATGCTAAGAGCCAGCGCAGTTACAACAAAGGCCAAAGTTGCTGTAGCACACAAATCCGTTTTGGTGATGAAAAAGTGATTTTTATTGGCTCATTGCAGACTTCAAAACATGGCAACAATTCAGCCACACAGGGCCCTTTATCAAGCCTGAACTTACACTCAAAGTGTTGTGTTAAATAGATTAATTGAGGGGATTAGGAAAACATCCAATAAAAATTGGTTAAAATATATCCACATTTGTAAAACATTTGTGGATCATGTGATCTAATGTGCTCCAATTTATCCACGAACAATAGTCCAAAGAAAGTGTCGCTAATATCCAAATAGTGTCCATAATTCAAACACCTTGTGCAAGTCCATGTATCTTAGTAGAATATCAAATTAGACAGTGTAAATATATTTGAAAAGATACAGCAATCTGAGACACAAAATTAGTACCTCTACCACATAGAATACCCGTTCTTTCAAGACACTGCAGATTGCGGTACTGGTACTGGTCTTCAGATTGTTCTTAGGCCACTGAATAAGAACAATCTGAAGACCAGTACCATGATCTGCATAACCAGAAGTGTTATTGTCGATTTAAATGCCGAAGTGTTATCGAAGGAAAACGATAAATCCTTTGAACCGAACGATTCAAAGGATTTTAATTCATCGATCGAACGATTTTCCTTCAATCCCAAATTGCTAGGAAAGCCTATGGGGACCTTCCCCATAGGCTAACATTGGTGCTCGGTAGGTTTTAGGTGGTCGAAGTTTTTTTTAAAGAGACAGCACTTTGACTATCGAATGGTCGAATAGTAGAACGATTTTTAGTTTGAATCGTTCGATTCGAATTCAAGGTCGTAGTCGAAGGTCGAAGTAGCCAATTCGATGGTTGAAGTAGCCAAAAAAAACCTTAGAAATTCGAAGTATTTTTCCTTCTAATCCTTCACTCGAGCTAAGTAAATGTACCCCTTTGAGTTCAGGATAAAGGGCCCTGTGTGGCCTAAAACGTTGCCATGTTTTGAAGTCTGCAATGAGCCAATAAAAATCACTTTTTGCATCACCAAAACGGATTTGTGTGCTACGGCAACTTTGGACTTTATTAAAACAAACCTGACTGATGAAGGCTTGATCAAGATGATTTGTTAGTAAATTAAGCCAGATCCTTGTTAGACGTTTGGTCAGATTTTTATTATTAAAATAAAGGGAAAAAATTGCGTTTTAACAAATTGTTCCTCTTCATTTGTTTTAACAAATTTTAGCTTGGATAATTAATTTATTTGAGATTCATAATTTTTCAGACAAGTAAAGGGCTATTTTTTGAACAATTTAATTTTTTAATTAATATTATTGATTGTGCAATTGATATTCAACTACTGAAATCAGTGTGAGAAATGAAGAAACTTTGAGGAAGATTGTTGAATTTTTAAGGATTTATAGAACATTTCCAAAATGTCAGAAAAGAAAAAGTTAGGAATTCCATTTCGATAAATCGGCTCTTACGTGTGTTGGCTGATTGCATGTTGTCCATCAACCTAGTTCACTTGAGTGATCAGACTGTGCAAAGATTTATGATAATGTGGGCATTTGGGCACTGACTGAGTTTAATATTTGAGCAACACTGCAAGAACTGCTAAACAGCAGCAGAGACATTTCAGCTTTGCTATTTATTGCCGTTATGCTTCAGTGATAGCACAAATGGAAAATCAGATAAAAAAGAGAATCAGACGGCCTCACAGGAAATTCCCAATGGGCATTCACTTACATTAGGAAATAAATGTAATCATCTCACAAGCAATGAAGAACTATTTGAGTCATGAGTCTGAAATAATATTTAGAATCACATCATTGGGAATTGCCATTAAAGAAACTACGGGATGGGTTTCAGTTAAAAACACGAATTTTATATGAAAATAAATTGAGTGATTGTGCTGAGTTCTATTTGTGCTTTTGTTTCATCGGTCACCAAACAAAATGAGGCTTAAATGATAAAAACTTGACTATTAACTGAATCTGATTTTAAATATGATTGGAATTTTTTTTTGTTCCAGAAATGGTTGACTTTTTAACTGAATTGTTTATCCATACAATAAAAATTGGTGCACTCATGGGACTAAACCTGGCCATAGATATCCGACGAATGATCATACACCGCAATCTTACGACCTGCCACTAACCATTCCGATTAAATAAAGTAGTAAAAGAACAAATCAGACGATCTTCTTGCCTTGACAGTAATCATACGACAGTTATGTCTGAGAGGTAGAAGTGACAGTTGCCCATTGATATCTGCAATACATGCAGAGAAATTATTGTTAGCCGACAGAAATCTTCTAACCTGTCAGTTTGACCAAAGACCGATCACTGGTGATGTGTGAATCTCTCCCGCTTAGAAACTTTGCAAAACTGCAAAAAAAATTAGAAAAACACATTGAAGTTAATAGGCATCAATTTTTTTTTTGCAATAAATTTTTTGCACTAAAGTGAATGGGCGTTTTTATTTATGTTGAATTTTTTGGCACATTTACTAAGCTCGAGTGAAGGATTCGAATGAAAAAAACTTCGAATTTCAATGTTTTTTTTGGGGTACTTCGACCATCAAATAGGCTACTACGACCTTCGTCTTTGATTTGAACTAAAAATCGTTCGACTATTCGACCATTCGATAATCGAAGTACTGTCTCTTTAAAAAATACTTCAATTCGCCACTATAAACCTACCGAGGTGCAATGTTAGCCTATGGGGACCTTCCCCAGCACTTTTCTAAGCTTTTTTTGATCGAAGAAAAATCCTTCGATCGATCACTTAAAATCGTTCGAATCGAATGATTTTTACTTTGATCGATCGATCGAAGGATTTGCACTAAATCCTTCGATCGACATCACAGACATAACTACAATTCTTTGGACTATGGGTGCCACCAATGACTGTGGCAACATGTGGGGCAATTATTTCTATTATCGTGGCAGGTTGTTCAGCTGATGATCATATATATCTTCCAAGGTTTTGATTTTAGATGGCATTATGAGTAGTGATGGGTGAATTTGCGTCATTTGGATTCACCGAAAAATTCGCGAATTTCCCGTGAAATTCGCAAAATGGTGAAAAATTAGCGAAACGGTTTTTTGACGCCGGCGCCCGTTTTTGACGCCCGTTTTTTTTACGCCGGCATCCGTTTTCATGCTGGCGTCTTTTTTTTTTGACGCCGGCAATTTTTTTCGTGCGAACTTTCGCGGGCGTTTCGCTAATTTTTTTGCGCCCATTTCGCAAATGTATTCACTGGTGGTGAATGACGCAAATTCGCCGCAAATTCACGCCCGGCGAATAAATTCGCCCATCACTAATTATGAGCCAATTTACCTCCAGATTACACCTAAACAAGCCCCCTTGTCCAATCCAAACCCCACTAGCAGCTTTGGGGGTCACACATCTACTGAGCAGATTTTCATACTAAATCTATTCAGTCTCTGATTCAATACTATTTGGACTATCAGCTCAATTTCAATCCTCTGTGTAAAAACACTTTACAAAAAAAATTGTATTATTAAAACTTTAATGCTTAGTATTCCTCTGTGGATTGTTGCGGTGCTTTTCCAGGAAAGAGAGGTTTCAGAGGTTTGAGTGAGGCCATTGGCTCCTACTTACCTATCCGAGTGCAGAGCATTTGGGTGGCCGGCATGGTGGTGGCCCATTCACTCGGTGGAGTAATTGGTTAGGCAAGCTTTCGCTTGGGTTAATGGTATAATGTTATACTACAGTTACATGTTATTTATATTGATATTATTAATAAAGCTCTGGCCTTTAAACTCCATCATGGGCTCCAAGTGTCATTTTAAGCATTGTTTAGTTAGGTGGGAGGGGTAAGCTGGTGGCTTGATGCTGCCCAGGTCATACAGTAAACCATTTGTTTTTATATATGAAGAGTATGCTTCTGAAATAATCCCATACACACGTATAGATCCAGTCAGTAAATGGTGTATTCTCTGTCCTGTCTAATAGGCTTATTTTCACAATACAAAAAGATGCCAGCTTCTGCCCAAATTCTGCACCAGGGAACAATACGTTCTGCCATCATGTTATTTTAACAAAAGGTGCACAAACAGCAGAAAAAAAGAAAGTACTGCAAAAAAAAAAAAGCCACAACAAATTAGAATATTGTTATTTTGCACTTAGCCGTTCAGTGACGGCTTCTAACAAGCTCTCCGCTTCCCACTGAGCTCGGCTCCAGCTATTTCACTATACGCAGAACTGAATAGGTTGCAGGAACAAAAGCTCTCTGGAAATTCAATTTCTGCAGTGGTTTATATAAAACGATGTAAAGTAGAAGGAAAGTAATGGGAAATAAAGAATATGTTAAAGTACGGTTACTTATATTATTTTTTATAGAAATAGGTATTTTTATGTACAAATTTCACAAGCTGCTTTACAATGGCATCAGGCCTCAGTGGCAAATAACGAGCTGTAGGGTTCATTTAGGAGCAAGTCAGCATGTTTTTTACCCAGTGTTTTTGTAATGAAATCTTACACCGGTGGGGGTTGGCGGGGAAGCCCGCCCGCACTCCAAGCGGGGACGCCCGCCATGATGTTCTGCGCCGGTTCCTAGGGCATACGTGGCGCGCCTCCTTGCGTCTTAAAGGCGCAAGTGCGCTGACGTATGACATCAGCGCGCAATGGCGCGAAGTTTAAAAGTACTTAAAGGTACATTTTCTTTTATCACATTGCCCGTTATAGGAGTTTGTTCCTGCCTGGCTTTTGACTATTCTGACCTCTGGATCCTGATCTTTGCCTGAATACCGACTACCTCTTCTGCTTAACCCTCTGACATCCTGGTTTGACCTGCCCGACTACGTTTATTCTCTGCCTGCCTGGACCTGGCCTGATCTGACTACTCTATTGCCTAATGCCTTGTACTACGACCTTCTGCCCAAAGACTTTGCTCTACAGTTGTGCCCCTCTGCCTATCCAGAACCCTCATCTTGCACCTCTCATTTAAGTCCTGGTGACGACCAAGTAGCTGAGGGATCCTCCCAAGGCCAAAGGCGGTCACACTACAGGTGAAGCACGAGCCAAGAGCAGGGTGCTTGCCATTTGTTCTGGTGTTGGGTGCCGACCGTTACAGTTTTTTTTCTAGCATGTTAGACCAAAATAAAAATTCTGCATGTTTTACATGTTTTATCATGTATGGATTATGGTAAGTATCTGAAAAATACAGATGCTTGCACAATACTGTGTTTATTTGCAAATACTGCTTCCATTTATAAATGAGTGCTAGTGTGTAAAAAAAACTTTTCCACAAGAATGCCAATGTCTACTTAAAGGAGAACTAAACCCTGAAAGTGAATATGACTAAAATGGCATATTTTATATACTGAATTTATTGCACAAGGCTAAAGTGTCAGCTTGTCAATAGCAGCAATGATCCAGGACTTCAAACTTGTCACAGGGGGTCACCATCTTGGAAAGTGTCTGTGACACTCACATGCTCAGTGGGCTCTGATTGGCTGTTGAGAAGCTAAGCTTAGGGCTCGTCACTAATTATCCAGCAGAAAATGAGTTTCCCTGGCTGTAATATAAGCTGATGCTACAGGTTTGCTGATTATTCAATTCTGATGCTAATTGCACTGGTTTCTGTGCTGCCATGTAGTAATTATGTGTATTAATTACTAATCAGCCTTATATTGTGACATTTATATTCTATGTGTACTGTATATTGTGAGTGGGTCCCTAAGCTCAGTAAGTGACAGCAGCACAGAGCATGTGCAGTGAATCAGCAGAAAAGAAGATGGGGAGCTACTGGGGCATCTTTGGAGACACAGATCTTTACTGCTAAAGGGCTGTGGTTGCCTTGGGCTGGTACAGAAGCACAAAATATCATGTACAACATTTCTAGCTACTTCTTTAGTTAGGCTTTAGTTCTCCTTTAAGTGTGACATGTATCTATCCAATACATAAGCAAAACGTACATCCTAATGTAAATGGGTGTCACTAGGGGCATTTTCTTATGTAACCCTATTTACAAGATGGGCCACTCTTTGGTACCAAGAACCTTCCTTGTTCTTTGTTAACAAATTGACAATTTGCATGAATTTCATAGAACTCTCTCTCTGTCAGGTGGGGCCTCACATTAAGAATCACACTGACTACAAGAACAGAACAAATCTCTCAATGAGTGTTAAAGTAACAAATACCTTTGGTGGCTTGATCTCATACTGTCCTTGGGTGTAACTTTAGGGATGGTACAATATACAGTTTACAGTAGAATCACTTCATACAGTATAATTACTTCTCTAAATGGTATTGGGCACTAGCAGAGTATTAGTTAAAGTCATAAGTAGTACTGGTACTAGAAATAGCGACTGTACATGCAGAGTGAGTGAAGAGGAGCTCCACTGGTGCCATCTTCTTCTCTTTGTTAACCATCGTGAAGTGAGCGGCGTATTGGTGCCCAGCTGGAGCAATCTTCCAGTTTGCGGCAACTGCGCCTGAGCCGAAATAGAGAGAAATTGCTGAATGGAAGAAAGAAGACACGAAGATTACCGAAGAGAAAAAGATGGCACCCACAGATCTCCGCTTCACTCACTCTGATGTGCGGTCACTACTTCGAGAGTGGAAAGAATTCAGGGGTAAGACTGTGTAGGGGGGAGGCAGGGAAAGGGACCATTGGAGGGGGCAGTGGGGACTTATAACAATGGGGGGTTTAGTTCTCCTTTAGTGAATTTGGCTGTTTGACAAAATTTAAGTTTTTAGAGTGGCAATTCAAAGTCACATGATTTGAATCGAAACTGGAATTTTCTAAGTTTTTTTTTTCAATAATAGAAACATTCGAGTTTTTATTGAGTTTTTTCGACCTGAAGTATTAGAAAATAAGCTAAATTCATCAATGGCAGTTAGATGGAGTTTGTTTCTGGTGAAATAGGAGAAAAAAATGAGTTCTCCCTTAAAGTAAATGTGAGAAAACCCTTTACCATCCTAGACTTACATGGCTTCCATTTGTGTGGTTGCAGGTGCAGACCTTCCGCTGGCTAAAAACATCCATGTTGCACTTTATTCAACGCAGTTTTCAGTGTTGTCTAAGTACACAAGATGGAAAATGCTTTGCAACAATCTTTTTTCTGTATAGTAGACTTACTAGGGCATAACTACACCTTGTTTTGCTTGAATATAAGCCTATAAATATACCAATATAAAATATATATGAAATGTATCCTTACAAAATAGCTTCACTTGTGCCCCATGAATGTAAGATATTATAAAGGCCAGTATTCCTGTTATATGTGCATAATAGAAGTCACTTTGGAGCTTCATGACACATATTCGCACCTAACAAACATTGATATTTTTTTCTAGTTTTCCATCATGCCCCCTCTTCAGAACTTTGCTGTTACTTTTCAAACAACTATTTTAAAAGTACATTTTCCCTATTTTAGCTCTAATATAGAGGCAAGCATCCACTGACTTGCAAGAGTAGTGATTAATTAAATTATGCTCCATTAAACCTACCTAACTTAGGTTCACCAGCATGGGGAACTTGGGATACTCTTGAGATTAGCAACACAATCTAATTAAAGAGATGCCAAAACCTTGCTTCTAACGCTTTCCAGTCTTTGTGTATAGGAACATGATTAAAAATGGAAATGTCATTATGGAATGGAATGCTTAAAACCAACATCATAATCCTAAATTTTAATTAGTCATTATAATTAATCATTATTTCATTAATGGAATGTTTAGTCGGTAATTGTCTTTGAGCACCTAAGTCCCCAGGCTTGTAATCATTTCATAACGTTTCATTTATTGCAGACTCTCATTAAGAAGAACTGTTGGAGCCCCAGCATGATAAACGTTTTGGCTTCAAATTCTCACTTCTGGAAGCGCAACAGGTCTGTACAAAGGGAGTAACTTTCGCATGAGGATGAAAAAAACCCTTGAAAATTGTTTTTAATAAACTAGTAAGAACAATTGCCATGTAACGGTGCATTGGCTTTACTAGATATTACTGGGACCCACAGCAAATTATTTTTCAGGCCCCCAAAATGCTTAGAGGTTGACTTATTTTACCAATATTTATTGAAACTACAGTATATATGAATTAGAGCCTTGTGGGGTCCCTGTATCTCCCTGTAAAGTTTTTAACCTGTGAGCAACATTTAGAAGTAAAAAGAGTTGGGGAGCAACACAAGCATGAAAAAAGTTATTGGGGTGCCAAATAAGTGATGTTATTGGCCTTTTGGTAGCTCCTATGATTGTCAACCTACATTGAGACTCTGTTTGGCAGTGCACCTGGTTTTTATACAACCAAAACTTGCCTCCAAGCCTGGAATTCAAAAATAATCACCTGCTTTAAGGCCATTGGGAGCAACATCCAAGAGGTTGGAGAGCAACATGTTACTCACAAGCTACTGGTTGGGGATCACTGCTCTATAGTTACAACCCTTGTAACAATGTATTACCTTCTGAACAACTGTGGTAATTGGATTTGTGTAAAACGGTAATTTAAATATTTTTGTTTGTGAACATCACAGGTGTAAAATTCTTTAAACCTTTATAATCTTAGAACAAAATGCAAAGTGAAACCAAATGATTATGCTTTGTGGTTACAGTCGTATTCAGGATTAAGCAGACTAACAAATATCCTTTGCAAAACAATGGAGACAAGGATCAACTAGAATTGATGATGATTTACAAAAAAAAAATCACTAATGCTGAAATAAATATTTTTTTTAAGAATTGAAACAATTGTCTGTGAGACTGAAATTTTACACCCAGAACGATGGACTTTTTGGAAAAAAAAAATTATATATTTATAATATTTATTATTATACATAAGATGATAGAAATTGAACATTTCTTTTTTCCTATAAATTTGCAACTGCCGTTTTAGTTCACTTTGGTCATTTCTTTCTAAATTTCCTTCATACTGTACTTGTACATGCTCACTCCCCCGTCTGGCTGACCCAATAGCGTCATGATCTAAGGGGTTATTTATCAAAATCTGACATTTTCTCACCAAATCCCCACAGGTTTCCCCCCTATTTATTAATATATTTTCACGAACATTTCTTGTACAGGAAAAGACTCAATAAAGTTGTGAAAAAATCCAAATTGTGCTATTTTTTGGTATTGGTTGCAAAAAACTGAGAATTTTTTGGATTTGACGCATAAAACCACTAAATCTTGGGATTATTAAAAGAAACCCAGCACAGATCAGGATATCTTCAAAATGTCAACAGGACATCTGCCATTGACTTCTACAGGAACTCGGCAGGTCTGAGTTGGAGTAGTTTTTTACTCAGACTTTTAACACTTTTAACACCTTTCGGATTTAATAAATCTCAAAAAAATGTTGGTTATTTTCTACAAAAAATTGTGGTTTTCCCCCTTTAAAAGTCATACTAGAAAAAATCGAACTAATAAATAACCCCCCTGATGTATGCAGTAGACCCTCGTCTGCAGTTCATAATGAAGAATGGACTGAATGTAGCAGCATAGGAACTCACCAACTACATGGCAACAGTATTCCTATTGGATGTAGTCTTTATATTGAACTTTAGGGTTTAAAGGAGAACTAAACCCTAAAAATGTATAAGTCTAAAAATGCCATGTTTTATATACTGAACTTATTGCACCAGCCTAAAGTTTCAGATTCTCAACAGGAGCAATGATTCAGGACTTCAAACATGTTACAGGGGGTCACCATCTTGGAAAGTGTCTGTGACACTCACATGCTCAGTGGGCTCTGATTGGCTGTTGAGAAGCTAAGCTTAGGGCTTGTCACTAATTATCCAGCAGAAAATGAGCTTCCCTGGCTGTAATATAAACTGATGCTACAGGTTTGCTGATTATTCAATTCTGATGCTAATTGCACTGGTTTCTGTGCTGCCATGTAGTAATTATGTGTATTAATTACTAATCAGCCTTATATTGTGACATTCCTATTCTATGTGTACTGTATATTGTTAGTGGCTCCCAAAGCTCAGTAAGTGACAGCAGCACAGAGCATGTGCAGTGAATCAGCAGAAAAGAAGATGGGGAGCTACTGGGGCATCTTTGGAGACACAGATCTTTACTGCTAAAGGGCTGTGGTTGCCTTGGGCTGGTACAGAAGCACAAAACATCATGTACAATATTTCTAGCCTATTTATATAATTAGGCTTTAGTTCTCCTTTAAGCTTAGGATTACCATACTGCATATGATCCCGCCCATAGCAGGGGGGGGCATATATCCAAAAAAGGAACATCTAGTGATAAAGCTCAAGTCTGCAAGTCTACAGAATAAAGGTGATGAAGAAAATGCTTTAAGATTACAGTGAATGTTGCTGGTGCTTATTACATGGACCTTTTGTATAAACGTATACTACAGGTTTCCTTGCCCCTTAACATGATAGTTGAGTTATTTATTGCACCTCTTTTCTGCTATATAAATTAATTTCATACTACAGTATATAAACATCCTGGGAATATTGCATTGAATTTCCACATTTTAATAGGACTCTTTAAATGCCTAAGCCCTTGTGTCACCTGATAGTTCTGCCTTCTTGTGAATCCAATCTTCTTTTTACTATTCCTTTTTCTTTGTTATATTTTTCTTGCTTTCTTCTATCATTCCTGTTCACTGATTGATATTAAATTTAAAAGAAAGAAAGAAACATAAATAAGTAAATAATATTATGTTTTGTGGTGCCATACATTTCTTTTAGACTTACTGTTATTTAGGTTTTTGTGTTGAGCAGAATTCATTACAGATGCTTTTCTAAAAGAAAAAAATATGTCCTTTATTGTATATGTCCAACAGAGTAACTCTTGTAACAAGTCTTCTGTATTTCTGCCATAATGTCAGAGAAGCTAAAAGTAGAGCATCGCCTTCAATTCATGGCAATTCAGGCCAATACAATTATCTGGGAAACACTGATAAGCTTTCTTTTGCTATTGAAGGGAATATATACTGTACCATCATCACAGATAGCGTTTATCTTCCATTTATTTCCTCTTAAACTGACAGAAAGGAAAAAGGAATAGCTTATTCTGCTCAGAGAAGAATGAGAATGGCTTAGGAAATAATAAGTCCACTTTTAAAACATACGAGCGAATCGCGCTGAGCTAATTTTTTATCAACACAATAAAAAAACCGGCGTGTATATAGTGAGCTAAATTTATATCACTAAGGGGCACATTTAACTAGGGTCGAATATCAAGGGTTAATTAACCGACCGTTGAAGCAAAATCCTTTGACTTCGAATATCGAAGTCGAAGGATTTACCGCTATTCCTACCATCGAACGATCGAAGGAATAATCGTTCGATCGAATTATTAAATCCTTTGAATCGAACGATCGAAGGATTTTAATCCATCGATCGAAGGGTATTCCTTCGATCAGAAAATTGAACCATTCGAAATTCGAACTATTTTTCCTCTATTCCTTCACTCAAACTAAGTAAATGGGCCCCTTGTCTCACTTCAGGAGACTTCAGAAAACAAAGCACTCCAAGTGCCATCCCACCGGCGATTTACATTCTAGCCGGCGGGAGGCAGTTTGTGGAAATGAGTTGCCTGAAGAAGAGTAGATTTGTTGCTGGGTGATTAATCTCCCCAAATCTGAGCATGTGCCCTGACCCTTAGGCTAAAAAGGTTGATGAAAACATCCGGTACCCGACATGGAGTACTTCTTGTTAACAGTGATAGGAAGATCAATCGGTAGCTGTAGACCCAAAACACACACAAGGGTTTTAGAGGCGACAACTGCCAATAAAGGATCATCTTCCATTGATATAAATGCAGTGTGATATCCAGAGGGTAACAAGCATTTCTTAAACCAACCCTAAAACTAAAGGTAAGAAACAATAGGGAGCACTCACAGACCCATCGATGTACAGCTGCTGTGCTGCTACGTGAAAAGCGCTCCTGAAGCGTATGTCCATCAGCCAAATCTTCAAACCACGGAGCACCAGCAAGTTTAAAACATCCGTTTATTGGAAAATTATTAAAAATTAACAGAGCTTAATGAGCCCAATAGCTCCATAGCTTTTACGCATTTCGTGGTCAACCCACTTCCTCAGAAAGCTAATTTGTATCAACTTCTGGTAACATTTAAAACCGCAAGAGCCACACCCCTTCTAAAAACATTAACCCTATCTTGGATAAACCACATGATCACATGTCAAAAACAGGGGAAGTGTGCCACTAACATGCATAATAATTAATAAATAATTCATGAATGAACTGTTAAATAGTTAATCAAATAATGAAATAAATGTTACATATTCCATCTCACATATTTCGTATAATTGGCGGACAAAATACTGAAAAAGATCTGATGAGATCTAAAATTAAATAAATTAATTAATGGATAAACCACCTAGGCAAACAAGACAAAACTCAATCCACTGAATTAATCATAATGTGTATATAAATTAATATGAAATAATTAATTGGTAATCATATTAATTAATGATCAAAATTCATTCAGGGAAAAAACTGATGCTAACATTACTATGTCTCTGTATTCTGAGTCAATTCAAAAAAAGCAAGTTAGTTCCCAATCCCGATTAAAGGAGAAGGAAAGCTACAGAACCATTTTATTGCCAATAGATGAGCTGCAATAATGCAAGCTAGAATGCTATATTTATTATGTAGAATGTTTTACCATACCTGAGTAAAAAGCTCTAGAAACTCTGTTTGTTTAGAATAGGAGCTGCAGTATTAATGTGGTGTGACATCACTTCCTGCCTGAGTCTCTCCCTGCTCTGGGCTCAGATTACAGTAGAGAAGGGAGGGGTGGGGGGAGAGGAGCAAACTGAGCATGCTCTTGTCCAGGGCAATGAGGTTTAAGCTGAAGGCAGGAAGTCTAATACAGAGGCCCATGAGTACACAATAGAAGGAAAGAAATGCAGTGTTTCTTTTGACAGGGGACTCAGAGCAACATTACTTTGGGGGTTTACTGGTAAATTTAGATGGACCTTTCTTTCTAAGGCTTACTTAGTTTTAACCTTTCCTTCTCCTTTAAGTCCGCCATACCTGTACAGATGAAGCCACTTGGATTTGTGAGTTAAATGCGTCATGACTCAGGGGTAATTGAAGAAACTGTGTTATCTTAAGTCATCTTAACTCATTTAATGCATTTAACCTTTTCATTAGCATACCAAAGCTCCATTGTTCACAATGGTGAATGCTTTAATTAGATGGGATGTTGTGACGCAGTTTTCTGTGTTAAATGAGATAAATGGGATATCTGTGTTTAGTTATTCTGTGTCAAACAGACAAACCAAAGTGGCTGCATCTGTATGTATTTATTGTTTTTAACTCAAAAATCCAATAGGTCACTAGCCTTGACAGGACCATATCTCTATCACCTCCTCTAATGTTCATTTTGGGGCTATCAATAATTAATAATAATAAATAATTAAAATAATTTTTAACAATTTTCCAATAAACAGATGTTTTAAACTTGCTGGTGCTCCGTGGTTTCAAGATTTGCCTAAAACTAAAGGTGTTGGTTAATATTTTGACCAGAATGAATTGGGACGTTTGGTTATAAGACAACCTCCAGTAAATCTATCCTCACTGTGTTGGCCATTTTGATTTTGAATGTAAACATTAAATAAACCCAATAGGCTGGATTTGCTTCTAACAAGGATTAATTATATCTTCGTTGGGATCAAGTACAAGCTACTGTTTTATTATTACACAGAAAAAGGAAATCGTTTTCATATATTTGGATTATTTGATTATAATGGAGTTTATGGGAGAGGCCTTTTTGTAATTTTGAGCTTTCTGGATAACGGGTTTCTGGATAACAGATCCCATACCTGTTGTGTCCATTATTGGTGCTTTATTACTCTTTAAATGCTTCCTAGCATGTATGATGAAATCATGTTCTTTTACATGCCGTCCCATGTGCCAATGTTGAAACCACATAGGTTCTTGTTAACTATAATGGACGTAAAGAACTTTATATTTTGTTAAATGCCATTACATTCATAAAACAAAGTCTTCATTATTTTGAATCTGATTTCTTTGATGCAACAATGTTCATTTTCCCTTTGGAGAGACTTAAATCAGCAGACTGTTCTGTCTCTATGGAAAACTCTAATAGAATGTCAGTTATACAAGTAAATAAATGTGTATCAGTCAGAGCCGGGCCAACCCGGCCAGGCGCCCCAGGCAACCTGGCCGAGCACGGCGCGCATGTGCAAAACAACGCGCAAGCACACATGTGTGAAACTACGCTCATGCCCGCAATCGCATTTACCGGCACCAGTCAGGGAGACACAGGACCGGACACGGGGTAGGCGACAAAGCAGGTACGTGCCTGGCGCCCCCTCAGCTTTGCGCCCTAGGCACCTGCCTACTCTGCCTACCCCTAGTTCCGGCCCTGGTATCAGTACATACAGGGATGATCTTTGCTTGCATGTATTAGATACTTCTACTCTCTTTGTGAGGCTTTTTCTCAATCGCTTCAGAGTATTATACATTTATTCTTGTTTGTCCTTCAACTCCTGGTATCAAGCCAAAATTATAGGTATGTGTTGTGTTGTATAATACAACACAATAGAGTTCATGGTCTTAACAAGAGAAAATGCACAATTATAAGTTACAGAAAACATCTATGAGATACATTTCTGTGCTGGAAAGCACACTAAGGGGGTTATTTATCAAATTCTGATTGTATCTCAACATTTTCTGCTGCAAACTCCTATCAAATAAATTTTTTTGCTTATTTATTATAACATTTTTCCAAAAATTTGCTTTGCAGGAAAAAAAACAGTTTTTCACAATTTCTTTCAGATTTTTCACCCGAAAACTCAGATTTCTTATATTTTTTGCCCGAAAACTTCAGGGTTTGCACAAAACCCAGCGCACATCAAAAAATCATTGGGACTGCTCCCATAGACTTATATTCAACATCAACAGGTCTGAGATGCCGGATTTTCTGATTCTGACTTTTCCATTCTCTGGATTTAATAAATTCCGAAAAATTCACGATTTTTTAAAAGTCCAGTTTTATAAAAACAAAATCACAAATTTTTCGGGATTTTTGCATTCGGAGTTTAGTAAATAACCCCTTAAGAGGTTGACTTTATAAAAACGGCTCCCCTTCCAACTTTTAACATTAAACCTAGCACAGGCTACAAACTGTGATGACATATACCCCCTCCCCTTACCAGTGACCATGGAAACCGAATTTCATGGTTTTGGCAGCAACAGTATAGGACCCAATATATGAAGAGAAAAAAATAAATAAAAAGAGAAAAGCAAAACATAAAGACCTAACAGAAGAGTCACGAGGGACATAAGCTGTCAAATCTTGACTCTTACCATACAAGTAGTGGTATGTATTCTGTTATCCAGAATGCTCAGGACCTGGGATTTTCCGGATTATGGATCTTTCTGTAATTTGGATCTTTGTACCTTAAATCTAGTAAACATTAAATAAACCCAATAGGCTGCTTTTGTCTCCAATAAGGATTAATTATATCTTAGTTGGGATCAAGTACAAGCTACTGTTTTATTATTGCAGAGAAAAAGGAAATCAGTTTTAAAAATGTGGATTATTTGATTATAATGAAGTCTATTGGGAGCTTTCTGGACAACAGGTTTCTGGATAATGGATCCCAAACATGTACTATATTTAAAATGAACTCAAATCAACACCCCTATACAAATGTGTTTGCCCCTCTCTCACAAAGCAGTGCGGGCACATTTCTTTCTCTTTTCAGTTTTCAATGTCTTTATTTTTTGTTTCTGTCTAATATTTTGTACATTTCGGGTATTCTGGAAGAGAATGTCTGTATAGCTGTACTTTTTACTTTTTTGTATATTTTTGATGGATTGCGAAGCCCCTTTTGTAAAGTAATGTAAAATTCATTCACTACCCCTGCTTCACAATTCTTACTATTTCTAGTGTGATTTCATAATTTTCGTTTTGTTATTGTAATTTTCATTTGGACCCCATTTTATTTGTTGCCAGGGCCCACCACAAAGGGGGCTTAGATGACCAGTCAGATAATTATTGGATCTTACTAAGTAATTCTGCATGTGTATACTATGCATAGTTTGCAATCCTTTGAACACAACTGCCTGTATTTAGCGATGAGCAAAATTTTTTGCCAGGTTTCGCCACAAAAAAGACAGCCAATGGGGCAGATTTACTTATTTTTGCCATAAATCCCATCCGCAGGGACAACGCAAATTCACTAACAGGAGCAGGCAACAATTCGCTAGCAAAAGAGACCATTGCTAGTGTCGTTCACAATCTATCGCCAGGCGACTTTTCGCTCTGGTGAATGGTCCTTGCTCCGCAAATTCACTAAAATCACTAAATTGCGGATTTTACAGGTTACCTCTTTCGCCAAAGTTTCCTTTGCCACCTCAGACCAGGCTAACCGCTGAAACAAAGCTACATCGTCCTCAATCTGATGTCAGTGACATCATATCCTGTAGCCTAGAAAGTCATTAAAAGTCTAAAAAACACAGGCAACTTTTTTATTTTTAAAGCGGTATTGCCTTCAAAAGTCTGAAATATTAAAGATTTTTGTGTGAACATTTTTTTACCATATTTGATGGGCCTGCCACATATATTTTAGGGTGGGCTCATGTTTCGGATATTAGAGCGGCTTTTAAGACTGTCCCTTGGACATTTGTAATAAAAGTGGCCACTTCAAGCATTTACAACAACATCTCTTAAAAAAGTATATGACTTTTATGCGCCTCCTCAATTCAAATTGACCTAAGCGTAAGATTACTAGCAAATTTTCGCTAGGCACTAATCTATAAAATGCTCGCATTGAAGAAGTATCAATAGTGAAAAGTCGCCAGTGTTTGGCGCCCAGGACGCAACCTCACATTTTGGTGAATTAGAGTAGTGGTAACGAATTTGCGCCTGGTGAAGTGGTATAAAGCTGTCGCTGGGACAATTCGCTCTTTTGTGTATCTGCCCCATAGACTTCTATGGGCGAAAAAAATGTCACACATCAATAAATTGACACGCGGTAAAAACAATTGTCGGACATCACGAAAATTTTCACAAATTTTCAACAAAGCAAAACAGTTCAGATTGGCTCATCACTACCTGTATTGCGATGCCATCGTTAAAGTCAGTGTGCGTCCAGATAATGTTGCTGCACAGTGGTTTTGACAGGAGTGACTTTTCCGATGCGCGTCAAAAATGTTTTGCCAAATTTATTGGCCCATCACTATTCACATATTTATTATTATTATTATTATTATTAACATGTATTTATATAGCACCAACATATTGTGTAGCACTGTAAAGTAAATGTGATTATACAACTAAATCACATGAATTACATACATAGAATATATGGAGTAACAAACATCACAATCAATACAGGTACAAAAAGGTGAGGAAGGCCTTATGCATAGGCATACAGTCTAAAGGGAAGGGAGTAATACACAAGGTGTGGGAGTGGCAAGATTGAATTAAGTGGGTGAGAAATGTGGTACTGTATGTGGTGTTGCGTTTGGTAGTTAAGCAGAGTGAGGGTAGGATTCTTGAAAAAGGTGCGTTTTCAGAAATTTCTTGAAAGCAGAAAGGTTGGGAGAAAGTCAGACAGACCGTGGGAGAGCGTTCCAGAGGAGGGGTGCAGCCCTTGCAAAGTCTTGAATGCGAGCATATGAGGAGGTAATGAGAGAAGAGTTGAGTAGCAGGTCAGTAGAGGAGCGTAGTAAGTGGTTGGGTGAGTATATAGAGATGAGTTCAGAGATGTAGGGTGGGGCAGAGTTATGAAGTGCTTTGAAAGTCAGTGTCATTAATTTGAATTTGGTTCTGAAAGGTAGCGGAAGCCAGTGCAGGGATTTACAGAATGGCGAGGCAGAGGAGGAGCGGTTGCTGAGGTGTATGACCCTCGCAGCAGTGTTCATTATGGACTGGAGAGGTGACAGTCTTTGGAGGGGGAGGCCAATTAAAAGAGAGTTACAGTAGTCTAGACGTGATATGATGAGAGAGTGAATAAGAATTTTAGCAGCATCTTGGGTATGTTACCTAGGTGGAATTGACATGATTTAATATGTGACTGGATATGAGGAGTGAATGACAGGGCAGACTCTAGGATAACCCCAAGGCACCGGGCCTTGGGAGAGGGGTTGATAGTCGAATTGTTAACTATGATGGATACTTCCGGGATGTTACTGGTGTTAGTTGGAGGAAAGAGAACCATTTCAGTTTTAGAGAGGTTTAATTTAAGGTAGCGTTGCGACATCCAGGTAGAGAAATAGCAGACAGTCAGGAGGAGACGCGAGTTAGGAGTTCTGGGTTGAGATCAGGAGATGAGAGATAGATCTGAGTATCGTCAGCATAGAGGTGGTAGTGGAAACCATACGAGTTGATTAATTTGCCGAGGGAGGAAGTATAGAGGGAGAATAGTAATGGTCCCAGGACAGAGCCTTGAGGAACTCCAACAGAAAGAGGTAGGGGAGAAGATGATACTCCATTGTAGGAGACACTGAAGGAACGATTGGTGATGTAAGAAGAGAACCAGGACAGGGCTGTGTCACGAAGGCCAAGCGACTGGAGGGACTGGAGGAGGAGAGGGTGATCTACAGTGTCAAATGCGGCTGAGAGATCAAGCAGTATTAGTAGTGAGAAATGATTGTTGGCTTTAGCGGTTAAAAGGTCATTAGTTAGTCGAGTCAGGGCAGTTTCCGTGGAGTGTTGTGGCTTAAAACCAGATTGTAGGGGGTCCAGCAGGTTATTGTCAGAGAGGAAGGAGGTTAGTTGGTTGTAGACTAGGCGCTCAAGTACAAAAAGGAAAGGTTGTGGGAGCACTCCATGGCTTAATAAAAATATACTAAAATACAATGGAAGTGCTACTGATCTGGCCAAATTAACTACAGACACAGAAAAAAGAAGAAAAATTGATCAATGCACATTCCCTGGTCCCTTGTCATATCAGTAATCTATGCAGATGCATGTATTTACAAAGACAGGGGTTTTTTAGTTACAAAATTATGATCATAAGATTGATAAGCCACCATACCACGTCAAGGTAAAACCCATATGGCGGTCCCTAACTATATAGGCGCTCAAGTAGTTTAGAGATGAAAGGTAGCAGAGAGATAGGTCAGAGGTTGTCAAGATTGGAGGGATCAAGAGAGAGTTTTTTCAGAATGGGGGTAACAAGAGCATGTTTTAGTTGAGAAGGAAACAGTCCAGTTGAGAGCGAAAGATTAAATAGGTGAGTTAAGGCTTTGATTAGACAAGGATTGGTATTGCGGAGAAGTTTTGAGGGAATTGGATCAAGCGGCAGGTGGTCAGGTGAGAAGAGGCCAAAAGCTTTGAGATTCCTCATCAGTGACAGGGGTGAAGGAGCACAGGAGTGACTAGGGAGTGTGGAGTGAGGGTGGTGGAAGTCTAGGGGGGTTGAGTAGTGTAATGTCCCTTCTGATAGTGTCAATTTTGTTTTTGAAGTGCTCAGCAATATCTTGAGCAGAGACAGATGTGCATGGAGGGGGTGGAGAAGGGGAAAGGAGAGTGTTAAAGGTGGAGAAAAGTTGTGCTGGTTTTTTAGAAAGGGAGTTAATGAGTGAAGTAAAGTATGTTTGTTTGGCTTGGAAGAGGCTGGTGTTATAGGAGCGCAGGGCAGATTTGTAGCTCCAAAAGTCTGATTCTGAGTGGGATTTGCACCAGCGACACTCAAGTGCAAGTGAATGTCTTTGGAGCTTTTGCATGAGCAGTATGCCAAGGTTGAAGTGGTTTGGGTCTAGAACGTTTAGTTTTTATAGGAGCAGCTCATTTAGGGCAGTGTTGAGAGTACTATAGTAGACAGAGGTAGCCACATTAGGACATGAGATGGCTGAGATATTAGAGTGAAGAGAGTCAAAGGAAGAAGAGAGATGTGACACATCTACAGCTTGCAAGTCACGGTAAGTACGTGTTTGGGGAATAGCAGGGGGTGAGGAGGGAGTTAGTTAGAGTTGAAATGTGAGCATATTGTGACCAGAGAGGGGAAATGGTGAGTTAGTAAAATTGGTGGTTGAACAGAGTCTGGTAAATATGAGATCCAGAGCATTACCATTGGAGTGAGAGGGGGAGTCTGAGCACAAAGATAAGCCTAGGGAGGAGGTTAGTGAAAGAAGTTTAGAGACAGAAGAGTTGTTAATGTTGTTAACGGGTATATTAAAGTCACCTAATATGATGGATGGGATGTTAGATGAAAGAAAGTAAGGAAGCCAGGCAGCAAAGTTGTCCAGAAATTGTGCAGTTGGTCCTGGTGGTCGATATATAACAGCAATGCAGAGTGAAACAGGAGAAAAGAGCCTAATGCAGTGAGCCTCAAATGAGGAGAATGATAAAGAGGGAACAGGTGGAAGAACTTTAAAAGTACAGCGGGGAGAGAGAAGCAAACCTACCCCACCTCCAGGTCTGTTAGCAGGTGTGGGAGTATGAGTAAGGTGTAGCCCCCATAGGACAGGGCAGCAGGTGAGGCAGTGTCAGTAGGGGAGAGACAGGTTTCAGTAAGTGCGAGTAGGTTAAAGGAATTGGCAATGAAATGGTCGTGTATAGCGGTGAGTTTGTTGCAGACAGATCTGGCATTCCAGAGAGCACAGGAAAGATGAAGTGGGTTTTTGGGTATAGGAGTAAGTGTTCTGTACTGTTTGAATTTGCTCCAGAGAGAAGGAGCCTGTGGCCGTGATATAACTGGAATGGGGTAAGGGCCAGGGTTTGGGGAAATGTCCCCAGCTGCCAGTAATAGAAAGGAAAGATAGACTAAGTGAGAGTGGGATTTACAGATGAAGCCACTTGGATTTGTGAGTTAAATGCGTCATGACTCAGGGGTAATTGAAGAAACTGTGTTATCTTAAGTCATCTTAACTCATTTAATGCATTTAACCTTTTCATTAGCATACCAAAGCTCCATTGTTCACAATGGTGAATGCTTTAATTAGATGGGATGTTGTGACGCAGTTTTCTGTGTTAAATGAGATAAATGGGATATCTGTGTTTAGTTATTCTGTGTCAAACAGACAAACCAAAGTGGCTGCATCTGTAGTCCTTGGTTTGTATGAAAAAGAGGAGTTTTGTGGAATAGCTAAACAGAGTACTTTATAAACTTCATGTGTGGAGAGGGAAGGAGAGTAGAGAGGCTGAGATTTGTATAGAACTGGGATTTATAGTTAAATTGGGTTGAAAAAAGACAAAGTCCATCAAGTTCAACCCCTCCAAATGAAAACCCATCATCCATACATACACCCCTCTACTTTTAATTAAATTCTATATACCCATACTAACTATAGAGCTTAGTATCACAATAGCCTTTGATATTATGTCTGTCCAAAAAATCATCCAAGCCATTCTTAAAGGCATTAACTGAATCAGCCATCACAACATCACCCGGCAGTGCATTCCACAACCTCACTGTCCTGACTGTGAAGAACCCCCTACGTTGCTTCAAATGAAAGTTCTTTTCTTCTAGTCTAAACGGGTGGCCTCTGGTGATTTGATGCAGGAGGTAGTGAAAAATGCTTTATGAAGCATGAGAGTGAAAGAAGGAGAAATGCAGGATAAAGCATGTTTGGAGTAAGTAACTAGCAGGTACAAACAAATCTGTTTTCTTCTTATCCCAGATGGTTCACTGTTGATTGCAGGGGAATCCGGTTCCTTTTGCCTTGTCCAACTGCCTTGTTTAACTGTCATTTCTAAGCACTTGTGAAATGTTAGCACTCGTGCCATGCCTCAGACACGAGTGCCATCCCCAATACTGGGTCTGAATTTATATGTAGCTGATTGGGAAAACCAGAGCCTAATTAATCAATTAATCAATTAAACAGCTAGCAAAGGGCAGAGTTTTACAGACACCAGAACCAGGTTTGGGGCTATAAAAATATCTCTAGTTCACGGAGGAGTGGACACAGATGTGTGTTTTAGATAATGTCAGGGAGCCGGGAGCTCCTTCCAGGGAGGTTGTCTGGATCAAGGAGGAAGCCCTCTTGAGGGAACAAGGTTGCGGTGTCCAAGGGGTTAATCCAAAAGAGTGGTCAGAGTCCAGGCAAGAGTTCAAGGCAGGCGGCAAACAGCAAGTCCAAAGTCCAGGCAGGGGTCAAGGATATTAATCAGGAACAAGTTCAGGAATAACAGAACACAGGGAACCCAGGAAATACTTAGAGCAAGGTTTCCTATACTTGGGCGCCATTCTGGCGTCTAAACAGGCTTTTTATTTGAATTTGGCGCCTTGGTGACGTCATTGACGTCCTTGCGCCGACGTCGGCGCACTGACGTCATCGCGCCGGCGCCGCTTACCCACGTGGCGGCCATGGGCGCCGCCATCTTGGGAGCGACGCCGGCAGGAGAGGACGCGCCGCCCGGAGCTCCTGGGCCTGCTCCGGGCGGCGAACGTTACAGTACCCCCCCCCCTCACGGGGGCCTCCGGACCACCAGGACTTGGCTTCTGGGGAAACTTGGAATGGAACTCCCTCACCAGACGAGGAGCATGGACATCAGAGTATCCCTCCCAGGAGCATTCTTCAGGGCCAAAGCCCTTCCACTTGATGAGGTACTGAAGAGACCCCCTGGAGATTCTGGAGTCAAGGATCTTCTCCACTTCATATTCTTGTTGACCATCCACAGAGATAGTAGGAGGAGGAGGCTGGACAACAGAAAAGCGGTTGGAGGTAGCGGGTTTCACCAAGGAGACATGAAACACGTTGGGAATTCGCATCTCAGGAGGAAGCTGAAGTCTGACAGCCACAGGATTGATCACCTCCAGGATGGAAAAAGGACCTACGAACCTCGGACCCAACTTAGGAGACGGTACCTTCAACCGAATGTTCCTGGAAGACAACCAGACTTTATCACCGACCTTGTAGGGAGGAGAGGGTCTACGTCTACGATCTGCAAATGTCTTATGAACCAGAGCACTCTTCTCCAGATTGGACTTGGTTGCAGCCCAAATAGCAGACATGTGGGCTGCATGGTCATCAGCAGCCGGAACATCAGACAACACAAAGTCTTGTGGGAAGGCTTGAGGATGTTGACCATACACCGACATAAAAGGAGACCTTCCAGTGGAAGAGTGGCAGGCATTGTTATGAGCAAATTCCGCCCACGGGAGGAGATCAGACCAATCATCTTGACAAAGGGAAACGTGGTTCCTCAGGAACTGTTCCAGGGCTTGGTTGACACGTTCAGCTGCCCCATTCGTCTGCGGGTGGTATGCAGAAGAAAACTGAAGAACAATTCCCAGGTCTTTGCATAGGGAACGCCAGAACTTGGCAGTAAACTGTGTGCCTCTATCGGAGACGATCTCCACCGGGAAACCATGCAGGCGGAAGATGTACTGGATAAATAGCTGGGACAACTCCACCGCGGAGGGCAACTTCTTCAGAGGGATGAAATGGGCCATTTTGGAGAAACGATCAATGACAACCCAGATCACAGTGTTCCCACAGGAGGGAGGAAGTTCGACAATGAAGTCCATGGACAGGTGGGTCCAGGGACGGGAAGGAACCGGTAAGGGCTGTAGTAACCCACTGGGGCGGGAGTGGCTTGACTTAGATGTGGCACAAACATTACAAGCAGCAACAAAGTCCTTCACATCTTTGCGGATATCAGGCCACCAGACCAGGCGTCGTAAGAGTTCAAGAGTTTTAGCTGGGCCAGGGTGTCCGGCTTGCCTGGAGCAATGGGTCTGTTGCAGGATAGGCAGACGCAGCTCAGGAGGAACAAATGCCATCCCAATGGGAGTACCGGAAGGAGCAGAAGACTGACCAGCCAGGATTTGGTCGGCAAACTGTGGATACAGGGAGGCAATAATCTTGACTGGAGGGATGATGGGCTCTTGTCTCTCAGGAGAGCGGTCCACCGGAGAGAAACTACGAGACAAGGCATCGGCCTTCCGATTCTTGGAGCCTGGGCGATAAGTCAAGATAAAATTAAATCGAGAGAAGAAGAGAGCCCACCTTGCCTGTCTGGGGTTTAGCCTCTTGAGGGACTGGATGAACTCGAGATTCTTATGATCGGTGTAAATCTGAACAGGAATCAGAGAACCCTCCAAGAGATGACGCCATTCATCAAGGGCAAGTTTAACAGCCAAGAGTTCTCGGTTCCCGACATCGTAGTTCTGCTCTGCGGACGAGAACTTCTTGGAGAAATAAGCACAGGGGTGCAACTTCCCATCAGCGGGGTGTCTCTGAGACAGGATGGCTCCGGCTCCGACTTCAGAAGCATCAACTTCGATGCAGAAGGGTAGTTCAGGATTGGGGTGTCGGAGGACAGAAGCAGACGTGAAGGCCTCTTTCAAGGACTGAAAAGCTTCAATGGCAGATGGAGGCCACAAGCTGGGTTTACCCCCTTTCCGGATGAGGGCCAGGATAGGTGCAATGTGGGAAGAGAACCCCCGGATGAACTGCCGATAGTAGTTAGCAAATCCGATAAATCTCTGGATTGCCTTGGTACTCAGCGGGAGGGGCCACTCCTGGATGGCAGACACTTTCACAGGATCCATCTCAAATCCCTCAGGAGAGATAATGTATCCTAGGAAGGGGATCTTGGACACCTCGAAGACGCACTTCTCCAACTTGGCGAAGAGAGAGTTCTTCCTCAGACGAGAGAGTACCTCCTTCACCTGGGAGCGATGGCTTTCTAGGTCTTTAGAAAAGATCAGGATGTCGTCCAGGTACACGACTACGAACCTTCCTAGGAGATCCCGGAACACATCGTTAACAAACTCCTGGAAGACGGCAGGGGCATTGCAAAGGCCGAAGGGCATCACGAGATATTCATAGTGCCCGTCACGAGTGTTGAAAGCCGTCTTCCATTCGTCACCCTCACGGATGCGAATGAGGTTGTACGCCCCCCGGAGATCTAACTTAGAGAATATCTTCGCCCCCTTCAGCTGGTCGAAGAGCTCTGCAATCAAGGGTAGTGGGTACCTGTTTTTTACAGTGATTTTGTTCAGGCCCCGATAGTCTATACAAGGCCGAAGGCCTCCGTCCTTCTTCTCCACGAAGAAGAACCCAGCCCCTGCAGGAGAGGTAGAAGGGCGGATAAACCCCCGCTGGAGATTTTCTTGGATGTATTCCTTCATTGCGGTGGTCTCTGCCGGAGAGAGAGGGTAAGTGCGGCCTCTGGGGGGCATGGCTCCTGGCAGGAGTTCGACAGGACAGTCGTAGGGGCGATGTGGAGGAAGGAATTCCGCAGACTTCTTACAGAACACATCAGCGAATTCCTTATAAAAGGGAGGTAGAGACTTCAGATCCGATAAAGAGATATTCACCCTCTGGAGGGTTTCAGCAGGAAGACAGTGCTGCTGGCAAAATGGACTCCAACGGGTAATCTGTCCTGCGGTCCAATCAATGGAGGGATTATGCAGGCGCAGCCAAGGGAGACCCAACACAACTGGAACGGATGGGCAGGAAATAATTAGGAATGAAAGTCTTTCTTTATGCAGCGTCCCAACCTGCACAGGCAATTCCCCAGTCGTCATGGAGACAAGTTCAACCTCCAGGGGTCTGTCGTCAATGGCAATGACACGGAGAGGAGTAGATAATGGGAATAAGGGAACTTCCATGTGTTTGGCGAATTGAGCGTCCATGAAGTTCCCAGCCGCTCCAGAGTCAATGAAAGCAGAGCCAACGATAGTCTTAGAGGCTAGGCGGATCTGTAAAGGAAGGAGAAACCTGTGAGAGTTCTCTTGAGACTTTGGAGTAGTGCCCCCTACATGCGTTACCCTAGATATACCTCGGGGAACAGAACTCGTGGGCTTCACCGGACAAGAGTTCGCAAAATGAGACTGTCCGCCACAGTACAGACATAAGCCAGCCATTCGTCTACGAAGTCTTTCTTGTTCGGATAGACGAGCCCTTCCAACTTGCATTGGTTCCTCCGGAGGAGAAGGAGAGGCTAGAGTAGCTGGAGTCTGCAGGAGAGGTCTCTGGAAGCGAGGTGCCAACAGGGTTTGAAATCTTTTACAGCGCTCCCTCTCTACTTGATGCTCTCTGAGTCGAGTGTCCACCTTGATAGAAAGTGCGATCAGATCCTCCAGCAGGTCAGGGGACTCCCTGGAGACAAGATCATCTTTAATGCGAATAGACAGACCTTGATAGAATACGGCCTTATAGGCATCGTCATTCCAGGAAGTCTCAGCCATCAAAGTTCTAAAGTCAATAGCATAGTCACTGACACTGTGGTTTCCCTGCCGGAGTTGCAGAAGACGAGAAGGAGCATTAGTGACCCGACCCGGGGCATCAAACACAGTACGAAATGCTTGAAGAAAGGCCTTAGCATCATAGGTCAGTGGAGAATTCTTCTCCCAAAGAGATGTTGCCCACTCAAGCGGTTTGCCCACCAAACGAGACATCACATACCCCACCTTGGAACGTTCATTGGGGAAGTGCGAGGGTTGGAACTCGAACTGGATCTGGCACTGTGTAGCGAAACCTCTGCAGGCTTGTGGGTCCCCACTGAAGCGAGGAGGAGGTGGAATGCGAGGCTCACTAGACGAGGAACCTGCGGTGGACGAAGCGGCCGCCAAGGAAGGGTTTACCGCAGCTTGGGGTGCAGAGGGCGCTGGAGGCATCCGAGAGAGGAGGGTATCGAGTGCCTGCCCAATGCGGTACTGCTGGGCTTCATAATCCTCCATGCGGGATGCCAGTCCGCGGAGCGCTCGTCCGACATCAGGCGTAGCTTCCTCAGTAGGATCCATGGCCCAAGTATAATGTCAGGGAGCCGGGAGCTCCTTCCAGGGAGGTTGTCCGGATCAAGGAGGAAGCCCTCTTGAGGGAACAAGGTTGCGGTGTCCAAGGGGTTAATCCAAAAGAGTGGTCAGAGTCCAGGCAAGAGTTCAAGGCAGGCGGCAAACAGCAAGTCCAAAGTCCAGGCAGGGGTCAAGGATATTAATCAGGAACAAGTTCAGGAATAACAGAACACAGGGAACCCAGGAAATACTTAGAGCAAGGTTTCCTATACTTGGGCGCCATTCTGGCGTCTAAACAGGCTTTTTATTTGAATTTGGCGCCTTGGTGACGTCATTGACGTCCTTGCGCCGACGTCGGCGCACTGACGTCATCGCGCCGGCGCCGCTTACCCACGTGGCGGCCATGGGCGCCGCCATCTTGGGAGCGACGCCGGCAGGAGAGGACGCGCCGCCCGGAGCTCCTGGGCCTGCTCCGGGCGGCGAACGTTACAGATATTTATCAAAGAACTAAAGTAGAATAGGCCTGACAGACAAAAGTTATTGGGGTTAACAGATACAAGTAGGGATATAGCAGAATTACCAGAATAAGCAGTACATATGCTATTAGTAAAATGGTAAACTTAAAATCCACATTCCAGGGGTAATAACTCTGTGCTAAAGAGTGACGAGGATGTGATAATTACACACAACCACTGCACCAGTGAATAAAGCATTGCCTGAAAGACTGACCAAAGTGTAGATTAAAATTTGACGTCTAACAGGCATATCTACATATGGGAAATCAGCAAGTGCTATTAGATACAGTATAATTAATATAGAACTTCAATAAAATTACTCACAGATCTTTGCAGGTAGAACACTCTGGGGTGACCCATGTGATTTTGCAATCTTTAAACGAATATGTTCAGCTGACAATTTCAAAAGACCATTATGAGCTACACCAGTGAGAATTTTCACAGTTCTTATGATTATCTGCATGAGAAGAAAAAAAAAAAAAGAAAAAAAAAAAAGAAAGAAAGAAAGAAAGAAAGAAAGAAAGAAAGAAAGAAAGAAAGAAAGAAAGAAAGAAAGAAAGAAAGAAAGAAAGAAAGAAAGAAAGGATATCCAAGTCATCATTATGAGAAAGCAAAAGCAAAGAGAGCATAGTAATGGGATTTTGAAAATATTTTTTGGAATAAAAAGAACTGTAAAAAGTGGAAATATATGCTCAGCACAAGCTCACTGTAACATTATTCCTGCAATTCTAAAACAAAAATCGGAGAAATGGGGAAGCAGATGCCAACGGAGCGAAACGAGTACCATTCAAATTCTCCAAAGACCTTTGTGGTTCCAGACACCAGATATCTAACAGATGTTGTTGCTGCATGCATATTTTTTCCTTTTCCATCCCCAATATTGAAGTGATCCTTGCGATTATATTTTTTAAGGCAGTCTTTTTTGTTTTTTTCTCTGTTGCAGTTGGTATGGTAAATTTGATGCCATGTTCCTCAGGTATCATTACTTATTAGCCCCTAAGAAAATCTGAAGAAATAAGGAAATAAATGCATTTCAGTTATTGCAAAGTCCAGTTTTATTTTTATATTTGTAATGAAGAACTTGATATAATGCCACAATATCAATAATATTATAATATGGACACAAAGGGGGTTATTTTTTAAAGTCAGATTTTTTCTGGTCGGACTATTAAAATGGAAAAGATTTCGGGAGATTTATTAAACCCAGACGGTGTTAAAAGTCTGAATAAAAAAGTACTCCAACTCAGTCCTGCCGAGCTCATGCAGAAGTCAATGGCAGATCTCCCATTTATATCCTAATCTTCACTGGGTTTCACTCAATAATTTGAAGATTTTGTGGTTTTCGGGCATCAAATCTGAAAAAGTTGCAGTTTAGGCAACAAATCTAAAAAATTCATATGGTGTTTAGTGATGGGCGAATTTGCGCAGTTTCGCTTTGCCGAAAAACAGGCGTCTCGTGAATTTATTCGCTGGCGGCGAATTCGCCGCGATTTCGCGCCTGGCGAATAAATTCGCCCCTCAGTAATGGTGTTTCATGAGTTTATAGATTTTATTTCCTGCACAAGTTATTCTCAGAAAAATGTATCAATAAATAGGGGGGGGAGTCTGTGCAGATTTGGTCAGAGTAGTTTTCAGAAAATAGTGAGAACTTTTTGAATTTTTATAAATAACCCCCAAAGTCTATGATGTGTTATTTCTTAGAAACCAATATTTTAAAAACAATATTTGTATTTTTTTAATTCCACTCATTCAGACTCTTGGTACAGCATGATATCATAAAGCATACAGACAAAAATATTTTTGAACTGATGATAACTAGGTTATGGGCTATTTGAAAGTCTGCAGCAGAATCTTACACTGTTCCTCTTTGGCTGAAGCTACTCTAAAGACTGATGTTCCTGCCAAGACACGAGGGAGGCCCATTTATCAAATTTTTAAATTTCTTTAATTTCTTTAATCTTAAAAGGTTTCTTCTACTTCACATAAAATCACATTTTAAACATTTTTGAAAGTTTTCTTATTTATTACACTATACAAATATTAAAAACTCAGTTGAATAACATGATGGATAAAAACTTGAAAACCATGAGCATGTGAGTTTATTAGCTCCAAAAAATTAGAAAAGCTCCAACTGAATACATAGGGGCAAATTTACTAAAGGGTGACGTGGCTAACGCTAGTGAAAATTCACGTCATTTTGTTACTTTGCCGATTTACTAACGGGTGCTGCCGTAAATTCGTTAGCGAAGAGGACCTACTCTAGCACTACTTTTCACCCTTACGCCAGGTGAAGTTGCGCTATGGCGAAGGGACGTAACTACGCTAATTCACTAACTTTTTTTTACCGAACGTTACCTCTTGCGCAACTTCACTACCTTTCGCCTCCCTGAGCACAACTTCTGATTTTAGTGAATTAGTCAAACTCATTTATTTACATGAGTTTTAGAGCAAAAAATGTTGACAAATCAGCCCCTTGCTGTGGAACTGACACACTCCAAAAAAATCCAGTTACCACTAGGGATGGGCGAATTTTTTCACCTTGTTTCGCCGCAGAAATGCCGCCCATAGACTTGTATGGTCTTGTGTGACCAAAATAAAAAAATTTCGCCACGCAACAAAAAATTTTTGACGCCCATAGACTTTAATGGTCGTCAGCATCATTTCGCTGGCGGCAAATTTTTGGCGAAGCGAAACGGGTCAAATTCGCCCATCCTTAGTTACCACAAAAGAACCATGAGTTTGTTTCTCAAACTAGTCAGACCAGAGAGAATTAAATAAGGGCACAAATCACTTTCATGAAGTTTAATATAACACATAATCGAGCACATATAATCAGGGAAAGATTCTAATCTTCAGGAAACAACCAAATGGGCCAATGTGTTATATCCAAGGAAGATAACTTTCATAGCCAGAAGACTTGTTTTTTTTCCAAGTAGGATCACTTCACATCTAAGAGACTTAGATTAATGACCAAGTAGGGTGACTTCACATCCAGAGGACAAGGATTAATGACCAGGTTGGGTGACTTCACGTCCAGGGGGACAAGGATTTATGTCCAAGTAAGGTTGTTTCACATCCAGGGGACAATATTTAATATCCAGGAAGAAGAATAAAATATCCTGAAAGACGGATCCTTCAGCCGCAGGGGGTAGCACAGGAGAGGGTACAAATGTCTTTACTACAGCCAGGGTAGACCAGGGTATTTTGATCATTTATCTAACTTTTTCTAAGGTCTTGCACTTTTCTCTTATCCTCATATTTTGAAGACATTCAATCACAGCAAGCAATGGAAATCCCTCAAAAGGGTAAAGTGAAGCTGCAATGCATCTCATCTTTGCAATGCAATGCATAGGATTTGCAATAAATGAATGGATAATGAATGAATGACAAACTCTTCAATGTTCCAAGCAAATACCCTATTCTTTGTTCTCAGCTGCGTTCCATTAAGCTGAAACATTTA
Source organism: Xenopus petersii (assembly GCA_038501925.1). Lineage (NCBI taxonomy): Eukaryota > Metazoa > Chordata > Amphibia > Anura > Pipidae > Xenopus > Xenopus petersii. The sequence goes on from CM076679.1 coordinate 132,051,506, forward strand.
GGTGCATCTGTGATTTTAATTTCAGTATCATTCTAATTATTTTTTAAGTAGCTTGTTCCTTAAGGAAACAGCCATTAATTCTAAGGTATATATCCAAAACTTAAAAATTATACACATTGTCTGAATGCTCGTCTGATAATAGAATTTTTCTTAATGTTTTTTTACAGTTTTCTTAATGTATTAAATGTTTCCTACAGAATTGAAATATATTTTCTATAGTCTAATCCCTACATTATAAAATTATAAATAATTTGAATTGGGATTTTGATTTATTTAGTTACCAGCTCTTACCTTTGTTCCCAAATGCAATGTTGTCATAAAAAATTTTGGATTTTGAAAATACTATAGAGTTTAACTGTGTGTAAAGCACAGCATAAGACCTTATATGAATATAAGTAAATATACAGGCATATGTGTGTATGTGTAACACCCTCTTGGCGACCCCCCTGGTTGCAAGGTTGTACATTCTTACCAAACACCAGTGCAGATCTTGAATCCTCTTTGCAAGGTGAAAAGGGTACTGGGAAATTCTTCTCTGGCAGTGCCTCCACCTAATGGGATCTGGGGAGACACCTGTGGGTGGCCCCATTAGGAAAAACATTCAACAGACACTTTGCTTTTTTAAAATATCAACTTTATAATAACAAAAGTGCAGATTAAAGGGTAAGTAAAAAGTTCATAGTACAATTATGCATTCAAATAGCATGACCCACTACCCTGGGAACCCTGTAACAGTCCAGTCCTGGCACTTCCCTACCAGGCAAAGTCCCGCACTACTCCAGTGGCAGATACAGAGTCTAAGTCCCTTATCACCAATGAGCACAATTGTACATGGGTAGCGCTAGTACTAGGGATGCACTGAATCCAGGATTTGGTTCGGGATTCGGCCAGGATTCGGCCTTTTTCAGCAGGATTCGGATTCGGCCGAATCCTTCTGCCCAGCCGAACCGAATCCGAATCCTAATTTGCATATGCAAATTAGGGGCAGGGAGGGAAATTGCGTGACTTTTTGTCAGAAAACAAGGACGTAAAAAATGTTTTCCCCTTCCCACCCCTAATTTGCATGTGCAAATTAGGGTTCAAATTCGGTTCGGTATTCGGCCGAATCCTTTGTGAAGTATTCGGGGGTTCGGCCGAATCCAAAAAAGTGGATTCGGTGCATCCCTAGCTAGTACCCAAATACCTCTCCTCACTGGACCAGGTACTTACTCTCATGTGGCATGCATCAATAAAGCCTGTGTCACAAATGGAAAACATGCTGGATCCTCTTCTTTTTTACCCTCCCCTGGACACAACTAACCCTGGGGATTCACTCAGATGTGTAGGCTCATCCAGAGCTGGAGCATGCATCCACAGCGATGAAATCCATTCCATAAAGCACTTGCAGCTTGTTTTATCCCCCAAACATATCTCCCAGCACTGTCCATAGCGCTAGCACACTGTTGCTAAATCTGTAGCTGAACTATAGCTCCCAGCACTGTCTATAGCGCTAGCATTCTGAGTCCAGATTTGGGAATCAGGAGCTTCAGACCCTCCTAGTCTAGCTCCTAGGCATGGGGCTGCCGCACCCCAGCCTCAGAGGCCTCCTGCCTCTACATCTTGGCTGCTGAAATCACTCTCTCCTCAGTGAAGTAGTATCCAGCAGTAAGACAGTTATGGCTGTGTGAGCAGATGGCTTTCCTATTTATAGTAAAGTGGTGCAGCAGCGACACATCCTCCTGTATCTGCCATGCTGCACAGGCACAAGGGCTCCTGCCCCTGTCAAAACTCTAGGAAACCCTGTAGCTGAAGTCCAAGCAGGGGATTTCCAGACATGTGGTTTTAGACTGTAGGGAATTAACCCTACGTGTACCTACATATGCTTAATAAAAACAGCAGAACATGTACACCAGAACAATAGCAGAAATAATGATATTCCATATATTGTAGCCCAGAAGCTTTATGGAACCATAAACATACAAAATAAAATGCATTGGGGTATTTACTTAGTAACATAGTAATCTAGGTTAAAACGAAGACACATTTCATCAAGTTTAACTTTTCGGCTTCAATAGATTTTTATTCAGGCATCATTGGTGATTAGAGATGGCGCGAACTGTTCGCCGGCGAACTTGTTCGCGCGAACATCGGGTGTTCGCGCTCGCCGGAAGTTCGCGAACGTCGCGCAACGTTCGCCATTTTGGGTTCGCCATTGTTGGCGCTTTTTTTTGCCCTCTCACCCCAGACCAGCAGGTACATGGCAGCCAATCAGGAAGCTCTCCCCTGGACCACTCCCCTTCCCTATAAAAACCGAAGCCCTGCAGCGTTTTTTTCACTCTGCCTGTGTGTGCTGAAGAGATAGTGTAGGGAGAGAGCTGCTGCCTGTTAGTGATTTCAGGGACAGTTGAAAGTTTGCTGGCTAGTAATCGTTTTGATACTGCTCTGTTATTGGAGGGACAGAAGTCTGCAGGGGTTTGAGGGACATTTAAGCTTAGGTAGCTTTGCTGGCTAGTAATCTACCTTCTACTGCAGTGCTCTGTATGTAGCTGCAGTGGGCAGCTGTCCTGCTTCTGATCTCATCTGCTGACTGCTGCAATAACAGTAGTCCTTGTAAGGACTGCTTTTATTTATTTTTTTGTTGTTTTACTACTACTACTACTACTACTACTACTACTACTACTATAAGAGCCCAGTGCTATTAGTCTAGCAGTGTTGGGGAGTGGGACTGGTGTGCTAATCTGCTGCTCCTAGTAGTTCAGCAGCACCAACTGTAATTTTTTTTTTTTAATATTCATTTTTTTTTTATTTTACTTTTTTTTATTTTACTACCGCTGTAGTAGTGTATAAGTTGACCTTTTAGGCATTATTTGCCCTGTAGGCATTTTTTGCCCAGTGTGTTATTCAACCAACAGCCATCTAGCTGTGTGACCTTGTTCACATTCTGTCTAAATATCCATAATATTACCGTCTCCAGAAAAAAGACGGGAGTGACTTTTTTCAAGCAGCCATAATAAATTTTACGTAATCCGTATCCATCGCTGTAGTAGTGTATAAGTTGACCTTTTAGGCATTATTTGCCCTGTAGGCATTTTTTGCCCAGTGTGTTATTCAACCAACAGCCATCTAGCTGTGTGACCTTGTTCACATTCTGTCTAAATATCCATAATATTACCGTCTCCAGAAAAAACACCGGAGTGACTTTTTTCAAGCAGCCATAATAAATTTTACGTAATCCGTATCCATCGCTGTAGTAGTGTATAAGTTGACCTTTTAGGCATTATTTGCCCTGTAGGCATTTTTTGCCCAGTGTGTTATTCAACCAACAGCCATCTAGCTGTGTGACCTTGTTCACATTCTGTCTAAATATCCATAATATTACCGTCTCCAGAAAAAACACCGGAGTGACTTTTTTCAAGCAGCCATAATATATTTTACGTAATCTGTATCCACCGCTGTAGTAGTGTATACGTTGATCTTGTGGGCATTATTTGCACAGTGTTTTCTTCAAACCGCCATCTAGCTGTGTGAGCTTGTTCACATTTTGTCTAAATATTGATAATATTATCATCTCTAGAAAAACCACTTGAGTTACTTTTTTTCAAGCAGCATTCTTATATTTTACGTAATCCGTATCCACCGCTGTGTATACGTTGACCTTGTAGGCATTATTTGCACAGTGTTTTCTTCAAACCGCCATCTAGCTGTGTGAGCTTGTTCACATTTTGTCTAAATATTGATAATATTATCGTCTCTAGAAAAACCACTTGAGTTACTTTTTTTCAAGCAGCATTCTTATATTTTACGTAATCCGTATCCACCGCTGTGTATACGTTGACCTTGTAGGCATTATTTGCACAGTGTTTTCTTCAAACCGCCATCTAGCTGTGTGAGCTTGTTCACATTTTGTCTAAATATTGATAATATTATCGTCTCTAGAAAAACCACTTGAGTTACTTTTTTTCAAGCAGCATTCTTATATTTTACGTAATCCGTATCCACCGCTGTGTATACGTTGACCTTGTAGGCATTATTTGCACAGTGTTTTCTTCAAACCGCCATCTAGCTGTGTGTATTATCGTTTCCAGAAAAACCAACTGAGTTTTTGTTGTTGTTGTTTTTTTAAAAATAATGCCAGGCAAAGGCAGGCCGCCACGCAGAGGCCGTGCTAGGGGCCGTGCTGCTATGCAATCCTGTGGCCCTAGCAAATTGCCCAGTTTTAAAAAGCCAATGACCCTGAACTCCCAAAATGCTGAAGAGGTAGTTGACTGGCTTACACAGCACACCCCATCCTCTACCGTTTCTAACTTTACCACAACATCCTCCTCATCCTCCACTGCTATGGCCACCCCACGTAACACTTCCTCCACCACCGGTGCCCCTTCTTCACTGGAGTCAGAGGAGTTATTTTCCCATGAGTTTCTTGAACTGAGTAATGCGCAACCATTATTGGCAGAAGAAGATGAAGGAGATGAGGACGTTACACCAGATTTAATTCTGGCAGAGAACACGACAGAGATGGACATAATGATGAGTGATGAGGAGGAGGTCCCCGCTGCTGCTTCCTTCTGTGATGTGTCAGAAGAAATTGATGCATCTGAGGAGAATGATGATGAGGAGATTGATGTTTTGTGGGTGCCTAGTAGAAGAGAGCAAGAGGAGGGTAGTTCAGATGGAGAGACGGAGAGTCAGAGAGGCAGTAGGAGAATAAGACTTAGAAGAAGCAGGGAGGACAGCCCGCAGGGATCAGTAGGGCAACAACATGTATCGGCACCTGTGTTCAGCCAGCCAACGCACCCGCCATTGCCGCCAATGCCGCCAACTTCTACTGTTACCGCCAGATCGCACACTTCCAAAAAGTCAGCAGTGTGGGATTTTTTTAATGTGTGTGCCTCTGACAAAAGCATTGTAATTTGCAATGAGTGCAGTCAGAAACTGAGCCTTGGTAAGCCCAACAGCCACATAGGTACAACTTCTATGCGAAGGCACATGAGCGGCAAGCACAAAGCACTTTGGGAGCAACACCTCAAAGGCAACAGGCAAACTAAAAGCCACACTCCTTCTGGTCCAGCATCTTACTGCTCTACCTCTGCTCTCCTTGACCCATCTGAACCACCCTCCACTCCGCCTTCCACCTTGACCACCTGTTCCCATTCCCAGTCATCTGCCACCAGCCAAGTTTCTGTGAAGGCCATGTTTGAGCGTAAGAAGCCAATGTCTGACTGTCACCCCCTTGCCCGGCGTCTGACAGCTGGCTTGTCTGCACTCTTAGCCCGCCAGCTTTTACCATACCAGCTGGTGGACTCTGAGGCCTTCCGCAAATTTGTAGCAATTGGGACACCGCAGTGGAAGGTACCCAGCCTCAATTTTTTTTCTAAAAAGGGAATACCACACCTGTACCAACATGTGCAGAGCCAAGTTACCGCATCTCTGTCACTTAGTGTTGGGCCAAAGGTCCATATGACTACTGACGCATGGTCCTCCAAGCATGGTCAGGGCAGGTATGTCACCTACACTGCCCACTGGGTGAACTTGGTAATGGCTGGGAATGGGAAGCAGGGAATGGGTAGCTCAACAACAACAACAACAGTGGAGTTGGTGTCACCGCCACGGATTGCACGCGGTTCTGCCACCACCTCTACTCCTCCATCGCTCTCTACCTCGTCTTCTTCCTCTTCTTCTTCTTACTCTGCTGCTGGGTCCTCCTTCTCCTCCTCCACACCTGTGCACCCCCAGCTCCCCCTAGGCTATTCGACGTGCCAGGTACGCCGTTGTCACGCTGTCTTGGGGATGACGTGCCTGGAAAGCAAAAACCATACCGGATCTGTACTCCTGTCATCTCTGCAGTCACAGGCCGATCGGTGGCTGACCCCACACCAACTGCAGATCGGAAAAGTGGTGTGTGACAATGGAAGCAATCTGTTGGCAGCGTTGAGACTGGGAAATTTAACACATGTGCCCTGCATGGCACATGTGTTAAATTTAATAGTCCAACGTTTTGTCTCCAAGTACCCAGGATTCCAGGACGTTCTCACCCAGTCCAGAAAGGTGTCGGCCCATTTCAGACGTTCCTACACAGCCATGGCACGCCTTGCTGACATTCAGCAGCGCTACAACATGCCAGTCAGGCGTTTGATTTCTGACAGCCAGACTCGCTGGAATTCAACGCTCCTTATGTTGGAACGTCTGCTGCAACAACAAAGGGCCGTCAACGAGTACCTTTTTGAACTGGGTGGTAGGACTGGATCTGCAGAGCTGGGGATTTTTTTCCCCCGTTACTGGGTGCTTATGCGCGATGCCTGCAGGCTCATGCGACCTTTTGAAGAGGTGACAAATATGGTCAGTCGCACCGAAGGCACCATCAGCGACCTAATACCCTTCGCTTTCTTCCTGGAGCGTGCCGTGCGACGAGTGACAGATGAGGCTGTAGACCAGCGTGACGAGGAGCTGGAAGCGCACGATTTATGGTCGGAATCACCAGAACGAACCCAGGCACCTGCTGCAACGCAGGGAGAGGTGCCAGAAGTGGAGTCAGAGGAGGAAGGTGGCTTTGTGGAGGAGGAGGAGGAGGACCAACAGGAGCAGGCTTCCCAGGGGGCTAGTGGTGACCTTTTGGGGACCCCTGGTCTTGTACGTGGCTGGGGGGAGGAGACCGTGGATGATGCAGTCCTTGATAATGAGGAAGCGGAGATGGATAGCTCTGCATCCAACCTTGTGAGAATGGGGTCTTTCATGCTGTCATGCCTGTTGAAGGACCCCCGTATCAAGAGGCTTAAGGAGAAGGACCTGTACTGGGTCGCAACGCTACTAGACCCTCGGTACAAGCATAAAGTGGCAGAAATGTTACCAACATACCACAAGTCCGAAAAGATGCGGCATTTACAAACCAGCCTGCAAAACATGTTGTACAATGCTTTTAAGGGTGATGTCACTTCAGGAACTCATCAACATTCCAGGGGCAGAGGTGCCAGTAATCCTGCCACGAGCACACCTGCAAGGACAAAGCCCTTTGGCCGGTCTGTAACATCAGACATGCAAATGTTTTTCTGTCCAAGGCAGCGCCACAACCCTTCTGGATCCACCCTCAAAGAACGCCTCGACCGGCAGGTAGCGGACTACCTGGCATTAACTGCAGATATCGACACTCTGAGGAGCGATGAACCCCTGGACTACTGGGTGCGCAGGCTTGATCTGTGGCCAGAGCTGTCACAATTTGCCATGAACCTCTTGTCTTGCCCAGCCTCAAGTGTGCTCTCAGAAAGGACCTTCAGTGCAGCAGGAGGGATTGTAACTGAGAAGAGAACTCGCCTAGGTCACAAAAGTGTCGATTACCTGACCTTTATTAAAATGAATGAGGGGTGGATCTCGGAGGGTTACTGCACGCCGGAAGACTTGTTCTGACTTCTATGCAGCTGTCCTTCTCTTCAAGCCTCATGACTCCACACACAGCTGTCCTTTAGCGTCCTCCTCCCTCCGCCACCGTTACAAACTAGGGTGCAAACCCTACTGGTTTAATTTTTTCTGGCCTCTGTGCTTCAGTGGCTGCAACCAAAAAAACTGGGCAAACAATGTCTACAAGGTCAACGTATGGCGAAAAATGACTATTTTCAGCATTTATATGGCATATTTTTTCTGGCAACTGTGCTTCAGTGGCTGCGTCCAAAAAAATGCATATTTTCTGCATTTATATGGCATAATTTTTCTGGCCTCTGTGCTTCAGTGGCTGCAACCAAAAAAATGCATATTTTCTGCATTTATATGGCATAATTTTTCTGGCCTCTGTGCTTCAGTGGCTGCAACCAAAAAAATGCATATTTTCTGCATTTATATGGCATAATTTTTCTGGCCTCTGTGCTTCAGTGGCTGCAACCAAAAAAATGCATATTTTGTCCATTTATATGGCATAATTTTTCTAGCCTCTGTGCTTCAGTGGCTGCAACCAAAAAAATGCATATTTTCTCCATTTATATGGCATAATTTTTCTGGCCTCTGTGCTTCAGTGGCTGCAACCAAAAAAATTTATATTTTCAGCATTTATATGGCATAATTTTTCTGTCAACTGTGCTTCAGTGGCTGCGACCAAAAAAATGCATATTTTCTGCATTTATATGGCATAATTTTTCTGGCCTCTGTGCTTCAGTGGCTGCAACCAAAAAAATTTATATTTTCAGCATTTATATGGCATAATTTTTCTGGCAACTGTGCTTCAGTGGCTGCGACCAAAAAAATGACTATTTTCAGCATTTATATGGCATATTTTTTCTGGCCTCTGTGCTTCAGTGGCTGCGGCCAAAAAAACTGGGCAAACAATGCCTACAAGGTCAATGTATGGCAGTTGTTTAAAGAGAACAGTAGATTACTAGCCAGCAAAGCTACCTAAGCTAAAATGTCCCTCAAATCCCTGCAGACTTCTGTCCCTCCAATACAGAGCAGTATCAAGCAGATTACTAGCCAGCAAACTTACTATCATCTGTCCCTGAAATCACTAACAGCTCTCCCCCTACACTATCTCTTCCAAGCACACACAGGCAGATTTTTCAGATAAATTTTTGCCCTTGATCCCCCTCTGGCATGCCACTGTCCAGGTCGTTGCACCCTTTAAACAACTTTAAAATCATTTTTCTGGCCAGAAATGTCTTTTTTAGATGTTAAAGTTTGCCTTCCCATTGAAGTCTATGGGGTTCGCGAACCGTTCGCGAACCGCTCGCATTTTTGCGCAAGTTCGCGAATATGTTCGCGAACTTTTTTTCCAACGTTCGCTACATCCCTATTGGTGATCTTACATCACATAACAGGGATTATCCAATTGTCCAATTATCTAACATCTCTTAGGATTCCCTAGATAACATAATACCAATTTACATTTAGTTATTGCATAAATGTTTGTTGGCTGGGGCTTAAATGCTCCCTGCTTTCCCACTAGAGCTCTTGAGCTAAGGATAAGCGCGCAATCGCCTTACTATTCAGTCACATTAGTTGCTGGGAGACTTAATTTTTAAATGCACTATAAACTTATAATGCTCACAAATGGTGTAGGTCTCACACACAATGAGGGGCCTTGATGTGGCACGTGAGCTTACATATTTTGGCCAAAGTGTGGTACTGACACCTAATTTTTTGTAATAATTATTTTTTAAGGCAAACTGTGTACTACAAATATTGCCTTTTTATCGTTTTTAGCAGCTGGTCAACTCCAGAATGTGCTGGTACAATCGTGTTTATAGCAGCTGGTCAACACCACAACGTAAGATAGACCAAGTGCTGGCGATTTCTTTCTGTGTTTCATGATTAATAACAGGTAAGAATACTAAAAGAGAAATTCGGATAGTTTAACTGTAGTATTTTTCCACATTTTTGCTTGGTGTGAATATTTTTGAGATGAACAAATGCACACATAAGGAACCTTTTTGACCTCAGGATAATAGGAAAACTTTCCTGAAGAACTCTTCACATGATGTGTCAGAGCAATTTCTTGAGGACATCAACCTTCACTCATTTTTATACTTCTTAGCTACATGGGACATTTTTTGCTTTGAACCCACTAGTAAATTGCATTCTGCTAAGTCTGATAAATACCAGTGTGTGAGAAGGAAAGTTTCCGTTAAGGAAGACTAATGGAATAAGGTCACACAGAGCAGAGTTAAAAGTATGGAGAAGTCAGTAGACTCCTGTTCAGGTCAAAGGTTGGAGCATAGAGGCCAATGCAATCATGAAAAAACAGAAAGAAGCCAGGAACAATTATGATATTGATGCTAAATAAGAACAGTAATTCCAGACTCTGGAATTTACAGAATTTACAGGAAAACTACAAATAAAGAATAAACAATAGTAGTGACAGTGAGCAACAATTTTTTGTTTCACTGCAAAAAACAACCATAGACTTCAACATATACAAAAAAAATTGCAGCAAAATGAAAAAAGTCAAAGCAAAAAAATGGTACTGTATAGAGTTATCCTTGTTATGTATTTTCTAATTAAATGGAGCATGTCACCCATAAAGTCAAGGAAAGTCTCCCTTTATCTTGACTTTCAATCACAAAATGCTTTTCTAGTATATGGAGGGTTTCTTTTGTAATGTATTAATTGTCTTGCATTTCACCCAAGTTTTCATGTATCAGGAACCATTCCATCCAGTGGGGCACTTCTTTTATGAAATAAATTAAATAATTTGAAGACTTACATGAGAGTTCTTAAAGGACAAGGAAAGCCTTTCACTCAGCTTTGTATTATTAAAGAGGAACCTTTCCTGTCCCTGATCGCTAGGTAAATACTGTTTATTTAGCCTGTGGTTTCCTGTTCAAAATCTATTTTCTTCTTTCTGGTCGCAAACACCATTTTGCAGAATTTGACACCACTAAGATGGCCGGCTTATTTAAACTCAGCATTACCTTGATATATGTTTGTATGTATAAAAGGTTACCCGTGCACCAAATATAAATATCTTCTCCACTTTGAGGTTTTTCAATAGAATCCCTTTGAATAATGTTTCAATTCAACTCTTTAAATGATACATTGCTCCTATTTTAATCAAATGAAACCAATCATTTGGCTTGCGATTTAGTTGATATATTAAGGGCCAGATTTATCAAGGGTCAAAGTGAATTCAGGGAATTTGATTGATTTTTTTGGATGCTTCGACCATCGAATAGGATACTACGACTTCGAATTCGATTCGAAGTAAAATCGTTTGAATATTCGACCATTCGATAAGTACTGTCTCTTTAAAAAAAAATTCAACTTCAATACCTAAACCTGCTATGTTAGCCTATGGGGACCTTCTAGAGCATTTTTCTAAGTTTTTTGGAAGTCGAAGTAAAATCGTTCGATCGATCACTGAAATCCTTTGAATCGTTCGATTCAAAGGATTTAATCAATTTTACTTCGACCGCAGGATACCCAAATTAGATGAAAAAAACTTTGACCACGATATTCAAAGTCGAAGTATTGCGAATTTCGAAGTATTTTTAACTTCGAAATTCGACCCTTGATAAATCTGCCCCTAAGAGAAATGTGCTTATACAACATACATAGAACTGTAACACTATTTGAATCACTATTTGTCATTGCAATGGTTTAACAGCTTCAGGCCTGAAGTATTTTCAATTAATTTTATGTGTATTTTGTTTGGGGCAGAGGCGGACAGGCTTGAACTAAAAGAATATTAGTAAGTACTGGCGCACAGCTGTAACTGTTGCCAAACAGAATCTTTTGTCATAGATGTGAATGACAATTACATGTTTTATCATCTCATCTTTCACTTATAACATGCTCACTGGAGATCTATTTGCTATTATATATTTATATATGTACGATATAAGAACAGATATATTTTTAATTGCCTTTATTTATTTTATTTCTGATATAGCCTATATACATGTAAGAAGATACATACTAGAGGGAGAAGAGTCAGTCAGTATTGGATATAGAATGATAATCTGATCTAGATCTTAATCTAAAGACCCAAAATAAAGTAAATGAAGACCAAACAATTGTTTACAAAACTCTTAAAAAAGCAACCTAACATGAACTGAACCCTGAACCTTAGTATTAAAAATTGCAACCTCAATCACATCAGATAATATAGCATGAGTTTTAAAACATAGTGATAATTAGTGATGAGCAAATCTGTCCTGTTTCACTTTGCCTAAAAATTCACAAAACTGCAAAACTGTTGACTTCATGAAATGCATTGAAGTCAACAGCCATCAAAATCTTTTTTACACACGTCATGAATTTTTCGCACTCCAAATGCATGAAAGTCAATGGCGCTTTTCTTGTGGCGACTTTTTTGTCTCCGCTGCAATTTTGTCTTGGTGATTTTATTGCTGTGCCAAATTTTCCACTGCATTTTTTTGCTGCAGATGTCGAAGTGCTGAATTTCTCTGAAAATCCATCAAAAAATACACTCATCACTATTGATAATGCTTGCATTTTCAGCATTTTCTTTAAAGCAAAACAAAATGCATGGAAAAAATTTGGTATGCATTTGCAAAAAAAAAGGATTTGTAAAGCATTGGATTTCATCACAATCAGACAAAATGTACTCATTACTACTACATATTTAAGATGCATATTTATTTAAAGGGATCCTGGAAAACATGTTTTTTTTCAAAACGCATCAGTTAATAGTGCTACTCCAGCAGAATTCTGCTCTGAAATCCATTTCTCAAAAGAGCAAACTGATTTTTTTATATTCAATTTTGAAATCTGACATGGGGCTAGACATTTTGTCAATATCCCAGCTGCCCCCAGTCATGTGACTTGTGTCTGCACTTTAGGAGAGAAATGCTTTCTGGCAGGCTGCTGTTTTTCCTTCTCAATGTAACTGAATGTGTCTCAGTGGTACATGGGTTTTTACTATTGAGTGTTGTTCTTAGATCTACCAGGCAGCTGTTATCTTGTGTTAGGGAGCTGCTTTCTGGTTACCTTCCCATTGTTCTTTTGTTTGGCTGCTGGGGGGAAAGGGAGGGGGGTGATATCACTCTAATTTGCAGTACAGCAGTAAAGAGTGACTGAAGTTTATCAGAGCACAAGTCACATGACTTGGGGCAGCAGGGAAATTAGCAATATGTCTAGCCCCATGTCAAATTTCAAAACTGAATATAAAAAAATCTGTTTGCTCTTTTGAGAAATGGATTTCAGTGCAGAATTCTGCTGGAGCAGCACTATTTTTAATTATTTATCTACTGATGTAGAGCAACTTGTCATTTCTACAATGATCCATGTTAGGTATAAAAATAGTTTTTTTTTTTTAGAATTTAGAATTTTTTGAATTTTTTTTTTTAGGAAGTTTTTAATGATCACATTCAGCCTATACCCTCAGGTGGTTTGTTCATTTCACTGTCTGACCAATAGGGATGTAGCGAACTGCCGTTAATGTGTTCGCGAACGCCGTTCGCGAACACCGGCAAAAAAGCGAACAGTTCGCGAACAGTTTGCGAACTTCGAACGCTCGATAAAATCGTTCGATCGAACGATCGAAGGATTTTATTCGTACGATCGAAGGATTTTCGTTCGAATCGAACGATCGAAGCTATTCGATCGAATGATTTTAATTCAATCGAATGCTTATAATCGTTCGAACGAATGGAAATCGTTCGATTTTAGCGATCGAACGGTCGAATGGTCGAATGGTCGAACGAAATTTTACTTCGAATCGAACGCGAACACCAATTGGCGAACGTCGCGCGACGTTCGCGAACATTCGGCGGACGCGAACAGTCGAAGTTCGCGCGAACTAGTTCGCCGGCGAACAGTTCGCTACATCCCTACTGACCAATTCCACCACCCAACCCAGTTTGGCATCAAGGCAAAGCTTATTGTGTAAGTCTAGCTTAGATCTATGGATTCAAAGGCTATCACAAACTCAGCCAAACAAAACATATAAAAGGTCTGCTTGTTAGAGGAGAAACCCCACAATATAAAAAGCACAGGTGGGGCACTAGGACCTAAATTAGAATGAACTTGAAAATCATGTTGTTTGAAGTGATATAATGATATATTATATAATATATTATATATTGCCAATGCAGTAGGATCACATGGGGTCATTATCAATAATAGCATAATGCTGGAATTCTTTCAGCTAGAAAATCTGCAGGGTCTTTTTATTTCTACATGATATATTCACAGTTGCGCTATTTAGGACATACAATTTTCCACATAAATACATGATGACATCTGCTCCCATAGCATTCAATGCGGAGGTTAAATGGAATTTATTTATTGTGGGAAAGCGAGTGAGAACTGTTCAGAAATACAATTCACACCCTGTATCACAACATGCTTTTCACTTGACACCAAAAAAGAATACTACTGGTTTGATTCATGAGATCCTTTAGCACTGCAAATACTGGCAACGCTGTGTCAAGACTTTACCACCAAACCATTACTCAAAGCTAAGTATCTCTAACTGTATAAAGTAAGAATAGATTATGCCTTCTTATCTGAAAAACTCAAGGTCACTTATTCAGAAGATAAAAATTAAAAAAGCATCTCAATGTAAACATATCAATGGAAACGTTAAGCATTTACAAAGATTTTTCCAGCTCCCGTGAGTGCTCCTGATTTTATCGATTTAATCCAATCAGTTGCACTAACAATTGCCATTCAATAGAAGAAGTGTAACTAATTGTAGATATAACATACCGTATATAATCGAGTATAAGCCGAGTTTTTCAGCCCCCAAAATATGCTGAAAAACTCTACCTCGGCTTATACTCGGGTCAAGCGCAAAAACGGTCGCCGGCGCCTAAGAATATTCGGCGGTGCCTTAGAATAGTAGCCGGCGCCTAAGAATATTCACCAGCGCCTTAGAATAGTAGCCGGCGCCTAAGAATATTCGCCGGTGCTTAGAATAGTAGCCGGCGCCTAAGAATAGTCATCCAAAAACGAGATTGAATCTTACCAGAAGCTGCTGCATTTCTCACCCTCGGCTTATACTCGAGTCAATAAGCTTTCCCAGTTTTTGGAGGTAAAATTAGGTACCTCGGCTTATACTCGGGACGGCTTATACTCGAGTATATACGGTAATATGTATTGGCAGTACCTGAAGAGGAAGGTTTTCAGACTTCTTGCCCCACTATACAGTCAACTTTTGGTAAGGACCTTTCAGAAGATGACGCCATTATAGATGTAATAGCAACCAGGGCAGGGCACAAAATACATTATACAGTGACCTGTATATTAACAACATTCTGCGGGTCCCTTCAATTTAAAATAAAGCACAAATATCTGCATCCTCCTATAAGTACAGTGCTACCCTGTTAAACAGCAATGTGTTCATGAGGGGAATGCAGGGGAAGGCATACAAATGTTCCCTATCTGCCCCATCCCCCTAATGCATGGGAATTGAAGGGAATAATATCATAGCAAAATTCATAGAGAGTTAAAGGAACAGTAACATCAAAAAGTGCACAGATATAATGCAGTGCTGTCTGCACTTGTAAACCTGCTGTGTTTGCTTCAGAAACACTACTATAGTTTATATAAACAAGCTGCTGTGTAGCCATGGGGGCAGCCATTCAAGCACAGGATACACAGTCGATAACAGATAAGTACTACTATAGTTTATATAAACAAGCTGCTGTGTAGCCATGGGGGCAGATATTCAATGGAGAAAAGTTACACAACAGATAGCAGATGAGCTCTGTAGAACATAATGTTATCTGTTATCCACTATTTATCCTGTGTCATATAGCCTTTTTTCAATTTCTGATATTGTTATTCAGCAGTTATGAACTATAGTAGTTTCTGAAGCAACATATCAGTTTACCAGTGCAGGGCAACACTACATGATATTTCCATTACTTTAAAACACTTTCATTTTTTGGTGTTAATGTTCCTTTAAGGAAAACTTCAAATTTGCATTGTAAATCCCCAGTAAATCATCCAAGGGTTGGGGATGAGGGGGATGATCCTCCCTTCAAAAAATGTTTACATGTACAGTATGACCAGTTTTACACATAAACTCATCTTCAGTCATGATGCCTATTTGCTTTAGACTTTGGTTTAGAAATTGTTTACAAATAGAAAATTGGCCATTTGTAAATTCAGAACAAAAATAAGATTTATGAAGAAAATTCTGAATCTAAAATATATTTATGAATAGTCATCACATAAATATTGCTTGTTTGACACCAAGGATTCTTGCCATCAATGGTTACAGCTGAAACAAAGATCTGTACTAGTGATGGACGAATTTTTTCGCCAGGCGCGAATTTGCGGTGAATTTGCACGATTCCCCGCCAGTGAATAAATTCGCGAAACGTCAGTGAAAATTCGCCTGAAAAAATCCGCCGGCATCAAAAAAATTTTTTCGCTGCATCGAAAAAACCGGGCGTCGGGGTCAAAAAAATGGCGCCGCTTCGTGAATTTTTTGCCATTTCACGCAAAATTCGCGGCAAAAGCAACGCAAATTCGCCCATTACTAATCTGTACAAAAATGAGGTTAATAATTGAGAGTTAATTTGAGAAGTGCCACCAAAAATTAGCCATTGTGCTCACACTGCTCAGTATATAAACACTGTCACATCAATTCATGTACAGGTCAACTATGGACAGATAATATGATTTGTTTCTAGGCGACCAAAGAGTTATAAAGTCATTTTATGAAACTTTACACATTGAGTCCATTTCTCGGATTCTTCCAAAATGAAATATTTCAAAAGAGACCCAAAGCAGAACATTTGATTTGATTTTTTTTAGAAAGCTCAATATCCAAAGTGACCCTGGGTGAATTACTTTGTCTCCTTGGGATTCTCAAAGCAGAATTGTGTAGCTTAAAATTGGTGATCTGTAGGCATTCTAAAATTCATACGACAACGCAATTCTTTCATTAAAGTGTCTTTACTGCTTAGAGGTCAACATAATGGAATATGTCTATGGTAATATTTTAACCACATGCAAACCAAGCAGAAAATGGCTGATAAAGATCTGATCTAAACTCAGATCACAATGGGGCTCATTTATCAACACTGGGCAAATTTGCCCATGGGCAGTTACCTATAGCAACCAATCAGTGATTAGCTTTTTAAAGCCAGCTCTAAGTAGAACAATGAATGCAGCATTTTGATTGGTTACCATGGGTTACTGCCCATGTGCAAATTTGCCCAGTGTTGATAAATGACCCCCATTATCTAAAGCTTAAACAAGGAATGCTGACATACTGTAGTTCTAATGGGGGATGACAATTTGCCAATTTTCAAATACACATTCTTCATTAAAAAAAAATCAAAATTAAACTCGATTGTATTGTGTCTGTAATCAAGATATTGTTTTTACAATCACTAGCATATTTACAAAAAAAATTTAATTGTAATGAAAAATCACTGTCAATGAGAATTAGCGATGGGCGAATCTGTGGCGTTTTGCTTCGCCGAATAATTTGGGAATTTCCAGCAAAATTCACGAAATGGCAAAAAATCTGCGAATTGTGAATTTATTCGGCAGGGCAATTTTGCGCCTGGCGAATAAATTCGCCCATCACTAATGAGAATCACAGTTTCATTAATTTCTTAAAATTGTTAAATAGAAAAGCTTGTTGAAATGTTGAAAATACATAGTAACATATTAACATACATAGTGAGGTTGAAAAAAGACACATGTCCCTCGATTTCAACCTTTTAGGTCTATAAGAAACCTGCCTAACTGCTAGGAAGGTAAAAAAAAAAACAAAAAAACATCTGAACTCTCTCCAATTTGCCTCAGAGGGGACAATTCCTTTCTGACTCCAAGAAGGCAATGGGACCAGTCCCTGGATCAAATTTGTACTAAGAACTATTTTCTCAGTTGCTAAAAAACCACCCCTTCAAAACAACGCCTTCTTAAAGGGATACTGTCACGGAAAAATGTGTTTTTTTTTTTCAGAATGCATCAGTTAATAGGGCTGCTTCAGCAGAATTCTGCACTGAAATCCATTTTTCAAATTAGCAAACTGATTTTTTCATATTTAATTTTGAAATCTGACATGGGGCTATGCATAGTGTCAGTTTTTCAGGTTTTTCAGGTTTTCGTGTGACTTGTGCTCTGATAAACTTCAGTCACTCTTTACTGCTGTACTGCAACACCTTCAGTTACATTTACATTTATTGATATTGAATCTCATCTGCCACTTAGTTGCCCAGATTGCCAGTTTGTCAAGATCCTGTTGTATGGATGCTGCACCCCAGATGGAATTTATTGGGCTGTATTGTTTTAGAATCACCTGCAAACCTTGATTAATTACAGTCATGTCTCACCTCCCTGATGGTCTAGTGGTGCGGGGGGACGTCGAACATGGCCGACACGCCGCTTCTCTGTGTCCCGAATGCCGGCTTCTTAGGGCGTCAGCGCGCAATTGTGCGAAATTTGAATGTATTTAAAGGGGCCTTTTGGATTTCTCAGTTGCCTGTTATAGGATCTTGTTTCCTGGTGCTTCTGAGCTTTAGAGCTATTCTGTTAATCTGATTCTGATTCCTGTTGTGACCCCTGCCTGGCTTTTTGATGATTCTGACATCTGTATGCTGACCCCTGCCTGATATCCGACTTCGCTTCTTCTGTAACCCTGCTGTTTGATCTCCCGGTTTGACCCTTACCTGCCTGACTCCGTTTTGTACTCTCCCTCCCCCGACCCGGCCTGATCTGACTACGATTCTGTTTACACCTTGTACCATGACCCTCTGCCCAAAAGACTCTGTATTACAGTTGTGCTGGAGGTGAAAGGCGGCTGTTAAAGGCGGAAGCAAGAGCTGAAAACAGGGTACTTAGCATTGGTTCTGAATTTAGGGTGTCAACCGCGACAATTACTTAAAGGAAAACTATACCCCCAAAATGAACACTTAAGCAACAGATAGTTCATATCATATTAAATGGCATATTAAAGAATCTTACCAAACTGGAATATATATTTAAGTAAATATTTCCCTTTTACATCTCTTGCCTTGAGCCACCATTTTGTGATGGTCTGTGTGCTGCCTCAGAGATCACCTGACCAGAAATACTGCAGCTCTAACTGTGACAGGAAGACGTGTGGAAGCAAAAGACACAACTCTGTCTGTTAATTGGCTCATGTGACCTAACATGTATGGTTTATTGGTTTGTTTGTGAGTACAGTGAATCCTACGATCCCAGGGGGCGGCCCTTATTTTTTAAAATGGCAATTTTCTATTTATGATTACCCAATGGCACATACTACTAGAAAAGTATATAATTATGAAAATGGTTTATTTACATGAAGCAGGGTTTTACATATGAGCTGTTTCATGCAATATCTTTTTTTATAGAGACCTACATTGTTTGGGGGGTATAGTTTTCCTTTAAATTACTTAAAATGCAATTTTACCTCAAATGAAAAATTTTTCATTTCAGCTAAAGTTGTTGATGTTTCTGAAGCAATTAGAGTACAAAAAAATGATAACTAAAACTTACAATACAGAAATCAGTGGGAGGTGTATCAGATATGATGTTTTTGGATTTTGCCAAAGAGTTCACCCTTTTTCTCTAATCCTGTGCCAAATACAACATGTTAATTATTTTAATAAACTTGCCCCGTAAGCTTTGTACATCATATCCCACCCTCCTCATTACCTTTGCTCGTTTTTTGTGAAAAGGCTAGTGGGGCTATAAGGGCAATAATAATTTTTGCGGTGAGTGAACAGACAGTAACAGGTGAAATATGACTAAGATGTATGCAGTATGTTACACAATATATTGCATTAGTATCAGTTACAAAAATACTACTGGTATTCCTTTCCTCTTAAAAATACTAGAGTGAAGCTGTGGACCCTAAAATTGTGCACCATTATGTTTTGAGGTGCCAGAAACTGTTCTGATGTCTTTATATACTGTGAAGGACATTCGAGTGCTCATGTACAAAGTGTCATTTCAGAAACAAGTTTCACAGGTTGACACAAGCTGTTGTGCATACAAAGAGCTAGTAGTCCAAAATATATATCCCAACACCAATTCTGAAATTCAGAATTGATATAAATAATTTCTATCTGCTTGACCCTCTGTATAATTAAAAGTTACAGCGGTTTAAAATCCGCTCACCGTTGGTGGTAATTGGCCCGGGTGCGCCTGCCCCGAGCCCTGCGTTTATTACACAATCCTTCCCACGTTCCTTCCAACAGTTGTTTGTATTCATAGATAAATATACATAAGGATCAGCTTACCCTCTCCACGGAGTGACCCGGGTGCTGCCGCCCCGAGTCTGTCGCTAAGGGAGACGTTTTCAACTATTCACATCCAAGTCGTTGCAGCGCACTCCAAAGTCAAAAGGATCGCTCAAATAGGTTGTTGGTTAAAAATTCATCCTTTGTTGGTTACATCAGTTAAAAGAAGAAATGCTAACACATGGTCTGACGCGTTTCGTAACTATGTACTTCATCAGAGTCCTGCATACAAATCGCTACTGACAACTCAAAAGTGGCCAATAAGCTCACCCTGCACAATTCCTTTGAAATGTCAAAATGCACAAGTGAAAAAAAAAAGGCTTTAGCCACTTTACACAAAATGGTGCCAATTCATGGACAACTGTGGCCGTCTTTGTAAATTAGTCTTTTCTCAAAATGCTACTGTATGTTTTTTGGCAGCACCGTCCCTGGGACTGCTACTGGGTCACATCACTAACGCAAAAGGCTTTTCCAGAGCCAAATTTCTGGTTTAAAACCTGGAAATGTGGCTCTTAAAGTTACAAGAGGCGGCTTTTGGCACCCCTGGTAGATACAGTAGCTGCTCTCTGCCGCGTGAGGCAAGGTTTTCACAGATATGTAGGCCAGAGATGATTTAGGTGTAAGTGTATTTGAAGGGTTAACATGCCTATGTGCCGACACTTGTTTTCCTGTACGACCCTGTACTGTCTCTTCTTAGACAACCTTGCAGAAGTATCATCGTGTACTATAAACAATATTATCAGCTTGCCTCAGACAAAATATCATATTTGTCTCTCTTCTCCATCCTGAATGCTATACCTATAACAGACATATACTATGCTAATAACTATGCTGATACATCACTATATTGGGACGTCTTTACTTATAACCTATATAAGCCTATGTTTGACCTTCAATAAACGGAACTTGTTATTCTGATCCACTCGTTGGTGTTTCGTTGTGCAAGTTCCCCGGATCCGGAATACGAGCCATTGTTGGTCAGATGAAATCCAAAGGTTCCAGTAGCAGTCGGTTCGTTGTCCCCTTCAGTCTTGAAACAAGATCCCGCTGTATAAAGTTGTTTTGTACAATTTGCAATTCTTGTCTTTGACAGACCAATCAAATGGCTATTTCTTGATATCGTTATTTCTCAGTGCAGTTTAGTGGTACTTTTATCCACTTATAGCTTTTGACAATAGTACCCATTAAATGGTTTTCTCAGAAACAAGCTAATGACTCTTATAAAAGCAAACATCCAGCTAAACTAGATAATTGGGTTGTCTTTACATACTACCTTATAAGTATTCACACCCTTCCAAAGCCCATAACAGCGTAGTTACCATTTAAATAGCCCAGACTGGAACATTTCCTAATTTATTAATGTTTCCCTGTAAATAGAGCCTTTGAAACGAAACTGAATATCCAAGGTGAAGCATAACCAGTGGCCAATTAAGTGTCTATAAAATAACATCTCCTGGAACCTTCCCATGACATAAGGGTAAAATTGCACTTTAAATTATATCTGTATCTTCATGCAAATGACTCTTTCATGCGGCTTTAAGATGACACACTGTGCATTTTATTTAAAAACTGCATCTTAAAACCTTATGGGCAGCAAGTGAAGCTTCCAGTAAAATGTGTCACATACAAGGAACCATATTTCAACAGCGTAATTACTGCTATTAATAATCTGTGCACTGTGCTATTTTGTAAGATGCTGGCTACTGCAGGATCTATTTTATTTTCTTCAGAAAACCATTCCTCTCTAATATCTATAGACACACTAATGGAATTGAGTTTTAATTTATTACAATTCGGTTCTGATTACATTATATAAATTAAAATGTTCATTAAGTCATCATAATTCCAGCTACCACGTATATTTATAATGCAGACCCAATTTGGGAGCTTATAATAAAGTGTGGTTTGTAGAAAGTAGGTGGGCTTTGAGAATGGCTGTAGGAATTGCTATACAATGCTTGGTCGGGATGGAGTAAGGAAAATTAGAAACTGCTGATTTATATGTTGATGACTCAAAACAGTTGAACAAAAAGAAAGAAGTCCCCCCTATAGTGAAGATATTCTTTAGGTAAGTAGAGCAAATTCTCCTGTAAGAACTAGGGATGCACCGAATCCAGGATTTGGTTCGGGATTCGGCCAGGATTGGCCTTTTTCAACAGGATTCGGCAGAATCCTTGTGCCTGGCCGAACCGAATCCGAATCCTAATTTGCATATGCAAATTAGGGGTGGAGAGGGAAATCGCATGACTTTTTGTCACAAAACAAGGAAGTAAAAAAAGTCCCCTTCCCACCCCTAATTTGCATATGCAAATTAGGGTTCGGATTTGGTTCAGTATTCGCCCGAATCCTTTGCTTAGGATTAGGGGGTTCGGCCGAATCCAAAATAGTGGATTCGGTGCATCCCTAGTAAGAACATGGTCTTATGCACACCTACATTTATTGGAGGTTCACTTCCAGTTACTTTGTTGAAATTCTTATTCAACTGACTTGGTAGACTGTGAAAATTCACTCTGTTTTGGGGTGGTTAGTAGAGATGGTAGAATCTGACCCATTTTGCTTTGCTGAAAATTAGCGAAACGGCAAAAAATTGGCAAAAATATTCAAGTCAATGGGGCATTTATCGTGTGTCATTTTTTTCAAACTATGCAACAATTTTTTACTTTACATTAGAGTTTATGGCCACTGCTGCAAAATATTTTTGCAAAATTATTGCTTATCCCTAGTGGTTAGGTTAATGGGCTTGAGGCAACCTGATCTTTAAATAAGCAGGGTATTTATTTACAAAATAATTGCAAATTTCAAAATAAAAATGGACTAATGCAAATGGAGAAACGAGATGATGGAGAAGATAAGGCGCACGAGAAGGGAGAGGAAAGGAAAGGTCTTTACAAAGTTCTTCATATACAGTACATTAAGAAGCCATTGAACCAAGCATAACCCATATTACCCTGCTCCCAGGCAGCTACAACTAAATGACAGTCCCAACCAATCAAGTCAATATTAGTTGTTGTAGAAGGAACCCTTTCTTCTAAATCACGCAAGAAGGTTAAATCATAAAAGATTGTACTGTAAGTACTGTATATACTCGAGTATAAGCCGAGTTTTTCAGCCCCCAAAATATGCTGAAAAAATCTACCTCGGCTTATACTCGGGTCAAGCGCAAAAACGGTCGCCGGCGACTAAGGCTAAGGCCACACTAGGCGATAGCGCCGCGATTTGACTCGCCGCGACTTTTAAGCCACAATCGCTGGGGAAACTTTTGCGCTGGCGTCTATGGGGAATCGCGAAAAATCGCCAGCGTAAAAACACACGCGGCGATCTTTTTTCTATTGTCGCTCGAAATCGCCTAGCGAGGCAATTTCGAGCGACAGTAGAAAAAAGATTGTTGAGCCCATAACTTTATAATAAATATTAATAAACAGATCCACTGTTCAACATTTGACCCATACAGTACATAGTGTTTGCTGCTGGACATCATATCAAATAAAAAGGTGTTCTAGGGGGCAGAATTGGAAATTAGAAATTTTAAATTCAAATTTCAAGGTTATTTTAGTGCAATTCGACTAGGGAATATTTCAAATTTGATTTGAGTTTAAAAAAATTTGAAATTCAAATTTCAAAATGTATTTTGTACTGTCCCTTTGAGAATTTGAATGTGACTATTCGCCATCTAAAACATGTCTTATTGGTGTTTTAGCCTTTGGGGGACCTCCTACAATAAATTTGGAGCTGTTTGGTGGACTTTTGAAAATCAAATATTTTTTTCTTTTTTTAAAAAAATTTCGGTGAAAAAACTCGAATTGTCGAATCTGATTTAAACTTGATTTGAGTTTTCAGGTTGATCAAATTCACCTGGATTTAAAAGATTCACATTTTTTAGTATGTATTGATTGGTAATTTTTTTTTTGAATTTCAAATTAATGGGAGTTTATAAGAGTTTTTATAGACTCTTATAAACTCTAAATTCAACCCGTTATAAATATGCCCCTAGGTGTTCACTTTAAGGGGCCGATTCACTCAGCTCGAGTGAAGGGTTCGAATGAAAAATACTTCGAATTTCGAAGTATTTTTTGGGTACTTCGACCATCGAATTGGTTAAATTCGTTCGAATTCGATCGAAGTCGAACGAAATCGAACGATTCGAAGTAAAAATCGTTCGACTATTCGACCATTCGATAGTCGAAGTACTTGCCCTTTAAAAAAAACTCCGACCCCCTACTTCGGCAGATAAAACCTACCGAAGTCAATGTTAGCCTATGGGGAAGGTCCCCATAGGCTTGCTAACCTTTTTTTGATCGAAGGATTTTCCTTCGATCGTTTGATTAAAATCCTTCGAATCGTTCGATTCGAAGGATTTGCGCTAAATCCTTCGACTTCGATATTCGAAGTCGAAGGATTTCAATTCGAGGGTCGAATTTCGAAGTATTTTTAACTTCGAAATTCGACCCTAAGTGAATCTGCCCCTAAGGGGTTTTTTTTTTATTAAAGTCCAATGTTATCTGGTTGGAGTTTTAAAGGGGAATACACAAATGTTTTTGAGAAAAAAAACCCTCAACTTTTTGTGATTTATTAAACCCCAAGCCTGCTAAACATCCGTATAAAAAGTACTCCATCTCAAACCTGCTGAGGTTATGTAGAAGTCAAAGGCAGATGTCTAGTGATGGGCGAATTTATTCGCCAGGCGCGAATTCGCGATGAATTTGCGCAATTCGCCACCAGCGAATAAATTTGTGAAACGCCTGCGAAAATTCGCGGGAAAAATTCGCCGGCGTCAAAAATATTTTTTCCGAAAAATGGACGCCAGCGTCAAAAACGGGAGCCGGCATCAAAAACGGGCGCTGGCGTCAAAGACGAGACGCCGGCACCATTTCGCGAATTTTTCACCGTTTTGCGAATTTCGGGAATTTTTCGGCGAAGCAACACGGTGCAAATTCGCCCATCACTACAGATGTCCCGTTTGCAATTGGAATAAATCCTGATCTGTGCTGTGTTTCGTACAATAATCCAATTTAGTTGTAGTTTTCAGGCGATAATCAAATAAAATCTGTGTTTTTGGGCACCAAATCAGAAAACATTGTACTATTCCAATTTTTTCACAATTTTATTGCATCTTTTCCCAAACCAAATTTTTTCAAGTACATTTATTGAAAAATGTGGATGGGAGTTTGGTCAAAGTGATTATAAGAAAATAGTGAGAACTTTTTTAGGTTTTAGCAAATACATGTAGCTAGTTACACATGTAAATGCATGTCTACAAACTGTAAATATGAACCATACATGCTTTCAAGGTTTATAACAATATGAGGAATGGCGATATGGGTAAAACTGTAGAAATTGCCATAGGCCATCTCAGGTAACAGAGAAAGATAAGAAAGTGTAAAATGTCAGTGCCTGCACAACCAACATCACCAAGCAGCACACTTCTCATTAGAATTCCAGTCTGAGAGAGTCGCACAAGAACTGCAATAAAAATGTCAGAAATCAGCTGCAGAGCATCTCACTTTGGAAGATATCAGTGCGTAAGGAAACACTTTGCACAAACAGAAAAAGTCAAACACCCCAAAGTAATCAAAACTAACAGTTGGAGATTACTAGCAAAAGTGGCTTTTCTGCTTGAGGTGAAAGATAAAAAAGCCATCAGGTTGGTCAATGAAATGGTGACCACTCAAGACTCACCCCACCGCATCGATCTCTCCAATTAGCTCTATAAGCTCCGTGTGCTCAGCCACCAGCGGTCCAACTGTTATCGATCCAAAGAAGTAGTTCAGACGGCACTACGGTTACATATAAAAGGTTTATTGTATCATGGGTAACAATATCGCGATATTGTTACCCATGATACAATAAACCTCTTTATAATTATCCGGAGTGCCGCCTAAACTACTTCTTTGCATTTATCAGGTTGGCTTTGGAAAGAAAGACAACAGCGACAATATACTGACAGAAATCACTTGATGAGTGTTTTGGGGTGTTTTGGTGTGAATTAAGTATCTGTGATGAGGTATTGTTCTAATGTGCTCCATGAATCATTAATATGCTGGTGATTTAAATTGGTCCAAAAGGATCAGCGCAGCTCCTATAGCGGCAAATTCACTAAAGAGCGAAGCGGCTAACGCTAGTGCAAATTCGCCAGCAAGACGTCATTTTGTTACTTCGCCGATTTACTAACGGGTGCTGGCGTAAATTTGCTAGCGAAGTGGACCTACTCTAGCGCTACTTCACACCCTTACGCCAGACAAAGTTGCACTATGGCGAATGGGACATAACTACGCTAATTCACTAACTTGCACATTTTACTGAACGTTACCTCTTGCGCCAGACTTGCCTTCGCCACCTCAGACCAGTCGAAGTGCAATAGAGTAGATAGGGATTGCTTCAAAAAAAGTTGAAATTTTTTTTAAGTCCCAAAAAACGCTTGCGTCTTTTCCTTTTTTAAGGGTGATAGGCTGAAAAAGATTGTAAATTTTTTTGGGGTACCCTCCTTCCCCCCTACATTTCCTAACATATGGCACCTAAACTATACACTGGGCACATGTGTAGGGCAATATAACTACTCTATGTTATGTAATGTATTTGTTGCTACATATACGTCCATTGTACTTTAACTTGGCGCCGTATGCAAATAAGCATCGCTGGCGTAACTTCGCTTTCCTTGATGAATTAACGCTAGCGCAACTTCGCTACTGTTCGCCTCCCTGAGCGCAACTTCGGATTTTATTGAATTAGTGTGCCCTGGCGAAACTTCGCCTGGTGAAGTGCGGCGAAGTGCAGCGAAGCCTGCGCTAGCCCAACTCTGCAGGTTAGTGAATTTTCCCGATAGACTTCTGTTAGTAAATGAGCCTATTAGAGGTTTCATAAAATAATTTGTGTGAGTTATTTGAATTCACATTTTTTTGCAACCACATTTTTGATATTTTCATGCTATAACAACATGTTGTTGTTCTTTCCTAGTGAAGAATTCAGATATGGACCCTATGCTTCAATGTAAAGACGAAGCAAATTTGTTAGACCTTGAAACACAGCCTATGGCAAATGTTGTCGTTAACAGCTTATTTTAACTCTATGAATTAGAAAGGGAGTTGCGCTGTGTAAAATTGGTATTATTTATTAGTTGTATGTGATTATAAAAATAATGTATTAAACTTCATTTCATTCAAATGGATTCCTGTAGAGGTGATAATAATGCATTTGCAGCAATGTCACATCAGTCTTACCTCCAGTGTAATGGCTTTGGAATAGCATTAATCATGATGTACTCATACTGATACAAAGTGTGATAATAAGATTTTTTAACAGTAAATCATCACAAGAACTATTTCGCGGATCTTCAAGCATCACTAACGACTGCCTTTGTTTGAAAGATGTAAATAGATGCACAATAACTATATGCAAGGGTGGATTTAGGGCAGGCAGAGAGTCAACACACTTGGGAGGTTATTTATTAAAGTCCAAATGCCAAAAACTAAAATAAAATAATTTTTTTTACCACAAAATCTAAATTTTTAGTGGAAAAACAACTCAATCCAGGATTTGGTTCTGCATTCGGTCAGGATTCGGCCTTTTTCAGCAGGATTCAGATTCAGCCGAATCCTTCTGCCGGGCAGAACGGAATCCGAATCTTAATTTGCATATGCAAATTAGGGGTGGGGAGGTAAATCGCATGACTTTTTGTCACAAAACAAGGAAGTAAAAAATGTTTGCCCCTTCCCACCCCTAATTTGCATATGCAAATGATGATTTGGTTCGGTATTCAGCTGAATCTTTCGCCAAGGATTCAGGGGTTCGGCCGAATCCAAAAAAGTGGATTTGGTGCATCCCTAATTTTTTTTAGATATATTACACCCAAAGGATGCAAAAAGTCCAAATCTGAAAATCCACCATCTCAGACCTGCCGAGGTTGTATATAAGTAGATGGGAGAGGTCCCTATCTTCTTAGTGTGACTTGTGCCGAAAGCAATGTAAAATAACAGTGGCAAAACTGGAGTTTGCATGGTGTAAAATAAAACGCTCCTTGATAAATTCACTTACTTACTCACTCACTCACTTACTCAATTTACTTTACACAGTTTTTTGCACTGTTTTTTTTTTACGCCAAATTTTATTTTACACAGCCAAATAAATATGCCCCCCCAATGTAATTGGTTACTATGGAGTACTAGACCTGGTTCATGACTTTGTAGGCTCAGTTGTCAATGTGCTAGTGCTAAGTATGCCAATCATTGCAAAAATGTAGTCATTAGTCCATATCGCGTTTGTGATGTGCAGGTCGACCCGATATCTGCGGGTTTATAAGTGGATTGGGCGGGTTTGGACTGACTACCACACACTATTTGCGGGTCACAGGCAAACTTACTGTCCCAACTTCAGCTTTGTGCACAGATAGGGTCCGATTTATCAAGGGTCGACTTTTGAGTTTGTAAAAACTCCCATGAACTTTCATGAATTTGAAATTAAAAAAAAACGACAAATAGTTTTTAAAAAAAAAATCGAATTTTTCAAATTCGGTGAATGGGATCGACCCGCAAACTCGAATCGAATTTGAATCAAATTCGATTCAAGTTTTTTCACCAAAAAACCTCGATTTTCAGGATGCCTCCAAACAACTCCAAATTGATTCCAGGACATTTTCACTTGGACCCTTGATAAATTGGACCCTTAAAGTGCTCTTCCCTTACAGTGCTTATCAAACAGGGCTCAGAGTAGCACATAGCCTCAGCAAGCATTAACTACAGGGATCCAGAGTGCTATGTGTTGTGTGTGTCATGAATAAATAGCAAAGATGCATGAGGTGGTGCCCACATTCCCTCTCTGTTCCAACTTTTCTAATGAAACACTGAACAAAATTAAAGACAAGCTTTACAGATAAATATGCCCTGATGACTTTTATTGCATTATACTTTTATAACATTACCACTAGGGGGTTATTTATTAAAGTCCGAATGACAAAAATCCCAAAATTTTTTGTTTTTTTTTCATATAAAATCCGAATTTTTAATGGAAAAAAACTTTTTCGGGATTTATTATACCATGAGGATGAAAAGGCAGAAATCTGAGACCTGCCGAGGTTGTATATAAGTCAATGGGTGAGGTCCCAAAGATATACTGGTCTGCGCTGAGTTTCATGCAAAAATCCAAAGATTTTGTGGTTTTCAGGCAAAGGTTTTTTACCTAACTGGAAATTTTCGAGAAAATGCATTGATAAATAAGGGGAAATAATCTGTGCAGATTTGGTTGGAGTATATTTCAGAAACAAATGAGATAAATTCAGACTTTGATAAATAACCCCCCCCTAGTGTTACTGAAAATGAAAAGATATTTATGGCTCATACATTTCAAGCGATGCATTTCCAATTGGATACACCAGACAATAGAACAATTCTCTTATGTGCATTTCTGGTATGCATTAACCTCTAATAGCAACTGTAACCCCCCGCTGTTATCACCAGGGATGCTAGGGAGATTCAGATTCCCTCTTCTTAAAATAAAGTATTCTCTACACGGAAGGTTTCTTTTCCATTTATTTTAGATTATCATGTATGAGCGCACTTTATGTGAAGTATTCATATGTATATATCTGTATCTATCAATCTATGTATATATTTGCCCCAAATAATATTTATTTGATAATGGATTTATCAAATAACCCTAGCCCTAACTTTTTATTAAAAGTTTTCGTTAAAAGAAGATTTATTTGTTGACATTGATGGGCAGAGAAAAATCTTATTCTGTTATAATGGGAATCACATAGGCTGGTTACTGATCCCTCTAGATTTCTAGTTTGTGTAATGAGCGTATATACTGTATTTTACAAAGGGGTTACTGTACCCTGATTGCAAATATGGCATGAAGATATCATTAGTTACCAATAAATTCCAAGACCGTGTAAGGCACAATGTTTTGGAACTGTCAGAGTCAGACATTGGCCTGCGTATTGCTCTGATGAACCAATGGAGGCTTTTGGAGCTCTTAGTTACTATTAATCCCAATAAACATGTACTACCTCCTCTGTCTTCCCAGTCTCCAACTCTGATGTTCCTAAGAGCAGGTTCCAGTAATCAAGGGACTACTTAAAGAAGCAGTATGTCCTTTGTCATGAGTCAAATGAAAAAAAGTTGTTTTATTCAACAAAAAAGGAACATTTCAAACGGTAGCCTAAAACGTTTCATGCCTGGTGCCCACAAGGCACAAAACACATAAGGCTACCCGTTGAGATGTTTATTTTTTGTTGAATAAAACAACTTTTTTATTGCATTAAGTTCTTGGAATGAAGTACAGTCTGAGCCAGCCCATAACTAAATATATATCTACCTTACAAGGACCAAACATGGCGTATCTTCAATTTCCCTGTCTGAATTTGAGGGAAGGCGATGCAGAGAAACTGTAATGGAGTGAAATGGAGATGAAGAGGGGGAACAAAGGCGGAATATGGACAGTCGAAGGTAGAGGAGAGGATGGGAAGGGGATCAGAAGCCTATACACAAAGGACGCACATTATTTACAGCAAAAGGCCCCCAGAAATTAGAGTATATTAAAAGGGATTATTTACTGAATATTTATCATAATTTTCTGAAAAATACTCTGTACAGATTTTTTCCCCTATATTTATCAATACATTTTCCCCAAAAAACTCGATAAAATCATGAAAAAGTTTGAATCGTACAAATTTTTGGGGTTTGACACCCAAACATTTTTTTGCAGATTATTGTCCGAAAACCACAAAATCTTCGGATTATTGCATGAAACCCAACGCAGATCAGGATATCTTTGGGACTTCTCCCATTGACTTCTACATGAAGTCGGCAGGTCTGACTACTTTTTTATTTGTACTTTTAACACCTTCGGGGTTTAATAAATTCCAAAAAATTAATATTCTTTTACACTAAAAATTCGGATTTTATAGTAAAAAAAACCCAACGCAGATCAGGATATCTTTGGGACTTCTCCCATTGACTTCTACATGAACTCGGCAGGTCTGAGTACTTCTTTATTTGTACTTTTAACACCTTCAGGGTTTAATAAATTCCAAAAAATTAATATTCTTTTACACTAAAAATTCGGATTTTATAGTAAAAAAAAAAATAAAATCTTTCAAGTTTTTGGCATTCGGACTTTAATAAATAACCCCCTAAAAGTCACCATGGAGTTACATAACCTGTATAAAAGCACTTGGTTTGTCATTATAATTTTATATGGTTTTATAACTGCTTGTTCACTTCTAATATCTTTATATATATATATATATATATATATATATATATATAATATATATATATATATATGTTTTTGAATGTGTGTTACACTACTGAACAATTTCCAAACCAGATATTGCATTCCAAACACAGTTCAAAAGACTTCTGCGCAACAATTACAAATCAATCTATATGAAAATTTCTCACTACATCCCAACTCCCATAACACAAGATATTTCATTTTACCCTAATGCTTAGAATATAATATGACATATCTAGTTTAGAATAGTAATGAGATGATTTGGATGGAACCCTAACAAATGGAATAGGTATTTTCAATGTTATTCTTACACTGCAATTTTCCTTAACATTCTTTGGAAATGGAATCCGTGAGTAAATGTTTCACACCCGGGTTGATTGAATATTTGGATTTGTCATTTAAGAGGAACAAGGAATTCTATGTGCAACTATATTATGTATTGAATTTTCTGCAGGAGATCTTTAGCTTTCTGTGAACTTACCATCTCACCGGGGACTTGTGATTGATGATATGGAGTGACAAGGGGTCACAAATCTCCATCACAACATTTCAGGCTCAATATCGGGACTTGTAGAATAGATGAATGGGGCTAAATAACAAGTGATGTGACAGATACACTATTGTTTCTCAGTTAAGACTAATGGGTCTGGATTCATATGGTTCTGATTTCCTTTAAATGCAAACATAAAGGCCAATCTTCAAAGAAATATTTAGTTAGAGAGCTATAATTATGAAACAGGGGAATGTAGTACCAGACTATGGGCTTTATGGTCATGTAAGTGAAATATATAGTATATTGGGTCAACTCAAGTTGGGTGGGTGTTGAAACCCAATTTACAATCAGGGTGTTTTTGATATGGTTCTTTGTAGTATACTCATGTACAATGTTCCCTCAGGCCTGAGTTTCATTGTACTCTATGGGGAAGATTCACTAAAAATAGTTTTTCAATTTTGTCACCATGTTGTGTTTTTCCATCAACTTATTGATGATTGTTCTACTATGGGGCAGATTTAGCAAGGGTCGAATTTCAAATTTGAAAAACTTCGAAATTCAAATTCAAAAATACCAACCGAAATTAAATTTTTTTTTTGTTTTTTTTTTGACCAAATAGGACCGTCTTTGATTGAATAGGTACATTTTCGATCAAATTCAAATTTTAGAATCAAAGTAATATCGTATTTGAATCGTACAATTCAAATTTGTTCTGCAAAAAAAACTTTGATTTTCCAAAGTTCACCAATTGACTCCAAATAGATTCTAGGAGGTCCCCCATAGGCTAAAACAGCAATTCGGCAGGTTTCAGATAGCGAATGGTTGAATTTGAATTTTTAAAGAGACAGTACATAATAACATTTGAAATTCGAATTTTCAGGGGGGTTTTCTAATCAAATTTGGACTATTCCCTAGTTGAAGTACACAAAAATTTGCTTGAAATTCAAATTTTCACTTATCTGTTTCATTTGGTTTTCTTTTTACACAGGGAATCTTGGCAGTCCTGTTGATGGCACCAAGCACACACTCTTGTAGCCTTCTGCATCTCTCGTACAGGTAACATGAGAATGATTAAGGTTACAGAGAATAAGACTTGTCTTGACTGAGACCTTGTTGCCTTGACATGCTGCAATGACATTTACTTCAGAAGAAGTCAAGAATCATTCATCACCTCCTATATCTGAAACACTCTGAGTTGACTTTAAAAAAACATAATAGAATATAGTCACCCAGACTGTTATAAGCTGCCATGCAATCAAAACTTGCTCAGTTAGCATAATAGAGCCTTACTGTATATCAGCAACATTTAGGGAACAATGGTATTTATTGTACACTTAAAGGGCGTGATCATTTTATAATTCATACTACAGGTATGGTATCCATTATCCAGAAACCCGTTATCCAGAATTACGGAATGGCTCTTTCCTGTAGACTCCAATTTATCCATATATTCCAAACTTTTAAAAATGATTTCCTTTTTCTGTGTTATAATAAAACAGTACGTTTTACTTGATCCCAACTAAGATATAATTAATCCTTATTGGAAGCAGAACCAACCTGTTGGGTTTATTTACTTTTTACAAGATTTTCTAGCAGACTTAAGGAATGAAGATCCAAATTACAGAAAGATAACCCCAGGTCCTGAGCATTCTGGATAACAGGTCCCATACCTGTACTACCGTCTGTGAAATACACTTTTCATTTAAGCATTCCCAACATGTATGGTCTCTATAATCAATTAACAATACTCCAATAATCCAATTCAAGATTTTTTTGCTCTGTATATTGTATAACCATGGACAGCACTAAACAAGCAAACACAGTTTGTGCCAAATATGAGGTCATTTTATAATTCTCTTAAGATATTGTATAGACAGTTGTATTCTGACAAATTCCAGAACTGTGTGCCATAACGTGTTGCTGAATATCCTTGAATACTAACTGTGGACCTTATTGCAATGAGTCCCTGCACAGTGGTCCATCAATTTAAATAAGAAGACAGGAGCAGTAGCATATACATGTAGCGCTATAGTAAACTGACTTTGCTGTAGTCAGATTTAGTTACTTTCCATGTGGGATAATACCCAAATGAGGCCCTCTCTCTCAGGGGTAAGCCCTCGCAAGGGGGTGGAGGCAGGGTGTAGTGCAACTGTAACCAGGTGCAATAGCACAAACAATGGGCGCCAGTAGTTCTTTAATGCTGAACCAGAACTGAATATTTATTCAACAATATAGCACATATCCACAATGGAGAAAATAACAATCAGAAAGCATAAAGGTAGCATATACTCACAGTACCAATATAGGCTGAATCCCTACAGGCCAGGGAATACACAGCAGAGAGAGAGTTGCAGCTTATGAGAGGTATTGCCCAGTTTTCAGGATCTCTTTGAGTGGCAGTCTAGGGGAATTCCTATTATCCCTAGTCTCAACACTTTGGTCCCTACTCTGGGTCAGTAATACCCTGGGATCTTAATTCCTCTAATATCCTTATCGGAGCCTTGAGCTGCTCAACTATATAACCTCTCTATCACTCCTAGAGTGATCTATAGAAGAGTATGCTATCACTTTACTAGGGACAATGCTTCTAGGATCACACTACCCATTCCCTTCCAGTCTGCTTGTTTGGGCTAAAGTAATGGACCCAGAGCACATGGTTCCCAAGACCTTTATACTCTGACACAGTGCCATCTTGTGTACACTGTGAGAACTACAGGGGTTACATAAGCACAAGGTCCCCATAAGGACCCACTTAGGCGTCCATATTACTAGGGATATGCCTGTCAATAATATGTAAGGGTGTCTACATTTTCACATCTCTACATTCATATATACATGTGTATTCCTACATTGTCAGCCACATGCAATGCCACTTTAACAACTTATAACCCAACAGTTTTGCAGTGATTCAGACCTGGAATAAAAGTTTTGCAGAGATCCTGATGGAGTTCTCCTTCCTTTATTATTTTGATTTACATTTACACCAACAGTCATGTACGGTAGACTGAACAATTGACAATGAGGCTTGTGGTACAATTATGCTTGGGCCATGTTCTCACACCTCAATGAGTTTCGCCACCAGCCTGAAAATGCATAATAATGATTGGATAAGTGGGACTGTGTTACCTTAATGTTTAAAATATAGGGTGTTCCCTATTTAAGAAGCCAATTAGAGAAAGGTGAAACCATTCCAAGATTACTTGCTTTAGTCTTATCACTACCTGCTACTGTAGATCATGACCCGGACAAATGAATACATTCCCTGAGGTGTTCCTAAATGGTTTTCTCTAAATGACTTCTGAAAATTACCAAGCTACTGTACATATAGCATTGTGTCCATTTCCTCTGAAAAATTGCCCAGAGTTTATTTGTTTGTTTGTTTTTTTCATTGATTTTGTCAATAAATGGAGACTTCAAACAAATTGGTATGGCTCTGAATGCATGCCTTTCACGACAAACATACTTTCTGAGATGTCATTAAGTAATATTGTTAATCTGCAGCCTTGTTACATAGCCTTCTGCTTTAATAAAGTTATAAAACCATTACTCCGTTTCCTGCTGACACTCCCAATTTTTTTTATTACTTTGTCTCCTTTTGCACTCAACTAATGAGAAATATGATCTAACAAGGCTTTGGGTCAATCTTTATGTGTGTCCCTGTCTACCATTTAGATGTTAATTGAATGTAATCAAATCTCCTTGAAACATTATTAGAAGAGAGAAAACTCTTTTATGTTTCTTTGGTGTCCAGCAGATATTTCTGATAGATTGATTGGTGGGTGGATGGGATACTGTAGATAGATGATAGATGAGAGAGAGAGAGAGAGAGAGAGAGAGAGAGAGAGAGAGAGAAGAGAGAGAGAGAGAGAGAGAGAGAGAGAGAGAGAGGAGTGTGAGAGGAGAGAGAGAGAGAGAGAGAGAGAGAGAGAGAGAGAGAGAGAGAGAGAGAGAGAGAGATGTGACTTAAAGGAGAAGTTTTGGTTGGAAATTGGTGGTATATACAGCTCCTGATCCTTTTTTGGACAGGTCAATTGACATAAAAGCACAGAATAAATGAAAGAATAACCATTAACCATTAAACCAAGAGAGCTGAAAATCAGGAAGTAGTGTTCTGGCTATTATGTTACACATCCAGTCACTCCAGCCTTTATACATTACATTTTTGCCTAACTAACTATATTAGATACATGTTTTATTTTGCAAAGCCTATCTATTTACCCAGTTTTTATTTTTCTTTAACTCTCCCCTCCCCTCATCCTTCTGCTGAGCCAAAGTCACTGCTAGGCGCTGCTTGCACAACTCTTCTGCTGGACTGGTACGGGGGAGCGTGATGTCTATTGATGGGCGAATAAATCTGCCTGGCACAAATTTGCGCGAATTTCCATGTTTTGCAATGGGCGAATAAATTTATGAATTCGCCGGAGAAAATTCGCCGGCATCAGTTTCCGATTTTCACAATTTTTTTGGTTAAAACCTTAAAATTTCACGATTTTTTGTGAAATCCTTCAAATTTCAAGATTTTTTAGAGTAAAACCTTCAAAATGCACAATTTTTTTGTGAAAACATCCGACTTTCACGATTTTTTCATGAAAACGTTCGGATTTTGCAGGAAACTCGCAAATTTTTTGGCGAAGCGAAACAGAAGAAATTCGCCAATCACTAGTGATGTCTCTTCCTTCACCCACTTAGACAAAGAGCGCCAGGCAGAACAGTGTGGGAGCTGCAGCCCCCATCATCTAAGCGGGACAACCCCCTTGCCCACTCAAAGAGCATACTGTGTGTTGTGTCATGAGCAATGTGGGGCACATTATATCATATTGTTATTGTTTTACTATGTTCACTGTTTGTAAAGATATTATCACTAGAGATGGCGCGAACTGTTAGCCGGCGAACTTGTTCGCTGCGAACATCGGGTGTTCGCGCTCGCCGGAAGTTCGCGAACGTCGCGCGACGTTCGCCATTTTGGGTTCGCCATTGTTGGCGCTTTTTTTTGCCCTCTCACCCCAGACCAGCAGGTACATGGCAGCCAATCAGGAAGCTCTCCCCTGGACCACTCCCCTTCCCTATAAAAACCGAAGCCCTGCAGCGTTTTTTTCACTCTGCCTGTGTGTGCTGAAGAGATAGTGTAGGGAGAGAACTGCTGCCTGTTAGTGATTTCAGGGACAGTTGAAAGTTTGCTGGCTAGTAATCGTTTTGATACTGCTCTGTTATTGGAGGGACAGAAGCCTGCAGGGGTTTGAGGGACATTTAAGCTTAGGTAGCTTTGCTGGCTAGTAATCTACCTTCTACTGCAGTGCTCTGTATGTAGCTGCAGTGGGCAGCTGTCCTGCTTCTGATCTCATCTGCTGACTGCTGCAATAACAGTAGTCCTTGTAAGGACTGCTTTTATTTATTTTTTGTTGTTTTACTACTACTGCTACTACTACTACTACTACTACTATAAGAGCCCAGTGCTATTAGTCTAGCAGTGTTGGGGAGTGGGACTGGTGTGCTAATCTGCTGCTCCTAGTAGTTCAGCAGCACCAACTGTAATTTTTTTTTTTCAATATTCATTTTTTTTTTATTTTACTTTTTTTTATTTTACTACCGCTGTAGTAGTGTATAAGTTGACCTTTTAGGCATTATTTGCCCTGTAGGCATTTTTTGCCCAGTGTGTTATTCAACCAACAGCCATCTAGCTGTGTGACCTTGTTCACATTCTGTCTAAATATCCATAATATTACTGTCTCCAGAAAAAACACCGGAGTGACTTTTTTCAAGCAGCCATAATAAATTTTACGTAATCCGTATCCATCGCTGTAGTAGTGTATAAGTTGACCTTTTAGGCATTATTTGCCCTGTAGGCATTTTTTGCCCAGTGTGTTATTCAACCAACAGCCATCTAGCTGTGTGACCTTGTTCACATTCTGTCTAAATATCCATAATATTACCGTCTCCAGAAAAAACACCGGAGTGACTTTTTTCAAGCAGCCATAATATATTTTACGTAATCCGTATCCACCGCTGTAGTAGTGTATACGTTGATCTTGTGGGCATTATTTGCACAGTGTTTTCTTCAAACCGCCATCTACAGATGAAGCCACTTGGATTTGTGAGTTAAATGCGTCATGACTCAGGGGTAATTGAAGAAACTGTGTTATCTTAAGTCATCTTAATTCATTTAATGCATTTAACCTTTCCATTAGCATACCAAAGCTCCATTGTTCACAATGGTGAATGCTTTAATTAGATGGGATGTTGTGACACAGTTTTATGTGTTAAATGAGATAAATGGGATATCTGTGTTTAGTTATTCTGTGTCAAACAGACAAACCAAAGTGGCTGCATCTGTAGCTGTGTGAGCTTGTTCACATTTTGTCTAAATATTGATAATATTATCGTCTCTAGAAAAACCACTTGAGTTACTTTTTTGTCAAGCAGCATTCTTATATTTTACGTAATCCGTATCCACCGCTGTGTATACGTTGACCTTGTAGGCATTATTTGCACAGTGTTTTCTTCAAACCGCCATCTAGCTGTGTGAGCTTGTTCACATTTTGTCTAAATATTGATAATATTATCGTCTCTAGAAAAACCACTTGAGTTACTTTTTTTCAAGCAGCATTCTTATATTTTACGTAATCCGTATCCACCGCTGTGTATACGTTGACCTTGTAGGCATTATTTGCACAGTGTTTTCTTCAAACCGCCATCTAGCTGTGTGAGCTTGTTCACATTTTGTCTAAATATTGATAATATTATCGTCTCTAGAAAAACCACTTGAGTTACTTTTTTTCAAGCAGCATTCTTATATTTTACGTAATCCGTATCCACCGCTGTGTATACGTTGACCTTGTAGGCATTATTTGCACAGTGTTTTCTTCAAACCGCCATCTAGCTGTGTGAGCTTGTTCACATTTTGTCTAAATATTGATAATATTATCGTCTCTAGAAAAACCACTTGAGTTACTTTTTTTCAAGCAGCATTCTTATATTTTACGTAATCCGTATCCACCGCTGTGTATACGTTGACCTTGTAGGCATTATTTGCACAGTGTTTTCTTCAAACCGCCATCTAGCTGACATTCAGCAGCGCTACAACATGCCAGTCAGGCGTTTGATTTCTGACAGCCAGACTCGCTGGAATTCAACGCTCCTTATGTTGGAACGTCTGCTGCAACAACAAAGGGCCGTCAACGAGTACCTTTTTGAACTGGGTGGTAGGACTGGATCTGCAGAGCTGGGGATTTTTTTCCCCCGTTACTGGGTGCTTATGCGCGATGCCTGCAGGCTCATGCGACCTTTTGAAGAGGTGACAAATATGGTCAGTCGCACCGAAGGCACCATCAGCGACCTAATACCCTTCGCTTTCTTCCTGGAGCGTGCCGTGCGACGAGTGACAGATGAGGCTGTAGACCAGCGTGACGAGGAGCTGGAAGCGCACGATTTATGGTCGGAATCACCAGAACGAACCCAGGCACCTGCTGCAACGCAGGGAGAGGTGCCAGAAGTGGAGTCAGAGGAGGAAGGTGGCTTTGTGGAGGAGGAGGAGGAGGACCAACAGGAGCAGGCTTCCCAGGGGGCTAGTGGTGACCTTTTGGGGACCCCTGGTCTTGTACGTGGCTGGGGGGAGGAGACCGTGGATGATGCAGTCCTTGATAATGAGGAAGCGGAGATGGATAGCTCTGCATCCAACCTTGTGAGAATGGGGTCTTTCATGCTGTCATGCCTGTTGAAGGACCCCCGTATCAAGAGGCTTAAGGAGAAGGACCTGTACTGGGTCGCAACGCTACTAGACCCTCGGTACAAGCATAAAGTGGCAGAAATGTTACCAACATACCACAAGTCCGAAAAGATGCGGCATTTACAAACCAGCCTGCAAAACATGTTGTACAATGCTTTTAAGGGTGATGTCACTTCAGGAACTCATCAACATTCCAGGGGCAGAGGTGCCAGTAATCCTGCCACGAGCACACCTGCAAGGACAAAGCCCTTTGGCCGGTCTGTAACATCAGACATGCAAATGTTTTTCTGTCCAAGGCAGCGCCACAACCCTTCTGGATCCACCCTCAAAGAACGCCTCGACCGGCAGGTAGCGGACTACCTGGCATTAACTGCAGATATCGACACTCTGAGGAGCGATGAACCCCTGGACTACTGGGTGCGCAGGCTTGATCTGTGGCCAGAGCTGTCACAATTTGCCATGAACCTCTTGTCTTGCCCAGCCTCAAGTGTGCTCTCAGAAAGGACCTTCAGTGCAGCAGGAGGGATTGTAACTGAGAAGAGAACTCGCCTAGGTCACAAAAGTGTCGATTACCTGACCTTTATTAAAATGAATGAGGGGTGGATCTCGGAGGGTTACTGTACGCCGGAAGACTTGTTCTGACTTCTATGCAGCTGTCCTTCTCTTCAAGCCTCATGACTCCACACACAGCTGTCCTTTAGCGTCCTCCTCCCTCCGCCACCGTTACAAACTAGGGTGCAAACCCTACTGGTTTAATTTTTTCTGGCCTCTGTGCTTCAGTGGCTGCAACCAAAAAAACTGGGCAAACAATGTCTACAAGGTCAACGTATGGCGAAAAATGACTATTTTCAGCATTTATATGGCATATTTTTTCTGGCAACTGTGCTTCAGTGGCTGCGTCCAAAAAAATGCATATTTTCTGCATTTATATGGCATAATTTTTCTGGCCTCTGTGCTTCAGTGGCTGCAACCAAAAAAATGCATATTTTCTGCATTTATATGGCATAATTTTTCTGGCCTCTGTGCTTCAGTGGCTGCAACCAAAAAAATGCATATTTTGTCCATTTATATGGCATAATTTTTCTAGCCTCTGTGCTTCAGTGGCTGCAACCAAAAAAATGCATATTTTCTCCATTTATATGGCATAATTTTTCTGGCCTCTGTGCTTCAGTGGCTGCAACCAAAAAAATTTATATTTTCAGCATTTATATGGCATAATTTTTCTGTCAACTGTGCTTCAGTGGCTGCGACCAAAAAAATGCATATTTTCTGCATTTATATGGCATAATTTTTCTGGCCTCTGTGCTTCAGTTGCTGCAACCAAAAAAATTTATATTTTCAGCATTTATATGGCATAATTTTTCTGGCAACTGTGCTTCAGTGGCTGCGACCAAAAAAATGACTATTTTCAGCATTTATATGGCATATTTTTTCTGGCCTCTGTGCTTCAGTGGCTGCGACCAAAAAAACTGGGCAAACAATGCCTACAAGGTCAACGACGTTGCGCAAGTTCGCGAATATGTTCGCAAACTTTTTTTCCGACGTTCGCTACATCCCTAATTATCACAGTTGAAAGTTTTGATCCTTGCAGTATTATTATATGGATAAAAAATGGTTCTCACATGTCCAATGCTC
The DNA here is from genome assembly GCA_038501925.1 of Xenopus petersii. Taxonomy (NCBI): domain Eukaryota; kingdom Metazoa; phylum Chordata; class Amphibia; order Anura; family Pipidae; genus Xenopus; species Xenopus petersii. Next base: position 132,092,214 of record CM076679.1, read on the forward strand.
TTGCAGTGGCCGGAATTGGTTTTTGGCTTGGTCTGAAATGGTTATATTAAAAAATGGTTAATTCAGTTAAATAAATATGTGTGCAAGGATTACTGAATAAAACATGATAATAAAGCTGTGACAGACCTTCATCCACAATTGAACCTCGGATTCATTGGGTTTTTGTTGGAAAGGAAAGGGCGACATTGGTGATTTATTCCCTGCAGTCACAATAAGTAAATATAATACACAAAAGCCATGAATATCTTGTAAATTATATCCTTATAAACAGTGAGTTCTGATGTCATCACTTATAAATGGTGAGTTGTGATGTAATTTCTGTCACATGACTCACTGAAATTTGTGTATTATAATAAATAAAGTACCCCCAGTTGTAAATGATGAGGATATTAGAAATGACCTCGGAGTTCCATGACCTGGACCTTCGGCCTTGTACTTTTATATGGTCATGAAACTCCTCGGTAACTTATAATATCCTTATATTTTACAAGAGGGGGTACTTAATTCACTATATATTTATGGTATGTATCAGTCTATCTATCTACCAATCTATCTTATATAATGACATATTCTAGAACAAGGCAAATGTGGACACTATTCAGCACAGCCCATGCATTTATTAGCCGCATAACCAGAACTATGGGCCATCTATGTCGGCTTTTAGAATGGCAGGGAGTATAGATGGGCGAATCAATACCACAGTATATTGAGTAACAATCACCCTGTGAAAAGAAGTTCATTAACATAAGCCCTTGTTTTCTTTACCACTTAGCACTTGAATGCAACTGTATTTTGCATTTATTTCTATTTCATAAATTGTATTGACTCCTGCTTGTTTAATTCATGTAGCAGCTCCAATAAATAAATAAATATATTTATGGTATGAATCAGTCTATTTATCTATTTATCTCTCTCTATCTATCTGTCTATTTTATATAATGGCACGTCCAAATACAAAACAAAAGTGAACGCTATTCAATTAGTGAATAGCCAAATAACCTGAACTATGGGCCATTTATGTTGGCCCATAGTTCAGGAAAAGCATAATTTTTTCTGATTTTTTTTAATTAAAAAAGTCAGACCAAACTAGAATCCATGATGTTTGTTTATTAATTTAAAAAAAAACAAGAAAAAATGTAATCAAGTAAAAACTCAGATTGTCGCACAAAAACCCAAATTTTCAAGTTTGACGCTCAAAAACCACAAAAAATTTACTTTTACATGACTTCGGCATGGAGGATTTTCAGATTTGGACTTGGAACAGATTTGGGGCATAATAAATAGCAAAAAAATTGCAACCTTTTTTGTATCGTAACTTTTTTGGGTTTTTGGCATCAAAACAGCATCAGTGCAGCGCAAAAGTCATGCCTTATAAATAACCCCCAGAAAATCAATGTTTATCATATAGTCTTTAAGTCTGTATTTTAGTTTAACTTTGTTCATTCATTCCTTGCTGATACCGGTAATAATTATATTTAATTAGAGCGACCAAAGAAATACTTTGGGGGTTATTTATTAAAGTCTGAATGGCAAAACCTCGAAAGATTTGAGGTTTTTTTTTACTATAAAATCCGAATTTTTAGTGGAAAAATAATCTTTGATATTTATTATACCCTGAGGATGTAAAAAGTCTGAATCTGAAAATCCGGAATCCCTGGCCTGCAAGGTTACATACACATCAATGGGAGAGGTCTCTATCCTATGTAAGTTTCTGTGGTCTGCACTGGAAATAGCCCAAAAATCCAACTATTTCGGACTTTTCGTGCAAAAATCTTTCCAGAAAAAAATGTACCATGCAGGAAAAAACTCTGAAAAATCATGTGATTCGGGGAAAAAACTTTGGATTTGGATTTTCTCTCAATTTTATCAAATTTGTCCCCTATCCGATTAAATTGCGATTTTTTTTTATTAATAATTTAGGTCACATCGTGGATTCTGGTTTGGCCTGACTTTTTTATTTAAAAAAAAAAATCTGAAAAATGTGGATTTTGCTAAATAACCCACTTTATATGACACCACCAAACACTGATTCCTGCCATTATCACTATGACAGAATACACCAATAGAACTGACACATTTCTGCTCCGTTTTACATGAGTTGACTGTGGATAAGACAAAAATGGCCCAAACCAAGTTCTACCTTTTCTAGATATAATATTGTTATATTGTCTAATAAGTTTGATTCCATTCCAATTATAATATTGGTGCTGTGGAAAAATGAAGTATTTAATTTTTAACTGAAATTTGTATTGATCAGCTCTGCACTATTTCAAACCTGACAAAACACCCAGCTTTGAATGTTTTATACAGTTTCAGCCAGTATCACATTATTCAATCAATAAAGTGAAATGAAAGCCATTGCTGGTAGTTTAACAAAGAAATATGTCATATCATTTCTCTAGCAATTAGCCTACTTTCTGCTTTTTTCTACAGTATTTTGCCATGGAATTGAACAAACGGAATCATTTTTAGCCATCGGATTTTATATGGAAATTAGATCAATTTGTCTCCCACTAAGAAACAAAATAAAGAACATAAAATTCATTTTCTCAGTGTAAGTGACATAATGAAATGACTCTTGGGCAAAATATTTTTTAGAAGGAAAGTCACAGCTCTTCAGTTATTGTGCAGTGTAATTAAATATAGGGAAGAACTCTTTGGGGCAGGAATATGACTTATGTTCCTTATTAGTTAAAATAGTCTTTTTTAGTGATTTATTGGCCCGGCGCGAATTTGCAGCGAATTTGCACGATTCGTTTTTTTTTGCACGGCGTCAAAAAAAATGTCGCTGGCAACTCAAAAACGATACGCCGGCACCGTTTCACAAATTTTTCGCCGTTTTGCAAATTTCGTGAATTTTTCGGCAAAGCTAAGGTGCAAATTCGTACATCACTAGTCTTTTTTAAATTACAGCTAATCTACCAGTAGGAAGGGTTTAAATGCCTCCTTTATTTGAACAGATGTTGCCCAGGGTAATACTGTACCATAGTTAGGTTGAAAAAAGTCCATCAAACTGCTAGTTTAGGCAAAAAAAAACACTTCTGAATCCTCTTTAATTTGCCTTAGACTTGAAATCTACGAGACATTCAAGTCTCCCTATCTCTGCTTTGAATTTGGCTAAAAAATCTCTGAAAGGATTGTAATTAATAGATACATTGAGATTTGTTCACACAAATACTAAGAATTTCACTTGTCTATACTAGGATTGATTATGTGTTTATGTCACAGTTTCATTTGATAGAAAAGTTTATATCAAAAAACGATATAAGTCCCAAAGCTTCTTCAAATAAAAAAATATTAATTTATTGTTGTTCACATTAAAAAAGAAGTAACTAGTACATACTACCCCCCCATACCCCACCTTACGCGTTTCGCACCCTCCGGCGCTTAGTCATAGGTGTATCACAGTTTCATTTGAGTTGGTTAAGTGAGGTAAAAATGCATCCTATAAATATTTAAAACTAGTATAAGTTGCTCCGTGAGTAATAAATACCGGGAGTTCTCTTATTAGTTAACATCTAGATGGTATCGAACTCCAGTGGTTTTGAAACAGATGGGTTTAAGTGATAATGATAGGTGCTGGGGGTGTGAGAAGGCCCAAGGTGCATTATTACATCTTTGGGTTTCATGTCCGGTACTGATAACATTTCTGGAATTAAATTTCAGTTTTAGCCATTTGTGAGGAAGTTATAGGAACTTCCTTGCCATTATTGAATCCTACAGGTATTTTATTATTTCATGGGTTAGAAAGAATTGAAGGAAATAACAGAGATATCTTGTTACATTTGTGAGTAGCAGCTAAGTCCCTTATACCTTTGCATTGGAGAGACAAACATCCATCTACGGTGGAAAATTGGATATCTGTAGTTACAGAGAAAAGTCAGATGGAGGAACTTATGGTGTGAATTAATAATAAATAAGCAGATTTTTCAGAAATCTGGACACAGTGGTTCAGATACTTGGAAATTCATTAATTATCCACCCATTGGTTGAAATTAAGTAGATACAATTATTTGTCATGTGTTATGCCATAACCCAAATAAGGGAAAAATAAATCTGAAATAAATAAAAATGGAGGTACCACAGCCCAAGGAATGCTTAGTGAATTTTAAAGCATATAAGAAAATATGGAACAAATATAGATATTTCATATTTGTATGTATTATCATGTTTTACTGGATAAATAAGTGTTGCATCTACGTGAAATGTTATTTTGTCAGAGAAATGTATGTGTATATATATATATATATATATATGTTGTCTTGCTTGTAATGATATAACAAAATAAGATAAAGAATTATAAATAAAAAATAATCTGCCTCAGAGCAGGGAAACAATCCTCTTCCTGACTCCAAAATCAGGCAACGGGACCAGTCCCTGGATCAACTTGTACTATGAGCTATCTCCCATATCCCTGTATTCCCTCACTTGCTAAACACCATCCAACCCCTTCTTATACCTATCTAATGTATCAGCCTGTACCACTGATTCACTTCCCAGCTCTCCCTGTAACACCCCTTTCCCTCCTCTAATCTCATTGGCTCCCTCCTGTCTGCTGGGAGGAGCTACTGGTGAATAAAGCATCCGACCCTTCCTTATACCTATCTAATGTATCAGCCTGTACCACTGAGTCAGAGAGACAATTCCACATCTTCACAGCTCTCACTGTAACAAACCCCTTCCCAATATTTAGCTGGAACCTCTTTTCTTCTAATCGGAATGGGTGACTAGGGATGTAGCGAACGTCGGAAAAAAAGTTCGCGAACATATTCGCGAACTTGCGCAAAAATGCGAGCGGTTCGCGAACGGTTCGCGAACCCCATAGACTTCAATGGGAAGGCGAACTTTAACATCTAAAAAAGACATTTCTGGCCAGAAAAATGATTTTAAAGTTGTTTAAAGGGTGCAACGACCTGGACAGTGGCATGCCAGAGGGGGATCAAGGGCAAAAATGTATCTGAAAAATCTGCCTGTGTGTGCTTGGAAGAGATAGTGTAGGGGGAGAGCTGTTAGTGATTTCAGGGACAGATGATAGTAAGTTTGCTGGCTAGTAATCTGCTTGATACTGCTCTGTATTGGAGGGACAGAAGTCTGCAGGGATTTGAGGGACATTTTAGCTTAGGTAGCTTTGCTGGCTAGTAATCTACTGTTCTCTTTAAACAACTGCCATACGTTGCCCTTGTAGGCATTGTTTGCCCAGTTTTTTTGGACGCAGCCACTGAAGCACAGTTGCCAGAAAAAATATGCCATATAAATGCTGAAAATAGTCATTTTTCGCCATACGTTGACCTTGTAGACATTGTTTGCCCAGTTTTTTTTGGACGCAGCCACTGAAGCACAGTTGCCAGAAAAAATATGCCATATAAATGCTGAAAATAGTAATTTTTCGCCATACGTTGACCTTGTAGACATTGTTTGCCCAGTTTTTTTGGACGCAGCCACTGAAGCACAGTTGCCAGAAAAAATATGCCATATAAATGCTGAAAATAGTCATTTTTTGCCATATACGTTGAGTCAACGTATGGCAAAAAATGACTATTTTCAGCATTTATGTGGCATATTTTTTCTGGCCTCTGTGCTTCAGTGGCTGCGGCCAAAAAAACTGGGCAAACAATGCCTACAAGGTCAACGTCGTTGACCTTGTAGGCATTGTTTGCCCAGTTTTTTTGGCCGCAGCCACTGAAGCACAGAGGCCAGAAAAAATATGCCATATAAATGCTGAAAATAGTCATTTTTTTGGTCGCAGCCACTGAAGCACAGTTGCCAGAAAAATTATGCCATATAAATGCTGAAAATATAAATTTTTTTGGTTGCAGCCACTGAAGCACAGAGGCCAGAAAAATTATGCCATATAAATGCAGAAAATATGCATTTTTTTGGTCGCAGCCACTGAAGCACAGTTGACAGAAAAATTATGCCATATAAATGCTGAAAATATAAATTTTTTTGGTTGCAGCCACTGAAGCACAGAGGCCAGAAAAATTATGCCATATAAATGGAGAAAATATGCATTTTTTTGGTTGCAGCCACTGAAGCACAGAGGCTAGAAAAATTATGCCATATAAATGGAGAAAATATGCATTTTTTTGGTTGCAGCCACTGAAGCACAGAGGCTAGAAAAATTATGCCATATAAATGGAGAAAATATGCATTTTTTTGGTTGCAGCCACTGAAGCACAGAGGCCAGAAAAATTATGCCATATAAATGCAGAAAATATGCATTTTTTTGGTTGCAGCCACTGAAGCACAGAGGCTAGAAAAATTATGCCATATAAATGGACAAAATATGCATTTTTTTGGTTGCAGCCACTGAAGCACAGAGGCCAGAAAAATTATGCCATATAAATGCAGAAAATATGCATTTTTTTGGTTGCAGCCACTGAAGCACAGAGGCTAGAAAAATTATGCCATATAAATGGACAAAATATGCATTTTTTTGGTTGCAGCCACTGAAGCACAGAGGCCAGAAAAATTATGCCATATAAATGCAGAAAATATGCATTTTTTTGGTTGCAGCCACTGAAGCACAGAGGCCAGAAAAATTATGCCATATAAATGCAGAAAATATGCATTTTTTTGGACGCAGCCACTGAAGCACAGTTGCCAGAAAAAATATGCCATATAAATGCTGAAAATAGTAATTTTTCGCCATACGTTGACCTTGTAGACATTGTTTGCCCCGTTTTTTTGGACGCAGCCACTGAAGCACAGAGGCCAGAAAAAATTAAACCAGTAGGGTTTGCACCCTAGTTTGTAACGTGGCGGAGGGAGGAGGACGCTAAAGGACAGCTGTGTGTGGAGTCATGAGGCTTGAAGAGAAGGACAGCTGCATAGAAGTCAGAACAAGTCTTCCGGCGTGCAGTAACCCTCCGAGATCCACCCCTCATTCATTTTAATAAAGGTCAGGTAATCGACACTTTTGTGACCTAGGCGAGTTCTCTTCTCAGTTACAATCCCTCCTGCTGCACTGAAGGTCCTTTCTGAGAGCACACTTGAGGCTGGGCAAGACAAGAGGTTCATGGCAAATTGTGACAGCTCTGGCCACAGATCAAGCCTGCGCACCCAGTAGTCCAGGGGTTCATCGCTCCTCAGAGTGTCGATATCTGCAGTTAATGCCAGGTAGTCCGCTACCTGCCGGTCGAGGCGTTCTTTGAGGGTGGATCCAGAAGGGTTGTGGCGCTGCCTTGGACAGAAAAACATTTGCATGTCTGATGTTACAGACCGGCCAAAGGGCTTTGTCCTTGCAGGTGTGCTCGTGGCAGGATTACTGGCACCTCTGCCCCTGGAATGTTGATGAGTTCCTGAAGTGACATCACCCTTAAAAGCATTGTACAACATGTTTTGCAGGCTGGTTTGTAAATGCCGCATCTTTTCGGACTTGTGGTATGTTGGTAACATTTCTGCCACTTTATGCTTGTACCGAGGGTCTAGTAGCGTTGCGACCCAGTACAGGTCCTTCTCCTTAAGCCTCTTGATACGGGGGTCCTTCAACAGGCATGCCAGCATGAAAGACCCCATTCTCACAAGGTTGGATGCAGAGCTATCCATCTCCGCTTCCTCATTATCAAGGACTGCATCATCCACGGTCTCCTCCCCCCAGCCACGTACAAGACCAGGGGTCCCCAAAAGGTCACCACTAGCCCCCTGGGAAGCCTGCTCCTGTTGGTCCTCCTCCTCCTCCTCCACAAAGCCACCTTCCTCCTCTGACTCCACTTCTGGCACCTCTCCCTGCGTTGCAGCAGGTGCCTGGGTTCGTTCTGGTGATTGCGACCATAAATCGTGCGCTTCCAGCTCCTCGTCACGCTGGTCTACAGCCTCATCTGTCACTCGTCGCACGGCACGCTCCAGGAAGAAAGCGAAGGGTATTAGGTCGCTGATGGTGCCTTCGGTGCGACTGACCATATTTGTCACCTCTTCAAAAGGTCGCATGAGCCTGCAGGCATCGCGCATAAGCACCCAGTAACGGGGGAAAAAAATCCCCAGCTCTGCAGATCCAGTCCTACCACCCAGTTCAAAAAGGTACTCGTTGACGGCCCTTTGTTGTTGCAGCAGACGTTCCAACATAAGGAGCGTTGAATTCCAGCGAGTCTGGCTGTCAGAAATCAAACGCCTGACTGGCATGTTGTAGCGCTGCTGAATGTCAGCAAGGCGTGCCATGGCTGTGTAGGAACGTCTGAAATGGGCCGACACCTTTCTGGACTGGGTGAGAACGTCCTGGAATCCTGGGTACTTGGAGACAAAACGTTGGACTATTAAATTTAACACATGTGCCATGCAGGGCACATGTGTTAAATTTCCCAGTCTCAACGCTGCCAACAGATTGCTTCCATTGTCACACACCACTTTTCCGATCTGCAGTTGGTGTGGGGTCAGCCACCGATCGGCCTGTGACTGCAGAGATGACAGGAGTACAGATCCGGTATGGTTTTTGCTTTCCAGGCACGTCATCCCCAAGACAGCGTGACAACGGCGTACCTGGCACGTCGAATAGCCTAGGGGGAGCTGGGGGTGCACAGGTGTGGAGGAGGAGAAGGAGGACCCAGCAGCAGAGTAAGAAGAAGAAGAGGAAGAAGACGAGGTAGAGAGCGATGGAGGAGTAGAGGTGGTGGCAGAACCTCGTGCAATCCGTGGCGGTGACACCAACTCCACTGTTGTTGTTGTTGTTGAGCTACCCATTCCCTGCTTCCCATTCCCAGCCATTACCAAGTTCACCCAGTGGGCAGTGTAGGTGACATACCTGCCCTGACCATGCTTGGAGGACCATGCGTCAGTAGTCATATGGACCTTTGGCCCAACACTAAGTGACAGAGATGCGGTAACTTGGCTCTGCACATGTTGGTACAGGTGTGGTATTCCCTTTTTAGAAAAAAAATTGCGGCTGGGTACCTTCCACTGCGGTGTCCCAATTGCTACAAATTTGCGGAAGGCCTCAGAGTCCACCAGCTGGTATGGTAAAAGCTGGCGGGCTAAGAGTGCAGACAAGCCAGCTGTCAGACGCCGGGCAAGGGGGTGACAGTCAGACATTGGCTTCTTACGCTCAAACATGGCCTTCACAGAAACTTGGCTGGTGGCAGATGACTGGGAATGGGAACAGGTGGTCAAGGTGGAAGGCGGAGTGGAGGGTGGTTCAGATGGGTCAAGGAGAGCAGAGGTAGAGCAGTAAGATGCTGGACCAGAAGGAGTGTGGCTTTTAGTTTGCCTGTTGCCTTTGAGGTGTTGCTCCCAAAGTGCTTTGTGCTTGCCGCTCATGTGCCTTCGCATAGAAGTTGTACCTATGTGGCTGTTGGGCTTACCAAGGCTCAGTTTCTGACTGCACTCATTGCAAATTACAATGCTTTTGTCAGAGGCACACACATTAAAAAAATGCCACACTGCTGACTTTTTGGAAGTCTGCGATCTGGCGGTAACAGTAGAAGTTGGCGGCATTGGCGGCAATGGCGGGTGCGTTGGCCGGCTGAACACAGGTGCCGATACATGTTGTTGCCCTACTGATCCCTGCGGGCTGGCCTCCCTGCTTCTTCTAAGTCTTATTCTCCTACTGCCTCTCTGACTCTCCGTCTCTCCATCTGAACTACCCTCCTCTTGCTCTCTTCTACTAGGCACCCACAAAACATCAATCTCCTCATCATCATTCTCCTCAGATGCATCAATTTCTTCTGACACATCACAGAAGGAAGCAGCAGCGGGGACCTCCTCCTCCTCCTCATCACTCATCATTATGTCCATCTCTGTCGTGTTCTCTGCCAGAATTAAATCTGGTGTAACGTCCTCATCTCCTTCATCTTCTTCTGCCAATAATGGTTGCGCATTACTCAGTTCAAGAAACTCATGGGAAAATAACTCCTCTGACTCCAGTGAAGAAGGGGCACCGGTGGTGGAGGAAGTGTTACGTGGGGTGGCCATAGCAGTGGAGGATGAGGAGGATGTTGTGGTAAAGTTAGAAACGGTAGAGGATGGGGTGTGCTGTGTAAGCCAGTCAACTACCTCTTCAGCATTTTGGGAGTTCAGGGTCATTGGCTTTTTAAAACTGGGCAATTTGCTAGGGCCACAGGATTGCATAGCAGCACGGCCCCTAGCACGGCCTCTGCGTGGCGGCCTGCCTTTGCCTGGCATTATTTTTAAAAAAACAACAACAACAAAAACTCAGTTGGTTTTTCTGGAAACGATAATACACACAGCTAGATGGCAGTTTGAAGAAAACAGTGTGCAAATAATGCCTACAAGATCAACGTATACACTACTACAGCGGTGGATACGGATTACGTAAAATATATGAATGCTGCTTGAAAAAAAGTAACTCAAGTGGTTTTTCTAGAGACGATAATATTATCAATATTTAGACAAAATGTGAACAAGCTCACACAGCTAGATGGCGGTTTGAAGAAAACACTGTGCAAATAATGCCTACAAGGTCAACGTATACACAGCGGTGGATACGGATTACGTAAAATATAAGAATGCTGCTTGAAAAAAAGTCACTCCGGTGTTTTTTCTGGAGACGGTAATATTATGGATATTTAGACAGAATGTGAACACGGTCACACAGCTAGATAGCAGTTGGTTGAATAACACACTGGGCAAAAAATGCCTACAGGGCAAATAATGCCTACAAGGTCAACGTATACACAGCGGTGGATACGGATTACGTAAAATATAAGAATGCTGCTTGAAAAAAAGTCACTCCGGTGTTTTTTCTGGAGACGGTAATATTATGGATATTTAGACAGAATGTGAACACGGGCACACAGCTAGATAGCAGTTGGTTGAATAACACACTGGGCAAAAAATGCCTACAGGGCAAATAATGCCTAAAAGGTCAACTTATACACTACTACAGCGATGGATACGGATTACGTAAAATTTATTATGGCTGCTTGAAAAAAGTCACTCCGGTGTTTTTTCTGGAGACGGTAATATTATGGATATTTAGACAGAATGTGAACACGGTCACACAGCTAGATAGCAGTTGGTTGAATAACACACTGGGCAAAAAATGCCTACAGGGCAAATAATGCCTACAAGGTCAACGTATACACAGCGGTGGATACGGATTACGTAAAATATAAGAATGCTGCTTGAAAAAAAGTCACTCCGGTGTTTTTTCTGGAGACGGTAATATTATGGATATTTAGACAGAATGTGAACACGGTCACACAGCTAGATAGCAGTTGGTTGAATAACACACTGGGCAAAAAATGCCTACAGGGCAAATAATGCCTACAAGGTCAACGTATACACAGCGGTGGATACGGATTACGTAAAATATAAGAATGCTGCTTGAAAAAAAGTCACTCCGGTGTTTTTTCTGGAGACGGTAATATTATGGATATTTAGACAGAATGTGAACACGGGCACACAGCTAGATAGCAGTTGGTTGAATAACACACTGGGCAAAAAATGCCTACAGGGCAAATAATGCCTAAAAGGTCAACTTATACACTACTACAGCGATGGATACGGATTACGTAAAATTTATTATGGCTGCTTGAAAAAAGTCACTCCGGTGTTTTTTCTGGAGACGGTAATATTATGGATATTTAGACAGAATGTGAACACGGTCACACAGCTAGATAGCAGTTGGTTGAATAACACACTGGGCAAAAAATGCCTACAGGGCAAATAATGCCTACAAGGTCAACGTATACACAGCGGTGGATACGGATTACGTAAAATATAAGAATGCTGCTTGAAAAAAAGTCACTCCGGTGTTTTTTCTGGAGACGGTAATATTATGGATATTTAGACAGAATGTGAACACGGGCACACAGCTAGATAGCAGTTGGTTGAATAACACACTGGGCAAAAAATGCCTACAGGGCAAATAATGCCTACAAGGTCAACGTATACACAGCGGTGGATACGGATTACGTAAAATATAAGAATGCTGCTTGAAAAAAAGTCACTCCGGTGTTTTTTCTGGAGACGGTAATATTATGGATATTTAGACAGAATGTGAACACGGGCACACAGCTAGATAGCAGTTGGTTGAATAACACACTGGGCAAAAAATGCCTACAGGGCAAATAATGCCTAAAAGGTCAACTTATACACTACTACAGCGATGGATACGGATTACGTAAAATTTATTATGGCTGCTTGAAAAAAGTCACTCCGGTGTTTTTTCTGGAGACGGTAATATTATGGATATTTAGACAGAATGTGAACACGGTCACACAGCTAGATGGCAGTTGGTTGAATAACACACTGGGCAAAAAATGCCTACAGGGCAAATAATGCCTAAAAGGTCAACTTATACACTACTACAGCGGTAGTAAAATAAAAAAAAGTTAAATAAAAAAAGAATGAATATTAAAAAAAAAAAAATTAAAGTTGGTGCTGCTGAACTACTAGTTCAGTGCAGATTAGCACACCAGTCCCACTCCCCAACACTGCTAGACTAATAGCACTGGGCTCTTATAGTAGTAGTAGTAGTAGTAGTAGTAGTAGTAGTAAAACAACAAAAAAATAAATAAAAGCAGTCCTTACAAGGACTATTGCTATTGCAGCAGTCAGCAGATGAGATCAGAAGCAGGACAGCTGCCCACTGCAGCTACATACAGAGCACTGCAGTAGAAGGTAGATTACTAGCCAGCAAAGCTACCTAAGCTTAAATGTCCCTCAAACCCCTGCAGACTTCTGTCCCTCCAATAACAGAGCAGTATCAAAACGATTACTAGCCAGCAAACTTTCAACTGTCCCTGAAATCACTAACAGGCAGCAGCTCTCTCCCTACACTATCTCTTCAGCACACACAGGCAGAGTGAAAAAACGCTGCAGGGCTTCGGTTTTTATAGGGAAGGGGAGTGGTCCAGGGGAGAGCTTCCTGATTGGCTGCCATGTACCTGCTGGTCTGGGGTGAGAGGGCAAAAAAAAGCGCCAACAATGGCGAACCCAAAATGGCGAACGTCGCGCGACGTTCGCGAACTTCCGGCGAGCGCGAACACCCGATGTTCGCGCGAACAAGTTCGCCGGCGAACAGTTCGCGCCATCTCTATGGGTGACCTTGTGTCAGCTGGAAAGACCTACTGGTAAATAAATCATTAGAGAGATTATTATATGATCCCCTTATATATTTATACATAGTTATCATATCTCCCCTTAAGCGCTTAAACTTCTCCAGCGTGAACATCCCCAATTTGGCCAGTCTTTCCTCATAGCTAAGATTTTCCCTTTACCAGTTTAGTTGCCCTTCTCTGTACCCTCTCTAATACAATAATGTCCTGTTTGAGTGATGGAGACCAAAACTGTACGGCATATTCTAGATGGGGCCTTACAAATAGGGATGCACCAAATCCACTTTTTTGGATTTGGCCGAACCCCCAAATCCTTCGTGAAAGATTCAGCCGAATACCGAACCGAATCCGAACCCTAATTTGCATATGCAAATTAGGGGTGGGAAGGGGAAAACATTTTTACTTCCTTGTTTTCTGACAAAAAGTCGTGCAATTTAGGATTCGGATTCGGTTCGGCCAGGCAGAAGGATTCGGCTGAATCCGAATCCTGCTGAAAAGGGCAGAATCCTGGCCGAATCCCGAACCGAATCCTGGATTCGGTGCATCCCTACTTACAAGTGCTCTATACAGTGGAACAATGACCCCCTCCTCCCGTGACTCTCTGCCCCTTTAATACAACTCAAGACCTTATTTGCCCTTGATGCTGCTGACTGGCATTGGAGCACTGAGACATTATAAAATGCTAATTGAACTGCATTAGTATCACTGCTACATTCCAAAAGAAGCCATATTACCAAAATAAATAAAAAGTTGTGAATATATGTACACAAATACAGGTCTTTGCTGCAACGTTTTCTATTTCCATGACATGTTTCAAGTAGTAGCTCTTCACACAGATACATTATGCTTACAAACCCCACCCCTCATATAAGGGCTGCCAATTACATTTCCCCAATATATTATTATTTTTATTGCAGTTACAATGTTTTCTAGCTGCCAATTCAGGTTCTGAAACCTCTGATAAGCCTTTGTAGTGATGAGTGAAGGTTTCACCAGGTTCTCAGGTTTCAGGTTTCTCTGTAGGGATGTAGCGAACTGTTCGCCGGCGAACTAGTTCGCGCGAACTTCGACTGTTCGCGTCCGCCGCAAGTTCGCGAACGTCGCGCGACGTTCGCCAATAGGCGTTCGCGTCAAAATCGTTCGATCGTTCGACCATTCGACCGCTAAAATCGAAGGATTTTCGTTCGAATCGAACGATCGAAGCATTCGATCGAATGAAATCATTCGATCGAATGGCTTCGATCGAATGAAATCATTCGATCGAATGGCTTCGATCGTTCGATTCGAACGAAAATCCTTCGATCGAACGATTTCAATCCTTCGATCGTTCGAATCGAACGATTTTCGGATGTTCGAAGTTCGCGAACAGTTCGCGAACTGTTCGCAAATTTTGCCGGTGTTCGCGAACGGCGTTCGCGAACACATCGGCGGCGGTTCGCTACATCCCTATTTCTCTGCAAAAAAGACACCCATAGACTCCAACGGGAGAAAAAAATTGTTGGTGTCACACGTAAAAAAAAAAAAATTGTCGCCCATAGGCTTCGAAGCATTTAGCGAATTTATCAACTTTTTGTGGATTTTTGGTGAAGCAAAATAGGTTAGATTCACTCATCACAACTCTTTGCCATACCAGATTATTCATGAGTAAGTTTCCAAAAGTTAAAATATAAATTAACTGCCTCGACATTAAGTTCATACTGTGTCCTGAGATGTTTTTTTCGTAATTTCGTGGTCTTCATTTGTTTCACTTTTCTGCTGCAGAATTAAATTGGGTAAATATTTCATGACTTCACTTACAATGACATCAATAGTAAAGATATTAACCGGATATAGAGTCAGCTTTCAACATGTGTGTTTTCAATGGGTCAAAATCCTGTGGAGGGAAATAATGTATCTTTTGGATATGTTCTGCTTTGCATATTCTTCCTTGCAGCTACAGAAAAGGTTTCTATGGCCTCCAGTTCCTTCTGGTAGTTATTTTGCCTTCTGAACGAAGGATTAAAAAAACGGAATGTACTTGGTACATGTGTAAAGGAACGAACCTCATTATTAGGGATGCACCGAATCCACTTTTTTGGATTCGGCCGAACCCCCGAATCCTTCGTAAAAGATTCGGCCAAATACCGAATCGTATCCAAACCCTAATTTGCATATGCAAATTAGGGGTGGGAAGGGGAAAACATTTTTTACTTTCTTGTTTTCTGACAAAAAGTCACGCAATTTCCCTCCCGCCCCTAATTTGCATATGCAAATTAGGATTCGGATTCGGTTCGGCTGGGCAGAAGGATTTGGCCGAATCCGAATCCTGCTGAAAAAGGCCGAATCCTGGCCGAATCCCGAACCGAATCCTGGATTCGGTGCATCCCTACTCATTATGTATAGTTGGAGATAAAGTTGAGCACCAGTCTTTAATTCTTAAATATCATATTTCCTTTCAAATAGCTTAATCGCTTTCCCCAAGGTTTGCCGTGTATTTATTCTACTGTGCTTTTTCTTTTTAGTTAGAAGAGAGAGAGAGAGAGGTGGATGAGTTTAATGAATAGACTGAAAAGAACTGGATAGAGTATTGCGATGTTATCTCAATTACATTATATGAGCAGTGGGGTGACTCAAATACAGGCCACTCTTGCATATTCCTTATTATATTTTATTCATAAAGTGGGAACCAGTGGCATAATTAGATGTTATTGGGCCCCATAGCAAATTCATTTTAGGACCCCCCAAATATGCAGAGATTGTCCAGTTTTACCTATTGAATAAGGGCTTCATGGGGCCCCCCTATACCACCTGGGTCCCCCCTGCAGCCACAGAGTCACCTTCCTCTGTAGATAAACCCCTGGAGGGAACAGGCAGAACTGTGTCAGTGTGAGGAAAACAACAAAGTCAGTGCATTAATAATATTGTGTATCCAAAAGCTAACAATCCCCAAAGAACAAATACAAATCTTATACCAAATAAGCATGGCTTTATACAATATCTCAGTATGTTTTGAATATAGTTTATCTATGGGCAATAGATCTTGTCATAAAATCGATGCTAATCTTTTTGTAAAATATAGAAAACCATTTAATGGGGTGGTTCACCTTTAAGGTAACTTTTAGGGGCTGATTCACCAAGGGTCGAATATCGAGGGTTAATTAACCCTCGATATTCGACTAGGAATTGAAATCCTTCAACTTCGAATATCGAAGTCGAAGGATTTAGCGCAGAAAATTCGATCGAACGATCGAAGGATTATTCATTCGATCGAACGATTAAATCCTTCGAATCGTTCGATTCGAAGGATTTTAATCCAACGATCGAATGAATATCCTTCGATCAAAAAAACTTAGGCAAGCCTATGGGGACCTTCCCCATAGGCTAACATTGACTTCGGTAGCTTTTATCTGCCGAACTAGGGAGTCAAATTTTTTTTTAAAGAGACAGTACTTCGACTATCGAATGGTCGAATGGTCGAATAGTCGAACGATTTTTACTTCGAATCCTTCGATAGTCGTAGTCGAAGGTCGAAGTAGCCCATTCGATGGTCGAAGTAGCCCAAAAAACACTTCGAAATTCGAAGTTTTTTTACTTCGAATCATTCACTCGAAGTTAGTGAATCGGCCCCTCAGTATTTAATAGAATGGCTAATTCTAAGCAACTTTTCAATTGTCCTTCATTATTTCTTTTTAATAGTTTTTAATTGGTTTTTTTCTGACTCTTTCCAGCTTTCACTGACCCCATGTAAAACAAACACTCTGGAAGGCTACACATGTATTGCTATTGAGACTCCTTTTTCTATACAGGCCTCCTATTTATATTCCAGTCAAATCAATGCAAGGTTGCTAAGTTAATTTGGACCCTATCAACCATAAATTGCAAACTGGAGAGCTGCTGAATAAAAAGCTAAATAACTCAAAAAACACAAATAATATATATACATATAAAAACCAACTGTTAATCGTGTCAGATTGTGTCACTCCCTATGTCAAAAGTGAACAACCCCTTTAATACAATGGGTGTTCTTCACATCTTATGGTTCCTACCAGATATCTTGTTTAATTTATTAAGAAGGAAACTGTTTCAAACTGATAACTGGATTACATTGTAAATTAAAATCATGGACCTCCCAAAGGCTGTCAAGGGTGCAGTAGTTATAATTTAGCAGGAGGGCTGCAGGCTTGATATAATATGTATAGCTTGACTAGACAAAAATAATTATGTAAGTAATTTTGCTAGAGGCAAACACTAGGGGGCATCATTTTAATGGGGAGCAAAACAGTGAGCAAAACAGTGGAGCAGAAAACTGATTTCCATTATAAGGCAAAGTTCCATGTAAGAAGTACTTAAAGGAGAAGGAAAGGTTAAAACAAAGTAAGACTGATCAAAAAGTAATGTGGCATCCTCTGTCAAAAGAAACACAGCATTTCTTTCATTATATTGTGTACACATGGACTTTTGTATCAGACTTCCTGTTTTCAGCATAAACCTCCTTCCCCCGGGCGTGAGCATGCTCAGTTTGCTCCTCTCCCCTCCCCCCTTATCTGCTGTAATCTGAGCCCAGAGCTATAAGTGAGCAGGGAGAGACTCAGGCAGGAAGTGATGTCACACCAAGCTAATATGGCAGCTGCTATACTAAACAAACAGAGAGCTTCTAAAGCTTTTTACTCAGGTACGGTAAAACATTCTACTGAATAAATATAGCATTCTAGCTTGCACTATTGCAGGCAAATCTAATGGCAATAAAATGCCTCTGAAGCTTTTCTTCTTCTTTAAAGAAATTCTGTCATGATTTTTATGGTGTAGTTTTTATTTCTAAATTACACTCTTTACACTGCAAATAATTCACTCTACCATGTAAAATTTAATTCCTAACTCAACAAGTGTATTTTTTTATGTTATAATATTGGTGTGTAGGCACCATCTCGGGTAATTTTGCCTGGTCATTAGTGATGGGCAAATTTGGGGCGTTTCGCTTCGCCGCAAAATTTGCGAATTTCACACTAAATTCGCAAAACAGCGAAAAAATTGCAAAACGGCGCTGGCTTCTTGTTTATGATGCCGGTGTCCGTTTTTTCAAAAAGAGTCAGTGCTGCAATATGGAACTGCTTTCTGACAGGCTATTGTTTCTCCTACTCAATGTAACTGAAGGAGTCGCAGTGGGACATGGGTTTTGTTTCTCCTACTGACGGCTATTGTTTCTCCTACTCAATGTAACTGAAGGAGTCGCAGTGGGACATGGCTTTTTACTATTAAGTGCTGTTCTTATTTCAACCAGAGAGCTGTTATCTGACTACCTTCCCATTGTTCTGCTGATAGGCTGCTGTGAGGGGGTGAAGGGAGCAGGTAATATCACTCCAACGTGCAGTGCAGCAGTAAAGAGTGACTGAAGTTTTTCAGAGCACAATTCACACGACTGGGGGCATCTGGGAAACTGACAATGTGTCTAGCCTCATGTCAGATTTTAAAATTACATTTTAAAAAAACAGTTCTTTTGAAAAACAAATTTCAGTGTTGATGTCTGCTGGAGCAGCACTATTAATTGATGGATTTTGAAAAAAAAACTTGTTTTCCCCTTTAAAAATCCAGGTCCAGGTTGGCTTAAACTCCACATGCTGGTCTTTGCAACCACTTGTATGGGAAGATTATGAGTGAAAGCAAGAGGATATCTGCTAACCAGGCTATGCCCATGTGCTTTTTCTCAACAAAAATGGTCATTATTGGAGGGGTACATTGGTGTGGTTTAGCTAGTGAGATGAATTTTTGCAACAATTCGATATTCTTTGCACGAAAACTCAAAAATGTTCATTATATGTCCAAAAACTCAAATGTTTGGTATTAATGAAGCACAAAAAATCTCAAAACACTTGAATATAATATGTTGGCTTTCAAGTTCATGTAAAAGTCAATGGGAGCTTTCCTAGAGATTTTGGCATTTTTCAAGGTTTTTTAAGCTTAAAAAACTTACAAGTTTGATATTTTTTAACTTGTAAACTCAACAAATTCAAGGTATTTGCGTTTTCTTCACAATTATATTCAATTGAGTTTTTTTATATTCAGGTTTTGTAATAAATACGCAAACATTCAAGTTTTTTTTTAAATTATGAGTTTATTCAAAGCAGAAAAAAAATCTCAAAATCAAATTTGATTTTTGATAAATAAGCCCATATGTGTCCTGTAATAAATGCCTGGGCATGGCAGGTTAACATACAGGGCTCCATTGTGCTTTATGAACCAAAGTAGGCCTATAGATGAGTGCAAGTAGACAAGAAATTGCTGTGTGGTATTTTAATGGGCACAGTTGTTCATCCACTGATATTTGAAAATGACCCCTATATTCGCTTTATCTTTAAAGTATCTTGTGGAATTGTGTTTGTTCACCAATTCAGTAACAGTATCGTTCTTTAGAAGGAGCAAATGAACTGCTTTTCTTTGTACATGTTGTGTTCTTTGATGATCAGATATTATAGTAGACAGTTGACATGCACCATGTTGCTTTTAGAGAGAAATCCTTGATGTAGTTTAGCCCTTCCTTTTTTTAATACAATGAGTAAATCAGATACACAAGGTAAAACAACTGCACTTGAGCAGTTTAACTGTGTGCATGTTCATACCAGTTTTCTTATTGGCCTTAGGCTGTTACTTTGATGTTCCTATAAGTCACCAGGGGTTGTTATCAATAGAAGAACTATTTCTACAAAGAAATAGGATGGTGGAAAAAAAAAAAACAACCCTTCAAGCACACATGTATAGAAGCCTAATACATTTATAACCCCACTGTCCTTTGAAACCTGACAAATTCTAAACATCAAACATCAAAGAGGATTTGAAATACAAAGAGCCGTGTAGAAAAAAGAATCAGCACATGATTATTTAAAGAGGTTTTCATTAGAGATGAGCAGCTTGGATATTTCCATTCTACGCTTGGGAAAGTGTCTTGGGGACAATAGAAAACAAGGAATCCTCAGCAAGTGCTGATACTTAATGTAACATTCAACTGCTTTCTTTCTACAGGTATTATGTTCACATAAAAAAGGTGGAGGCATGTGTTAGTTGTATTAAGATGTATCAAAGCTGGCGGGTGAACACATTTGATCAACGAGACCTCAGAAGACTTCATGGGGTATATTTATCAAAAAGTGAAGTTAATAGTGCAGTTTCGCCACTAGAGTGAAATTCCGCCACTCTCCATTCATTTCTATGGGATTTTTATAGGCGTATTTATCAAAGGGTGAACTTTCACTTTCACCCATTGATAAATACGCCTTTCAAAACCCCATAGAAATTAATTGAGAGCTGCGGAATTTCACTCTAGTGGCAGAACTTCACTCTTGGATAAATTTACCCCCATGAGTTCATGAGTTTGGTGGAATTTCTTAAGAAACTGCCGACAGGAAACTGTCACTTGGCACTTTTGTGAATTTCAAGGGGGTTATTTATAAAGGCGCAATTTTTTGTGGCACCCATTTTGACACCAAAAATGCAAAAAAGTTTCATTAAAAAAGACAATTTTTTTTGCGATTTATTATGCCCCAAAGCTTTTTCAAGCCCGAATCCGAAAATATGACATCTAAAACCTGCCAAATTAATCAACGTGTCTCCTTAACCATTGAAGATGTTTGGTTTTTTTTTTAGTGACAATAAATATTTTATTGGTTGTATTAATTTATTATATATTCTTTATTTTTCAGTACAAAAAGCATTTCACATATAAACGACCAGCATGAAGTGGGTGGATGAGTCCATAAAGATAAAATGATATATCATACAACTCTCACAATTTTCAGACATCAGCTGTGTGAATAACACAATATAGCCAAGTTGCATAGATATAAAATTATTCAGATAAGTGAGTAGCAAAATAGAGATTATCCATACATCACACATTAAACACTTCAGTAGTCAAACATGCAGAAGTATTGAGAATAGTAGCTAGCCATGTAAAAGCTTTTTGCCCTTGTATTATCAATGAGTAAAAGGAAAAAGGAGGGGGAAGAGTCAAAGAGAAGAGAGTAGAGTGAAGAGAAGACGAGAAAAGAAAAATCCAGCTGTTCTGAGGTGCCTTACACAACAGCAAGTTACATGCAAAGTGAGGGGTCGAATAGAGCATTGAAGATGTTTTAACCATCACGAAGGGGGTTATTTATTAGTCTGAATGCCAGAAACTCAAAAAAATATTTTTTATTCGATTTTTTTAGTGGAAAAAAACTCAGAGGAGGATGGAAAATGTCTAAATCTGAAAATCCTGCATCTCAGACCTGACGAGGTTGTACATAAGTCAATGGGAGAGGTCTCTATCCTGTTTGGAAGTCACTGTGGTCTGTACTGGAAAAAAGCCCGAAAAAATTGAGTGAAAGACTGCTGAGGCTGTATAAATTACAAAGGTATTATATCCTAATGTTTAGAAAAATACCTGTAAGGCTTGTTTCTGTAGCAAATAGGACAAGTGTCAGTGTGGCAATGTATAAAAACATCTAAAAAATTAAAAGACTGATGAGTTTAATTTAATTTGAATTAAGTGTTATTAATTTCTGCACTAATAACATTAAAGATGAGCTCCCATTATTAATTTGAAGCAGAAATAAATCTTCAGTTTAACACTTAATAGCATATCTATCTATCTATCTATCTATCTATCTATCTATCTATCTATCTATCTATCTATCATCTATCTATCTATCATCTATCTATCTATCTATCATCAGACTTTGCAAGGGCTGCACCCCTCCTCTGGAACGCTCTCCCACGGTCTGTCCGACTTTCTCCCACCCTTTCTACTTTCAAAAAATCTCTGAAAACGCACTTCTTTCGAGAAGCCTACCCTCACTCCGCTTAACTACCAAACGCAACACCACATACAATACCACATTTCTCACCCACTTACTTCGATCTTGCCCACTCCCACACCTTGTGTATTACTCCCTCCCCTTTAGACTGTATGCATATGCATAGGGCCTTCCTCACCTTTTTGTACCTGTATTGATTGTGATGTCTGTTACTCCATATATTCTATATATGTAATTTGTGTGATGTAGTTGTATAATCACATTTACTTTACAGTGCTGCGCAATATGTTGGCGCTATATAAATACATGTTAATAATCTATCATCTATCTATCTATCTATCATCTATCTATCTATCTATCTATCTATCTATCTATCTATCTGTCTGTCTGTCTGTCTGTCTATCTATCTATCTATCTATCTATCTATCTATCTATCTATCTATCTATCTATCGGTTATCTATCTATCTATCTATCTATCTATCTATCTATTATCTATCTATAATATATCTATCTATCATCTATCTATCATATTTATCATCTATCTATCTATCTATCTATCTATCTATCTATCTATCTATCATCTTTCTCTCTCTCTCTCTCTCTCTCTCTCTCTCTCTCTCTCTCTCTCTTTCTCTATCTATCTATCTATCTTTCTATCTATCATATCTATCATCTCTCTCTCTCTCTCTCTCTCTCTCTCTCTCTCTCTCTCTCTCTCTCTATCTATCTCTCTTTCTCTATCTATCTATCTATCTATCTATCTATCTATCTATCTATCATCTATCTATCTATCTATCTATCTATCTATCTATCTATCTATCATATCTATCATCTCTCTCTCTCTCTCTCTCTCTCTCTCTCTCTCTCTCTCTCTCTCTCTCTCTCTCTCTCTCTCTCTATCATATATCTATCTATCTATCTATCTATCTATCTATCTATCTCTATCTATCAATCATCATCCATCTATCAGTCTGTCTGTCTGTCTATCTTTAATGTGCAGTCATTCTGTCTGTACTTGTATATGTAGACCATTAATACAAAATGGAAGATAATAGGGAATCAGTTGACGTTGCCTTAACTAAGGATTTAAATATCCTATAATTATATAAAAGGGCTAATCAATCAATGTGCTACTGTTAGGGTAACAATAGTACCCAGAATAGAAATGATTATTAATGTATGCTGAGAAGAATTGATTTCATTCAAACTATTGCTATTGAGACCCTATTCAGTGAAGTGCTTAGGAATTCTTGTCAGTGAACCTCCTCTAGTGAATAAATATGATGATGACTTTTATTGAAAGATATCTCAGGGCACACGTTCATATTCGGGGAGATTAGTCACCCAGCGACAAATCTCCTCTTCTTTGGGACGACTAATCTCCCCGAACTGCAGTCGGAGCGCTTTGTTTTCCGAAGTTTCCTCATGAGACAACTTCGTGGTGACTTTGGAAAACTGAGCGCCATCCTGCTGGTGATTTACATTCTAGCTGGCGGGAGACAGTTCGGGGAGATTAGATGCCCAGAAGAAGAGGAGATTTGTCGCTGGGCGACTGATCTCCCCGAATCTGAGCGTGTGCCCTGACCCTTAAAGGAGCTTTGCAAATGTCCCTGATTGCTAATTTGCATTTGGCTTCTAGCTCACTGCCCCCACCCCACAGTTTTTTCCTTCCCAACTCCTCAGTAGCTGCCTTTGTTGCCTACATGTAGTTCTGGCCCTGATAAATTGCTAACATCCCCGTATGGGGTTTACTTGGTATGCTGACTATTTTATTTTATGATAAACTTTAAACTAAAAACCCCTGTTCCCAGTAAAGTGACTGCACCTTATAAAGTCATCATTTACAGCCAAGCAATAAGATTTAACTGCATTTGCTCAGACCCCACTGATCAGGACACATGGCTGTCTGAGGTCAGGAGAGACTTCATCCAACAAGGATATAGGCCGGAATGACAGACAGTCAAATAAAAAGAGCAGTTGCCATGCCCACGGAAAATCTCCTCAAATACAACCAGACAAACTGTGTCCCCCATGTTGTTACCTATAACCAGGGATGGGCGAATTTGACCCATTTTGTTTCACCAAAAATTCGCCACCGGCGAAATGTCGCAGATGCCCATTAAAGTCTATGGGCGTCAAAAAAGATTTGTTGCGCATCTTTTTTTTGACGCACGTCTCCATACAAGTCTATGGGCGTCATTTTTTCAGCAAAACAAGGCGAAAAAATTTGCCCATCCCTACCTATAACTCCCATTTGGAGTTCCTACGCAAAACCATAATGGAACTACAGCCATCCAATACTCCTTAAGGACAAGAGACTGCACAATATAATTCCAGAACCTACACTCCTAGCATAAAGACAGCCACCCAGTTTAAAAGAAATGATTGTACTTAACTCTCTACAAGGCCCTGCAGAAAATGGCACATCTCCCTGCCTGCAAAAAAGGTGTGGAACCTGTGCACACATACACGGAGTAGACCGGTACCAATACCGCACGTCAACAGGAACACCAGATAAAAGGTTACTTTACCTGCAAATCAGACATAATGTGTTGTTAGTGATGGGTGAATTTGTCCCATTTCACTTCGCCACGAATTTCTTGAATTTCCAGCACAATTTGGAAAACTGGTGAAAAATTTGCGAAACTTTGATTTTGACACCAGCAACAATTCGGCAGCGTCAAAATGGGTGCCAGTGTCAGAATCTTCACCAGAGTCAAAAAAAATTTGATCGGAACCGTCGGAAACACGCAAATTCACAGCAAATTTGCGCCTGGTGAATAAATTCGCCCATCACTATGCGTCACCATTTTAATGGGTAATTTTAAGACACAACAGGAGTGGGAATTCAAACTGCAGAGAAAGTTTAACATCCTAAAATGTGATATACTACCGACCAGAATATTGGAGTTGTTCCAATCCACACATTGATATTAATTATTCCCAATTTTACTGACACATTTTGTAGCCACGCATGCAAATGGCAATAAACTCTCTTTACCCCAATATATTTTTCTGACTTTTCATTTCTATTATAGGCACCTTTGCAAATAATAAGACCCAACTTACTGTATGTACCTATGCTTTGTATCTATATTACTGTATACAAGTGCAATCAACTACTGTATTTCAAGTATTTGAGAGCTGCACACTTATTTCAGCAATCTTTAGCCTTCTTAATTACAGGCTATTTTGCTAAAACAGTCAATTACATTACCCCCAGTCCCTTTTTCTAGATTGCCTTTATATATATATATATATATATATATATATATATATATATATATATATATATATATATATAACCACATCTTAGCTAGGCTAGAGCTTTTGTGGCTAGGAAACAGGCAGAACACCGCTTACATTTGAGCCTCTCTCTAGAGTCCTGCGCGGGTCCATTTTTTGGACCCATACCCGACCCGTACCCACAACCTGCAATCTGCAGCACGGACCCGCAACCCACTTTCTTAGCTGCAACCGGAAGTGCTGTCATTGTAACCCGGAAGTGACATCATCAGAAGTGGCCATGATCAGAAAAAAAGGAGTAAAACATGAGTGCTGTCATTGTATACCGGAAGTGATGTCATCGGAAGTAGACGTGACCAGAAAAAAGGAGTAAATATCGATATTGAGAAGTCCCGCAGCCTGACATGCGACCCGCAAACCCGCAGAACTGCCGACCCGCGTCTATACCCGCACCTGGAACTTCTACCCACAACCCGCAGGGTATCGCAAGTTTTTGCGGGTACCTGACTGCAGGACTCTACCTCTCTCCACCTGATGGGCTGTTGCTACTTGAAAGAGTGAAGAAGGAATGATGTTGTGCAACTACAACTCACTTGCACTGTGTGACTAAATAACAGAATTGGACTCCAGAAGGTACTTGAATAAAACAAACAGAATCATACTCTAGTGCAGGGGTAGGGAACCTGCGGCTCTAGAGCCGCATGCGGCTCTTCATCCTGCTTGCTGCGGCTCAGTCTTGCGGCTTTGCCTGTCAGGTCGTATTTACAGCCCACGCACCTGCTGGTGGCTTCTTGAGTGTGCGACCGCGTTAAGCACACTCAAGAAGCCGCCAGCAGGTGCGAGGGCTGTATAGACGTCCCAGGAGTGACAGTCAAGACTGAGCCACAGCAAGATGATTTCATCATGGTCCTTGCTGCGGTCACACACTCAAGACAAGAGAGAGACGATCATCCTGGAGATTCAGAAACAGAAGTAACATTAAACAGATGAGAATACTAGCATTTAAAAGGGCTATTCAGTGTTTAATTTATTTCTAAGTAGCCCTGCATATACACAATGCACTTCTGTTTGTTGTATTCTGTTGTTGTAACAGTTAAAATTAAAAAAAGGTTAAAAAAGTTTATAAGCTGCGTTATGTTTTGCGGCTCCAGACTATTTTTCTTTAGTGGGAGAGGGGCAAAATGGCTCTTTTGATAGTAAAGGTTGCTGACCCCTGCTCTAGTGCAATCAGGGTTTTGATACTCACAATGCATGTCAGATACATTGTAGCATTTCAGAGCCAGCACATTGTGACATCCCTGGGGATATATGGTACCACATGGATAGATGCACCCTGAGCATCTGTGTACCATTACCTGGATCCCTACACTTTGCATCAGGGAAATCACTGACCCTTAATCTCTACACTACATGCCAGCCTTTTACTGAGGGGAGAGCTACCCACTTGCTATCTCTATCTCTCCTACTTGGAGCACAGGCTGCTCTCACTCACTAGTCCCTGTATTCCTGACTTCACCAAGGCCTTCCCTTTACTGAGGCCCAAACTCCAGACTCCCATTACCATCCACTTCCTCCTGGAGAGGCAGGGAAAGCGAAAGCCCCATCCTCTGCCCACAGGGTCAGATTGGGGGGCCCGGGGCCCACCGGGGCTGCTGTCCCAGGGCCCTCCTCTGGTCTTCCTTGCTAAGCATGAGCTCCAGTGCACATGCATGTTACACCGTGTGCGCGCATGTGTGCATGTACGATATGGTTTTGCTGCTACTGCCCGAGAAAGGGAAGTCGCAGCACAAAGTTGTTTCTGGTGCAGATCTGGGTCGGTTGGGCAGAGCCGGGGCCCACTGGGGTTTTTTCCCGGTGTCCCGCCAGCCCAGTCCGACTATGTCTGCCCAGCACTATACTGAAATGTGACAGGAACTTGTCATCAGCCTCTGGGCCAATCACACCCTGTACACATTATGCTAATAAGAAAAAGTAAATACATGGGCTTCTGCCCAGCAACCAGATAACAAGGATGTGTAGGCATTTAAAGCCATAGGCGAGAATTAACCCTATGGGTCCCTACATATATATTAAAATAATAACCTTGATTCAGTTTGCCGTGAGCCATATGAAGGTATACTGAGGCTTTGAAAGCTATTGATGATGATCTTAACATTTCAAGTTTATTTTGAAAAGGTTTACATTGAGGTTTGCTTACATACAAAAGCAAGTCCTTGAAACTAACAACATATTCTCTTTTAGATAAACTTAATAGAAACCAACTCAGTGGGTTGTGTCTGAATAATTCTATATCCCCCGTAATCATTTCATCATATTCTGCAATTTCCTAAACAAATACAATATGTAAGTCTTTTTCTTTTTACATGTCCTCCACTGCATGAACTGATAGTGGTCTTGTTCCAAGGTAATTATTGCTACTATTCATTAAATAAGTACTGTACAACATGCAGTAAAATCATATACCTTAATTATATCCCTTATTTGTCCTTATTTCTGAAGACCTAGGGTTTAACCTATTTAGAAATGTAGGTTCTGCTGAAAATAGCACCTTATTAGCTACATCACTATACATTTTGGGTTTCCTAATAGCATGGTTTTAATAATTTGTGGATCCTTTACATCACCCTCTGGTAAATTTCACTTTGATAAATATCTACTGTAGATGGAATATAGCATAAATATTGTGCATTCAGTCCTAGAAATATCTAATATCAAAGAAAAATAGGTTTCTAATACTGTACACCTTAAAAAATAGGCCAGCATGTCAGCAGGTGAAACACCCAAGTAGAGAATATTATTAAAAAAGGGAGGGGAGGGAATATAACATCAAGTATCTAATAAAAGAAAGAACCAAGCCTTTAAAGGGGACGATAGCACACAAATGTAGCATACAATTTAATCAGTTCCTGAGAGATGTTCCCCAAAATGATTGATGTGATCCATCAGCTTGAGATCCTAAGAGATCAGAAATGTTGCTGTTGTTTGGGTCATAGCCCATGTCTGAATAAAAGCTTTTTAAAGATAAATTCTTGCTGCAGAGCTTGTGTACAAACAAACATTTTTGAATATATTGATTGACTTGGCCACTGTGAGGCACAAGGGAATAAAAAATTACTTTGATGAGTGCTGACAAATATTCTTGATGTGGTCTATCAGCCTCTACAACAAATGACTTTTGAACTCTTCTTTAAACTGGAAAAAAACTAGCACACAACTGAGCTAACTTGTGGTGGCTTTGCTCTCATATCACACATATATTCTGATCTACTGAGTTGTCTCTGCTCAATGGCATTGCTTTGCACTACCTAATGTGTCTCTGCTAAGTGACTGGAGCTTCTGATTTTATCAAATGCCCCTGAAACAGAAATTAGTTGATCCTGTTGATTGACTGGAGCTTCTGCTTTTATCAAATACCCCTGATACAGAAATAAGTTGATCATGTTGATTGACTGGAGTTTCTGATTTTATCAAATACCCCTGATACAGAAATTAGTTGATCCTGCTGGGTGGGTGGATCTTCTGTTGATAGAGAATGAAAGCTCTGATTGATGGGAGGTGTCCAATGTTAGGGTGCCCCCCAAGGATTGTAATGACTTACCTGATACCTGGCTGGTGCACCTCTTAGCCTGGGGCACCAGTGAGCAATAATCTTTCTTTTATCTTCCTTTGCATTGGTGTGCATGCCCAGTAGAGTGAAAAGTCAGACTTTAATAAAAAATCAGCTTTATCTCTCTACTGTACATGTGTCGGCTGCTGTATTCTAAAGAAATAAAAGAGTTGGGAGTGGATAACTTGTTCCCTGGTGATGCATGATGATGATAATGATGGTGATGGTGGACTGATGCAGTTTTCTGTTAACAGGAGCACCAGCCTGTTGTATCAGGTAAGTCATTACAATCATTTGGGTGTCCTAACATTTGGCGTCCCCCATTGGAGCTTTCCTTCTCCTATAAACCATCCTTTGTATGTTAACATCCTGATTTATTATAAAACTGACTTTGTTCTAGAGAGAGGGTAGTGCTCCTGCTCTTATTCCCACCCAAATGTACAAACAGCCTCGGGTAACAAAGGAACCAACTCCTTCACTGATGGGTGGCTCTTCCTGTACCACTTTTTTTTTTGTTTTTAGAATTTTGCTTCTGGAGTCAAACAAGAGTATCATGACCGAATCGCTGATGAGGAAGGGTATGGCAGCTTTCAGGTGGAATAAAAATACTGTCTGCAGGCAGATATGGTTCATGCAGAAGTATAACTGCCACATTTTTTACAGATCATTTATAGAACATTGCAGTAAATTAAAACCAATGTATAAATAAGGTATTGGAAATAATACGGTCTTGAAGAAACATTATGAATTGTTAAACATTTTCACATCTATACATAAATAACACAGAAAATATTCCAAGAACTTTAAGGTGCAGATGATGATGATGAATATTAACCTTTTTATTGACTTTCAAAAGAAACTTGGAAATCCATTCAATCCATTCTTTGCTTCACTGAAAGGAACATTCTAGGTCAATTTATAAAATATGGAGAGATGCTGATTTCTAAGAATATGAGATACATACACTGTTACCTGCAAGCAGATTGCTGGTTAATTTTACTGCATTTGGCATTTTTATTATTTACTGCATAAGTGCACATCTGGCACCTGTGCCCATCTTCAGCAATTTATTTCTCTCACTTGGGAATGGGCTGCAGATGGAAGACTTTACTGAACAAATTATTTGCTTTGCAGAGACTTTATTTTCTATTTTTTGCTTTTTTAATTTTTTTACTTTGCACTGTTGCTACATGCTTGCTAATACCAACAGAACCAGAGGTACGCTGAAGCCTCAGATATCAGTTAAAACTGGAATCAATCAAGTATCTTCATTTTTTATTGGCATTATCATGAAATGGATCAAAATAACCTAGATTTATTGTCTGCACCTAATATGTTTAATTTTACACACTTTTAGCAGCCTAAGAAGCTCATAGTTTGGCAGGCTGGTGCAACCAAATTGGGAGGCCCATTTATCAACTGTTGTATTTCAGTGGTTTTGAAGCATTTTGAAACCACAATTAAACTCCACTTCTCTAAAATAACAAATGCCATGAATGTTATTAAAAGATCTGATTATAAAAAGTACTAAAAAAATATCTATTTTTTAGTAAAAAAAACTAAGGGGCCCATTCACTAAGCTCGAGTGAAGGAATAGAAGGAATAGAGGAAAATAGAGGGAAAAAACTTCGAATTTCGAATGTTTTTTTGGCTACTTCGAATTGGCTACTTCGACCTTTGACCGCGACC
Organism: Xenopus petersii; assembly: GCA_038501925.1. Classification (NCBI taxonomy): domain Eukaryota; kingdom Metazoa; phylum Chordata; class Amphibia; order Anura; family Pipidae; genus Xenopus; species Xenopus petersii. The sequence continues at coordinate 132,122,535 of CM076679.1, forward strand.
TTTGACTTCGAATCGAACGATTCAAACTAAAAATCGTTCCTCTATTTGACTATTCGATAGTCAAAGTACTGTCTCATTAAAAAAAAAACCCTAGTTCACCACCTAAAACCTACCGAGGCTAATGTTAGCCTATGGGCTGAAATTTTAGTAAGTGGGCCCCTTAATCTAAGAAAAAAAATTCACCTCAAAGTAATACGTGTTAGAGCTTTTTCTTGGTTATTTAGCTTCTCTGGATGCTGTTTCCAGCTTTCCACTGGATTGGTCTAAAAGTACTATAAAGAGCTCACATAGGGGCAAATTCACTAAGCGCCGAAGCACCGAACGCTAGCGTTACTTCGCTAGCGTTTGGCATTTTCGTTACTGCGCAAATTCACTAACGAACGCTGGTGTAGTTTCGCTAGTGTTACTTCGCACCCTTACGCCTGGTGAAGTTTCGCTAGCGACGTAACTACGCAAATTCACTAACGCGCGCAGTGTACTGAACGCTACCTTTTACACTAGACTTCCTTCGCCACCTCAGACCAGGCGAAGCGCAATAGAGTAGATAGGGATTGCTTAAAAAAAATCTAAATTTTTTCGAAGTCCCAAAAAATGCTGGCGTGTTTTATACATTATGGGTGATAGGCTGAAAAAGATCGAAAATTTTTTTGGGGCTCCCCTTCTTCCCCCCTACATCTCCTGACTCATGGCAACTTACCTAGACAGTGGGCACATGTGTAGGGCAAAATAAAATTTTTATTTGATGTTTTGAAGCTTTTCTAGCCATTTGTAATGCTGATACGTATTCCTCTATTGAAATTTGAATTTGGCGCCGTATGCAAATTAGCCTTTGCTAGCGTAACTTCGCTTTACTTAGCGAATCAACGCTAGCGCAACTTCGCAACCTTACGCTACCCCTGAGCGCAACTTCGGATTTTAGTGAATTTCCGAAGCGCTGGCGAAGTGTGGCGAAGTGCGGCAAAGTTACGCCTGGCGCAACTACGAATCGTAGTGAATTTGCCCCATAGGGTGCAAATCTCACTTTCCTCTCAAGCCTAAATAAAATCCGAAAGGTCAGTGTTTGTGATGAATTAAACTGCCTTGTTTCAGATCGCTGAAAAATTGCCGAAACTTCAGAAAACTTTGTGAGCTGAAAAAAATTATGCTGTAAATTTGCCAAATGCAAAGTTGACACATTTTTATATATGCATTGACACATACAGTATATTGTCCTAATTTGTTAGAGATGCTCCTTTCCACTATTCTGCAACCATGTTGCAAATTATTTTCCCAACATGGCACATGGACAGCCTCTTGGACAGATGGGCGGAGGGCTCAGATCCAGTTGATTGATCTGGAATTCAAGGGATGCAAAATCATGACACATCATGAATCCGTGTGCCCATGGATACGAAAAACACCATTTTTTAACCATGCAAATCAGTCACATTTCTTATTGTGCATGAGCAAAAAATACAAAAAAAAGATAAAATCTAAATATTTTATAAACAATTCATAAAAAATCATTAAAACCTGTTCATAATTCTGATCTGAATTTGTGAAAGAAACCTATTCATAAATTAAAAAATCGAGACAAAATGTTTAAAGAAGAAGGAAAGCTCCAAGACAGTTTATTGCTAACAGATTAGCCATAATAGTGCAAGCTAGAACGCTATATTTATTCTGCAGAATGCTTTACCATACCTGAGTAAACAGCTCTAGACACTGTCTCTGTTTTTTTAGGATAGAAGCTGCCATATAAGCTTGGTGTGACATCACTTCCTGCCTGAGTCTCTCCCTGCTTACTAACAGCACTGAGCTCAGATTACAGCAGGGATGGGAGGAGGGAGGGAGAGAGGAGCAAACTGAGCATGCTCAAGCCCTAGCCCTGGAGGTTTAAGCTGAAAACAGGAAGTCTGATACAGAAGCCCATGAGTACACAATAGAAGGAAAGAAATGTGCTTTTTCTTTTGACAGAGGACTCAGAGCAGCATTACTTTGAGGGTTTACTGTTGTATTCATATAGACCTTTCTGATAAAGCTTATTTAATTTTAGCATTTCCTTCTCCTTTAACTTTAAAAGAATAACATTTATTTTGAAATCCAAAAGGCATCACTAAGCAATGGATAATTCCAGTCACCTTAAACTCACAACCAACAGTCACTGCTCGTTTCACCACAACAATTAAAAATGCACTCAGAGTTCTGAGTAAAAAATTGAAAGCATAAAATGTTTTTTAACAAATTATCTTATTTCTAAATATTATTTTTTTTGCTACAGAAAATTCTTTCTTGTGAATGGGCCAGTCTTTTTACTATTTTTTGCCAAGTAAATAATGAGATGATGTTTATGTGACTGTGCTGGTTTAGCAGCAGGTACCTCTGGATCCTTATAATTCCTCATCAACGCGAATCTGCATTTCTGTAAATGATAAATGAATGAACTGTCCCATTCCGACTGATCAATGGCTTCATTTCTTTTCTCTCCTTTTTGAACTCCACTTTAATACAATTTACCTGTATAAGGGCTAATACATCTTACTCCATCTCATAACATTTATGCATAAATATTGTTATAGTTTCTTTGGTTTTTCTAATGACTCTGCCCGTTGTGTTAATATCAGTATTTTCTTTGTTCAGTGGTATTATATATGAAAAATAAAATCTTGCTCGCTTAAAGAAAATATTGAATGTTACTTGTAGCCCAGTAACATATAACTAAGAAAGGTTCCTGAATAATTGTGTAAAGATCTTGGTACATGCATATAATAATGTATAATATTTTTATTATTTAGATATGATTTTATATATGCAAAGCGATAGTGCACAGAAATTGGCACCAGATGAAAAGTCAGAGCTAAAATCAAAATCAAAAATCAGCACCATCTGTGAGAGTCCCCTTCCCATCCAACCTGTGTTGATCAAATGGACGAAATTGTTGCAGCTGTAAAATGTATTTGGTTATGGCGGTATGTAAATGATAGTTCTGGCTTTAGTCATGGCAGAACATTGTCAGTTTTGGCAGGCCCATAGGATTATAGAGTCCAACCTATAAGGATAAATTCCTTTGGATCTGAATATTGGTTCTTGTTATTTTGAATTATAAATAAATATAAGCCACTGCCTTTCTCCATGCAATTTCCTGGTCTGGTATCAGTTATTTATCCATTTAGTTATAGTTATGTATTACTACTGTAGGGACCCATAGGTATTACATGTCCCTATGGCTTTAAGGCCCTACCCTTTTCTTAGTTGCCAGTCAAAATCCTGTGTAGCTTAGTGTTATTGGCCAAGAGGTGTAATGACTTCATCCGATATGGTCCTCAGCTCATGCTTAGTTACACCCAATAAATATCTGAGCAAGATTTGGCCAAATACCAGGGTCAGACTGAGCCAACAGGACACCAGAAAAAACCCCAGTGGGCTCCCAGCCCTCATGGGCCCCACAGGCCCAGATCTGCTCCTGATCACCTGGCAGAGATGCTTCCTTCCCGGCATCCCCCCACCTGTAGCGTGAATGAGTTTGCAAAGAAGGCATGCAGGGGGGGGTAAGAGGAGACAGCTGGGGGACCTGTGAGGGTAGCAGGTGGGGGGCAGGGGGCTCTTGCGGGGGTTGCAGGTTCTTAATGTGGCAGCCCTGGTGGGCCCACACCCCTCCAGTCCAACACTGAACAAAGATTCTGTATAACTAGGGGGCAGCCATTCAATCTAGAAAAAAGGATAAACAGCACAGGTTACATAGCAGACTATAGTAGTACTTGTTATCTGTTATCTACTGTGTATCCTGTGCATGAATGGCTGGCCCCATGGCTACACAGCAGCTTGTTTATATAAACTATAGTAGTACTTATCTGTTCTCTACTGTGTATCCTGTGCTTGAATGGCTGCCCCCATGGCTACACAGCAGCTTGTTTATATAAACTATAGTAGTACTTATCTGTTATCTACTGTGTATCCTGTGCTTGAATGGCTGCCCCCATGGCTACACAGCAGCTTGTTTATATAAACTATAGTAGTACTTATCTGTTATCTACTGTGTATCCTGTGCTTGAATGGCTGCCCCCATGGCTACACAGCAGCTTGTTTATATAAACTATAGTAGTACTTACTGTATCTGTTATCTACTGGGTATCCTGTGCTTGAATGGCTGCCCCCATGGCTACACAGCAGCTTGTTTATATAAACTATAGTAGTACTTATTTGTTATCTACTGTGTATCCTGTGCTTGAATGGCTGCCCCCATGGCTACACAGCAGCTTGTTTATATAAACTATAGTAGTACTTATCTGTTATCTACTGTGTATCCTGTGCTTGAATGGCTGCCCCCATGGCTACACAGCAGCTTGTTTATATAAACTATAGTAGTACGTATCTGTTATCTACTGTGTATCCTGTGCTTGAATGGCTGCCCCCATGGCTACACAGCAGCTTGTTTATATAAACTATAGTAGTACTTATCTGTTACCTACTGTATATCCTGTGCATGAATGGCTGCCCCCATGGCTACACGGCAGCTTGTTTATATAAACTATAGTAGTACTTATCTGTTATCTACTGTGTATCCTGTGCTTGAATGGCTGCCCCCATGGCTACACAGCAGCTTGTTTATATAAACTATAGTAGTACTTATCTGTTATCTACTGTGTATCCTGTGCTTGAATGGCTGCCCCCATGGCTACACAGCAGCTTGTTTATATAAACTATAGTAGTACGTATCTGTTATCTACTGTGTATCCTGTGCTTGAATGGCTGCCCCCATGGCTACACAGCAGCTTGTTTATATAAACTATAGTAGTACTTATCTGTTACCTACTGTATATCCTGTGCATGAATGGCTGCCCCCATGGCTACACAGCAACTTGTTTATATAAACTATAGTAGTACTTATCTGTTATCTACTGTGTATCCTGTGCTTGAATGGCTGCCCCCCATGGCTACACAGCAACTTGTTTATATAAACTATAGTAGTATTTATCTGTTATCTACTGTGTATCCTGTGCTTGAATGGCTGCCCCCATGGCCACACAGCAGCTTGTTTATATAAACTATAGCAGCATTTCTGGTTTTACCAGTGTAGGGTAACAGTATATTATATATTAATAACTTCAAAACGCTTTCCTTTTTTGGTGTTACTGTTCGTTTAACCTTTCCATGAGAAGCTCAGTTTGCAGTCAATGTCTATATGTTGCCACATATTCCTATACTATGAACTATGAGTTGATGCAATTCTCAAGTTATTTCCTTCTGCATTTCCAACTTCAATTGGAGATATTTTGAAATGTAATGTGACCATTGCTAGGAAAAAACGATCTTCATTTGAGAAGATACCAATGCCCACTAACTAAACAAAAAGTCAGGTTTTTCAGATATCAAATCAAAAAAGTTGAGTTATTCAGGTTTCAAATCGCATGATTTAGTTTGAAGCACAATTTGGTTGCGACTTTTTCGACGATTTATTGTTAAATTGAGGGCATTGGGTTTTGGGAGTTTTTTAATATACTGAGAAAAGGTTACGTTTTAGTAAACACCCCCCTGCAAATGAAACTTTCGTGTAAATCTGCAGTCAATACAGAAGAACATACAGTATATTTAAAAGTTACTTTATAACAGTAGATATTAATTGTAGTTTTATACTTTCCTGTAACTTTATTTTGCCTTTAGTTTATTTTTATAGTACTGTATAGTGATGGGCGAATTTGGGGCATTTCGCTTTGGTGACAAATTTGCTAATTTCCTGCGAAATTCACTAAACTGTGAAAAATTCACGAAACACCACCGGCATCTCGTTTTTGACGCCGGCGTCTGCTTTTTTTGACGCCTGCACAAATTCGTTGGCGAAAATGCGCCAGCGTCCAAAAAAACAGACGCTGCGTCCATTTTTTTTGACGCTGTCAAATTTTCACAGTGGTTTCGCTAATTTATTCACCAATGGCGAATATCGGGAATTGGCTGCAAATTCGCGCCTGGAGAATAAATGCGCCCATCACTAGTACTGTTTAAGTGATTTAAATATAGGATAATGTTTAATTGAAAATGAGGCATGACATATATACACCTGATCCCTCCTGTAGTGAAGATGGAGATCAAAGACATTCTTGCACTTGAAGGACAAATCAATGAAGTCAACACTAAATTATGCAGGAAGCTTAATCTTCAAAAAATGCAGTAAAAATAGCGACCCTTCAACATAAGATCTCAATGAACATCAGGAAACTCATTCAGTTAGATTAAAGGGAAGCATTATTAATCTACATGGAAAAAAACAGGGTATAAAAATGTCCAAAATTTCTCAAGCAGCCGTTGACTTGTTTCATTGACTCAGTGGCCTGTTGCTAAATACTTTATTGTGGTTATGGATTTGTGTAAAGTAATAAAGGAAAAGCATGTACAAGAATGGGATACGTTATTCGGAAACTCGTTATCCAGAAAGCTCAGAATTAATGCACAGCCCCCCGTTTAATGCACAGCCAGGGCAGTATACTGATTGGACTCCCAACAGCAGTTCATCCTTAGTGGGGTTCATCAAAGCACTACAGTGTTTCCCAATCAGCATTAGTCGAGTCAGGCAATTGGAACCATTAGAAAAGCATTTTGGTTGATGAACTATGCTCCTTCTTTGTATGCAAAGCAGAAGGAATTTTAGGAAAAAGCCCAGTCTTGGATTTACTATCCAGGCCCCCTTGGCTGGCTCCGTTTGCCCCTCCTTCCCTTCTCTTCTCCTCCCAGTCCCCTCCTCTTCCCCATTCCTTCCCCATTCCCCACCTCCTTCTATTCTCATCCCCTCCCCTTCCCCTCCTTATCCCCTTCCCATCTCCTACTCTACTTCCCCTTCCACATGCACATGTAGAATTGGTCTGGCACAGGAGACACACCTTCAAATCTCCTGCCAGTCTTCAGTTCTCGTATTTGGATGTGGCTGGGCAGCATGCCACCCCTAAAATGATCCTCAGGTCCAGGCCTTTGTGGTCTTGCCACAAATATATGGCATAATCGTAGAAATTTTTCAACAGAAATTTATGGCAATAGTTTGTAATCCTTAAATCTGAATTATTTTTGCCAATTTTAGGGGCAGATTTATCAAGGGTCGAATTTTGGATAAAAAAAACTTTGAGCAAACAATTTTCGAATAAAAACAGACCAACCGAAATTTATTAAAAAAAATCAAAGTTTGTTTTTTCGTTCGATCTAAAAAAAAAACATCAATTTTTAAAAGTCCACTAAGTGACTCCAAATAGGTTCTAGGAGGTCCCCCATAGGCTAAAACAGCAATTCCACAGGTTTTAGATGGTGAATGGTCAAAGTCTAATTTTTACAGAGACAGTACATTTCGATATTCAAATGTTTGAATTTTCTTCAGATTTGAATCAAATTTGGACTATTCCCTAGTCAAAGTACATAAAAAATAGCTTGAAATTTGATTTTTTTATTCTAATTTTCACTTCGACCCTTGATAAATCTGCCCCTAAATGTAAATTATTTCATTTACACCCAAAAGACATTGAAAAGATGCCAAGATATTAACACAATCATCATTATGGAATCAAATTATCAGCCCCTGGCTTTTTATCTTGTGGATCTATTTATTACAACCACCACATATAACAGATTTGATCTTTGTTCACTAAAGCTAGATGTAACTTCCAGTTCTTTTTTGTTAATCTTTCACTATTAAAACCATCTTTGGACATAAAACTGTGACACACGACCTCCCACAACCCAGAACAAATGACAAGATTCCAGTCTGAGTTCACCTTTCACTTTGGGAGGAGCCCTCGGTTACATAGATGATGCCAAGTCTTATTGTGGGAGAGCCAAGACAAGAGTTCTGAGTAAGCAATGGAACCAGAATGTGTCACAGGAGTAATGGAGAGAGAGAGCAGAGCATAGTCATGGAGGACAGGCCGAGGTAAAAACTGAACTAACAAGAGGTACCGAATCAGGATTTAGAATCGTAGTCAACTAAAGGTTTGGTTCAGGCAGAGAAACAGCATAGGCAGAGATCAGGAACAGCTAGAGGAGGCACCCAAAGACTATACTAGATAGACCTATACTGGGCTGTGAGAAATCAGTCACAAAACCTTTAAATATTTAAGTTTCTTGTCATGGCGCCACATTATCACGCTGTACTAGATGAAATAAATAGTTGCGTGCGTTTGATGTGTACGCCAGAACTCTGCAGAAAAGCAGCAGTTGTCTCCACCGCCCGAGTAGATCACTAGACACAGTAACAAACTCTTTGCAAAGTTTCAGAACTTAATTACAGATATACTCTCCTCTCGTAGGGTGTGAAACTTTTTGCAGCATCTTTTCCATATACTGGAAACAGTGGAAACACACATAAATGGATGACCCCTAACCCTAATCGTTACCAAAGAAAATAATATATTAAGGGATTTTAATTCATGGGGACTATCAATATGTTTAAAGGGGTTGGTCAGCTTTAAATTTACTTTTAGTATGCTGTAGATAGTAACATTCTGAGACAATTTGCAATTGGTTTTCATTTCTTATTATTTGTGGTTTTTGAGTTATTTAGCATTTTAATCAACAGCTCTCCAGTTTGTAATTTCAGCCATCTGGTTGCTAGGGTCCAAATTACCCCTAGCAACCATGCATTGATTTGAATAAAAGACTGGAATATGAATAGGAGTGGCCTGAATAGAAAGAGGAGTAATAAAAAGTATCAATAACAATACATTTGTAGCTTTATATAGCATAGGTTTTTAGATGGGGTCACTTGAAAGCTGGAAAAAGGCAAAAGAAGAAGGCAAACAATTAAAAAAATATTAAAAATAAATAATGAAGACTTGGCTATTTTATAACACACTAAGGGGCAGATTTATCAAGGGTCAATTTTTGAAGTAATGGGAACTCCCATAACTTCAAAATTTGAACAAAAAAAGACCAACTGAAATTGATCAAAAAAATCTAATTTGCAATCGATCGTATTCAATTCGAATTTTTTCCAAAAAAAAACCTTAGATTTTTCAAAGTCCACTAATTGACTCCAAATAGGTTCTAGGAGGTCCCCCATAGGCTAAAGCAGCAATTCAGCAGGTTTTAGATGGCAAATGGTCAAGGTTAAATTTTTAAGAGACAGTACATGATACATTTCTAATTTTTAATCTTTTTTAAATTCAAATCAAATTCGGACTATTCCCTAGTCGAAGTACACAAAAATTAGCTTGACATTTGAATTTTCACTTCGATCCTTGATAAATCTGCTTTTTAGAGTCAACTTAAAGGGGAACCACCCATTAAAATGTGTTTCATAATCAATCCTTAATGTGCCCTCTTACTTGATCCTCTTTTCTTCCCACACCAAAACTTCTGTTTTTATCTCCACACACTCCTGATTCCCTTTCTTTCCCTTCACATGCCATTTTTTTGCTAATTTGCATATGCAAATTAGGGTTGGGATTTGACAGAATTTTTTGTTATGGATTTGGTATTTAGCCCAATCTTAAAATGTTGAATTACGTCAGATCTCAACCTGTTGATGTGACATCACATCATTTCTGGTTACACCCCACTCGCCAATTCCTGTTGATAACAGAAATATTTTTTGAACTCTAAACAAGACATAAAACATTTGAAGCTTATAATATGGGAAGCTTTCAAAAGGCTTCAAATAATTTTGCTTGGTGTTGTTCCCGGTATTCTCCACTAGCTTCTTCTGCACAAAAGATGTTGTGAGTTTCCATAAGAAACTAAAGAAGTAAGAAAGAGATTTGGTTGTCAACTGAAATGAAACAAGTTGTCTGTATCAAGTCTAACAGTTGTACGTTAGATATGACTATAGATCTGTCAACAGCCAATTTTTCTCAAATTTATCTGTGCAGACGGGTCCATTAGCAATAGTAGTATAGTCACCATGAGAAGGACTCCGAGATGTTCAAAATATTGAAAAGCAGAGCTGACAGCCCAGTAATCCTAGTGAGATATGATTTCTTTACAGCTACAGCTCAGTATTCTGGGAAATACTATATGCTAAGAACTGCACAGGCTTTGAGAAATTGTCAGAAGAAGGACATAAACAGTTTTGGAGTGACTGCTCTGTGGGATCATCAAAGCTCATGTGGATAATCCTTATTTTTATGGCTTGCATTTTTCCAATAAAAAAACCTGCCGTCTATTGGGAGATAGCGAAGGGTGGCTGTGTCAATCAACTACTTCTTAAAAACCATACCGTCACTCGGAAGATTGAATAGATCGTTTTTAGAGGAATATATTGATAGTCTGTCTAGAGGAGATTGGTACAAAGTCCTTGATCTCACGTGAGGAAAAAGCACAATGTTGTCTCCCTCCTGTTGTTTCTGTGTATTACTTCTTGGTCTAAGACATATCAGTTATTACCTTCCTCTGGGTGCCCTGTTATTCCAAATAGGGATGCACCGAATCCTTTGTGAAAGATTCGGCTGAATACCGAACCGACTCCGGACCCTAATTTGCATATCCAAATTTGCATATGCAAATTAGGGGTGGAAAAACATTTTTACTTCCTTGTTTTGTGACAAAAAGTCATGCAATTTCCCTCCCCACCCCTAATTTGCATATGCAAATTAAGATTCAGATTCGGTTCAGCCGGGCAGAAGGATTTAGCCGAATCCGAATCCTGCTGAAAAAGGCCGAATCCTGGCCGAATCCCGAACCGAATCCTGGATTCGGTGCATCCCTAATTCCAAATGAATACAATGATTTTTCATATGACATGAATAAAGAACATTAAGGCGAACCTATAGTGGAGATGACTTTTTTCTCTTTCATTGTCAAAATCTGTATTTTGCTTTCATTTGGCAGCAGAAAAAAGTGCTGCACCTGTGAACAGTGACAAAGTAGGAAGTCCGGAGGAAGGTAATTCTACGGGAAAGGGAATGATAGACTAAGGGGGATATTTATCAAGGTCCGAATTTATCTCAATATCAGCTGGTACAAACTCTGATCTAAAGCGTTTTTAACGCTTATTTATTATTACATTTTCCTGAAAATTTGCTTTGCGGTAAAAGCTCCGATTTTCACCATTTTTTCGTGAATTTTCACCCGAAAGCTCCGAAAACATTGTAAAATTGCCCGAAACCCCCAACACAACCAAAAATCAATGGGACTTTTCCCATTGACTTTTATGCAACCTCGACAGGTTTGAGATGCCATGGTTTTAAATTCAGGCTTTTTAGCCCTCAGGGTTTAATAAATTCCGAAAAATTCGTGATTTTTTTTAAAAGTCCGATTTTATTAAAAAAAAAACACAAATTTTTTGGATTTCGGGGAATTTCGGGTATTCGGAGCTTAGTAAATAACCCCCAAAGTGAAAGATGGAGAGTTCATTGTTAATGAAGACATAAACAAAAATAGCAAGCAGTGCTGCAGGGCAACTACAAAGAATCATAATACTATATCCGAGGAGTTAGATCTGACTAGAGCTCATTTAGTTTGGAGTGGTTCTATGTAAAAGGTGCCAATAGTCAAAAGATATTGACAATGGACAGTATTGATAATAAAAGATGCACTATATTAAAGTATCATACATAAAATACATACATGCAAAGTAATATGCAACACCCTGGTAACTCAATGGAATATATAAATATGTATTAAGTGTTATATGACCTTGTGATGTACTCTAAAGCATTGATAAGGTTATGCATGCATTATCAACCAAAAACACAATTTAGCCTTGTTTCATTTTGACTCTATATACAATACTGCTTACCTGCTGCCACCATTTAAGCCTAAATAGTGGAATACACCAGTGCACCATAAACACTAGTCCACAAAGATGGTAACAGGCAAATATGGATAAATCTATATTTATAGATAAATAAAAAAGGTGCAGTGATACTCCTGTGATGTCCAATTCATGCATAGATGGAGCACCAAGACGGCCACAAATCGATTAAAAACTTTGATTTTTATTTCATCATGTTAAAACAATCAACAGACAGCATGCCCTTGTATTCCCCTGGGCCATGTGCTCAAAAATCAAAGTTTTTAATCGATTTGTGGCCGTCTTGGTGCTCCATCTATGCATGAATTGGACGTTGTACTTTTACCGGTGGGACCACGGTTGGATGTGCAGCACAAGCAGAGCCTGTGATCGGTGAGTGCTCCCACTGCTTACCTAGTTTTGGATATACTCCTGTGATGGTGGCCTTGTGTCCGTGTACCTACTACCCAACTATGGGACTTCCCTACCCAACTAGGGGGGTCTATATCCATTTATCATCGGGTCCATATGATTACTTTAAAATGGTGATCCGCAAATCTGACCCATTTCACTTTGCCAAAAATTTGCAAATGCCAAAAAATTCATCAAATGCATTGAAGTATATGGACGTCCATTTTTTTTTGACGCACATATATAGATCCCTTAGGTTTCTCCTTTTTCTTGACTCTCCATTCTTTAAGCCTGTCCCCAGTAGAGATCACTTTGGTGCTCCCTTTGTAGCAGCTGCTCCAACTCTTTCTTAAAGATGTAGCATCTGTTACTGCATTTGTTAGCTAGTAAGGGTAGGCTTCTCTAAATAAGTGTGTTTAAGAGAACTTTTGAAGCAGAAAGGTTAGGAGAGAGTCGGACAAACCTTGGGAGAGAATTCCAGAGAAGGGATGCAGCCCTTGCAAAGTCTTGAATGCGAGCTGATCCATTATGCCTACAATATGCTGACCAGGCCAACTACTGACATCATAAATTACTTGGGCTGCTGAAATTTGCCTCCTTGTCCCACACGGCAAGAAGATACATGCTGAAAAGCCAGGCAGTATGTCTGCAACTGAGAAGACATGGGGGCAGATTTACTAAAGGGTGAAGTCCCCGTTGCTAGGGTGGGCTCATGGCTAGGGCATTACAGGATTTCTTTATTCTTTATTTTGCTTCCTTGGATATGTGTAATAATAAGTAGCCAATTCAAGCATTTTAACCAACATCTCTAATAAAGACGTCTCTACTACCTATATGTACCCACCCTAATCAAATTGACCTATTTGTAAGAGTACTAACGAAGTCCGGCTGCTGAGATGCAACGTCACATTTTAGTGAATTAGCGTAGTGGTATCAAATTTATACCTGTTAAAGTGGAGCGAAGTGTGGCGGAGCGTTTGCTGTTGTGAATTCGACCTTAAGTGAATTTAATCCGTGGAGTTCTACTAAGCTAATGTAGGCCAAAGGGTCCAGAGATCCATTGACTGGACTTCCATTTATAAGAGATATGATGTGGGCTTTGTCTATTTTTCTTCTGTTTCACCCCTATAACAGCAAACTCTGGGGAGGCTGGGGTATTCACATATTTAATAGCAGTTTATTATTGGGAATGTTGTGTGTGTGGTTGGACAGCTTGAACTGTCTATGAGTGAGAACAGCAGTGAAGTGAGTTGTTGGGACTTGTAATACTTTGGGTCACCGTGAGCATTGAGCTTGTAGGTGGTGGGAAAGGGATCCATATTGGAAGCAAGACCAGGATAAAATGTTGGTGGCGAAGAATTATTCCAAGTTGGACTCAACAGTTTTGGTGAAATAACTGAACTGGTAGCAGGTCTGGGAAGTGGTTTGGTGATGTTGAAGGACTTGCTTCAACAAACCCACAACAGACCAAAGCCTGTCTTCCAGGTATTTAGGTGGCATCAGCAAGCTACCTCAAGATGACAGAAGGGAAAGGATCGCCCCTGCTTATTCTTCCATTTTACAATGCTCAAAAATCTTGTCCATTAGGCAGACATGTCTTAAATCCATTAAGGTAGAAACTCATCTCTTGTCTCCTCATTGCTCAAAAGCCCACCCTAATTAATAACTAAAGTCAATAATGAGTATCAGTACCAGACTAGACAGTGAACCAATTGCCAGAAAATTGTATAGTTGGTGGGTATGGACGTTGGAAAAAGGTGGTGACTCTAGACCAGGAACAAATTGGTACACTGTAGTGCTGATAAATAAAGTATTTCAATTATAAAGTCCTACAATAATAACAGAACTAAATTCCATTTCAAAGAACTTTGGCATTAAAAAAATTAAAAGCAAAAAAGTGAATTTTTTATTGATATCTGAATAGAAGCATCATAAACCCTATAATTTTCACTCATTTGGTCTAAAGGAACAATAACTTTTCTGTCAGATCTGAATTGGGGAATAATTTTCTATAAAATTTTGGTTTGAGGTTGGCTAAGCACAGCAGTGGAAATTGCAATGCATTAAATATAAATCATTTTCTGCAGAGTAATTAAATGTTTGACATATGCACAATAGGAAATCTGTAAATGTTTCAGGTTAATATTCTCTTCAGAAGCAGCATAGACATTATTTTGGCAGGAGCATCTATTCTACACTTAAAAAAAAGGAAGCAGTTGAATGTAAATGAAGGGTTTTCATACAATTTCACTTTATCCTAAAAAAAGGCGTTAAAATACAGATCAAAGGGGAAGGTAAAAAATAGGTTATTTACTCCTTTATAACTAGGAAAATACTATTTAAATAAGAACTGTATTATTAGAAAACCCAGACCACAGTCATTTTGTTGCCTTAGTGCATGGACGCAGCAACGAGAATGAAGCTGACAACCTGTCTCGTTTCTGAGAAAAAAAAAGTCATAATAAAAGTTCACAAAGCCATTTCCTACATAATAAAACTTGTGCAACTTTATTTACCGTTATTCAGCCACTCTCTCCACTGCTTCCTAGCTGCAATGGCTGTTATTTGTCACCGAAAGTAACAGCCTTGGTCAAGAAAATAATGAGACCATCAATCATCCGCATTTCCAGGGTGAGTAAAAATAAGCAATTTGTATAATAGTTTTAGGAAGACTTACTCTTAGTTTTAGTAGGAAACAGCGGGATCCAAAGCAACACAATTTGGATTGTAATCCCCGAACAATACGTTAGAGAAACAGACAGAAACATCAATATCCTAATTCAGGCTAATTCATTACATTTAGAACAAGAAGTGCGTAACAAAGTCATGGTTTCTGGTGAGAAATGTTTTTAAACTGAAAAGAAAAATAACCCACTTGAATTACTTGAATTTGTAATCAAGGACAATGTTAACTCTTGGGACAATTTTTTGTATTTAGCAGAAGTATTAGGAAGTCATACTTAGAGCGTTATTGGGAGGAAATGTAATACAATCGGCAAAAAGTAAAACTTTGCAAATAAATATTCATCTGTCGGAATGTAATTGTAACATGAGGTATCCCGAACTCGAAACTAATTCCAAGGACCTGATCTTGGCTCACTTTTCTGCCTATAGCAGCCGCCTTTGGCTTCAGGAGGAGCCCTGCCGCCCGGACTTAATGTGAGAGATAGGGATGTAGCGAACTGTTCTGCTGCGAACTAGTTCGCGCGAACTTCGACCGTTCGCGTCCGCCGAATGTTCGCGAACGTTTGGGAACGTTCGCATTTTGAGTTTGCGTTCGATTCGAATAAAAATCGTTCGACCATTCGACCATTCGATTCCTTCGACCGCTAAAAATCGAATGATTTCCATTCGTTTGAACGATTGTAAGCATTCGATCGAATGATTTTCATTCAATCGAACGCTAAAAATCGTTCTAATCGAACGATCGAACGATTTTAAAACGTTCGATCAAATCATTTTTCATTCGTTCGAATGCTTAAAACGTTCGATCGTTCGATTCGAATGATTTTAGCATTCGATCGAATGAAAATCCTTCAATCGAATGATTAAAATCCTTTGATCGTTCGAATCGAACGATTTTAGCGGGTGTTCGAAGTTCGTGAACTGTCCGCGAACGTTCGCATTTTTTGCCGGTGTTCGCGAACGGCGTTCGCGAACACCAAATCCGCAGTTCGCTACATCCCTAGTGAGAGAACAATGGAGAGAGTTCTGAGCAGGCTAGGGAACCGAACGTATGCGGAAACGATAGGGGAGGGGCATTCAGTTAGACGTGGAAAAGGCAGGGTCAATACCAGATGGGCAAAGTGGTTTCAAATCAGATAACGGCAGCAGGTTCACAGGCCTCATAGTGTTAGTGCAGCACCAAATCAGGATCCGGAGAATAGTCAAAACCAGGCAGTGGTCAGTATCAGGCAGCAGATAGACAGGTCAGGGACGGGCAAGGATCAAGACCGGATAACACAACTAGAAATAGCACCCAGGACATTAGGAAAGGGCCTTTACATTGGGCAATGGGAATAAGGCATTTATGACTTTAAATATCCTAATTTCGCGCCAACCACGATGGCGTCATGTGGCGCACACTAAGAAAGCCGAGTCTACCCCAACGCAGCGTGAACCCGAAAGCAGCATTCAGGAGCAGAGAGAGGAGCAGCGAGAGGCAGTAGGAGATGGGCATCCCCGCTGTGAGAGCGGCGAGCATCCCCGCCCCCCACTAGGCCACCAGGTATTTACAGTAATATTCGTCGTTAGGCTTTTATTGCATTGTAAATCTAAATTGCGCATTGTGAGCATTTAATACATGCGCTGCAGTTGCTTTAAATATTTTGTTGTAGATTACGAAATTTAATTGCATACACTGCGAACATTCGCAAAAGCAAGTTGGTTGCGAGAAAGTCGTTGCGGTCTCAGTCTAAAATGGTGCAAACATGGTCGCTAACATTCACGCCTTTGCAAACGTTTTTTTGTGCTAGCGAAACATATTACATTCCTGTAAAAAATGGATGAATCAAGAGCACAGCCTATAGCCACTTGTGATGATGATGAATGCTTCAATCCTCTCAAACTAGACGTACCGCAAATTTAAAATTAAAGCTTTAGATGAGAAGGAGGAGAGAACTCAAATGCAGATTCACTGCTGTGATTATTGTTTATTGCAGCCTGTCAGACACAACATGTTTCGGGCCCTTAGTGCCCTTTCTCAAGTGTCTTATTGCATTCCCCCTTATTTGGTTTTACAGTATTATTTGGTTATACAGGTAAGGGACCTGCTATCCAGAATTGTCTGGATCTGGGGTTTTCCGGATAACCAATCTTTCCATATTTTGGATCTTTATACTTTAAGGGGCAGATTTATCAAGGGTCGAAGTGAATTCGAGGGAATACCGATTCGAAGTAAAAATAGTTTGAATATTCGATAATCTAAGTACTGTCTCTTTAAAAAAACTTCGCCAAATTAAACCTGCCGAAGTGCTATGTTAGCCTATGGGGACCCTCTACAGCATTTTTGTAAGTGTTTGAAGTCGAAGTAAAAATCGTTTGATTATAAGATAAAATCATTTGAATTGTTCGATTCAAATGATTTAATCGCTCGATTTTACTTCGATCGTTCGATGCCCAAATTCGGGGAAAAATCCTTTGACTTCGATATTCGAAGTTGAAGTATTTCAATTCGATGGTCGAATTTCGAAGTATTTTTTACTTCGAAATTCAACCCTTGATAAATCTGCCCCTAAGTCATGAAACCTTTAACTAAACCCAATAGGCTGGTGTTGCTTCTAATAAGGATTAATTATATCTTAGTTGAGATCAAGTACAAGCTACTGTAATATAATTATACAGAAAAAAGAAAATGTTAAAAAATTTGGATTATTTGGATAAAAATGCCCTGAGCTTTCTGGATAACGGATCCCATACCTGTACAGTATGTGAGATTTCATTAATACAGATGTTAAAATGAGAATATAAAACTTTAATTGAGCTGCAGAGCTGTTTGTTACAATTTTTTTTTATGATAATATCCATTATTGGATTATTTGTTAAATTATTTTATCAGTCTTTTCCTTGTCTGGTAATCATGCATCAATAGAATGATTTAGGTGCCTTAAAATGGGTGCAAGGCATATAAATTCATGGGGCATATAACCATAGATTAACGAATGGCATAGGAAAGGCACCTACTAGTGATGAGCAAATGTTATTGCCAGGCATGGATAGGCAGTAAAATTCTGCATTTCGCCATCTGCAAATTTTTTCACAAAAAAGTTGCTATAATAAAAAAACTCCCAATGACTTTAATATGTGAAGTGAGAAAAAAAAGTTGTGCGCATAAAAAAAAATTGTCACGCATAAAAAAAAATTTCACCTATTGACAATGAGTTTTGTGCCATTTTAGCAGTATTGCTAATATTCCGGGGCGTCGAATCTTACACACTCAGTAGCTTGTATTAAAGGGAAACTAATGTGAATTTTAAAATCTGATATGCCCAGGATTTTTTGCCACAGTGCTCAAGTTAGGTCAGTGCTCTGTATCCAGAATTCTTGAGACCTGTGGTTTTCCGTATAAGGGACCTTCTGTAATTAAGACCTCCTAAAAGATTTAACATCTTTTAAGCCCAATAGGATTGTTTTGTTTCCAATAAGGATTAATGATATCTTTTAAAATTGACATGGGAGATAGCCTTCCTATAATTTTGGAACTTTTTGGATAACAGGTTTTTGTATACATACAAATGTTATATGAATAAAATACAATTTTAAAATGTCATTAAAATAAAATGGCAATTCTTTTTCAGCTTAAATTCAGTTGCTCCTGCAGAGTTAAAAAGACTAAAATGTAAATCTCAAAACAGACAGTGATAGAAACAATGAAGGGAGCCACATGAATGATTTATTAACAGATACTGTATGTATGTATGTTACAGTAGCACAACACATCAATATTTTTCAGGGTTTACTCACACAATGCAGTACACAGGTTCTGTGTCAGACCCAATACTCAAATTGAATTCAATTTGAATTGTAAAAATTCGATTCAAATTTTTTTCTCTGAAAAAAAACTTGAATGTCAGGAAGGCTACAAACATCACTAAATTGATCCCTGAACCTCTCCCATTGACCCATACATTAATTTGCCAGGTTTTAGATGGCGAGTAGTTGAATTTGAGTTCTTAAAGGGCCATAGTATGATAAATCTGAAAATTAAAATTAAAACTTGAATCGATTTTGGATAATTCAGAATTCGAATTTGAGAGTTTTGTCCAAATTTTTTTTTCTAATTTGAATTCGAATTTTCACTTCAACCCTAATAAATCTGCCCCTTGGTGAGTACCAGTTGGGGAACTATCCCACACTAGATCTTCTCATTGGAGCACAAGCTGCTCTTTCAACCTTCCCCATCTCACCACTTCAAAGGGCATGCTATCACATGATCTGCTATCAACTGTCTACACTTCCTTTATGGAATCAATTTCCCTGACTCCATGCTTTGAGCTGATGCTTTGCAGACAGGAACAGGGTGATGAGAGTGTAGAGACAGGACAGGATGATGCAGGTGTAGAGACAGGACTAGGCAGAGCAGGACAGGACTGGATGGTACTGGCTTGGAGACAGGACTAAGCAAAGCTGGAAAGGACTGGGACAGGACTGAAACAGGACCAGGAATAGGAGCAGGATAGAAACTAGTCAAGGCAAGGTAAGACAAAGCAAGGGAAGGTACAGACATGGGCAAGAGAAGGGAACGAGAGCCAGGAACAGTGCCACAGTGCTCAAGTTAGGCCAATGCTCAGGCACTGGTGGGGGCTGATGTTATATAGGGCAGGGTTAGCCCTGATTGGCTGATCCCAATCCACCAATAGTTTGATTAGATTGGGTGAAATGGCTAAACCTGCCACCCAGCAGAAGAACAAACGAGAACCTGCTGGCTGCTCTTCTGGCCCATTTGTTATGGTGAGCAGCCAGTTACTTTGAGGTACCAGGGTCAAATCCCCAGCAGAGCTTGATATTTACACTCCTTAGCATCATCAACAAATCATTTTCAGAGTGAACATAGCTATACAGTGCTTGCAAATTGTTTTTACAATCAGTCATTGTGGAGCAAGGATAGTTTGGGGACTGATGAGATCACAACACAAAACATAATAAGGAGTAATACAGTAATACAGTGACTATAACGGTTTTGGAGGGGAGGAGATGCTAAAGAACCATATAGGTCTTTCAGAAAAGAGAAAAGTTATTTATGGAAGCAGATCACAGAATGTGGAAAGACTTTAATGGTTATGAATGGAAGAGGCTCAGACCTCTGCATCATGGAATATTACTTGAAGAAAATGCTGATGCTCTCTGTTTTCTTAGTCAATTATATATATTCCATGTTAGTAACGCAGTCTTTGAGGTCCACCTTCTGGGGGCCATATGAAGACGAATCATGATTTAGACATGATATTACTGAGATATCATGGATATCATGGATAGTTAAACAAATTGTAGTTCTGCTGAAGGCGTCCTCTGTCATTTCTGTGCAACTCCCACAAATAACTACACATTTGACCCAGAAACATTGTGTTTCAATAGAAGCAATTTTACATTTGTTTGTAACGGCGGCCTCATCCAAATGTGGTCTTTTTTCTACTTGATTACCAAAGTGTCTAACTTTGTGTGTAATATTTAGTGCAGCATGATTTTTAATTATGAATACATATCTTTGTGATGAAAGGAAAACGATGTTTGGCAAAGAGATGTCAAAATGCAACAGCAAAGCCTATATCCCTTGTGGATAAACTACGAGATCAAAGTTTTCTTTTATTAGATCTATAAAACGGTGTCTTAAGCACAGAGTTGAAAGAAAGCATTTGCATTTAAATAGAAAGATTAATGGCTCTAATGCATGAAGCCTATCTAAAAGAATTTTTGTCATTAAAAATATATGTCCAGAAGATTTATTTTTTCATAAGTCTATATACCTTGTTCATGTTGTGACTGTTCAGTCAGATCCCGTTTAGTCCAGTCACAAAACGAATTAACAGAAATCTTTAAATTGAGGATTCTTGAAATCTAACAACCTGTAGATTACCCAAGATAATAAGGAGGCCTCTTGAAAGAACTATTAATTATTTTTTATAAAGGCCTTTTATTTTTCGGTAGAACTGTAAAGCCAAGGAAGATTGTAGATCCAAGGAAAGTGAGATTCAAATGGAAAAGGTTTTAGGTATACAGGTATTGGACCTATTATCCGGAATCATCGGGACCTGGGGCTTTCCGGATATCGTGTCTTTCCGTAATTTGGATCTTCACACCTTAAGACTATTAGAAAATCATGTAAACATTAAATAAAGCCAATAGTCTGGTTTTGCTTCCAATAAGGATTAATTATATCTTAGTTGGGATCAAGTACAAGCAACTGTTTTCTTACTACAGAGAAAAAGGAAATCTTTTTTAAAAAATTTGGATTATTTGATTATAACGGAGTCTATGGAAGACGGCCTTTCCGTAATTTGGAACTTTCTGGATAACGGGTTTCCGGATAACGGATCCCATACCTGTACAAGAAAGTCAAGACGAATGCCTGCTGACTAGTCTAATGTGGACAATCAGCCATTGTTAATATTTGAATGGCTGTACCTTTGCATTGTGTCTCCAACATAATATGACATTAAGATGAATTAATGCTTTGCCTTCAACGGCCACGATGAGCATATGCTGTAAACATCTTGGGAACAACATCAAAAGTGTTAGAATATGACTTGTTACTCAAGATACTCTTGCTCACTATGCTATAGAATATAGATGTTCCACTGACTCGATATTCTTCAGTTTATAAAGATGATCTTCTGAGATCAATCAAAGAACAGACCAGACCTTACATTGGTTTACATTGTTGTTAATCTGAGAAAATGTTAAAATATTAAAAGAGAATATTTTATGAACATACTGTACGGGGCATTGCAGATCCAATTACAGAGAAGTCAGGACCAAGGAGGAAGCAGTCGGGTTAAAGTCCAGTTCACAGTAGCCGCAATAATCAGGCAAAATTCAGAAGGCAGGCAGCATGGACTGTGGTCAGGATCAAAGTCAAAGGTCAAAAGTCCAGTAAATAGGCTCTGGGCGCCACCATTTTGGATGTGAAGTTGAAGAGGAAGGGAGCACCGTCGGGTGCTTTTTTTTTATAACAAAGGTATCTGGTTATTGTGCCATAAGCAGGGAGAGAGAGAACCTTGCCTCAGGTGGCAGCGAGCAGCCAGTTACAAGGGGTCACAAACAGCCGCCTCTTGTAACTTTAAGAGCCATATTTTTAGGTTTTAACCTGTAAATTTTGGCTCTGCTAGTAGCGCTCATTGCACTGACAATGCAGCCCTTCCTTTGACCGACTACAGCGCATGTATTTAAGCGCAGAGCAGGAGAGGGGGGCATCACTCATGACTCAGGCAGCAGCAGCCACAGGATTGCCTCTGGCCATAAGCTCCACATTTGTTGTGTTTGATGCTCGTGTTTTAATGCAATTCCCTCAAATGCATCACTCATGGCTTTGGTTATGCTTGAATTGTAGGTGGAAATGATGCATTATGGGTAAATAAATGCCTCTTTTTATCTCTAATTCAATTCCAGATCTCTGCAGTCTACTTTTTCAGTCAGATTCAAATTAATGAGAAAACCAAACTTTCTATTTCATTTCCGAACTTCCCCATGGATTACTATTGAATTTCTATTCGATGAATCATGTAATGAGTTTTTCTCATTAAAAATGAATGTGATTAAGTTTTTTTATTTTAAACTATGGGCCAGATTCAGATCAATGAGAAAACATCATTTTATGGTTTATTATGTGAAAACGTATCGGTGAAATTCAGTCTGAGGATAATAGACCATCCCTACAGGTACAAGAACATCAAATGAGAGAGACGTTTCATTTGAATATTCAAATTTTTACAAGCTACAATAGGAATTTTATATGTCTCATATATATTTATTTACAATCATTAGAAGACACTTAGGGGCAGAATTATCATGAATTTGAATTTTGAGTTTATTTTAGTGTAATTCAACTAGGGAATAGCCCAGTTTGATTTGAATTTAAAAAAAAAAATCTAAATTTATCATGTACTGTCTCTTGAAGAATTTGAATTGAACTATTCACCTCTTACAACCAATTAGGAGTCATTTAATGGACTTTGGTGTGAAAAAACTCGAATAGAATTATATTCGAATTTGCAGCTCGATCCTATTCAACCATTTTTAAAAATATCTTTTTTTTTTATTTATTTTTTTAATACATTGTTTTTTTTTTTAATTTTGAGTTTTTGGGAGTTGATGGAGTTTTTAGAAGCTCCCATAAACTTCAAATTCGGTCCTTGATAAATCTGCCCCCTATTATCTCCCATAGAATATGAATCTGACTCTCATGTATGATTATTTAAATTACTATATATATTTAAATGTATTATACAATCCCCTTATCTTTTTTCTTTAATGTTCACAATCACTAATAAAAGTTGCAAACCTTTTATTTATATATTCATTCATTCCCTCATTACCTTAATTGCCCTCTTCTGGCTTTGCTCTTCTTCCTCAATGTTCTCTTGTTGTATGTTGAATGGGCTCCCCCATTGCTTTATAAATAAGCAAAACATACAAAAAGAATTCCCCTGTATATTGTTCCTTCTATCTTCCTATACAGTCTTCATTGCTATCACCAGAACTGTACAACTGTTACTGAATAGAAAGTCAGCCAAACAAAATGTATAGATTTGATACGTGTAAATGGTTGTTTAAGGGACTTGCCACTAAATGCCCAAGGGAATATTTTGTTTTTGAATCGAATTCTGCAAATAAAAAAAAACCCTTTCTTTTACCAGTTTCTAGCTACAGCTGGAACTACTGTATGTTGTTTTGTGCACAGCTAAGGTCAGATTTATCAAGGGTCGAATTTCGAAGTGGAAAATACTTAGAAATTCGACCATCGAATAGAATCCTCCGACATTTGAATTCAAAGTCGTGAGGATTTTATTCATTGTACGATTGTATTCCGATCATACTATCACACTCTGATCATACAATTCGATCGATTTTATTGTACGATTTTCCTTCGATACCTAAAAATGTAGAAATATGCTCTGGCAGGTCCCCATAGGCTAACATAGCACTTCGGCAGGTTTAAGTTGGCGAAATATTGAAGTTGAAGTTTTTTTAAAGAGACAGTACTTCGACGATCGAATTGTCGAATATTTGAACAATTTATAAATTCGAAGTCGTAGTATCCTATTCGATGGTCGAAGTATCCAAAAAATTACTTCGAAATTCGAACTTTTTGTACTTCGAAAATTCACTCGAACCTTAGTAAATCTGCTCCGTTATGCCAAATAAAGGTATGGGATCTGTTATCCAGAATGTTTGGGACCTGGGGTTTTCAGGATAATGGAGCTTTCCGTAATTTGAATCTTCACATCTTGTCTACTAGAAAATCATTTAAAAGTGAAAAAAAAAATTAGGCTGGTTTTGATTCCAATAAAGATTAATTATACTTTAGTTTGGATTATATCTTAGTTTTGCGAATTTCATTGGAAATCTGCAAATTTTTTGGCGAAGCGAAACTGGAGAAATTCGCTCATCACTAGAAATATTCTTAGCACCCCTCAAAATAGGTGCTGCCATGGCAGAAAGAAGGAAAACATCAGAAATTCGCATTTATTCAGTAGATGTTAATTCCGAGCGCAGCCAGAGTATCCAAAGTAGCAGGCGTGTTGGCACCTGTGTTTCTCCCCTAACCTCGCTCGTTACCTAATAATGGCATCAGTGCAAAACATTAAAATATCATTTTGCAGAGTCTTTTCATGTTTTCAGAGATGTAACATTTCAAATATCACAGTAAAAAAGGGAGAGGAAGAACTAGCTGGCAGAGCAATTAATTAGAGCATAATCATAAAGAAACTTTTAGATGATAACTTTTCAATGGCTTCTCTCAAGAACTTTGAAATCTGTCATTATTTCAAGGAGTTTATCTGAAAGGCTACCTGAGGTAATAACTAGGGATGTAGCGAACGTCGGAAAAAAAGTTTGCGAACATATTCGCGAACTTGCGTCAAAAATGCGAACGGTTCGCGAACGTCACGAACCCCATAGACTTCAATGGGAAGGCGAATTTTAAAAGCTAGAAAAGACATTTCTGGCCAGAAAAATGATTTTAAAGTTGTTTAAAGGGTGCAACGACCTGGACAGTGGCATGCCAGAGGGGGATCAAGGGCAAAAATGTTTCTAAAAAATCCATTGTTGACACAGCGCTGCGTTTTGTGCTGTAAAGGGCAGAAATCACACTACATTTCTAAACCTGTGTAATAAAATGCTTTAAAATGTCCGGCGTCTACATGCCAATCAAGTCGTGTAAAGGTTACAGCCTGTTCACACGCAAAGACGAAACGCGGTGCTTACTGCAACGCAAAAAGACGCAAAGAGCTTTAATGAATGATACCATCAAGTGAGCAAATAATAGTTGTTAATTACTAGTTGAGCTTGTCACCTCCAGGATGTTCGTCCTGTTGGTGGCAATATTTCTGTAGTGGTGTGTTTAGCAGTCACCG
Source organism: Xenopus petersii (assembly GCA_038501925.1). NCBI lineage: Eukaryota > Metazoa > Chordata > Amphibia > Anura > Pipidae > Xenopus > Xenopus petersii. The sequence continues at coordinate 132,147,699 of CM076679.1, forward strand.
TGCTTGTGCGCACGTGCACGGTCAGGCAGAGGTAATTCAATGTACAGTGAAGTGAACCAAAAAACACTGATTCTGCAGTGTGGGCCCAGTTTTGGTCTACTTTATTGATCACCTGCGATGACCATAAAAGATGCGATTTTGCCACTGTTGCAGAACCCTGAAAAATTAGGCATGTGTACTTTCCTGAAAAATTATCTTTTTTTTGTCGCAGCCACTGAAGCACAGAGGCCAGAAAAAATATGCCATATAAATGCTGAAAATATTAATTTTTTTTTGTCGCAGCCACTGCAGCACAGAGGCCAGAAAAAATATGCCATATAAATGCAAACAATATTAATTTTTTTTTGTCGCAGCCATTGCAGCACAGAGGCCAGAAAAAATATGCCATATAAATGCAAACAATATTAATTTTTTTTTGTCGCAGCCATTGCAGCACAGAGGCCAGAAAAAATATGCCATATAAATGCAAACAATATTAATTTTTTTTGGTCGCAGCCACTGCAGCACAGAGGCCAGGAAAAATATGCCATATAAATGCTAACAATATAAATTTTTTTTTGTCGCAGACACTGAAGCACAGAGGCCAGAAAAAATATGCCATATAAATGCTGAAAATATTCAATTTTTTTGGTCGCAGCCACTGAAGCACAGAGGCCATAAAAAATATGCCATATAAATGCTGAAAATATTCTGGTTTTTTTTGTCGCAGCCACTGAAGCACAGAGGCCAGAAAAAATATGCCATATAAATGCTGAAAATATTCATTTTTTTGTCACAGCCACTGAAGCACAGAGGCCATAAAAAATATGCCATATAAATGCTGAAAATATTCATTTTTTTGTCACAGCCACTGAAGCACAGAGGCCATAAAAAATATGCCATATAAATGCTGAAAATATTCTGTTTTTTTTGGTCGCAGCCACTGAAGCACAGAGGCCAGAAAAAATATGCCATATAAATGCTGAAAATATTCATTTTTTTGTCACAGCCACTGAAGCACAGAGGCCATAAAAAATATGCCATATAAATGCTGAAAATATTCTGTTTTTTTTGGTCGCAGCCACTGAAGCACAGAGGCCAGAAAAAATATGCCATATAAATGCTGAAAATATTAATTTTTTTGTCACAGCCACTGAAGCACAGAGGCCATAAAAAATATGCCATATAAATGCTGAAAATATTCTGTTTTTTTTGGTCGCAGCCACTGAAGCACAGAGGCCATAAAAAATATGCCATATAAATGCTGAAAATATTCATTTTTTTGTCACAGCCACTGAAGCACAGAGGCCATAAAAAATATGCCATATAAATGCTGAAAATATTCTGTTTTTTTTGGTCGCAGCCACTGAAGCACAGAGGCCAGAAAAAATATGCCATATAAATGCTGAAAATATTCATTTTTTTGTCACAGCCACTGAAGCACAGAGGCCATAAAAAATATGCCATATAAATGCTGAAAATATTCTGTTTTTTTTGGTCGCAGCCACTGAAGCACAGAGGCCAGAAAAAATATGCCATATAAATGCTGAAAATATTCAATTTTTTTGTCACAGCCACTGAAGCACAGAGGCCAGAAAAACTCAGGATTTACCTGGATTCAAATTAAACCAGTAGGGTTTGCACCCTAGTTTGTAACGGTGGTGGAGGGAGGAGGACGCTAAAGGACAGCTGTATGTGGAGTCATGAGGCGTGCAGAGAAGGACAGCTGCATGGGGAGTCAGAATCAGAAACTCAGCACAAGTCTTCCGGCGTGCAGTAACCCTCCGAGATCCACCCCTCATTCATTTTAATAAAGGTCAGGTAATCCACACTTTTGTGACCTAGGCGAGTTCTCTTCTCAGTTACAATCCCTCCTGCTGCACTGAAGGTCCTTTCTGAGAGGACACTTGAGGCGGGGCAAGACAAGAGGTTCATGGCAAATTGTGACAGCTCTGGCCACAGATCAAGCCTGCGCACCCAGTAGTCCAGGGGTTCATCGCTCCTCAGAGTGTCGATATCTGCAGTTAATGCCAGGTAGTCCGCTACCTGCCGGTCGAGGCGTTCTTTGAGGGTGGATCCCGAACGGTTCTGCCGCTGCCTTGGACTGAAAAACATTTGCATGTCTGACGTTACAGAGTGGCCAAAGTGCTTTGTCCTTGCAGGTGCGCTTGTGGCAGGATTACTGGCACCTCTGCCCCTGGAATGTTGATGAGTTCCTGAAGTGACATCACCCTTAAAAGCATTGTACAACATGTTTTGCAGGCTGGTTTCTAAATGCAGCATCCTTTCAGACTTGTGGTATGTTGGTAACATTTCTGCCAGTTTATGCTTGTACCGAGGGTCTAGTAGAGTCGCGACCCAGTACAGGTCCTTCTCCTTAAGCCTCTTGATACGGGGGTCCTTCAACAGGCATGACAGCATGAAAGACCCCATTCTCACAAGGTTGGATGCAGAGCTATCCATCCCCGCTTCCTCATTATCAAGGACTGCATCATCCACGGTCTCCTCCCCCCAGCCACGTACAAGACCAGGGGTCCCCAAAAGGTCACCACTAGCCCCCTGGGAAGCCTGCTCCTGTTGGTCCTCCTCCTCCACAAAGCCACCTTCCTCCTCTGACTCCACTTCTGACACCTCTCCCTGCGTTGCAGCAGGTGCCTGGGTTCGTTCTGGTGATTCCGACCAGAAATCGTGCGCTTCCTGCTCCTCGTCACGCTGGTCTACAGCCTCATCTGTCACTCGTCGCACGGCACGCTCCAGGAAGAAAGCGAAGGGTATTAGGTCGCTGATGGTGCCTTCGGTGCGACTGACCATATTTGTCACCTCTTCAAAAGGGCGCATGAGCCTGCAGGCATCGCGCATAAGCACCCAGTAACGGGGTAAAAAAATCCCCAGCTCTGCAGATCCAGTCCTACCACCCAGTTCAAACAGGTATTCGTTGACGGCTCTTTGTTGTTGCAGCAAACGTTCCAACATGAGGAGCGTTGAATTCCAGCGAGTCTGGCTGTCGCAAATCAAACGCCTGACTGGCATGTTGTACCGCTGCTGAATGGGCCGACACCTTCCTGGACTGCCTGAGAACGTCCTGGAATCCTGGGTACTTTGAGACAAAACGTTGTACTATTAAATTCAGAACATGTGCCATGCAGGGCACATGTGTTAAATTGCCCAGTCTCAGTGCTGCCAACAGATTGCTTCCATTGTCACACACCACTTTTCCGATCTGCAGTTGGTGTGGGGTCAGCCACCGATCGGCCTGTGACTGCAGAGATGACAGGAGTACAGATCCGGTATGGTTTTTGCTTTCCAGGCACGTCATCCCCAAGACAGCGTGACAACGGCGTACCTGGCACGTCGAATAGCCTAGGGGGAGCTGGGGGTGCACAGGTGTGGAGGAGGAGGACCCAGCAGCAGAGGATGAAGAAGAGGAAGAAGACGAGGTAGAGAGCGAAGGAGGAGTAGAGGTGGTGGCAGAACCGCGTGCAATCCGTGGCGGTGACACCAACTCCACTGTCGTTGTTGAGCTACACATTCCCTGCTTCCCAGCCATTACCAAGTTCACCCAGTGGGCAGTGTAGGTGACATACCTGCCCTGACCATGCTTGGAGGACCATGCGTCAGTAGTCATATGGACCTTTGGCCCAACACTAAGTGACAGAGATGCGGTGACTTGGCTCTGCACATGGTGGTACAGGTGTGGTATTCCCTTTTTTGAAAAAAAATTGCGGCTGGGTACCTTCCACTGCGGTGTCCCAATTGCTACAAATTTGCGGAAGGCCTCAGAGTCCACCAGCTGGTATGGTAAAAGCTGGCGGGCTAAGAGTGCGGACAAGCCAGCTGTCAGACGCCGGGCAAGGGGGTGACTAGCAGACATTGGCTTCTTACGCTCAAACATGGCCCTCACAGAAACTTGGCTGGGGGCAGATGACTGGGAATGGGAACTGGTGGTCAAGGTGGAAGGCGGAGTGGAGGGTGGTTCAGACGGGTGAAGGACAGCAGAGGTAGAGCAGTAAGATGCTGGACCAGAAGGAGGGTGGCTTTTAGTTTGCCTGTTGCCTTTGAGGTGTTGCTCCCAAAGTGCTTTGTGCTTGCCGTTCATGTGCCTTCGCATAGAAGTTGTACCTATGTGGCTGTTGGGCTTCCCAAGACTCAGTTTCTGACTGCACTCATTGCAAATGACAACGCTTTTGTCAGAGGCACACACATTAAAAAAATCCCACACTGCTGACCTTTTTGAGGCTGGCAATCTGGCGGTAACAGTAGAAGTCGGCGGCGTTGGCGGCAATGGCGGGTGCGTTGGCCGTCTGACCACAGGTGCCTATACATGTTGTTGCCCTACTGTTCCCTGCGAGCTGTCCTCCCTGCTTCTTCTAAGTCTTATTCTCCTCCTGCCTCTCTGACTCTCCGTCTCTCCATCTGAACTATCCTCCTCTTCCTCTCTTCTACTGGGCAGCCATAAAACATCAATCTCCTCATCCTCATTCTCCTCAGATGCATCAATTTCTTCTAACAGCTCACAGAAGGAAGCAGCAGCGGGGACCTCCTCGTCATCACTCATTATGTCCATCTCTGTTGTGTTCTCTGCCAGAATTAAATCTGGTGTAACGTCCTCATCTCCTTCATCTTCTTCTGCCAATAATGGTTGCGCATCACTCAGTTCAAGAAACTCATGTGAAAATAACTCCTCTGACTCCAGTGAAGAAGGGGCGCCGGTGGTGAAGGAAGTGTTACATGGGGTGCCCATAGCAGTGGAGGATGAGGATGTTGTGGTAAAGTTAGAAATGGTAGAGGATGGGGTGTGCTGTGTAAGCCAGTCAACTACCTCTTCAGCATTTTGGGAGTTCAGGGTCATTGCCTTTTTAAAACTGGGCAATTTCCTAGGGCCACAGGATAGCATAGCAGCACGGCCCCTTGTGCCTCTGCGTGGCGGCCTGCCTTTGCCTGGCATTATTTTTAAAACAACAACAAAAAAAAAACTCAGGTGGTGTTTCTAGAGACGGTATTATTATTGATATTTAGACAGAATGTGAACAAGCTCACACAGCTAGATGGGAGTTGTTTGAAAATGAAGAAGAAGAACACACTGGGCAAACAAGGCCTACAAGGTCAACGTATACACTACTACAGCAGTGAATACGGAATATATTATTGCTGCCTGAAAAACGTCACTCGGGTGGTGTTTCTAGAGACGGTATTATTATTGATATTTAGACAGAATGTGAACAAGCTCACACAGCTAGATGGTTGTTGTTTGAAAATGAAGAACACACTGGGCAAACAAGGCCTACAAGGTCAACGTATACACTACTACAGCAGTGGATACGGAATATATTATTGCTGCCTGAAAAACGTCACTCGGGTGGTGTTTCTAGAGACGGTATTATTATTGATATTTAGACAGAATGTGAACAAGCTCACACAGCTAGATGGTTGTTGTTTGAAAATGAAGAACACACTGAGCAAATAATGCCTACAAGGTTAACGTATACACTACTACAGCAGTGGATACGGAATATATTATTGCTGCCTGAAAAACGTCACTCGGGTGGTGTTTCTAGAGACGGTATTATTATTGATATTTAGACAGAATGTGAACAAGCTCACACAGCTAGATGGTTGTTGTTTGAAAATGAAGGACACACTGAGCAAATAATGCCTACAAGGTTAACGTATACACTACTACAGCAGTGGATACGGAATATATTATTGCTGCCTGAAAAACGTCACTCGGGTGGTGTTTCTAGAGACGGTATTATTATTGATATTTAGACAGAATGTGAACAAGCTCACACAGCTAGATGGTTGTTGTTTGAAAATGAAGAACACACTGAGCAAATAATGCCTGCAAGTGCACTACTATTGGTGCACTACTATGAAGAACAGCAACAGCACTGTACACGTTAAAGAACAGTAAGATAAGTAAAAGAAAAAAAAAATATATGTATATTAAAAAAAATATTTTTCTCGGGTTGGTGCTGCTGAACTACTAGGAGCAGCACAGTAGCACACCAGTCCCACTCCCCAACACTGCTAGACTAATAGCACTGGGCTTATAGTAGCAACTAGCAAAGTAAAAAAACAAAAAAGAAAATAAAAGCAGTGCTTACAAGGACTATTGGGTTATTACAGCAGTCAGCAGATGAGATCAGAAGAGATCAGTGCCCACAGCAGGCAGCTACATACAGAGCACTGCAGTAGAAGGTAGATTACTAGCCAGCAAAGCTACCCTAAAATGTCCCTCAAATCCCTGCAGACTTCTGTCCCTCCAATACAGAGCAGTATCAAGTAGATTACTAGCCAGCAAACTTACTATCAACTGTCCCTCAAAGAAATCAGTGAAATCAGTAACAGCTCTCTCCCTACACTAGCTCTTGCAAGCACACACAGGCAGAATGAAAAAACGCTGCAGGGCTTCAGTTTATATATGGAAGGGGAGTGGTCCAGGGGGTGTGGGGGTGGTCCAGGAGGGAGAGCTTCCTGATTGGCTGCCATGTATCTGCTGGTCTGGGGTGAGAGGTCAAAAAAAAGCGCCAGGTAAGGCGAACCCAAAATGGCGAACGTCGCGCGACGTTCGCGAACTTGCGGCGGACGCGAACAGCCGATGTTCGCGCGAACAAGTTCGCCGGCGAACAGTCCGTGACATCCCTAGTAATAACATTTTTGGATTTCCTAGTGAACTCACACAGCAGTCACATCTATACTTCTTCTATATTTAAACATTTGGACTCTCTTTTTTATCTGGATGCATTTGTTGTTTGACCAGATTGTAGGAACTTTAATTACACAGAATTTAAAACTGATAGATAGTGGATGGATAGGGTAATGCCTTAATAATGTAAAATCTTGGGTCTCCAGATAACATTTGGTGAGTGAATTATTATATATTATATATATTTGTTGTGTAGAAGATCCAATGTGTTAAATTCCCCATTGGTGCTGTTACCTATGTGTCAAGGATTAGGTAGGGTCGCTGTGGAGGCTGATGAGCGAAGGACGAGTACTTGAGGCAGGCGCTGTGTGTGCCAAAGGGAACACGTAAAGGGAAACAGGCTGAAGGAGGAACATAATGGAGAGGACGAAGGACAGGACTGGAACAGACTGGATAGAACAGGATGATGAGGGCGTAGATCAGGGGCAGACTGAAAGGATGAGACAGGACAGAGAAGGCGTAGATCTTGGGGACAGGATAGCAGAAGGAGATAGTTGCAGGACAGGATACAGAAGGAGACTGGAGCAGAAGGAGACTGGGAGGGAAAGACAAGGCAGGGACAGAACAAGGAAAGCTAAGGAGGAAAGGTTCAAGGTAGGGCAGAAAAGGGCAGGACAAGGCAAGGAGGCTAGACCTGAAACCCTTAGCTAAGGACAATGCCACATTGCTAGTCTGGGAAACAAATGCTCAGGCAAGGAGTGTTTCAAGGGCTGGCCTTAAATAGGGCAGAGTCAGTCCTGATTGGCTGACTGCAAACCAATCAGGCTGCAGCTGGGCTGGGGCTGCAAAGGCCAGGTAATAAATAGTGAGCAACCCCGCAGGCTGCTCACCTGGCCCAGTTGTCAAGGCATTGAGCCAGATACCCAAAGGTCCCTAGTTCAAATCCCAGCAGATCCTTACTCTATGCCTTTTGGGAGGCAAGTGTGTCCGTTATTACCAAGGGATAGTGTGACTAGTTCCTGCCCTTAGATGAGTACATTTTTTCAGCAGGCATGGATTCACCACAACAAAAGACACCAAGATAAATTGTCTCAAAGACAAAAAAGTCGCCACAAGAAAAACCCCTATTGACTTTAATGCATTTGGAGTGGAAAAAAATTGTTGTGCATAAAAAAAAATTGATGCCCAATGTGTTTCGCAAATGTTCTCCAGTTTCGCTCATCACTAACAGTCCACCTTCCACTGCACTTTCTTTAGCACCAATGCAAGGGCCAAGCGGAGAAAAATGGTTGCTAATGTACTGGTATTCTGTCTGAGAAAGAAAGAGTTACAGTAATATATATATATAAAACATTTTTTTTCTTCATATACTATGATTGTTTGCTATTCAGTTCACAACACTGAGCTTGATCCGCTGACCTTCTTTTCTGCCCGATACACATTATAAATGACAAACGTAAAGGACCATGGCTACGATTTAGGTTGGGAAGTTGCTGAAGGTCAGATCAACATGTTCTCTTCTCTTCATTCTTATATAAAGTAATGTATTTTTTTTCTTCCATCAAAAGCCATTCTCTCCGGTATCCATACATAAAAAATCCTAACGAGTTGTATTTATGTAACCGTTTTTTTCTACCCCAGCCTTGCTTTGGCGGTGTGTTGACCTCTACAACGTGTGCATCATATTTAACTGAAATCCCAATGGTTTCGCTGCAGAACATCGTTCTATGAAACTGCTCTTATGTCTGTATTTTTAGCACCGTGTTTGTGACATTTTGTACATAGTCAGCAACGATTACACGGAACTAAATTGTATGGATATACTTTTTCCTACAGGGCATACAATGACAACAGTATACATTAGACTCACTATACTTTCTCTTGTCAGTACAATGATTTTAATAAAAACATGAGATTTTATAAAAGTGCTCTTTGCATTTACCCTTTTGTTGAATTTCTTTTACCAAAACTCTTATATTGACAACCACCAAAATAATTTTTACCTAGATTCTTAAGCCGTTGAAGCCAGTCTCCTTGTAATTGAATGTACAAGTTGTAATATGAAATTTGAAAATAATTCTTATGCAAAGTAAGTATTTCTGCTATAAGAAACTGCTTTTAAAACTATTTTGAACTATAACAATGGCCAATTAACCACATAATATTTTTCAAATTAAAATCCATAAAAAAAAATGGTAAAATGTTGGTTGGTTTTAAGTGGTTAAAGACAACAATATTCCAAATAGTTTGATTACTGAACCACTCTAAAATATTCACCATAACTATGGAAATTGCTCAACATTGCAGGATTTTTCTTTATCGTTTTGTTTCATGAAAACTTACTCAGGGTCGAATATCGAGGGTTAATTAACCCTCGATATTCGGCTGCCGAATTGAAATCCTTCGACTTCAAATATCGAAGTCGAAGGATTTAGCGCTATTCCTACGCTCGAACGATCGAAGGAATAATCGTTCGATCGAACGTTTCGAAGTATTTTAATCCATCCATCGAAGGATATTCCTTCGATCAGAAAATTGTTAGGAAGCCTATGGGGACCTTCCCCATAGGCTGACATTTGCCTCGGTAGGTTTTAGGTGGCGAACTAGGGGGTTGAAGAATTTTTTAAAGAGACAGTACTTCGACTATCGAATGGTCGAATAGTCTAATGATTTTTACTTCGAATCGTTCGATTCGAAGTCGTAGTAGTAGTCGAAAGTCAAAGTAGCCAATTCGATGGTCGAAGTAGCCATATTCGACCATTCGAAATTTGAAGTATTTTTTCTTCTATTCCTTCACTCGAGCTAAGTAAATGAAACCCTTAATTGTTATGGCTCAATTTTTTCTCACTATAAAAAAAAAATTCTATCAAACTCCCAAACCCAAAATTTACCATTAAAACAGAATAAAAAGTTTTGAGCGTCAAATTGAATTGTGAAACTTTTCTGATTTGACACCCGAAAAATTGCGGATTATTGAACAAAAACAAGCCCGAAACCCTCTAAGATCATGAAGGCAAGAAACATCTTTAAATTGTTAAAGGGACATCTACCTTGACTTTTACATGATTCCGAAAATGTAAGGAACAAATTATCCAACACATTCAGCATTTTTCTGTGAAGCTAAACAGGTCAGTGTTTCACTCACCACTAATTAATACATTTATCAAATTCTCTTTGGCTTTTTTAGATGTGCCAGTTTGTTCCACTGCTTTGACCCCACTTATTGGTTAAGCCCTAGCAAATAAATGAATTCTGAGCTAAAATGAATACAATATCATTAAATGGGGTGTAAGGAGACAGTTGAAATCATTTCCAGAGTTACTACAAACTGGTAGTAATGTTTAGAATGATTAGTAGCTGACACTGGAACATTTATCAAAGCCTGTAAACTCATGCAAATTCCATGTGGATGAATCATTCTCACAATAGGAGTATTCAATTTGTTCCAGCACTGAATATAGTAATCTATTCGTTGGTTGCACTCAAATATATATGGAACAAGAATTAAAGGAAAGTAATATATTTTGCAAATTCCTACTAAAGTGGTTAAACTTTGCAAAAAAGTTTTCCATTGCAACAGTTAAAGGGATACTGTCATGGAAAACATGTTTTTTTTTCCAAAACATATCAGTTAATAATGCTGCTACAGCAGACTTCTGTAGTAAAAAAACATTTTTCAAACAAGCAAACAGATATTTTTACATTTAATTCTGAAATCTGGCATGGGATTAGACATATTGTCAATTTCCCAGCTACCCCCAGTCATGTGACTTGTGCTCTGATAAACTTCAGTCACTCTTTACTGCTGTACTGCAAGTTGGAGATATAACTTCCCTCCCTTATACCCCAAGCAGCCCATGAGTAAAACAAAGGGACAGTAACAAGATAACTGCTCCCTGGTAGCTATAAGAACAGCACTCAATAGTAAAAATCCAAGTCCCACTGAGACACGTTAAGTTGAGTAGGAGAAACAACAGCCTGTCAGAGAGCAGTTCAATAGTGCAGCACTGGCTCTTTCTGAAAGACCAGGCATGAGATGGCTACCTACACACCAATATTACAACTTAAAAAAATACACTTGTTGGGTTAGGAATGAACTTTTACATGGTAGAGTGAATTATTTGCAGTGCAATTTAGAAATAAAACCTTCACCATAAAAATCATGACAGACTCCCTTTAAATAAAAATCAATCATTCCCATGATATATACTGGTAAAATGTCACTTACCCAGTGTAAGTATGTAGAGATCAGCCACAAGTAGAGCATTTCATGGAGGAGGACTACTGCATTAAATTCTAGTGCCCATGCCTGGTTGCACTCACAAATGTTAATATGATTTGTTGCGGAGGAAAGATTTGGGACATTGGGATATTGGGACATGTTCTGCATGTGTACTACCACTTAAAGCTGCATTGTTCCTCCATGAAATGCTCTACTTACTGCTGATCTCTGCCCACTAGAGATGGAGGAGGGAGTTGGCAACCCTCTGTTTCAAAGGGCAAGACAAATGCTTTGTTAAAATTAGGGTTGCCACCTTTCTCTGAAGGGAACTCTGGGTGAGGGTGGTCCAATGATGTCACAGTGGTTGGGCGGTAACATTGTGGGTGGGACAGTGATGTCGTGCATGCGGGGTGGTGGAGGGAGCTATGACACGGTGATTGGCCGCGTCACTCTTAGGGAATCCTACACAGTTTTCCAAATTAGGTAAACCGGGCAGACAGTTTTGACCCAGACAACCCATCATGAGCTCATTAAATTAATTGTGCCTTAAAAATATTAGTATTATTTGTAATGTTTATTTGCTGCAAGCAACAGTGTAGAACAGTAAAACTGAAACAACTTCAATATAATACTTGATCCCATCTCCGTGATTCTTCAGTTATTGTTGGCCTTATCACCAAACCTGGGAAAAAGACAGCAGCATGGGCATGTCTTAGTATAATCATTCTCTCTCCCAGGGGGAGGCAGTAAGGGTAATATCTAATGGTAAGATTAAGTACAGCCATTTTTTGCATAAAAAGTCTCAAAACTACAAAACAAATTGGAAAACTGCATTGAAGTCAATAAAATGGTAAAATGAACTTCATTAAGCTTCTTCTGGTGGTCAGATAGCAGATTACATTCGGTGGGTCATTGGAGAATAATTCCAACAATTCTCATCAAATCTATGAACAGAGCAAAATACATATTGAAAACAATTTTGGGTGAGGGAGAGTACACTGTTGTAAATTATTAGGTATTAATTATTAGCTAATTAATGATGAGGGATATTTAACATATAATTAAGAATATTTTCATTTAAATCCAAATATTAACATACAGTAATTTCTCTCTTTCAACATAGTTCTCCTCTAAATTACAATTAACATATGAGTAGACCCTCTTGATTTCCAAGTAAAAGTCATTCTGCACTTTTAAACCTGAGAATATATTTTGGGATGGTGGATTTCCCACCAGATTTCCCATACAATGTGCGAACATACAGCACTTTGCCTTTGTTAGTTTTCGTTTATTTTAGGATCCTAAATGAAATTGATGACAGAGCCAGAAAAACCTACTTTCATTCAATTATGTTCCCAGCAGAAATGCCTCAGTGGGCACCAGAAAGCAACTTAGACTGAATCAGGGAGAGGAAATTCTAAGTGGATGCCAAAAGCTATTGGTGACTAGGCATTCCCATCTGACCATAGTTAAATATGACAGATAGACAGCCTTGGATAACAATAACTTCCAGATTTCATAAAATTCTGTGTGCTCTTCTACGGAGCTTTGCAAATAGCACTTTTCAGAACAATACATTATTCTGTATGTATACTGAAGATTACCTTTTCATGACTGATTCATTTATTGATTTATTTATTTATGGAACTATTTAAAGGGATACTGTCATGGGAAAAAAAATGTTTTTCAAAAAGAATCAGTTAATAGTGCTGCTCCAGCAGAGTTCTGCACTGAAATCCATTTCTCAAAAGAGCAAACAGATTTTTTTATATTCCATTTTAAAATCTGACATGGGGCTAGACATTTTGTCAATTTCCCAGCTGCCCCCAGTCATGTGACTTGTGCCTGCACTTTAGGAGAGAAATGCTTTCTGGCAGGCTGCTGTTTTTCCATCTCAATGTAACTGAATGTGTCTCAGTGGGACGTGCGTTTTTACTATTGAGTGCTGTTGTTAGATCTACCAGGCAGCTGTTATCTTGTGTTAGGGAGCTGCTATCTGGTTACCTTCCCATTGTTCTTTTGTTTGGCTGCTGGGGGGAAAAAGGGAGGGGGGTGATCTCACTCCAACTTGCAGTACAGCAGTAAAGAGTGATTGAAGTTTATCAGAGCACAAGTCACATGATTTGGGGCAGCTGGAAAACTGACAATATGTCTAGCCCCATGTCAGATTTCAAAATTGAATATAAAAAAATCTTTTTGCTCTTTTGAGAAATGGATTTCAGTGCAGAATTCTGCTGGAGCAGCACTATTAACTGATTCATTTTGAAAACATTTTTTTCCCATGTCAGTATCCCTTTAAATAACAAATTGCTACTAATTGGTCTTAATTGGTCATATGGAAAAAAGGTTCTGTTATGTGTTTTTACTTCTTTTATCCTTAATTTCAGTTTAATTTTCTTTTTACTTAGATTTTTATTGAGTGTACAATTAAAAAAATGTTGTCAGGAAAAAATGACTACAGCTTATCAGAACGTTATGATATGGTATTAGAGGAGTAATTATACAGTTTAGATATATTGCTTTTCTCATGTTTAGCTGAGCACTTGTTGGGGTTTCTGGGAATGTAAGATGAGTTTGGTTGGTTGTGTTCTCTCTCGCTCTGTTTTTATCTTCTAGGTCGTGATCGCCAACCAGTGGCTCATGAGCAGGTGATCCATTTTTTAATTCCAGTCTTCGAGACAAGTTTTAGTTGCATACAAACCAGGTGAATTGCCAGAGTCTCCTGTAGGCTGCCAGTCAACATAAAGGGGAAATAACAGCAAATAATAGCCCTTATATGGCAGCCGCAGGAACTTTTTTTTTTTTCTTGTGTTGCTTTCTAACTCTTTTTCACTTTAAAATGTGGCTCACGAGTTAAAAAGATTGGTGACCCCTGTTGTAGATGATATGGCAGATTTGTTGCTGCCTATGCTTTATGGCTTATAAAGTTTTATTTGGTGAATGTTATGTCTTTTTAAATGTTGTCAATACTTCCATCATTGTAACCTGTATCAGTTTCTTATTGTTCAAGTTATGTGCCATATTCTCATAACTGAGGACATTTGGTTTATAAGTTCATTTTTGGTTGGGGTTTTTGCATGCTCCAATTCCTATGTAGAAGTATTTTAACTGTTGTAGGAGTATTTGCAATGATGTGCGTTACAGTGATAGCAATTCTTATGGGCAAATTTACTAACCTCCGAAAATTCGCCATTGACGGCTTCACTCACATCGCAACACTTTGCCAGGCGTAGAATCGCCAGGACATCACTAATTCACTAAAATCCAAAGGCAAAGTAGTGGCAAGCGAACCGAAGTTGCGCTATCGTTGGCTAATTTGCATACGGTGGGAAGTTAAAGTTCAATGGACGTATATGTTATTATTTGCTAAATATCTGTATTACAACTCTAATGAGCAGTGACATTAACCCACTTTTTCCATCTTATGAGTCATATTTGTCCATCTGTTTATTCATATACCAAATAAATCTAACCCTATTTTGACACTACAGGGCAGATTTATCAAATATTTATCAAAGGTTGAGGTGAATTTTCGAATGAAATAAAAAATAGAATTTCAAGCTCTATTTTGTGTAATTTGAATAGGGAATAGTCCAAATTCTATTTGAATTTGAAAAAAAATCAAAAATTAGAATATCAGAATTTATCATGTACCGTCTCTTTAAAATTTCAACTTCGACCATTTGCCATCTAAAACCTGCCGAATTGCTGTTTTAGCCTATGGGGGCCTCCTAGAACCTATATGGAGTCAATTGGTGGACTTTGAAAAAGCAAAGGTTTTTTTGGGAAAAACTTTGAATCAAATTTGATCAAATGCGCTATTCCTTTGATTGGTACAAATCAAATTCAGCCGAATACGGACCTACTCGATTGAAAAATGGACCTATTTGACCAAAAAAAAACTAAAAAAACTTTAGAAAACTTTGACTTAATTTCGTTGGTCTTTTTGAATTTGAATTTCGAAGTTTTTTCAATTCAAAATTCGACCATTGATAAATTTGCCCCTACATTTATTATAGTTTTTGGGAAAAACTTTGAATCAAATTTGATCAAATGCGCTATTCCTTTGATTGGTACAAATCAAATTCAGCCGAATACGGACCTACTCGATTGAAAAATGGACCTATTTGACCAAAAAAAAAACTAAAAAAACTTTAGAAAACTTTGACTTAATTTCGTTGGTCTTTTTGAATTTGAATTTCGAAGTTTTTTCAATTCAAAATTCGACCATTGATAAATTTGCCCCTACATTTATTATAGGATGTACATCATTAATATCTTACCATACACAAGTTCTGAATCCCCTTTGCTAAATGAAAGGGTACTGAGAATGTCTCTCAATGGCGGTGCTCCCACCTAGTAGTATCCAGGGATACACCTACGGGTGGCCCCACTAGAAAACAATAATTAACCACACCAAAGCAGTAAAACAAATAGAACTTTTATAAGAATAAAACAAAATGCAATCACATAGCAATAACATCCCTGCCCTGGGGATCCTGCATGGTAGTTCCAATCCTGGCAAAGTCTTTACCAGGCAAAGTCCCACACTCCACTCCTGGTGGACAAAGAGAGTCACAGTCCCTTTTTCCTAAGAGTGCTGAAAGTTCCCCAGGTAGAGCTACCTTCCCAAAATATATCTCCTGTTGGACAGAGATAGTTGCTCCCACATAGCAGACACACAAGCAAAGCCTCTGCTCACACAGGGGACACACACACTGGAGCCTTCCAATACCCTCCCTCAGGCAGACTCACTGGGGCTCACACAGATGGGTCAGGCATCCACAGCATCTCTACATCCTCAAGTGGGGCTCCCAAGCTATCCAAGCTCTGCACAAAAAGCTTGTTTAATATTCATGAAGTGCGAGCACAACTAAACTTCCTCTCAAATCAGCAACCACATCAGGAGATTTCCAACCATGTGGAGGTTTTAAGGCTCTAGGGGAACTTAACCGTATGGGTCCCTACATAAATATAAACTCAACCATACCCCAGCAATGACCTAGTTACTGCCCATGCCATGTATGCTGATACTGTTGCTCCTTTTGCTTTCTTAATTGGATGTCAACTGAACTCAACAGAGTTTTGTTGCCAAAACATGAGTAGCCCTAAGTGTCCTTTCCTTTTTGCACAACCATCTATAAGTTAGAGCATACATTTCTAGCTTTGAAAATACATAGATCTCTCTATTCCATAAGATATTACAGTGTTTGCGTATTGTAGTGATTTTGTTGTACAGAGACTCCTCATTGTTTGCCATATGACCCATACAGTAACTTGGTGGTAGAAGAATTGTCCCTGGTACAATGACGAATGAAGAATGGTTCAATAAATGTGACAACTTTAGAGGACCATTTAATTACCACTCAAGTGTCTTCTCCAATTACGTCCTTATTAGCAAATGACTGGGAGATAGGCCTTTAAATTTTAATTTGATGACATGTGCACATGTGCTGAGGCATTCTGGAACCAGTGTGCTGAGAGATAGCATTATGTACTATTTCACAAAATGCAAAGTAAGTTTCCACCAGCGGTGTGGCATTTGGATCTCCCCAAATTCAAACTAGTTTAGTTGATGGATTGTTCATAGTGAACATTTTTGAGTCATAAGGGAGTATTATATATTATCAGGAATACCTGGGACCTAAGGTTTTACAGATAAGGAGTTTTCCATAATCTGGATGAACATGCTTTTAGAGCAGTAAAAAGATTCAAATAAATAAAATGTTTAAATTCTATGAAGATTCTCATCTATCCAGGTCAGGATATACAGTATTTAGTAGAATGAATTAAAATGTAATTGGACATTTAGGGGGTTTCTGGTTGGACTTTTTTTTCATAGAAAAATTTATGGGGAGAAAAGCCTAAAAAAATTTAGCATTTAGGGGAAAAAAATCAGAAAAAATTGTACTATTCAATTTCTTCATGTTTGTCCTCGATCTGATTAAATTGTGTTTTTTTAATAATACATAAGGTCCAGTTGTGGATTCTAGTTTGTTTGTTTTTTTAAATATGCCCACCCCCTTGTACAGCTGAGTTTGAGTTGATTCTACTATATACAGTACTATTGTTAAATTATTGCTAATTTATTTAGCATCAAGTACAAGTATTGGACCTTTTAACCAGAATGCTTAGGACCTGGAGCTTTCCAGATAATGGATCTTTCTGTAATCTGGATCTTCAAGCCTTAAGTGTACTAGAAAATCATTTAAACATTAAATAAACCCAATAGGCTGGTTCTGCTTCCTTTGAGGATTAATCATATCTTAGTTACAAGGTATTGTTTTATTATTACAGAGAAAAAGGATATCATTTTTAAAAGTTTGGATTATTTGGATAAAATAGAATCTATGGGAGATGGCCTTTCTGTTATTCGGAGCTTTCAGGATAACAGGTTTCTGGATAACAGACCCCATACCTGTACACTGCATTAACTTTTTATTACAGGGAGAAAACAAATCAGTTTCTGGCCAAAATATGATCCTAGAGAACAGATTCCAATGAGAAGAGAGAATGTTAGAAAATCAACATCTACAAAAGCTGAACTTTGTTAAAGGCTGTTGCAAGCAAAGAATCAACAGATTAAATTGTAAGGGTTTAACTTTATTGTTGAGCAGTACAATAGACATTTATTTATTTGAAACGTTAGTGGTCAAAAGAGCACAGTCAGGGTTCTATTCCTGTTTCTATTTAACAGATGGACTGGAATATTTTTTTCTTCTTTTAGTGGATGAAACAAGGATTTGTTTACAGACTATGCAAGGACATTTATATTAAAAGAATAAACAGAAAACTGAAAATTGCCGTTTCATTCTGAAAAAAGGACAAAATAATGCATCCTAGACATAACAATAAAACTGCGGTATCAAACCAATGACCCAACAAAAGACATCAATTTGAGCAAGAGGTTCAGTAAAGAAATATGAGGAAATGGAAGACACTGGACTGAAGAAGATGAGATTTTTCTTTCTAAATTTCAGAGACCCCACATCTAGGACATTCATGTTCAGTATATTATTTACAGATAAAATGGTAATATGCAATGGGCTCTCAAGTTATTTTTTAAATGAGCAGTTCACCTTTAAACATACAGTATGTTTAAACCATTTTCAATCAGATAATGATTTTTTTTCCACAACTTTCTTTTTATAGGTTATATATTTTCTTTAGTAAAACTTATATTTTAGAAAATAATTAAATGGGGCTTTCTATTTCAAAATGAAAAACTTTTTGTAAAGGGGGCCATCAGACAAAAAACTCTTCAGTCATCATATAATCAAGTTCATATATATATATATATATATATATCTCTATATATATCTATATATATATATATATATATATATATATATATATATATATATATATTTGTTTTTTTTTTTTTTACATATATATATATATAAACATATGAATGTGAAAAAAGAATAAGGACCGCACAAGCTCACCGTTTTCCCCACGGATCAGGTGCTCAGTCTCACAGTGTCCCCACTGTGGATGCGGCAAAGATTCAAAGAAGCAGTCGGCACTTCTGAAAACGGGGTTTATTGGAGTACCTGCTGGTGACACCTTACGCGTTTCGGGAGTTATCCCTTAATCATAGGTAAGCAGTACACTTTTTACAGCTGGGTTACTTATACACATGGTATTAGTGCCCTCTAGTGGGCTTACATAAAAATTACATCTTTATTTAAATCATTAAAATCTAAAACAAGTGAAACATGAGGACATTTAAAAGGTTTTTTCGTTTCCTAAAAACTGTATACATTAATTAAAAACCAAACAAACTATCGGAGCAGTCACTGGGACAGAAGTAGTATTATTATCTTACAACTATACTCAAAACTTTCTAACAATGAGGGACTGGGGAGAAATTCTCCTGGAGTGTGACCAATGGAAACCCCTATAGACCGATAGGCTTTCTTAATACGTTAGGGGCCCCTTATATCGCACATTAGTACAGATAGCTAATGTCATTAGTGATGGGCGAATTTGTGCAGTTTCGCTTCGCCGAAAAATTCGCGAATTTCGCGCGAAATTCGCGAAACTGCGAAAAATTCGCGAAACGGCGCCAGCGTCTCGTTTTTGACGCCGACGCCCGTTTTTGATGCCGGCGCCCGTTTTTTCGACGCCGGCGTCCGTTTTTTGCGCCGGCGTCCGTTTTTTCGAAAAAAAAATTTTGACGCCGGCGAATTTTTGACGCGAATTTTTGCGGCCGTTTCGCAAATGTATTCGCCGACGGCGAATCGCGCAAATTCGCCGCGAATTCGCGCCTGGCGAATAAATTCGCCCATCACTAAATGTCATGTCTATAATTTAGACCATTCGGGATCCTTGTATCAAGTTTGAGGATCCAGAATGCCTCTCTGAGATTTAGTCTGTGAACAGTATCACCGCCTCTAATAGGGTTCTGTACTTTCTCAATTACCTTTACTTTTAGGTCTTTTACACCATTGGGTGAGCATATTTTGAAATGCCGGCCCACTGGTGTATTCTCCTCCCTATTGGTGATGCTTCTAATATGCTCCCTTACCCTATCCTTCAGCATGCGGGATGTGCGACCCACATATTGCTTATTGCAGTGACCACACTCCAGTAGGTATACCACATTCCTAGTGTTACAATTGTAGAACCCGCTGTTTTTGAAGGATTGCCCTGATACATTGGATTTAAAGTCCGAGCCTGTGGAGATCACTTGGCATGTTTTGCAGACATTGGCCCCACATTTATATGTACCTTTCACTTTCAACCAGTTGTCTGCTGTTTTCAGTGGAACCGATGAAACCAAGCTTGGTGCCAAAATACTTCCTAGAGTAGGTGCCTTTCTTGGAACATACTTTATCTCAGTTTGGGCCAGTATTTCCGACATTTTTGCATCACCGTTGAGTATAGGTAGATACTTTTTAATAATCTTACAGATATGGCCATATTCCTCACTGAATTCAGTGACGAAAAACATTTTATGTTTATCTGGTCTGGTTTGGTCTACATGATCCTGGATTGGTCGTCCTGTATCGTTTCTACCCTCCCCCATTACAGGAGCTGTTTTGGCTTTCTCGTGTGCGTTTTTTATGAGGTGTCTAGGGTACCCTCTTTCTTGCAGTCTTTGGCCCAAATGTTGCGATTGGAGGTTGAATGTGGCGTCTTGGCTACAATTCCTACGGTATCTCACAAACTGGCTGTAAGGAATGCTGTTCAAAGTGTGTTTAGGATGGCAACTATCAAATTTTAGAATTGTATTACCCGCAGTGGGTTTCCTGAAAATTTCAGTGTCTATACGTTTAGTGATCGTGTTCCCTATTAAAGATAAATCTAGGAAAGTGATAGTGTTCTTGTGGTGTTCCAGTGATAATTGTAAATTGTGTTGGTTCTTGTTAAGGTATTGATGAAACCCATCAATTAAATGTGAAGGACCGTCCCATATGAATAGCAGATCGTCGATATATCTGCCATACCAGACCACGTGTTCACGAAAGGGGTTAGCACATCCATAGACGCGGCACTGCTCCCACTGGCCCATATACAAATTTGCATATGAGGGGGCAAAGGAAGCCCCCATGGCAGTACCGCGTCTCTGGAGGTAGTAACCCCCGTCGAAGTGAAAAAAATTATGTGTTAATAAAAACTCCAGAACCAATAGGTTGAAATGAATGAAATCAGGTGTATAAGTGCGTGATTCCGTCAAAGTGTCTGAAATGGCTTGTAACCCCTTATCATGAGGGATTATAGTGTATAAGGATTTAACATCCATGGAAATCCAATGATATGTATCCAACCAAGTGAGAGTGGATAATTTTTCAATAAGATGTCCCGTGTCTCTTATATACGAACCCAGAAGTGGAACTAAGGGTTTTAGGTTGGAATCAAGCCAGTCTGAGAGCCCCTCATTTACTGATCCGATACTCGCCACAATGGGCCTGCCCTCTGGTGCATGGATGGACTTATGTATCTTTGGGAGATGGTGGAAAATTGGAATAGTGGTGGTACTTCTGACCAAATAATCCTTATCACGTGTGTCCACCACTCCCAAAGATATACCATACGACACCAGTTCATCTATTGCCCTCATGAATTTTTCCTGTGGATTAAAGGAGAGGGTAGAGTAGGTTTCAGAATCCAATAAACCCCGTTTTCAGAAGTGCCGTCTGCGTCTTTGAATCTTTGCTATATATAAATATATACAGGTATAGGATCCCTTATCTGGAAACCTGATATCCAGAAAGCTCCGAATTACGGAATGGCTGTCTCCCATAGACTCCATTTTATCCAAATAATCCAATTTGTTTTAAAATGATTTCCTTTTTCTGTGTAATAATAAAACAGTAGCTTGTACTTAATCCAAACTAAGATATCATTAATCCTTATTGGAGGCAAAACCAGCCTATTGGGTTTATTTAATGTTTAAATGAATTTCTAGTAGACTTAAGACATGAAGACCCAAATTACGGAAAGATCCATTATCCGGAAAACCCCAGGTCCCGAGCATTCTGGATAACAGGTCCCATACCTGTATACAGTATATATATATATATATATATATATATATATATATATATATATATATACTTGCAGGTGAGTATCCGCACTCCAAAGCTAGTAACTTCTTTGAAGGGAGAGGTGCAAGGTAATTTCATATACACCAACTTATTCACAGACCAGCACTCCCTATTTTAAAAGTTCAAATATTTATTATTGCATCATATCTGTGTCTGTATATATATATATCTATATATCTATATATATATATATATATATATAGATATATATATATATATATATATATATATATATATATATATATATATATATATATATATATATATATATACAGAATGCTCGTCTGTATTTTAAAAAAAAATTGTTGATTATTGGGATGACTCACATTATATATATGAAACTTGGGTAGTGCCTATATTTAAATTGGCATCCTGCACCCTTATCCAATTTTTTGCCCTGATATATCGAAAACATTTGTTTCATTTGGCAACATTACTTTTTTTAAATTATTCAGAATGACTGAAAAGCTATCATTTATCTTCTTATAGATACAAAGTGAAATGTGTTGTCTTTCTGATACTATTATGTAACTATATTATTATATAAAATATTATTATTATCATTATTATTATTATTATTATTATTATTAACATGGAATAGCAAAACGTCTTTTCAGTGGGCAAAACCAGAAACCAAAAACTGTTCGGGGTGAGGTTTATTATAACAGTGGGCATCCCACGCATAGCGCAGCACATATAGCAAGCCTCCCCTTTTTGGAGCCCAATTTCAGAACTGATTTGAAAGTTCAAATAATAACATAGTTGCATAAAAGTTTGGGTATCAAAAAGACAATGGACTTCACTTTGTATCATATAAAAGATTGCTTTTCAGTCGTTCTAAATCATTAAAAAAAATTCATGTTGCCAAATGAAATAATTTTTTTATGTATCAGTCCCCAACATAGCAGAATAAATTTAAAAAGTTAAGGGGACATGGGATTCAATTTTCTCCAAAGAACCGAAACTAATGATCACCGCTTTTCATACAGCCAAGTAACTGGATTGACCTTTTTGTCTATTTATCTGTTGCCATTGCGAGAAAGCTTAAAACTTTCAAGTGCAAGTGTATTTAAACATAATGAAAATTGTGGAAAAACATTAAGGGGGTTATTTATCAAAATCGAAAAAGTTCTCACTATTTTCTAGAAACCACTCTGACCAATTCCACACGGACTTGATTTCTAAAACACAAAAATAAATAATAGAATAACAGAATACAACATAATTATATTCTCATTGTGTTGTATTCTGTTATTCTATTATTTATTTTTGTGTTTTAGAAATCAACAATTAAAAGTGAATCTTGGACTCGTTGCCTGATCATGATGGCTACCCCTACTCGATAAAACCGTGAAAAAAACCCAAATTGTACAAATGTTTTAAATTAGGTCTGAGTTGGAGTACTTTTTTATTTGGGCTTTTAACACCATCAGACTTTCATAAATCTCCAAAAATTCTAGGGTTTTTTTTTCTAAGAAGAAATGGTGTTTTTCCGGCCAGAGAAAAATCATCCTTTTATTAATAGCTACAACTTGACTTCTACAGAAGCTCAGATTTTGCCTGCCAAAACTTTTTCATGTTTGAATTGTCAGGTTTTTTTTTCAATTGACAAAAACTATAATTTGAAAAAAATCTGAGATTACATTTTATTGCCGCAATTTTTCTCAAATCACAGGGGAAAAAAAATGTCCCCAGAAAGAAAAGCAAAAGGAACTTGGAGAATTTTGGACAAATGTTTTACTTTCCCTAAACCCTTGTTTTAGAGAATAGATGTACATTTTCATAGTTCTAATATGCTAATAATTAGTGTTTTTAACTATTAACAAACCAATTATATTAACAACTTTTTAAAAAATGCCTTTTTTTAAATAATCGGATCTGTTGCAATAGATCAATGTCACTCAGTGTCAGACTGGGACACCAGGAGCCCACCAATAAACCTTAGACCGGGGGCCCACCAAAAAACATTAGACCAGGTTTCCACTCTCAGTAACATGCTTGAAAAAGGGTCCAGTACGGCCCGGAACGTTGCCCTGTGTTTGTTTGTATGGGCTGAATAAAATCACTGAAGATTTTGCATCATTTCCAGAGTGCTACTGGATTTCTTTCTCAGTACTATTATTCTTCCTCTCCTAACGCAATTTCTATTCTCTCTTTTCTTTACATACTATAAACTATTATTCCATCTATTTAGCCTCTTTGTTCTCAAATATAGGGAAATAGGGAATAGCCATGAAATAATGATGACATAATTAGTGATGGGTGAATTTATTCGGCAGACGCGAATTCACAGCTCAATTCCGTGTTTCGCCGGCGACAATTAAAGGTGCCCATTGACTTTAATGTCGCCAACATCATAAATATTTTGACGCAGGAGGCAAAATTTGCATTTCGCTAATTTTTCGCACTTTCGTGAATTTCAAGTGAAATTCACAAGTTTCACAATTGGGCCCACCAGGAGTTTTCCTGGTATCCTGGTAAACCAGTCCAACACTGATGTCACTAGATTTATATTCTCATTGTATTGTATTCTGTTATTCTATTATTCTATTATTTATTTTTGTGTTTTAGAAATCAACAATTAAAAGTGAATCTTGGACTCGTTGAGTGATAACGATGGCTACAAGCCCTCCAAGACATAAAGAACTTACTGACTGCTTGTCAAAAAGAAATAAACACTGGAGAGATTAAACATCTCTAAATGTTTTAGAGCATTTTAATCTGCTACTAAAGAAATCTTAAGGCTGCAAGTGTTAATATAAAAAAAAACACAGTGAAAACAGTCTTAGGGAGTCATTAAGGATTTAAAGTGCTTTTGAAATAACACTTTAAGGTTTTAAATGAAACCTCACCAGTCAATTGTTCTTTACTAATAAGTACAGAGAACTGCATGAAAAATGTCTAAAGCCTTAGCAATTAATCTAAACTAGGCCGAGCTGACTAGTTGAAATGGATTCTGTAGGTCACACTTGTTGAGCATGGGACACACATTAGCTACTCACCTTATGCTCTAATGCAAACACGGCTAATCTCCCAGTCTCAGTAGCTGGCAGGCTCGTGGCTTAGCTAGGCTTCGCTGTGTTTAATGCTACGTTTAATTCTATGCATATCTGGAAAGTACTGAAGCAGCTTCTGTGAGGAGAATTGAGATTGTTTTTCCATGTCTTAGCTTTTGAAAAACTACAATCCTCCAGTGGAAATAATTTCATGAGCTGCTGATCTTTTACTGCTCTGAGCAGACTAGGACCTTCAGAGAAAACCCTTTAAATAATTCCACCAAAAACTTGCAGTTTCCAATGAAATGAAGAAAAGTTTTCTTTTCTTTTTCCTTTACAGAATCCATGGAAAAGTGGTTTCAGATCATTCAGTCATTTAAGAAACGTCCAGCATTAGAATTCAATGGCAGAAGAGAGACACAACGTTGCCAGTATTTATTCATGGGGAATTAAGTTGACGTCTTAACAGTGACATCTGCAGCTGTTGCCTCAACAAATCAATAAGAGAAACAGAGAATATATAAAAAAAAGGGGTGCAATAATTAGGCAATAAAATAAAAAATTATATGAAAAAATCTTAGTCTATAAATTAACTTTGATTTGTGAATTCCCAATAGTATAGCCACAATCAATGTCTGGGCACTGCCTCTTCAACAAATGGATGGTCAAACCGGTAACATCTACAAAAACAAAATGAAAGAAGGGAGCGCTCCCCTCATGTAATCCTTTCCTAAAAGTGTCTTTATTAGAATGTATTGCAAATTTGATAAATATCAATGGCTCATCAGTTAGCTGTGTAACAGTGATAATTAAGCCCAACATATTTCATCACTCCTTTGTGACCTCCTCAGGGACTCCTGATCGTAATTGCAATCAGGTAAGAAATCTTATTTCAACGCTTCACTGTTTACAAACAATTCCTTGAGTCACAATTGGATTACGTAACCTGGCCTTTTCCAGATAAAGGATCTTTCCATAATTTGGATCTTCATACCTTAAGAAAATCATTTAACCATTAAATTAACCCAATAGGCTGGCTCTGCCTCCAATACGGATTAATTATATCGTAGTTGGGATTAAGTGCAAACTTCTGTTTTGTTATTACAGAGATAAAGGAAATCATTTTGAAACATTTGGATTATTTGGATAAAATGGAGTCTATGGGAGATGGCCTTTCCATAATTTGGAGCTTTCTGGATAACAGGTTTCAGGATAATGGAATCCATAATTGTAATGTACTTTGGATATATATGTGGATATTGACAATATAATATCCTCAGGTTGCCAGTACCAGACCCACAGTAGCAATCTGGATGCAATTGCTGTTGCAAGCTTCCACAGACCTTTGCTATAATCTGGGTTTATGATAGGTTACTTGGACTCAGCGTACTTGAAATGCCAGGCCTTATTTTAAATCTCAGTCCACACTTGGTCAGCATATACCTTTTTAGCTATGTAATACACTTAGGGGGTTATTTATCAAAATCCACGTTTTTCTGATTTTAAAATGAAAAAGTCTGATCAAACTAGAATCCATGATTAGGGATGTAGCGAACTGTTCGCCGGCGAACTAGTTCGCGCGAACTTCGACTGTTCGCGTCCGCCGAATGTTCGCGAATGTCGCGCCACGTTCTCCAATTTGAGTTCGCGTTCGATTCGAATAACAATCGTTCGACCATTCGATTCCTTCGACCGCTAAAATCAAACGATTTCCATTCGTTCGAACGATTGTAAGCATTCGATCGAATGAAAAGCATTAGATCGAATGGCTTCGGTCGTTCGATTGAACGAAAATCCTTCGATCGAACGATTAAAATCCTTCAATCGTTCGAATCGAACGATTTTGCGGGTGTTCGAAGTTCGCGAACTGTTCGCGAACTGTTCGCATTTTTGCCGGTGTTCGCGAACGGCGTTCGCGAACACCAAAACGGCAGTTCGCTACATCCCTATCCATGATGTGACCTTTTTATTTCATAAAAAACATGATTTAATTGGATGGGGGACAAACTCAATAAAACTGCAACAAAATCATGTATGGAATGTTTTTTTCCAATTTTTTTCCTCTGTAACCATCCACCCAGGGTGGACAACTTTGCCATGATCCATTGAGTGAGACATGACATTACTGTTAATAAGATTGGGCTCACTAAATGTAATCATTAGAGATGGCGCGAACTGTTCGCCGGCGAACTTGTTCGCGCGAACATCGGGTGTTCGCGCTCGCCGGAAGTTCGCGAACGTCGCGCGACGTTCGCCATTTTGGGTTCGCCATTGTTGGCGCTTTTTTTTGCCCTCTCACCCCAGACCAGCAGGTACATGGCAGCCAATCAGGAAGCTCTCCCCTGGACCACTCCCCTTCCCTATAAAAACCGAAGCCCTGCAGCGTTTTTTTCACTCTGCCTGTGTGTGCTGAAGAGATAGTGTAGGGAGAGAGCTGCTGCCTGTTAGTGATTTCAGGGACAGTTGAAAGTTTGCTGGCTAGTAATCGTTTTGATACTGCTCTGTTATTGGAGGGACAGAAGTCTGCAGGGGTTTGAGGGACATTTAAGCTTAGGTAGCTTTGCTGGCTAGTAATCTACCTTCTACTGCAGTGCTCTGTATGTAGCTGCAGTGGGCAGCTGTCCTGCTTCTGATCTCATCTGCTGACTGCTGCAATAACAGTAGTCCTTGTAAGGACTGCTTTTATTTATTTTTTTGTTCCAATACAGAGCAGTATCAAGCAGATTACTAGCCAGCAAACTTACTATCATCTGTCCCTGAAATCACTAACAGCTCTCCCCCTACACTATCTCTTCCAAGCACACACAGGCAGATTTTTCAGATACATTTTTGCCCTTGATCCCCCTCTGGCATGCCACTGTCCAGGTCGTTGCACCCTTTAAACAACTTTAAAATCATTTTTCTGGCCAGAAATGTCTTTTTTAGATGTTAAAATTCGCCTTCCCATTGAAGTCTATGGGGTTCGCGAACCGTTCGCGAACCGCTCGCATTTTTGCGCAAGTTCGCGAATATGTTCGCAAACTTTTTTTCCGACGTTCGCTACATCCCTAGTAATCATGTGTTAAGCCATTGCATAGAAGGCTTTTAGCCCCATCATACTTCACAATCATATTTTGTGCATTAATCTTCAGGAAATGTCTACAAATAGCCATTTTCCCCCCATTGTAATGAATGCATCACGCCAAGTCCTTTTTAAAGAGAGGTCATTTAATTTTCATTTATATGTGCGAATCTCGTGTGCTTGCCATAATTACCAATCAATTTTACATGAAGACTAAAATTAAGACCCATTATTTTAATTTAGCACAGAATTAGAGGGATTAATTAAACATGGAAAAGAACATCTTCTGCCAAAGAGATCTTTCCAAAAGATAAAAGGAAAAACAATTTAGAAATCACAAACAGCTAAAAACAAGAGCTGAGCATAGCTGCATGGGTCCGCTAGAATGAAATCTACTGCAAAGTGTTCCGTTAATAGCAGGCTTTTACTTTTTATAAAGAAGGCAGTGAAATTCTATGGGCTACAAGCTATGGGAAGCCAAATTCAGTTTATGCTCAATAGTTCCCCTAAGAAATACAATTAGAGGGAAAGTTAAGCTTCTATGAATAGGTTCAGAAATTACTTTTAGCATAAAGCCCAGTTCTAAACATGTTTTCCTTTGTGGCTAAATTTAATTTTTCTTTCCCCCGACCTCCTATCTGTGGCAAATCTTTTTTTTTTTTTTTAAAGGAATATAGGAAAATTGATTAATGTGTAGATTTAGTCAAATAAAATTTAGAAGCTACTGATGAAGTGTTTTGGATATCATTTTAAATAATTAAACCTGGTGGTACAGGTACAGTATGGGACCAGAATGCCCATGGGAGACCTGGGGTTTTCTGGATAATGGATCTTTCTGTAATTTGTATCTTCATCTATGTTTGTATGTATGTATAAATTTATTTGCAAAGCACTGTTAAGGAGCCGCAGTGCTGTACAGTGCATAAAAGAACAATATATATAAAAGTATACATGGGGAGAAAATTAAAATAATAAATATATACAGAATCATAGGACAAAGAGCTTAAGTGCTATTTGGTAAGAGACATATGAGGCCCCTGTCCTGTAGAGCTTACAGTCTAAGTGGATGGGAGGCTAACATACAGGTACAAATTGGAGATGAAAAAGTGCACAAGGTAAGGCATAGTCAGTAGGGACAGGACTAGGTTAATGTTCTAGTGGTCCGAAAGGTAGACTCTTTCGTTTTTTCTTGAAGAGATTAAGAGAGAGTTCCTTACGGAGGAATTCAGGGATGGAATTCCAGAGGTAAGGCGCAGCAAGCTAAAATGGTTCGAGAGGAGAGGTGGCAGGGGATGTGGATGGTGTGAAGAGAAGGGGCTCTGAGAAGAGCGGAGAAGATGACCAGGAACGTAGGTGAAACAAAAGAAGAAATGTAGTGAGGAGCAGAGGAGCAGAGGAGTGAAGGGCTTTGAATGTTAGTAGAAGGAGTTTATATGTTATCCTTTGCTTAACAGGCAGCCAACGCTAAGGATTTTAGTTGGGGTTGAGCAGGTTCCCTTTTAGGAGAGAGCAGAAGGATCCTGGTAGCAGAGTTTAAGATTGATTGGAGGGGAGAAAGATGGGAGTAAGACCAGTTAGGAAGAGATTGCAATAGTCTAAACGGGATAAGATAAGGGCATGGATTAGTGTTTTGGATGTTGTTTGTGAAAGAAATGGGCATATCTTGACTATATTGCGGAGGAAGAAACGACAGGTTTTGGCAGTATTATTAATATGGTTAGAGAAGGAGAGGGACTGGTCAAAGATGACCCCTAAGCAGCGTGCTGAGTTAACCGGGTTAATAGTCATGCCGTCAATAGTAATGGTGAAAGGAAGAGAAGGGCTCGGTTTGGGTGGAAAGACCATGAGCTCAGTCTTGGCCAAGTTGAGCTTGAGGTGGCGTTGGTTTACCCAGGAAGAGATAGCTACTAAGCAGTCTGCGATCTGGGTTTGAACGTCAGAGGTTAGTGAGGGAGTGTCTAAATATATATGAATGTCATCGGCATAGAGGTGATATTTAAGGCCAAATGAAGATATAAGGTCTCCTAAAGAGAGAGGGTACGAGGAAAACAACAGAGGACCACGTACAGAACCCTGAGGCACCCCCACATTAAGATGAACAGAGGAGAGGATTTGTTTGCAAAAGAAACCTTAAGTCTACTAGAAAATTATGTAAACAATAAATAAACCCAATAGGCTGGCTTTGCTTCCAATAAGGATTAATTATATCTTAGTTGGGATTAGTGATGGGCGAATTTATTCGCCAGGCGCGAATTCGCGGCGAATTTGCGCGATTCGCCGTAGGCGAATAAATTCGCGAAACGGGCGCGAAAATTCGCTGAAAAAATTCGCCGGCATCAAAAAAAATTTTTCGAAAAAACGGACGCCGGCGCCAAAAACGGGCGCCAGCGCCAAAAACGGGCGCCGGCGTCAAAAACGGGCGCCGGCGTCAAAAACGAGACGCCGGCGCCGTTTCGCGAATTTTTCGCCGTTTTGCGGATTTCGCGCGAAATTCGCGAATTTTTCGGCGAAGCGAAACTGCACAAATTCGCCCATCACTAGTTGGGATCAAGTACAAACTACTTTTTTATTATCACAGTGAAAAACGAAAATCATTTTTAATAATTTGGATTACTTGGATAAATAGAGTCTATGGGAGATGGCCTTTCTGTAATTCGGAGCTTTCTGAATAATGGGTTTCCGGATAACAGATCCCATACCTATAGTAAGTTTAAAAATGATACCTAATTACATGGAGTCCTCGAGTTAAATACACCCGACTTACATACTGTATGTATTCTAGTCACTTAGCATGGCCCTATTCTTTCATACCACAATCCCTTCTTTAACTTACCTATCTCTAGACCCTTCAATCAATCCACATTATGCTAATGAGGCCTATCCTGGTTAAGGGTCACTACGCTAGGACGGGTATAGGATCTGTTATCTGGAAATCTGTTATCCAGAAAGCTCTGAAATATGGGAAGGCCACTCCAATATACATCCTTGTCCTTTGTCCTAGTCATTTGAAAAATGGATGAAATAAAAGGTAGCCTGAATAAACACTGACTGTCTAGGACAGCGATCCCCAACCAGTGACTCCTGAGCAACTTGTTGCTCATCATTCCCTTGGATTTTGCTCTCAGTGGCCTCAATTGCAGACTTGAAGGTAACTTTTGGTTGCATAAAAAATATATATACCACCAAACAGAGCTTCCTATAGGCTGCCACTCCACAAAGAGATTAAAAAATAGCCAATCACAGTCCTTATTTGCTACCCCGGGAACTTTTTTCATGCTAGTGTTGCTTCCCAACTCTTTCTACATTTGAATGTGGCTCACAGGTAGAAAATGTTGGGGACCCCTGTTCTAAGACATCCTTTTCCCCAATCAGCTAATAATTCTTGTTTTGAGTTTGCAGCAACATTTCCCCCCAAAAAAGTGTGCAGTCCAATAGATTAAACTAAACAATATTCAATGTAGTATGTGTCAAAGATGGTTAAACTACCAACAACAATGCCATTTCCCAGGCAGGCAGCGCCATGCACACTAGTCTTTGGGACATTGTTTTGTTTCCCACTTAAACGGTTGTACTTAAAGGGATACTGACATGGAAAACATGTTTTTTTCATAATGCACCAGTTAATAGTACAACTCCAGCAGACTTCTGCACTGAAATCCATTTCTCAAAAGAGCAAACAGATTTTTTTATATTCAGTTTTGAAATCTGACATGGGGCTAGACATTTTGTCAATTTCCCAGCTGCCCCTGGTCATGTGACTTGTGCCTGCACTTTAGGAGAGAAATGCTTTCTGGCAGGCTGCTGTTTTTCCTTCTCAATGTAACTGAATGTGTCTCAGTGGGACCTGGGTTTTTACTATGGAGTGTTGTTCTTAGATCTACCAGGCAGCTGTTATCTTGTGTTAGGAAGCTGCTATCTGGTTACCTTCCCATTGTACTTTTGTTTGGCTGCTGGGGGGTGATATCACTCCAACTTGCAGTACAGCAGTAAAGAGTGATTGAAGTTTATCAGAGCTCAAGTCGCATGACTTGGGGCAGTTGGGAAATTGACAATATGTCTAGCCCCATGTCAGATTTCAAAATTGAATATAGAAAAATCAGTTTGCTCTTTTGAGAAATGGATTTCAGTGCAGAATCCTGCTGGAGCAGCACTATAAACTGATTCATTTTGAAAAAAAATTTTTTTCCCATGACAGTATCACTTTAAGGCAATGAGAGTGACTTTGTATGACAACAGTTCATGGTTTGTAACCTTGTTACAAGCAAAGAGATCACACCCAAATCTTACACATCAAAAGAGGACTTAACCCAAAAAGTGTTAAAGAGGGTTGTTCACCTTTAAACTCACTGTTAGTATGATGTAGAGAGTGATATTCTGATACAATTTGTTATTGGTTTTCATTGTTTATTATTTGTGGTTTTTGAGTTATTTAGGAGCTTTTCATTCAGCAGCTCTCCATTTTGCAGTATAAGCAATCTGGTTGCTAGGGTCCAAATTACCCTAGTAACCACATACTTGTTTGAATAAGAGACTGGAATATGAATAGGAGTGACCTGAATAAAAAGATGAGGAATAAATAGTAGCAATAACAATAAATGTGTAGCGTTACAAAACATTTGTTTTATAAATGGAGTCAGTGACCCCCCATTTGAAAGCTGAAAAAAGTCAGTAGAAGAAGGCAAATAATTTAGAAACTATAAAAAAGAAATAATGATGACCGACTGAAAAGTTGCTTAGAATTGTCCATAAAATACTAAAAGTTGACTTAAAGGTGAACCACCCCTTTAAATTCTCTGCCATAAACTAGTTTGGTTCCAGTTTGGACAAAACTTTGAAACTTGCTGCTAAATTTAACAGAATTTTCTTTTTCTAATGAAACCTGCCAATTTCAGATAGCTTTTTTGCTGCTCATTTTTGTTGCAAAAATTAACAAACTATATTGTAAGCATTTGTATTTCTGTTAGAATAGAGAGATCTGCATATCTTCCTTAATGAGTCTTTGTTTTTATCAGCAATGTAAATTTGCCTTGATGTGAATTTTTGTCTTGGGAAAAGTGAATTATGTAAAACCTGGATGATTGGAGTAAACCTGCACAATTCCACATGCATTGAAAAAAAAGACTCCTTCGGGCAAAGAGAGCACAACTGAAGTTAAGTTTAATTAGCAAGTTCTGTAAATATGCCATTACTTTGCAGATCAGTATGGCAGTTATAGTTGTGCAGAAAAACAAATAATAGTTATTTTGGAGGATGTTAAGGTAGTATTGAGCAATGCTGGATTGTAATAGGATAGTAAAATAAACACATTTTGAATGGTTTAAATAAATTACCTATTTTATGACTTCCAAGGCAGTCATGGCCTGATGGAAGTAGAGGCAAGAGAAGGCCTCAGTAAAAAATATAAGAACTTACTGGGCATAGCTATTATGAGGGTTATATTTTATTATAGTTCACTCTAGAGGTAAGGGGCCGATTCACTTAGCTAAAGTGAAGGGTTCGAATGAAAAATACTTCGAATTTCGAAGTATTTTTTGGGTACTTCGACCATCGAATGGGCTACTTCGACCTTCGACTACGACTATCGAACGATTCGAAGTAAAAATCGTTCGACTATTCGACCATTCGATAGTCGAAGTACTTGCCCTTTAAAAAAAACTTCGACCCCCTACTTCGGCAGCTAAAAGCTACCGAAGTCAATGTTAGCCTATGGGGAAGGTCCCCATAGGCTTGCTAACCTTTTTTTGATCGAAGGATTTTCCTTCGATCGTTGGATTAAAATCCTTCGAATCGTTCGATTCGAAGGATTTAATCGTTCGATCGAACGAAAAATCCTTCGATCGTACGATCGCAGGATTTGCGCTAAATCCTTCGACTTCGATATTCGAAGTCGAAGGATTTCAATTCGAGGGTCGAATTTCGAAGTATTTTTAACTTCGAAATTCGACCCTAAGTGAATCTGCCCCCAAGTGTAAACCTTTGGGTAGCTGTTAGAATAATCACAGGCTCCACTGAGGAGAGCAGAAGACAGATCATCAACCACTAGTTTAGGGACTTAATCATATAGATTCAGGGTCAGATGAATTCCAACTGACCTTGTACCCTGGGGTTGAACACCTGTGTGTGAGACCTAAAGCTACTTGGTACTTGAGTTAGATTAGGACCCACCAAAAATGTTGTTTATCCTGTACCAATGCATTTATCTGAAATAAGTTAGGAGTTTGAGTCACCTACTCATACCCTACAATACTCCTAGTTGGTCAGGTCAACAAATCTCTGAAAGCCGCTGTCTTCTTCAACAGACAAAGAAGTAAACCAGATGCACAGTGATATAAAGGAAATTGTAAGAAACTTACCCTGGTGGTCTAGTGGGCAGCGGGGTCCACGCCGCGTCCTTGGCGTGGATGCCCGCTGCGCCGCTCCTGTCCTGCCCTTGCCGGCACCATCTTTGATTCCTAGGGCGCGCACGGGCGTCTCTTAAAGGCGCAGGCGTGATTGCGCCAGCGTGCAACGGCGCGAAATTGCGCACGTTTTGGCGCCAATTGGATCCCTATTTAAGGCCCCTTCAGACCTGTAGCCAGTGCCCGTTATAGGATCATATCCTGTGGTTTCCTGAGCTTTTACTACCTGTTCCTGAATTTGCTATCCTGACTGATTATTCGTGTTTGACCCAGCCTGTTCCTGACTACTCTGCATTCTGTATCCTGACCCTTGCCTGCCTACGACAACTCTTCCTGCTTAACCCTTTGATTGACAGCCCGGTTTGACCCTTGCATGCCTGATGATTCTGATATCCGCCTGCCTCGACCCAGCCTGTCTGACTATCCTTCTGCTTATCCAGTCTGTCTGATTACCTGGTTTTAACCCCTTGCCTGCCTGATGATTCTGTTATCTGCCTGTCCTGATCCGGTCTGTTCCGTTTCCACCAGACGCCTTGTCCTTGACCTTCTGACCAAAGAATCTTGCTATCCGGTCGTGCCCCTTTGCCTGCCAGAACTCCTCGCCTTGTACCCCTCGTTAAGTCCAGGTGTCACCCAATTAAGTTGAGGGCTCCTCCCGAAGCCCAAAGGTGGTCACACTACTGGTGAAGCCGAGCCGAGACCAGGGTCCTTGGCATTTGTTCTGGTATTGGGTGCCAGCCATGACAGAAATATTTAAGGCAGCTTTGTATAATTTATCCTCTAGGTCAAAAGGTTTCCACTAGGACTAAGTCATATAATATATACTAAGGGGCATATTTATCAAGGGTCAAATTTCATGTTTATGGGCATTTACAAAAACTCCCATAAACTCAAAATTTGAAAAATAAAATGACCAATTCGAAATTTATTAAAAAATATTAATTGTTTAAATTCAGGTGAATAGGATTGTCCTGTAAACTCAAATCGAATTCTAATTGAATTTGATTTGAGTTTTTTCACCAAAAAAAATAAAAAATATTTCTATATATTACATTTTTTCTTTAAAAAAATTATTTTTTCAAAAGTCCATCAAACGACTCCAAAATGATTGGATATAGGTTAATATATATAGGTTAAAGCACCAATTCGGCCATACATGATAAATTTCAAAACTCGAATTTCAATTTTTTTTTAACTCGAATTGATTTTGGACTATTCCCTAGTTGAATTACACTAAGGGGCAGATTATTAAAGGGTCGAAGTGAAAATTCAAATTAAAATTTTTTTAATTTTGAGCTAATTTTTGTGTACTTCACCTAGGGAATATTCCAAATTTAATTTGAATTTGAAAAAAATTTGACAATTCGAATTTTGAAATTTATCATGTACTGTCTCTTTAAAAATTCGACTTCAACCATTTGCCATCTAAAACCTGCCAAATTGCTTTTTTAGCCTATGGGGTACCGTCTAGAACCTATTTGGAGTCAATTGCTGGACTTTGAAAAATCTAAGGTTTTTTTGGGTAAAACTTTGAATTGTACGATTCAAATGTGCTATTACTTCGATTCATTCAATTCAAATTTGATCGGCAAAAAAAACCTTTCAATTTAATTTCAGTTAGTTTTTTTTAATTCAAATTTTGAATTTTTTTAATTCGAAATTCGACCCTTGATAAATCTGCCCCCATAATAAATTTGAAATTCGAATTTAAAAATTTAAATTTTTAATTTGACTCTTGATAAACCTGCCCCTAATTGTTTGTCATTTTTACAAATAAATACATATAGAAAAACTTGGTAGCAGCATATTACTCGACTATTTGAAGATAAATTGATGAATCTCATCAGCTTCTGTGTCACGACTGGCACCCAATACCAGAACAAGTGCCAAGTACCCTGGTCTCAGCTCGGCTTCACCAGTAGTGTGACTACCGTTGGGCTTCGGGAGGAACCCCCAGCTTACTTGGGTGCCACCTGGACTTAACGAGAGGTGCAAGGCGAGATGTTCTGGCTGGCAAAGGGGCACGGCTGTTAGCAGAGTCTTTTGGGCCGAAGGTCACAGTACAAAAGGATTAGGCAGGAGGATGTTCAGACAGGCTGGGTCGAGGCAGGCGGATATCAGAATCGTCAGGCAGGCAAAGGTCAAAATCGGGTAGTCAATCAAGGGTTTAAGCTAGAAGAGTTGTCGTAGGCAGGCAAGGGTCAGGATACAGATTGGAGAGTAGTCAGGAACAGGCTGGGTCAAACACGAAGAATCACAATCAGAATAACTGGAAATGGCACAAGGCACAGGAACCACAAAATAAAGTTCTATCACGAGCAAAGGGCTTTACAATGAATGGCCCTTTAATAGCGTTCAAAATTTGCGCCAAAGCGTGCTGGCGCAAACACGCCAGGGCGCCTGCGCCTTTAAGCACCCTAGAACGAACATGACCCCACCGCACAGGTACTTTTATTACCTTCTGACTCCATGAGCCTCATAATCTAATTTAAATACTATACACACCACAACATCAAACAGTTAGCCTGACAGTATGCTTTAGGATCATTGGATGAAGTTCACGTATGCAATATAGAATACATGAGAATACAAAGAGCCGTGGCCAAAATTTGGCCCCCCAAATTGGTTTTGTTAGACTGCAGTGCTGAAAATACTGTAGGTCCAGGCCATTGCAAGATAGACCCTACATCTGGGAATCATTGCATTCCATGGTGTGAACAGCCAATAATATTTCACCATCAATGGTAGCCATCCTTTACTTTTGCAGACAGCCTTTTATTCTTTTCAAATTGCAAAGATCTTAATTGCACTGTCTGCTGTTCTGATGAGCAATGCTGCAAAAAGAACAGAATGAACCAAATAATATATTTGTTTAAAAAAAAAAACTCAAATGAAGATTCCTGTCATTAAGGACACACTCGATATCCATACGGGAAAGCTGTTCAAAATTACATTTGCTCTGTTTGAGTAGCTTTGAAGTGTTCCATTTACATGTTTTCCTTGTGTTACCTTTCTCGCTGACTATATAGGAGGCATTTTTCCCTTTATCTAACCAGTCATTAGACTTTTTAATCATTTATAAAAAGTTTTACAAGACTTGTTAAAGCAGTTGAGTTTTTTCTGTCACATTAGCCTGATCGTTCTTCAAAGCTTTCCGTTAGGCAACATCTAATTGCCTTATTTTATTCTCATTCATTTTTCTGCTGCCTTTTCTGAAAAATAGAAAATACAAATATGTAATTTTGTTTGATGACTTTACAAATTGCAGACTTTCTAATTTACTGGGGAAGGCAATTGGGCATCAGTTCAGATACAACTGGGGCAAATTTACTTAAGGTCAAATATGGAGGGTTAATTAACCCTCGATATTCGACTGTTGAAGTTAAATCCTTCGACTTCGAATATCGAAGTCGAAGCATTTAGCGCTACAAAAAAAAAATTGTTTGATCGAACTATTAAATCCTTCGAATGGTTCGATTCGAAGGATTTTAATCCATCGATCGAACGATTTTTCTTTATATTTTATTTCTTAAAGGGATCCTGTCATCGGAAAACATGTTTTTTTCAAAACACATCAGTTAATAGTGCTACTCCAGCAGAATTCTGCACTGAAATCCATTTCTCAAAAGAGCAAACAGATTTTTTTATATTCAATTTTGAAATCTGATATTGGGCTTGACATATTGTCAATTTCCCAGCTGCCCCTGGTCATGTGAGCAGCACTATTAACTGATTCATTCTGAAATTTTTTTTTTCTCCCATGACAAATGGGGGGCGTTTCATCATTAAATTTGCGAATTTCCCGCGAAATGGCACCGGCGTCTCGTTTGTGACACTGGCGTCCATTTTTTTACGCCGGCATCCAAAAAACGGACGCTGGCGTCCATTTTTTTTTACGCGAGCAAATTTTCGCTGCGGTTTCGCTAATTTATTCACCAACGGCGAATCACTGGAATAAGACGCAAATTCACCAATCCTTCCGGAGGATTGGGACTGTGATATTTACCAAGGACTGTGTAATAGCAACAGTTAAGCACCTAATAGTGGTTTAGGTAGTTCCCCACGTGCCCCCAGTGTAGGAGGGAAGTGTATATTAGTTGCCCCGGTGTTAAACTGTTTATATAAAGTTTATATTTGTTCAATTGCAAACTGTGTGTTTTATTATTCCTAGTGGAACTCCCTGAGGTGTGTTCCTCCATGTTCACTAGGTGGAGGCACTGCACTGTAATTCCCAGTTCCCAGTACTTTTCATATGCAAAAGGGACTCAGGGCCCCTGGATTGCGAAGGGTAAATTGCTATTTAAAAAGACAGTAACCAAATTAGGGTTAAAGTAGCTAAAGTAAAATAGTCACACATGTGTTAGAATTCAACTGGTTGAGCAGAACATTCCTGCTACACAACAGGCTCTGGTGTTGATGGAGTCATACTTTTTAATCTGAATATTTTACTGTATACTACTGGTATAAGAAAACCATTTTTGGTATTAGTCTTTGCTGATACAGCTATCATTTCCTCATTTTCTATTTTACCTATGTTTGCATTGTTTCTTTAAAGCACTTGTGGATATTAGAGGTGCCAAGCAAGATTGTGCACTGCAGTTGGCACTATTTGCTTGATTGGAAATTTGCTGGTACTACCGAACTAACAATGCATTAGTTAAGGGATGGGTTGGGGTGAATTACATATCTTCCCTTACCTGAACCTCATAAAAACAAAACTTTTGAGCACCATTTTGGAGTAATGGTACCTGCAGAAGTGGACAAAGTGCATAAAACATGGCAGAAATAACCCCTTTTTGAACATTGAACCATGAGCTTCAGGGTAAATTACCCCCTCTATGTCCAAACTGGCCTGTGAAGTCCTTTTGGGAGGAACTCAATGAAAAATTGAATAAACTCTGTTTATTCTGCTTATGCTGTTCTACTTTTCTTTTTCTGCAATGTTAATGATAATGTCACTGACGTTCATCGATAATGGAAAATACATGTTCATGAACGTGTCCATAAGAAGCAGAATGTATCTACATAGCAGAACTGCACTGAGCTTATAAAACTTTTAATTTTCCAAACTAGCAAAAACAAACCTTTAATTGAGATCAGTTGGTTTATATAAAGACCCGTTTCATAGCCTCAAACAAACAAATTACAGTTGAAGCACCGAGTGTTTGATAAAAAATAATTTGCCTTCATATGGCACTAATTCAGAGTGGAAATAATCTTGTCATGTGCATAATTTGGTTCATTTGAGTTTTTTTAATTATCTAAGAATAATAAACATGTTCCAGATGCAGAGAACTCTCTCCTGTTCTACACTGTAGATTTATATCAAAACATGTTTATTGAAACCTTTTTTTCATTAAAGGGATACTGCCATGGGAAAACATGTTTTTTCCAAAACGCATCAGTTAATAGTGCTGCTCCAGTGCACTGAAATCCATTTTTCAAAAGAGCAAACCGATTTTTTTATATTCAATTTTGAAATATGACATGGGGCTAGACATATTGTCAGTTTCCCAGTTGCCCCAGTCATGTGACTTGTGCCTGCACTTGAGGATAGAACTACTTTCTGGCAGGCTGTTATTTTTCCTACATAATGTAACCGAATCAGTCTCAGTGGGACTTGGATTTTACTATTGAGAGCTGTTCTTAGATCTACCAGGCAGCTGTTATCTTGTGTTAGGGAGCTGTTATCTCGTTACCTTCCCATTGTTCTGTTGTTAGGCTGCTGGGGGGAAAAGGGAGGGGTTGATATCACTCCAACTTGCAGTATAGCAGTAAAGAGTGACTGAAGTTTATCAGAGCACAAGTCACATGACTGGGGGCAGCTGGGAAATAGACAATATGTCTAGCCCCATGTCCGATTTCAAAATTGAATATAACAAAATCTGTTTGCTCTTTTGAGAAATGGATTTCAGTGCAGAATTCTGCTGGAGCAGCACTATTAACTGATGCATTTTGAAAAAACATGTTTTCCCATGACAGTATCCCTTTAACAAAGACATCAAGTCTATGGATGGTGCTCAGTGTTGGACTGGGACACCGGGGGCCCACCAAAAAACCTTAGACCAGAGGCCCACTCTCCATATTATTATTCTTCCTCTCCTCACTCAACCTCTATTCTCCTAGTCTATATAAACTATTATTCCATCTATTTAGTCTCTTTGTTCTCATAGAAATAGGGAATAGCCATGAAATAGGCCCAGCGCTGGATTTCATTGACGGCCACGCGGTCCGACCAGGCGGCCGCGCGGTCCTAGCGCCCACCTCACCTCCCCTTCCCAGTGTGCCAGCGAAAAAACGCCGGCACAGCTGCTGTAATTGAATGGGGACGCACACGCTCCTATAATACGGCTGGGCGGCATGCCGCCCCTATTTTTTTGCCACCCTAGGCCCGGGCCTATGCGGCCTTGCCGCAAATCAGGTCCTGAATAGGCCATATGATCCTCCATTTGTGCTAGCAGAGTGGAATCTCATTGTTTGCTGTGCTGTCTGCATCAACCAACTTTAAAAAAAAATGGAGAGGTGGTATATTGGCAGGGTCTGGGCAAAATATGGGTTTCCTATCGTCATTATTCTGTCTTGCTCATCTTTCAGGTAGAGCAAGTGACTCTTGCAATTAATGCCCAGTACATGGTTCTGTTTCGCTTGCCAGCTACGCACTCTGCACCCCTTATTCCTCAAGTACTTTCTCTTACCCCTAGTAGATGAGCACTATAATGACAATTATGCTTGTATTTGTTATTTGTTTTTTTCCTACCATCCTATTCATAATGAAAAACAATTTTGCTGGACTCCCTCTTGTAACCTAAAAAATATTAAATATAAAAGCTGAGCTGAGACTGCTTGAGTAGGTAAAGTGTCCACTCCATAGTAATCCATATGAAACTGAATTTGTGCATGTACAGGTATGGGACCTGTTATCCAGAATTCTTGGGACCTCAGGTTTTCCAGATAATGAATCTTTCCATAATTTGGCTCTTCATACCTTAAGTCTACTAGAAAATCAGTTCAATATTAAATAAACCCAATAGGCTGGTTTTGCTTCCAATAAGGATTTATTATATCTTAGTTGGGATCAAGTACAAGCTACTGTTTTATTATAACAGGTATGGGACCTGTTATGCAGAATGATCGGGACCTGGGGTTTTTCAGATAACTGATTTTTCCTTAAATTGGATCTTCATACATTAAGTCTACTAGAAAATCATGTAAACACTAAATAAACCCAATAGGCTGGTTTTCTTCCAACAAGAATTAATTATATCTTAGTTGGGATCAAGTACAAGCGACTGTTTTATTATTACACAGAAAAAGGCAATCATTTTTTAAAATTTGGATTATTAGGATAAAATGGAGTCTAAGGGAGACTTTGGAGCTTTCTGGATAACAGGTTTCCGTATAATGGATCCCACACCTGTACTGCATTTTGAAAATAAATATAAATTTGTGTTGTTAATCAAGCGTTGTCCTCAATCACTTGCCCTTTAAGAGGGATTATATTTGTAATAGAATTCTACTGTAAACTGGAAAAAAAACGTAGAAGAAAAAGGAACAAATAAATTGTAAGAAAGCATAGTAAAAGCTGATCAATTTTCAGGGCAAACCATACACATTACGAGACAGAGCCACTTTGTGCAGTTAAATAGGAAGGGATGCCATCATTATTTTCCTGTGGAGATTCTGTACTTAAAAGAGAAATACCCAACGAGCACAATACCATTCCCACCAACACTTTTCTGAGAAGCATTAAGAAACAATAATAAAATTGCACAATTGAGCATTTGCTTTTCTTGTGTTGCAAGGACTAATGCATTTAACACATTTCATACCAAGAGTCAGAAGGGACACACAGTTCTGTTTCTTTGTTAGTGTTACCTTGTTGGCTCTTTCTTTCTTGGCTAAAAGCCTTTGTTCCGTTCATTATTTTGAGGTCGCCATGAACTGAAAGTGCCTTGGACTTATTAATCTGCAGTGTGCAATTCTGCATTGTTTAAATAAATGATTCTGTTTGAATACATACACTGTTTAGAGGAGCAATTTCCTATAAAATGCGCAATCGCTCAGTGCTACACAGACCACCCACAATGTATCAGCAAGTATCTATTTATTGAAGGGTTTACTACAGAATCCCCAGAGGAAATGTAATTCTGTATAATGGAGTTGAATTGTGATTCGGACCATGAGCTGGTTTACAAAACCAATGTCCTACTTTGGGATTTGAACAATCAAGAAGGCACTTAAAAACTTTAAAAAAAATCATGGTGTTTAAGAACATAGTAACATAGTAACATAATAAATTAGGTTGAAAAAAGACACATGTCCATCAAGTTCAACCTTTTTACTCTTTTAACCTGCCTATCTGCCAGTTGATCCAGAGGAAGGCAAAAAAATCCCATTGAAGTCTCACCAATTTGCCTCAGAGGGGGAAAAAATTCCTTCCTGACTCCAAAATGGCAATGGGACCAGTCCCTGGATCAACTTGTACTATGAGCTATCTCCCATATCCCTGTATTCACTCACTTGCTAAACACCATCCAACCCCTTCTTATACCTATCTAATGTATCAGCCTGTACCACTGATTCACTTCCCAGCTCTCCCTGTAACACCCCTTTCCCTCCTCTAATCTCATTGGCTCCCTCCTGTCTGTTGGGAGGAGCTACTGGTGAATAAAGCATCGGACCCTTCCTTGTACCTATCTAATGTATCAGCCTATACCACTGATTCACTTCCCAGCTCTCCCTGTA
Source organism: Xenopus petersii (assembly GCA_038501925.1). Taxonomy (NCBI): domain Eukaryota; kingdom Metazoa; phylum Chordata; class Amphibia; order Anura; family Pipidae; genus Xenopus; species Xenopus petersii. The sequence continues at coordinate 132,190,299 of CM076679.1, forward strand.
ACACCCCTTTCCCTCCTCTAATCTCATTGGCTCCCTCCTGTCTGCTGGGAGGAGCTACTGGTGAATAAAGCATCCAACCCTTCCTTATACCTATCTAATGTATCAGCCTGTACCACTGATTCAGGGAGACAATTCCACATCTTCACAGCTCTCACTGTAACAAACCCCTTCCCAATATTTAGGCGGAACCTCTTTTCTTCTAATTGGAATAGGTGACATGTCAGCTGGAAAGACCTGCTGATAAATAAATCATTAGAGAGATTATTATATGATCCCCTTATATATTTATACATAGTTATCATATCACCCCTTAAGCGCCTCTTCTCCAACGTGAACATCCCCAATTTGGCCAGTCTTTCCTCAAGCATAGTATTTTACTGATCTAGATGAATTCTTCATACCAAGACTGCTTCTCCTAAGCGAGGAATGATATTACATGATTACCCCCATAAATATTAATTGGGTAGTAAGTTAACAATCTTAGTCCTATGGAAGCTTCCAGAAAAAGTAAATGGATACATACATTTGGGTGATAGAGTTATCCATCATAGAGATAAGTCACCAGATCCAACGTTTGTGTTCTGATCTGATGGTAAACAATACGCTACAGTCAAGGGCAAGTTTCCTGAAAAACATTCACACAAAGGAAGATATGATAAAGTAGATTCAAGTCAGGTAGGACATGTATGTTTACAATGGCAAATATTTCTGATTTCAGATTTAGATGTGTAGCTGATTTGGTACAGTATATAATATGTGCCATGACTTGGGGCTGGTAGAGTTTCTCCTGAGGTTTGAGGTACCAGCTAACCACACGTTGTTAATCAATCTCCTCTTCTAGAGCAAAGAACAATGGTTCCTGCATATGGATCAGGAAAGTCCTATTATTTTTATTTTGGGGGTAAATTTTGTAGGTCGTCATAATAGAAAACTTTGTTTCAGTCTGATTATTTGTGGAACTGGGTCATTTAAGGCATATTCAAAATGTATCTCTTGTTGTCATGCCTACGTGAATGTAAATTACTGTATTTTAGATAAGAATATTACTATTTTCATGCACATTGTACACACCTGCAGAGTGGTAGGTCGCGGGTTTGGATACATGATATCATCGAACACAAAAATAAGTCACCGTTTTCTCTTATTCCTACAAGAAAGAGTTTTAATTGACAGATGAATACGTGACCTCTAGTGAAGAAGTGCTTGGTGGTAAGATCAACATTATGAACGCATCTGTTCTTCTTGATATGGAGGCTGAATATGTTTTCTTTTGAAGAAGTAAATCACTTCTTAAGATAAAAATATCGTACCTAGGAAATGCTTCATTAATGAATACCAAACAAAAATGTACCATTAAGTTGAAAATATTTTCACTGATCAGAGATTCTTGCAGCTTATTATCAACTCCCTCTCATAAATGATTGATAGAAAATGTCCTTTCCACTGGGAAGCTGGTTTATTCATTTTCATATTGAATTATTTCTAAAAAAAAAATGTGTTTAAATTTGAGGGTGGAGCCATGTTCACTTACCCCTCAGAAACTCTAGTGAGACCAACAAGGAAGCTTTTAAATTCCAGCAAACTAAATAAGATACATCTGTATCTGAATCATTTTCCTATAGGCTGAGTGTTTTAAAGAAAAGACAGTATAATGCACTGGTGCCCTGTACTGACAAAACCGGTGTGTTTACTTCAGAGAAACAACTGCTGCTGCTGTGTAGCATCTGTGTGCATAACAGATTACTACTGTAGTAGTACTACTATAGTTTATATAAACAAACTGCTGTGTAGCCATGGGGGCAGCCATTCAAGCACATAATACACAGTAGATAACAGATAAGTACTACTATAGTTTATATAAACAAGCTGCTGTGTAGCCACGGGGGCAGCCATTCAAGCACAGAATACACAGTAGATAACAGATAAGTACTACTATAGTTTATATAAACAAGCTACTGTGTAGCCATGGGGGCAGCCATTCAAGCACAGGCTACACAGTAGATAACAGATAAGTACTATTATAGTTTATATAAACAAGCTGCTGTGTAGCCATGAGGACAGCCATTCAAACACAGGATACACAGTAGATCACAGATAATTACTACCATAGTTTATATAAACAAGCTGCTGTGTAGCCATGGAGGCAGCCATTCAAGCACAGGATACACAGTAGATCATATATAATTACTACTATAGTTTAAATAAACAAGCTGCTGTGTAGCCATGAGGGCAGCCATTCAAACACAGGATACACAGTAGATCACAGGTAATTACTACTATAGTTTATATAAACAAACTTCTGTGTAGCCATGAGGGCAGCCATTCAAACACAGGATACACATTAGATCACAGATAAGTACTACTATACTTTATATAAACAAGCTGCTGTGTAGCTATGGGGGCAGCTATTCAAGCACAGGATACACAGTAGATAACAGATAAGTACTACTATAGTTTATATAAACAAGCTGCTGTGTAGCCATGGGGGCAGCCATTCAAGCACAGGATACACAGTAGATAACAGATAAGTACTACTATAGTTTATAGAAACAAACTGCTGTGTAGCCATGGAGGCAGTCATTCAAGCACAGGATACACAGTAGATAACAGATAAGTACTACTATAGTTTATAGAAACAAGCTGTTGTGTAGCCATGGGGGCAGCCATTCAAGCGCAGAATACACAGTAGATAACAGATAATTACTAATATCGTTTATATTTTGACTGGGCAAAAGGTAACAAAAAGAATTATCATTGGTGTATGTTATAAACCACCTGGTATAAGTGTCGAGTATGAAGCCGAGCTACTCTTGCAGATACAAGCGGCTTCACAGCTGGGTCAAGTTGTTGCTATGGGTGACTTCAATTATCCAGACATTGACTGGGCTAATGGGGTTGCTAAGACAGAAAAAGCTAGTAGGTTTGTAAATATGCTGAATGACAACTTTTTATTCCAGCTTGTTCAAGAACCTACTAGGAGTAACTCTCTTTTGGACCTTGTAATAACTAATAATACTGAACTCATCTCTAACATTTGTGTGGGGGGGCATTTAGGGAATAGTGATCATAACATGGTCTCCTTTGAGATTCTGTTGCAGAAGCAATTCTATAAGGGAGTAACTAAAACACTAAATTTCAGACGTGCAAACTTTGACAGTATAAGGGCATCTCTGCAACATATAAAGTGGGAAATGCTTTTCACAGGGTTAAACACAGAACAAAAATGGAAAGTCTTTAAAATGATGCTTAATAAATATACTTGTCAGTCTTGTAAGCAAGGAACGTCGTTGCAAAGCAAAACCTTTTTGGTTCAATAGAAGCGTTGGTGTTGAGGTGGGTAAGAAAAGACCTGCTTTTAACACTTTCAAGTTAGCTGGTACAGCCGAATCATTTATAAGGTACAAGGAGGCCAATAAATCATGCAAAGAAGCTATAAGGCAAGCTAAAATTGCTATAGAAAAGGATATTGCAGCAAGCAGTAAAAAAAATCCAAAATTATTTTTTAAATATGTTAATAGTAAAAAAATGAAGCAGGAAGGGGTGGGTCCCTTACTATCAGAGGGGGGTCAGCTGGTTGATGAAAACAAATTAAAAGCGCAGATTCTGAATTCATATTTTTCATCTGTCTACACAAATGAGGAATCAGTAAGTGAAGGTTTCCTTCTTAACAGTCCCAATTCTAGTAATACAACTAATGATGCATGGTTCACACATGATGAAATTCAAAAGAGACTAGAACATGTGAAGATTAACAAAGGTCCAGGGCCAGATGGTATTCATCCCAGGGTAATTAGCGAGCTTAGCTCTGTGATTGCCAAACCTCTTTACTTAATTTTTCAGGATTCATTGAGATCTGGCATAGTGCCGAGAGGCTGGCGAATTGCTAATGTGGTGCCTCTATTCAAAAAAGGATCCCGTTCTCAGCCTCAAAACTATAGGCCAGTTAGTCTGACGTCAGTGGTAGGAAAGCTTTTCGAAGGGTTAATAAAGGATAAGATACTGGACTTCATAGCAAATCATAATACTATGAGTTTGTGGCAGCATGGTTTTATGCGTAATAGATCTTGCCAGACTAACTTAATTTCTTTTTATGAGAATGTAAGTAGACACCTCGATTCTGGGATGGCAGTGGATGTGATTTACTTAGATTTTGCTAAAGCATTTGATACAGTGCCACACAAAAGGTTACTGGTTAAATTAAGGAATGTTGGCCTGGAACATAGTATTTGTACCTGGATAGAGAACTGGCTAAAAGATAGACTACAAAGAGTGGTGGTAAATGGAACATTTTCTAATTGGACCAGTGTTGTTAGTGGAGTACCGCAGGGCTCTGTACTAGGTCCCTTGCTTTTCTACTTGTTTATTAATGACCTGGAGGTGGCCATTGAAAGTACTGTTTCTATTTTTGCAGATGAGACTAAATTGTGCAGAACTATAGGTTCCATGCAGGATGCTGCCACTTTGCACAGTGATTTGTCTAAACTGGAAAACTGGGCAGAAAACTGGAAAATGAGGTTCAATGTTGATAAATGCAGGTTATGCACTTAGGCAAAATAATATAAATGCAAGTTATACACTAAATGGCAGTGTGTTGGGAGTTTCCTTAAATGAGAAGGATCTTGGGGTCTTTGTAGATAACAAGTTGTCTAATTCTGGGCAGTGTCATTCTGTGGCTACTAAAGCAAATAAAGTTCTGTCTTGCATAAAAAAGGGCATTAACTCAAGGGATGAAACATAATTATGTCTCTTATATAGGTCCCTGGTGAGGCCTCATCTGGAGTATGGGGGCAGTTTTGGACTCCAGTCCTTAAGAGGGATATAAATGAGCTGGAGAGAGTGCAGAGACTAAGTGCAACTAAACTGGTTAGAGGGAGGGAAGAGTTAAATTATGAGGGGAGACTGACAAGGTTGGGGTTGTTTTCTCTGGAAAAAAGGCACTTGCGAGGGGACATGATTACACTTTACAAGTACATTAGAGGACATTATAGACAAATAGCAGGGGACCTTTTTACCCATAAAGTGGATCACCGTACCAGAGGCCACCCGTTTAGACTAGAAGAAAAGAACTTTCATTTGAAGCAACGTAGGGGGTTCATCACAGTCAGGACAGTGAGGTTGTGGAATGCACTGCCGGGTGATGTTGTGATGCTGATTCAGTTAATGCCTTTAAGAATGGCTTGGATGATTTTTTGGACAGACATAATATCAAAGGCTATTGTGATACTAAGCTCTATAGTTAGTATGGGTATATAGAATTTAATTAAAAGTAGAGAGGGGTGTATGTATGGATGCTGGGTTTTCATTTGGAGGGGTTGAACTTGATGGACTTTGTCTTTTTTCAACCCAATTTAACTATGTAACTATGTAACTAACTATGTAACTATATAAACAAGCTGCTGTGTAGCCATGGGGGCAGCCATTCAAGCACAGGATACACAGTAGATAACAGATAAGTACTACTATAGTTTATATAAACAAGCTGCTGTGTAGACATGGGGACAGCCATTCAAGCACAGGATACACAGTAGATAACAGATAAGTACTACTATAGTTTATATAAACAAGCTGCTGTGTAGCCATGGGGGCAGCCATTCAAGCACAGGATACACAGTAGATAACAGATAAGTACTACTATAGTTTATATAAACAAGCTGCTGTGTAGCCATGAGGGCAGCCATTCAAGCACAGGACACATAGTAGATAACAGATATGTTCTGAAGAATCCCATTGTATACTACAGAGCTAATTTATCTGCTGTGTATCCTGGGCCTTTTCTCCTTTTCATCTTTGAATGTCTGCCCCAATGGCTACACAGCAGCTTCTATATACTGTATATAAATTCTAGCTGTGTTTCTGAAGTAAACACACAAGTTTTACCAGTGCAGGCCAACATTACATTATATGGTGTTACATTTCCTTTAAAGCAAAAAATACAGTTTTAAGAGACTAGAAAGTTTTACAAACTTCCTAGCTCTTTCTCACCATACTTTATTTGGTGACTTTTCAAATGTTTTTTCCTTTGTTAAATTGCAATGTATAAATATTATATATAATATAAAATATATAATATAATCAGAACTTTTTCTATTGTGAGTTTCTCAAAGCACCGAAAAAAATGTAACTTGAGTTTCAATAACTAGGGATGAGTAAAATCTTTCATCATGGTTTGCTGTGAAGAAAAGGTGCACAGGCTCTAGTGTAAAGTAAAACATTTTCGTACGGTTTGAAAAATGTTTGGAAACTTTTGTGCCATTTCACAAATCTTAGGTGAAGTGTAAAGCATTGATAGACTTGCTATATATAGGAGCCAAGGAGCCTATTTACTAACATTCAAATGTTTAATTTTTCACCATTTTTTTCCTCAAAAAATTTGTGGTTTTTTAAAACTTGAAAAAATCAAGATTTATTAAGTGTAAAAACCACTAAAAATTCTAACACAAAACTCTGGCAAGTAAATGCAGTCGAAGTCCTATAGAAATCTATGGGATCTATGCCGATTCTACTGGTCCATATTTTTTAGCAATTCAGACTTTGAGGTTCTCAGCCTTTTTTTTTTGCTAGGTATGCAATGTATTTTTATTCTCAGATCATTTAGCACTTTATTACAAGGCATTCAACATTTTAGAGAAATAGGCGCAAATTCACTAAGCGCCGAACGCTAGCGTTAATTCGCTAGCGTTTGGCATTTTCGTTACTGCGCAAATTCACTAACGAACGCTGGCGTAGTTTCGCTAGTGTTACTTCACACCCTTACGCCAGGTGAATTTTCGCTAGCGACGTAACTAGGGATGTAGCGAACCGCCGACAATGTGTTCGCGAACGCCATTCGCGAACACCGGCAAAAAATGCGAACAGTTCGCGAACAGTTCGCGAACTTCGAACATCCGAAAATCGTTCGATTCGAACGATCGAAGGATTTTACTCGTTCGATCGAACGATTTCCGTTCGAATCGAACGATCGAAGCCATTGGATCGAATGATTTCATTCAATCCAATGGCTTCGATCTTTCGATTCGAGCGAAAATCATTCGATTTTAGCGATCGAATGGTCGAATGGTCGAACGATTTTGACGCGAACGCCTATTGGCGAACGTCGCGCGACGTTCGCGAACTTGCGGCGGACGCGAACAGTCGAAGTTCGCGCGAACTAGTTCGCCGGCGAACAGTTCGCTACATCCCTAGACGTAACTACGCAAATTCACTAACTTGCGCAGTGTACTGAATGCTACCTTTTACGCTAGACTTGGCGAAGCGCAATAGAGTAGATAGGGATTGTTTCCAAAAAAGTCAATTTTTTTTATAAGTCCCAAAAAACGCTGGCGTGTTTTCTACATGATGGGTGATAGGCTGAAAAAGATCGAAAATATTTTTGGGGCTCCCCTCCTTCCCCCCTACATTTCCTGACTCATGGCAACTTACCTAGACAGTGGGCACATGTGTAGGGCAAAATAACATTTTTATTTGATGTTTTGAAGGTTTTCTAGGCATTTGTAGTGCTGATACTTATTTCCCCATTGAAATTTGAATTTGGCGCCGTATGCAAATTAACCATCGCTAGCGAAACTTCGCTTCGCTTGGCGAATTAACGCTAGCGCAACTTCGCAAACTAACGCTACCCCTGTGCGCAACTTCGGATTTTAGTGAATTTGCGGAGCGCTGGCGAAAATACGCCTGGCGAAGAGCGGCGAATTTGCGCCTGGCGCAACTACGATTCTTAGTGAATTTGCCCCATAGAGTTTAACCATAGTTAAACTATGAAAAAACCTCTAAAACCACTAAAATGAGAATACTGATAAATGGGCCTACCCATGCTACACCAAGGTTTTCTCTCTGCTGTTTTAGGAACCATTTAGGTGATCCTTTCTAATTGTAGTTATATGCTTTGTTTCCAGTTCTGTTAAATTATTGAAAACTCCTGAATTAAGTTCCATTTATATCACTGCACTTACCAATCCAACATTGAAATATCGGTTCAAGACACATTCAACGCTTCCAACACAAACTTTGTCAAGAGTTGAATGTTTGAGTGCCAGATACTTTTTTTAGAGATTCCCTAGAATATTTGAAACTTGAGAGGCTTCAATGTAAAAGTACTTTAAGAGAAAGAAAAGAAGAAAGAAGACGTTTACAAGACGTTCTGAATTGAGAAAGCCAGTTGGGTGACTGGTGAAACGTCTTCAAGGAAAAATACGCAGCGAGTCCAGTTGATTTGACTTATTTCTACAGATAGACTTGAGGAGAAAAAAATATGCTGCCCAAATGCACAGCCAAAAATGAATTTAGCTTTAGATTTGGTGATGTCAGGTCTATCAAATTTGATGTAGCATGTCCAACCCTGAAATTGAGATCGAGAACTGAACCCTAGTGCATAGTTACATTTGCTAGCCAACAACAACTGCTGGGCAAACACTGCAACAGGGAAATAAACCCTCCCCTCTTAAACTTTCACTACATGAATACAAGGGTATTGTAACGAAAACTTACCCTGGTGGTCCAGTGGTGTGGCGGGGACGCCCGACACGCTGCTCCTTGTCCAGCGCCATCTTTGAGCCCTAAGGGTGCACCCTCACAATGGCGCCAAATTTGAAACTATAAAAGGCTTATTAAAGCCACAGGACCTTGCCCGTGATAGGAGTTTGATCCTGGTGCTTCCTGAGCTTTGCTAATCCTGTTTTGAACCTGTTTGATTCCTGTTGTGACCCCCTGCCTGGCTTTTGACTATTCTGACCTCTGGATCCTGACCCTTGACTGAATACCGACTACCTCTTCTGCTTAACCCTCTGATTGACTTCCTGGTTTGACCCTTGCCTGCTTGACTATTTTTATTCTCTGCCTGCCCCGACCCGGCCTGATCTGACTACTCTATTGCCTAACGCCTTGTACTACGACCTTCTGCCCAAAGACTTTGCTTTACAGTCGTGCCCCTCTGCCTATCCAGAACCTATAGCCTTGCACCTCTCGTTTAAGTCCTGGTGGCATCCAAGTAGCTGAGGTCTCCTCCTGAGACCAAAGGCGGTCACACTACAGGTGAAGCACGAGCCGAGACCAGGGTGCTTGCCATTTGTTCTGGTATTGGGTGCCGACCGTGACAGGTATATTAAAATGTTGGTGGGGATATGTAGCTCTAGTCCCTTAATCAATTGGTGGCTACAATTAACTCCTTTTATGTTCAGAGGCAATAGAGTAACAATATTACAAGGTCCCACGCCAAACTATGTTTATAGTCCTCATCTCTACTACTTTAGAGAAAATTGTACATGCAAATCTATAGGGGCAAATTTACTAACATTCGTAGTTTTGCCAGGCGCAACTTCACTGCGCTTCGCCGCACTTCGCCAGGCGTAGTTTCGCCAGCGCTCCGCAAATTCACTAAAATCCGAAGTTGCGCACAGGGGTAGCGTAAGATTGCGAAGTTGCACTAGCATTGATTCGCTAAGTGAAGCAAAGTTACGCTAGCGAAGGCTAATTTGCATACAGCGCCAAATTCAAATTTCAATGGAGGAATACGTATCAGCACTACAAATGGCTAGAAAACCATCAAAACATCAAATAAAAAATTTATTTTGCCCTACACATGTGCCCACTGTCTAGGTAAGTTGCCATGAGTCAGGAAATGTAGGGGGGAAGGAGGGGAGCCCCAAAAAAATTTTTGATCTTTTTCAGCCTATCACCCATCATGTAGAAAACACGCCAGCGTTTTTTGGGACTTAGAAAATTTTTTGACTTTTTTTGAAGCAATCCCTATCTACTCTATTGCGCTTCGCCTGGTCTGAGGTGGCGAAGGAAGTCTAGCGTAAAAGGTAGCGTTCAGTACACTGCGCAAGTTAGTGAATTTGCATAGTTACGTCGCTAGCGAAACTTCGCCAGGCGTAAGGGTGCGAAGTAACACTAGCGAAACTACGCCAGGCGTAAGGGTGCGAAGTAACACTAGCGAAACTACGCCAGCGTTCGTTAGTGAATTTGCGCAGTAATGATAAATGCCAAACGCTAGCGAATTAACGCTAGCGTTCGGCGCTTCGGCGCTTAGTGAATTTGCCCCATAGTCCACTGGTGTAAAATGTAAAGCTTAAAATAAAGGACCAGTAACATCAAAATTTTTTTTTACAAAATTCGTTAGTTTACAACGAAAAATAAACACCAAGACAGATTAAACTTTTAATTTGCAAAGCCTTTATTAAGAAATAACTTACCGAAACTCCACTTCCTGTCCTCTTCAGAAACGGCGAAAGGGCGACCATCCTTCCTGCAGTGATTGATTTCTCCTCCCTGGCTTTTCTCCTACTCAGTCCATGTCTCCCAGCACTCAGCGCTGTGCTCAAGGTAGAGTGTCGGGACAGCAGCAGCAGCATGTCCAGCAGCAGCCCCCACAGCATCCCATCCAACAGGTCCACGAGTCTGGAGGCTGCACGCTGCTGCAGGAGAAGGCAAGGATTCAGGAAAGGAATCCTCCGCTGCGATTGCAGCAGCTACACGGGCAAGTGACTTGAGAAGGGGAAGAGGAGCCGCCGGCACATTCACTTGCTGTATCCTTGATTGCGGAGCTGGAGGAGGCGGCTACACGGCAAGTGACCTGAGAAGCTGAAGGGGGAGAGGAGCCGCCGGCACATTCACTTGCTGTATCCTTGATTGCGGCGCTGGAGGAGGCGGCTACACGGCAAGTGACCTGAGAAGCTGAAGAGGAGCCGCCGGCACATTCACTTGCTGTATCCTTGATTGCGGCGCTGGAGGAGGCGGCTACATGGCAAGTGACCTGAGAAGCTGAAGGGGGAGAGGAGCCGCCGGCACATTCACTTGCTGTATCCTTGATTGCGGCGCTGGAGGAGGCGGCTACACGGCAAGTGACCTGAGAAGCTGAAGAGGAGCCGCCGGCACATTCACTTGCTGTATCCTTGATTGCGGCGCTGGAGGAGGCGGCTACACGGCAAGTGACCTGAGAAGCTGAAGGGGGAGAGGAGCCGCCGGCACATTCACTTGCTTTATCCTTGATTGCGGCGGCTGGAGGATGCGGCTACACGGAACCTCCTCTGTGAATGAATAAACGAGACAACTGCCAATCGCCATTTGCCAAACGACAGAGGGAGGGAAGTGGCTGTAGTAAGCCGCCCTGAAGTAACTCTGCTCTCCGCGGCGGAGGCAGCAGCGGGCCCTGTTGGATGGGATTCTGTGGGGGCTGCCGCTGGACATGCTGCTGCTGCTGCTGTCGCCGCAATCGCAGCGGAGGATTCCTTTCCTGAATGGCGATCAGCGATGGCAAATGGCGATCGGCAGTTGTCTCGTTTATTCATTCACAGAGGAGGTTCCGTGTAGCCGCATCCTCCAGCCGACGCAATCAAGGATAAAGCAAGTGAATGTGCCGGCGGCTCCTCTCCCCCTTCAGCTTCTCAGGTCACTTACCGTGTAGCCGCCTCCTCCAGCGCCGCAATCAAGGATACAGCAAGTGAATGTGCCGGCGGCTCCTCTTCCCCTTCTCAAGTCACTTGCCCGTGTAGCCGCTGCAATCGCAGCGGAGGTTTCCTTTCCTGAATCCTTGCCTTCTCCTGCAGCAGCGTGCAGCCTCCAGACTCGTGGACCTATTGGATGTGATGCTGTGGGGGCTGCTGCTGGACATGCTGCTGCTGCTGTCCCGACTCTCTACCTTGAGCACAGCGCTGAGTGCTGGGAGACATGGACTGAGTAGGAGAATAGCCAGGGAGGAGAAATCAATCACTGCAGGAAGGATGGTCGCCCTTTCGCCGTTTCTGAAGAGGACAGGAAGTGGAGTTTCGGTAAGTTATTTCTTAATAAAGGCTTTGCAATTTAAAAGTTTAATTTGTCTTGGTGTTTATTTTTCGTTGTATACTAACGAATTTTGTAAAAAAAAATTTTGATGTTACTGGTCCTTTAAAATAATTCAACTTGCACCCGAGATAACATAGCACTACATATTTTTTCCCCTGAAAAGATCCTTTTGTATATAAATTTTCAATCAGTAAATTGCATTGCACCAGCTAGTTTTTCTAATAAAAATTAAAATTTTTCTAATAAATTTTATCCTTTCTAGCTATAACTTCTCTAGACAACAGCATCATAATTAAAACCATGAAAATCAACCCTTTATAAAGGAAGAAAAAATATATTTATCTGGTAATGGGTCGAGTTAATTCAAGTAGTAGTTAGGCAGTAGTGATGGGTGAATTTATTCACCAGGCGCTAACTCGCGGTGAAAAACCGCCATCAAAAAATGGACACCGGCGTCAAGAACGAGACGCTCGTGCCGTTTCGCACATTTTTCTTCATTTTGTGAATTTCATGGGAAATTCGCAAATTTTTCGGCAAAGCGAAATTCCCCAAATTCGCCCATCACTATTAGGCAGAATTTACTTTTTAAAGAAGGTGGAATTTGATGGATAAATGTCATTTTAAACCTTGCCTCCTGTAACTACAACAGCGGTTTTAGAATCTCTTTGCCTTGGTATCACCTTTCTCTATAAAACAGGATCTCTGATTTCCATATATTTTGTATAATCAAGAGCTGAACTCTCTCTGAACTTATTCCCCATTGATCTGTAAATTTTCAAGTTTCTCAGTTTGTCATTATTTAAAACGATATTCTTTTGCCTATACGTTAAACATGATTCATACCCATAATTATGCAAAATGCCACTAATTTCCATTTAAATCAGTCTGTTTCCATTTTTCCCCTGTAGCAAACATAGATGTGTAGTACTTCTTAATTGCTAGGATCTTACAGAATCCCTTGGCATGCACATAAAAATAGCCTTTGCCGGTCTGTAATCATTAGCTTGGCTGTAACACATTTTAGTCAATGTATCTCCATTCCCTCTACAATAAATTCAAAGATGTAAAAATGTAATAATTCAAGTTCTTCATAAGATACAGTAAAAGTCCCCAGTATGGAGGTAAAATAGTCAAGAGCCATGAATGACTCTTAAATTATAGTCTCATACAAGGTGTTTAGTGATGTCATAAGTTTTATTTGGTGATATCCAATTAAAACAAATTATTATAGAAAATAATACAACTCCTACTTTGAAATACTGTATAAAGATATTAAAAGCAAACCCCTTGTTGTCTTATGCCTAAATATGGCCACCAAATTCCTTGACTTCTAAAAACCTTATATTTACTGCAAATATATTCAATATATTTAAGCTGGCCAACTACGTCAAAGTCATCCCATATCTGGCCAGTCCTACGCATTTTTCAGTAGCAGTAGCACAAAATGTCTCTGTCTTAAATATATTGATAATGGGTTGAGTGCAGAGGACTCTTGTATTTGTCTATATGTATTTTGTGGTCACAGCCTCATTGCACCCCCCCCTAATGGTTTTAAAATTAGTGGTGAGCACAACTTTCCCTTGTTATATATATATATATATATATATATATATATATATATATATATATATATATATATATATATATATATATATATATATATAGTTGTATATAAATATAGTTATATCAATGTATCCAAAAATAGGCAAGCACTCACAGGTCTTATATGGAAAAAGATAACAGTGTTTATTCAGCAAAAAACTGCTAGCGTTTCAGCTAGCACACTAGCCTTTCTCAAAGTGCATAACACAACTAGCAATCAAACATTTAAACACAAAATGGCAGGAAGGGGAAGGTCATGACGTCATAGTGTATCAGTGTGGGTGTTGAAGTCCCGGAGAACGTCACTCAGCTTACTTTCTAGCATATGGGCTCTTAACGCGCAGACCTCAGCGGGTCAAAGGTTCCGAGGGCAGAAGTCAGAGGTAGTGATGGGCAAATCTGCGAAAATTCAGGAAACTGCGCTGGCGTCTCGTTTTTGCGAAAATCCCAAAAAACAGACGCCGGCGACCATTTTTTTTTACGAAGGCAAATTTTTGCTTCGGTTTCACGAATTTATTAGTCGGCGGCGAACCGCGGGAATTCGGCACAAATTGGCACCTAGTGAATAAATTCGCCTATCACTAGTCAGAGGCCAAAAGTATCCATTGTCTATCCAACGGAGTCCAGTAGTCTCCTACAGTTGTGCAATCCGGAGGCTTGCGAAGAGGGGATCTGTCTCGCTGTAGAGGATCCAATTCCATTGCATACTAGATGAGGTTGTTAAGGTCATTGGCCCTGGCAACATGGGGGCGGGATTACAATGTAATATGTGGTATCTGCACAGTCCAGGTGGCTGAAACGTGAGGGGGCGAGATGGAGAAAGCAAAAAATGGGATAAAGACAAGAGGGAGAGAGAAAAGAAGTACACAAAGAAAAGGAAGAAAAGAAACAGAAAGCTTAAAACAACACAGAAAGAAGGGGAAAGCAGAAAAGAGAAAAAAAGGGGGACGGTAGTACCATATTCACAGTATTATATGGGTCAATAGTTGGATAAGGCCCATTTAGAGATTAATTCAGGCACAGGTACTGTTGGAAATAAAAGTAAAAATAAAGTGAAAAATAAAACCTATAAATAAAGGTAGTTTTTTTAGAATCTTGGTGGATCTGAACTAGAAAAGGCAAGGTTTGAGGTGACGGACCCGCTGGATACTGGGTTGAGTGAACCACCTACATGGCTAGGGGTATGTCACATTAGCCCATCCACAGATGTGGGTCACTGGCTCGTGTATATAAATGTGTATATATATATATATATATATATTTATTTATTTAGGGGCAGATTTATCAAGGGTCAAAGTGAGAATTCTAAATTTTAAATTTGAATTTCGAGTTAATTTTAGTGTACTTCGACTAGGGAATAGCCCAAATTCGAATCATATTTGAAAAAAATGGAAAATTCAAATATCAAAATGTATCATATACTGTCTCTTTAAAAATGTAACCTACAATACACCATCTAAAACCAGCCAAATTGCTGTTATAGCTTATGGGGGACATCAAAGAGCCTATTTGGAGTCATTTGGTGGACTCTGAAAAAGCGAAGGGTTTTTTTATTTTTGGAAAATACTTCGAATACGAACCAGATTCGAATCGAGCGATCGAATACAGCCGATTCATTCGAAGTTAAAAAAATCTATTTTTTTTAAAATACATTTCGGTTGGTCTTTTTTTATTCAAATTTCGAGGTGATGGGAGTTTAAAAAAATTGGCATCACCTCGAAATTTGACCCTTGATAAATCTACCCCTTTAATGTGCTTTAGTGTTTTCTATGAAGTTAATTATTTATCAGGAGATTTCCAGCGAATAAATATGTGGATAATTCACTTTATGTCTATAAACCTCATGTATGTAAAGGTTTATGTTATAAATATTTGACTCTGATGTCATAGAGAACCCTTTATAGCAGGGCAATATCTTTAGCTCTTGTTTATTGGAAACAATGTAACTAAGGCATGGATGTACCTGCACAAAATATAACGGAAATAAATTTATTTTGCAAGTTTAGCTAGTGGAATGATAATTATCTCCTCTGAGGCCTTCGTGCTCATATTCTCCTACAAGTCTGCCTGCTGGTTTTATCAGAGACTCTTTCTTAACACTTCTCCACTAAACTCAAGGGTTTTAATAGCAGGAATAACAAAAGATACACACTGACACATGAGGCAAAGCAACTGTTGTGGAGTTCAGCGCACTACATGCTCCACTAGGTGAATGAGATTTATTTCTGCACTGTAACAAAACCCCATGTTATTGTTGGCTATGCCAATTATCTAGGGTAAGCAACACTTTGCCTTTGTTTTGCACCGAGAAGTTCTTTGGTGGCTCTTCGATGGTATTTCAACTCCTGGGTGACTTGGAAAAAGTGTTTCATTGTCTTCAAAAAAAGTTAACTTTTAAAAAAGAAGTTCCTGTTCTAGTTTCTTATATCTTTACATTTTTACCTCGTTTTGTGTTTTTGCCATCAAAAGTATAAAGTAAAAAGAAAGGAGAGAGAGAGAGAATAAAGAGAGAGAGAGAGAGAGAGAGAGAGGGGATAATTGTAACCCATTTTTGGCCACTCTCATGGTGCCAAGGTGGTACATCACAATAGTTACCACTTACAGGTCCTGAGTCCCCTTTGCAAAGGTTAAAGGGTTCTGGGAATTCTTCTTCTCTGGCAGTGCCTCCACCTAATGGGACCCGGGAATACACCTGCGGGTGGCCCCATTAGGAATAACATGCAACACACACTTTGCTTTTATAAAAACAACAACTTTATATAAAGAAAGTGTAATTTAAAGGGTAAGTAAAAACACATTTACATCATACAATATGCATTTAACTAGCATGACCCACTGCCCTGGGAATCCTGTGCTAGTCCAATTCCTGGCACCCTATGCCAGGCAAAGTCCCGCACTGCTCATTGGAAGTCTCAGTCCCTTATACCCAATGAGCACATTTGGTCCCAGGCAGCACTAGCAGCCCAAAAATACCTTTCCCTCCAGTTAGATACTGGCTCCCTTGTGGCAGGCATGAACAGAGCCTGTGTCACAAATGGAAATATGCTGGATCCTCACTTTTTCCACCCTCCCCAGGCATCACTCACACACAGAGCTGGAGCAGGCATCCACAGCGATGAATCCATTCTATAAACATATGCAGCTTGTATTTTCCATCAGACATAGCTCCCAGCACTGTCTATAG
This sequence comes from Xenopus petersii, assembly GCA_038501925.1. Lineage (NCBI taxonomy): Eukaryota > Metazoa > Chordata > Amphibia > Anura > Pipidae > Xenopus > Xenopus petersii. Next base: position 132,206,863 of record CM076679.1, read on the forward strand.
CATGAGCACACTGTTGCTGAATCCAAAGCTGAACTGTAGCTCCCAGAACTGTATATAGCGAGGGCATTTCATATTCAGTTGGGAAATACGGAGCTACCGACCATCTTCATCGAGCTACTAGGCATGGGGTCGCCACCCCAGCTGCAGAGGCCTTCCTGCCTTTACATAGTCGCAGCTGAACTCACTACTCCATATTGAAATACAATCAGCAGAAATTCTACAGCAGTAATGGCTGACTGAGTACATGACAATCTCCTTTTATAGGGCACAGCACCACCTTGTGGCTGCTTTTGGGATCAGCCATGCTGCACCAATCCAAGAGCTCTGCCCCTGAAAACTCTAGGAGACCCCACTCTCAAGCCAAACAGAGGAATTCCCAGACCAAGAGGTCTTAGACCGTAGGATTAACACTACAGGTCCCTACATAATGTATACAATGTGCTATTATAGGGCTATTAGAAGATACTAAGGAGTTCCTTGATCATAAATATAGGTCATGGAAGACTGAGGTAACTTCTAATAGTCTAATACATGGTGGTTATCCCATGTTACTATTTGTTTGTGATAAGAAAATGGACAAATTGGTTCTTTGGAGTTGTATTTTAGTAGGATATGCATTCAGAGGATGCTGGAACATTTAGTTCCAGCATCATTTTAAAAGAATGCTAGGATATATATTTTAGTAGGTTATCATTCTATGATGAGTGATGAGTGATTATGGGAGGTTGCTATGGAGATCCAAATTCAGTATGCTCCCTTATCCAGAAAACTCCAGGTCCTGAGCATTCTGGATAACAGGTCTCATACACCGGTGTAACAATAGAGGAAGCAGACCCCTGTTTCACAGGGGGGGGGTAGAGGGGCCAGACCACAGGGTCTGTTTTCTCTATTGTGTTAAAATCCCCCTCCTTGCTTCTCCTCCTTGCTGCTTCTATTTTAAATTGAAATGCTCGCTAGGGTGTGAGCGGTGGAGGGGGTGGTCGGGTGCTAGCAGGAGTCCCTATGCATGCCGGGTGGCTTGGCACTCTGTTGTTACGCTCCTGGTCCCATACCTGTATTTCTGTTACTGCCCATTCTGGGTCCTGAACTGTTTGATCACTCAGAAGGCTCTCTAAGTAATTCAGATTATTTTTATTCTCTAGATTTTGATATACTATCAGCCTTTAATCGGCTAATATAACGACTATTGATGGGCGAATAGATTTGCCTACCCTGCCGGTGAAAAATCTGCTGTGTCAAAAAAATGTGGGCGTCAGAATAGTTGAGCGCATAAAAATTGTCGTGCATCAAAATTATTCAGACGCTCATTGGCGCAAATTCACTAAGATGCGAATCGCCGAACTAGCATCAATTCGCTAGCGTTTGGCATTTTCGGTACTTCGAAAATTCACTAACGAACGCTGGCGTAAATTCTCTAGTGTTACTTCGCACCCTTATGACAGGCGAATTTTCGCTAGCGATGTAACTATGCAAATTCACTAACTTGCGCAGTGTACTGAACGCTACCTTTTACGCTAGACTTCCTTCGCCACCTCAGACCTGGCGAAGCGCAATAGAGTAGATAGGGATTGTTTCAAAAAAAGTCAAATTTTTTTCTAAGTCCCAAAAAACGCTGGCGTGTTTTCTACATGATGGGTGATAGGCTGAAAAAGATCGAAAATATTTTTGGGGCTCCCCTCCTTCCCCCCTACATTTCCTGACTCATGGCAACTTACCTAGACAGTGGGCACATGTGTAGGGCAAAATAACATTTTTATTTGCTGATTTGAAGGTTTTCTAGGCATTTGTAGTGCTGATACGTGTTCCTCCATTGAAATTTGAATTTTGCGTCGTATGCAAATGAACCATCGCTAGCGAAACTTCGCTTCGCTTGGCGAATTAACGCTAGCGCAACTTCGAAAACTTACGCTACCCCTGTGCGCAACTTCAGATTTTAGTAAATTTGCGGAGCGCTGGCGAAAATACGCCTGGCGAAGTGTGGCGAAGTGCGGCGAAGTGCGGCGAAGTGCATCTTAGTGAATTTGCCCCAGTGACTTTAATGCATTTGGACAAAATAGGCACGCGTATAAAAATTGTTGCAGTCGTCGAAACTGACTTCAATGCGTTACCGCCATTTCTTAAATTTCGCAGGGAATTTGCACATTTTTCTGTGAAGTGAAATGGGACAAATTCGCTCATCACTAATAACGACCATTGAACAAAAGCGATATTTCCCCAACTGAAATAATATCCTGAGAAAATAAACATCTTGCAATATATTTCTATAACAAACAAGGGAAAGTTGTGCTCACCACTAATTGTTAATACCATTAGGCGGGGGTGCAATGAGGGTGTGACCACAAAATACATATAGTCAACTACAAGAGTCCTCTGCACTCAACCCATTATCAATATATTTAAGACAGAGACATTTTGTGCTACTGCTACTGAAAAATGCCTTACCCTTTAAACAAAACAGGGATTGTTTGTCCATATATTGCAATATATTTAAGCTGAACAACTACGTCAAAGTCATCCCATATCTGGCCAGTCCTATGCTCAATTTTATCTGATTCATTAAGAATTCTATTGCTTCATTATACATTTTGGGTTGAGTGCAGAGGACCTCCACTGGTGTCTAATAAAAGGGAAGCCAAGTTTGGGAGTTTTACTTTGAAAGCAGCGAGTAAGTTGCAGGTAAAACTTAGTCCCTGTGTAAAATGTATAATGAAGCAATAGAATTCTTAATGAATCAGATAAAATTGAGAGTAGGACTGGCCAGATATGGGATGTGACGTAGTTGTTCAGCTTAAATATATTGCAATATATGGACAAACAATCCGAACATTTATCCTTTTGTAATTTATCTGGAAAGGAAAAAATAAAGTTCCAGTTCTTGTTGGACTGGAATGTTCAAGTCAAAGTCAAATCACATTTAGGGGCAGATTTATCAAGGGTCGATGTAAAAATTCGAAGTACATCGACTAAGGAATAGTCCAAATTCGATTCGAATTTGAAACAAGTTAAAAAAATTGAATATTGAAATTTATCATGTAGTGTCTCTTTAAAACTTTGACTTTGACCAATCGCCTTCTAAAACCTGCCAAATTGCTTTTTTAGCCTATGGGGGACTTCCTAGAATATATTTGGAGTCAATTGGTGGACATTGAAAAATCAAAGTTTTTGAATATAGCCTATTCGCCCGAAACAAAAAACTTAGATTTTATTAATACATTTTATTAATACATTTTTGTTGGTCTTTTTTTTAATGTTATGGCTGTGCTTAAAGGGGATGTTCACTTTCAAACACTTTTTTCAGTTCAAGTTTGAAATTGTTCACCAGAAATGAAGACATTTTCCGATTACTTTTTATTTTCTATTTGTGGCAGTTTTTCTTATATTGAAGTTTAAATTGTAATTTTTAACTTTCTAAAAAAGCTTGGGGAGGGGGGGTCGCCGACTCTATAACAGTTCTAAATTACATTTAACTGTTCATTAAAGGCAGCTGTAAGAATTGATACAATAGTTACATATTCCCTCCATAGATCCAACTGAGAAATGGATCAACTAATTGTATCAACTAAATGTAGCAAATTGTAACTGTTCAGATGCTCCTGGATCACTGAGCTACAGTCCTGCAGAGAGTTACCCACAAAAAAAGTGGGTACCCAACGGAACGAAGGTAGGCTTTTCAGGTGCGGGTATAGATGCAGGCCTGCGGGGTCGTGGGTCTGCGGGTCGGGTTCCGGGTCTCTTCTTGTTGCAGCTCTCTCCCAGCAGTGTGCTTCTGTCCCTCTCCCTCTCAGCTATCAGGCACTTTTGATGATGTCACTATCGGGCACTTTTGATGATGTCACTATCGGGTACTTTTGATGATGTCACTAGCGGGCACTTTTGATGATGTCACTATTGGGCACTTTTGATGATGTCACTATCGGGCACTTTTGATGATGTCACTATCGGGTACTTTTGATGATGTCACTAGCAGGCTCTTTTGATGATGTCACTATTGGGCACTTTTGATGATGTCACTATCGGGCACTTTTGATGATGTCACTATCGGGTACTTTTGATGATGTCACTAGCGGGCACTTTTGATGATGTCACTAGCAGGCACTTTTGATGATGTCACTAGCGGGCACTTTTGATGATTGCACTTCCGGTTTGCAGCAACACCACTTCCAGTTTGATGGTAGTCGACAGGCTGGTTGCGGATAAGGCAGTTGTGGGTCTGCCAGACTGAAACACTAGAGACACGAACATTAAACTTTACACTTAAATTTGGGGAAAACGGTAAAAAAATAAAAGACGGAAAACAATTGAAAAATGTCTTTGTTTACGGTGAACAATCCGAAAACAACTGAACTGAAAAAAAGTGTTTGGAAGGTGAACAACCCCTTTAAAAAAATGTGTCACCCACAGACTTCAATGCATTTGGTGATTCTCTTGCCGTTTTCTTTCATTTTTGATTTTTTTAAATTGACTAGGAAAAACGACTTGTACCAAACAGATGCAGCCTATTGTCTATAAATTGAAGGCTGTACAACTTAGTCAGTGACCAGTGTCAGACGGTGTGTGGGGCCCACCAGGGGTGTCAATTCAGGGCCCCAACACCCCAATTGTGAAACTCAGAGCCCCGGCCTACATTCAACTCCCCCTCCACTATAAGTGCCGCTTACTGTATCTTGGCATTATCTTGCTGCATACGTTTGGTGCATGTAATTCTAATATTTTCCTTCGACATTACAATTCAATAAAGGGCAACATTAGACTAGAAACATCCACAGACTGATGACAAGTGAGTGCAAGAGAAAGTCCATGTGATGGAGACAAATAGACGGACGTCTACAAATTGTTGCGGGCGGCAAAATTGACACGCATCAAAATAATTTTGTGTGTGTATAATGCTAATTATGCTGGATACTTCTGCCTTATGTTCTCATATGATTTGCTAAAAAGTATCTCACTTTGTTTAGTGATGTGATTTACACTCGCTGGATACCTCGTAGGGATGAAATCAGGGCTTTCCTGCTGCATTAGCCCAAAACTCACACACAAACTACATTCTTGGAGGGGGGAGAAATAATAGGGCAAATTTACTAAGATGCGAAGTTGTGCCAGGTGCAACTTCGCCGCGCTTCACCACACTTCGCCGCACTTCGCCAGGCGTAGTTTCGCCAGCGCTCCGCAAATTCACTAAAATCCGAAGTTGCACTCAGGGGTAGCGTAAGTTTGCGAAGTTGCGCTAGCGTTGATTCGCTATGTAAAGCGAAGTTACGCTAGCGAAGGCTAATTTGCATACGGCGCAAAATTCAAATATCAATGGAGGAACACGTATCAGCACTACAAATGCCAAGAAAACCTTCAAATCAGCAAATAAAAATGTTATTTTGCCCTACACATGTGCCCACTGTCTAGGTAAGTTGCCATGAGTCAGGAGATGTAGGGGGGAAGGAGGGGAGCCCCAAAAAAAATTTCGATCTTTTTCAGCCTATCACCCATCATGTAGAAAACACGCCAGCGTTTTTTGGGACTTAGAAAAAAATGTGACTTTTTTGGAAACAATCCCTATCTACTCTATTGCGCTTCGCCAGGTCTGAGGTGGCGAAGGAAGTCTAGCGTAAAAGGTAGCGTTCAGTACACTGCGCAAGTTAGTGAATTTGCGTAGTTACGTCGCTAGCGAAAATTCGCCTGGCATAAGGTTGCGAAGTAACACTAGCGAAACTACGCCAGCGTTCGTTAGTGAATTTGCGCAGTAGCGAAAATGCAAACGCTAGCGAATTAACGCTAGCGTTCGGCGCTTCGCGGCTTAGTGAATTTGCCCCAATATGTTTTGAAATATAAATGTACGTTTGTTATGTTTACCATTCGGCTATAGGGATAGTGTGCCACCTGCTGCCCGTCTTCAGGATTGTTCAGAAATCAGGGAATTAGTGAAGAGAAAGCATTAAGGTTAAGATGCTCAGAAATTATATATAGGCACCCAATGGCCTTTGGGTAGGACTGCAGCTTTTGGGGGGGGGGGGCAGCTTTTGGGTGTCTATAAAATTGAATGCATATTTAAAAGTAAAAGAAACATTTACTGCATATATCCACTGGTGAAGCTAGGGGTGAGGGGTACAGGGTTTGTCACGTTAAAAGCCATAAGAGACATATATTGGGGTGCTGTAAGGTCCAGGGCCTGGGGTGACATAGAACCTAATAAATCCCTGGCATTATTAATGTGTCATTGCAGACTGAGCATGCCCAGTTGGGGTAGGATTACATTTTTCACATAATCCCCCTCCCCAGCCCAGATACATAAAGAACATTCCTTTTAACTCCATGTACAGGTATTATATTTATATATATTTTATAGATAAAGTTGGGTCCCACTGAATATAAATATCTTACTAGCAGGGGTGTTTCCTTGCCCCATACTCACCTCAGATTATAAGTAATTAAGGAATGGTGGGAAGAAGTGGAGGCTTATTGCTTATTACCAGTAGTGTAATGTTCTACTCCTCCTCCTCCTCCTCCTCTATTGCAAGGACACAGCCTGCAGGGAAGTGGTGGGTGCTGCCATATCAATTTTAGTGGTTATCTACAGTATCCATCCATTTCTCTCATCCTGGAAGGCTCAGAGCCTGCAGGAAGGTTCTAACTGATGCCTGATGTGTGAAGTTGCCAGTAACCCCATTGCAACGGGTCAAGCAAGAACCAAGACCTGTGCTCATTAGGACACTTTCCAAAAATAATATACTTTTTACTCTTCAAATCTAAGCAGGGTCAGACGGCGCCAGTAGAACACTGGGAAAAAACCCGGTGCCACTACCAGAGCCACTACCGCCTGAAACACTGGGTGCTGCCCCTGAACTCCCTGCAGTCCCAATATCAGCATCAAGAAGAAACAAGGTGCATGGAGAGGCCATGGGGGGACCAGACAAGAGCGGTGCAACCACCATTATTACTTCAAAAGAATTGAGGTTATCATGAAACTAATATAGCCAGAGATATAACTTTTAGATCCATATCATCCTGCGACAGACTGGGACTAGTGATGGCTGAATCTGTCTCTTTTTGCTTTACCGAATAATTAGCAAAATGGCAGAAATCTGCAAAATGCATTGAAGTCAATGGGCGTCATCAATTTTTTTTGTCGCAGCGGATTTTTCAGCGTCAATTTTATTAACGGAGTTTCACAAAAACATTCGCGGGCAAAACGCATAAATTTGCCACGAATCCATGCCAGCCAAATTTATTCACCCATCACTAGTGGGGACCCCTGAGGTGGAAGCCCCAATAGGCACCGGAGCCTCCAAGTCCAATGCTGAACCTGAGGTTGAAAGACACTTCAGTTCAAACCATTCCTTAAATTGGTTCTGTGCGACTTTTGGTTCAATTAAATGAGGGCAGAAAAGATGCCTGAATTTGCAGAAGAAGTAGTCTTTTATTTTCCCAGTCCCCTGCCTACAGATTGCTCAGCTCTGCTGTTACTGATATCGCCAATTCTTCTATAGGAACAAAGTCACAATCACTCGAGCAGCCCTCACCCACTGATGCCACAGATAAATGAATGCACCAAAAAATGCGATGTGGTACAACCTCCCCCCAATGTTTCACAAGTCTATTAACGTGCAGCACATGCTGGCATAGGAGGCAAATAAAGGGAGGAATGGATAGAATTCAGCGGCTTTGACAGAATTTTCCCAGAAGCAGTTATATAGTCGGAGAACTGTTCAACAAAAATATTGCCTTGATCTTCTTGTGTTCAGCCTGAGGGTGTGCAAGACTTAATAGTTCACAGATACCGCTGTTTCCCTGTTCTACCCACCTGTTAAAAAATCTAATTTATATATATATATATATATATATATATATATATATATATATATTAAAAATAGAAGGATGCTTCTACTGAAACAGTACTTTGTGCAAAATGAAATGTTGCAAGCACACTCAGACACAAGCATGTGTACTCACACTCACACTCACCCATACAGATATGCTAGGGATGCACCGAATCCACTTTTTTGGATTCGGCCGAACCCCCGAATCCTTGGTGAAAGATTCGGCCGAATACCGAACCGAATCCAAACCCTAATTTGCATATGCAAATTAGGGACGGAAGGGGAAAACATTTTTTACTTCCTTGTTTTCTGACAAAAATTCACGCAATTTCCCTCCCCGCCCCTAATTTGCGTATGCAAATTAGGAATCGGATTCGGTTCGGCCGTGTAGAAGGATTCGGCCGAATCCGAATCCTGCTGAAAAAAGCTGAATCCTGTTCGAATCCCGAACCGAATCCTGGATTCGGTGCATCCCTAAGATATGCACACAGGTAAATTGGAATAATATTTCACTTGTGCAAGAAAAAGTCACATATTCTGGTTTTCTCATTGGGCACCGCTTGTACATGCAGAATAGTCTAGTCTCCCTTATTCCTCTCCCCTCCAGCCCAAAACTCTTCCTTTGATGATTCTAGTGGAGGGGGTATATAAGAGATACTCTTGACTAGAGATGAGCAAATTTACTCGCCAGCCATGGATTCGCGGCAAAATTCTGCATTTCGCCATGTGCAAATTATTTCAGGAAACTGCGGCTAAATTCCTAGCAGAAAAATGTGCAGAGAAAAAAAAAAAACCCTTGACTTCAAAGCATTAGGACAAAAAAGTCGCCATAAGAAAAAACACCCATTGACTTTAATGCATTTGGAGCTGGAAAAACTGCTGTGCGTAGAAAAACACCCATTGACTTCAATGTGTTTCCCACATTTTCTTCCAAACCACAAATACCATGAACTGTTTTGTAAGATCTGAATATAAAAAAACAATAAATAAAATAAATAAATAAGCTGAACGATGCACTAAAAAATACGGAGTTTTGAGTTTTTTGGACAATTACTAGCGGGAAACAAATGAGAAAACGCAATGTCTAAATGGCCAAAAAAACAGCCAACTCTCATTGTCAAAGTTAGGTGGATTGGACACTTCAAAAATCTCTAATTTTTAGAGTGTTAGGGAGAAAAGACAGATTTTTAGAGAAAAAAAAAATGTGTGAAAAAAATATAAATGCTACTAAATAGACCTGTAATCTCGCCTGACTCTTAGCTCCCAATATATCAGTTTGTCCAGATCCCACTGGAATGATGCCACATCCTTCATGGTATTCGTTGGCCTCCATAGTTTTGTATCATTGGAAAACACTTAATAATTGTTTCCAATACCCTCCCCCATGTCCTTAATGAACAAAATTTGATAAAAGTGGGGTTAATACAAAAGTTGCACTTTTTGGTTTTACCAAATGGATTTCTTCTAGGACAGCCTCACAGGTCATAGATTTATCTTTAGTTTTCACAGTACATAGCCTCATTTGTCTCAAACACGAAAAATAGTTAAGTTAAATAGCGGCATCCAGCAGATGAGCCCATCGAAAAGAAAGATAGGTGCCACTTATTTTTCTTCCTAGTGCCTACGTTGGCCTTTAAAAAGTAGAAATGATGTGTTGCCTGGGAAACAGCTCGTTAGGTCAGCTCTGAAATTTTTATTTTCTTTTCCCCATTGATACCTGGCAGACCTTTATATATGAATCTCATGAACTGAAAATGAATTGGACTAAGCGGTTTCCCAAGGAACTTAAATGCAGCTAATTTCCTGGAGAGCCGTCCTTTGGTAAATCATGGGCAGAATGCGATCAATCATTCAGCAAGTCTACGGATGCAACCACCATTATTACACCCAAAGAACTGAAGTTATCATGAAACTAATATGGCCAGAGATATTACTTTGAGATTCATATCATCCTGGGACTGTTGAGATGTCCCTTTGGAATCTATACGACCCTGGGATAGTCTCAGATGGGGATAACGACTCTTCTGATATAGCCTGAGATATCACGTTTGGATAGATAATGTCCTGGAGAAGCCTGAAAGGTCACGTTGGGATAAATACCATCCTGAGATAACCTTGATGACCTTGAAAATCTACCGTTCTGGGAAAGCTTGAGATATCCCATTGGAGTAGGTGCCATTTTGGAATGTTATTAGATGTCACTATTCTGGAATATCCTGAGATATCATACAGGTATAGGTATAATTCAGAGCCGTCATATTCAGGTAAAGTCCACACTGGGATAGCCTGATTTTTCACTTTGGGATATACTGTATAGCATTGTCGGAAATCCTTTGGAATACCTACTGTTTTGGGTTACCTTGTGCTAGAGTATCACCTGGAATAGCCAAATATATTACTTTGGGTTGAATACCATACTCAGACAGCCTGAGATATCATTTTGGGAGAGCTACTGTCCTGGGATATCCTGAGATACCTTTTTGGGAAAGATACTGTTCTGGGTTAAGCTGAGATATTACATTGGGATAGATAACATTATGGGATTGCGTGAGATATTGTACAGTTTGCAGAGTTAACTTGTTTTATATCATGAGATAGATATCATTGTGGCATGGCCTGATATATCCCTTTGATATAGAAACCATTCTGGCATAGCCTGAGATATAATTTTTGGGATAGATACAGTTCAGGGATAGTCTGAGATATCCCATTGGAATATATACTATTCTCAGATAACCTGAGATATAATTGTGCAAGAGCTACGGAGATATCACTTGGATAAATGCCATTCTGGAACAGCCTAAGAAATGACTTTAGGATAGATTCCATACTCAGCCTGACACTGAGATATCATTTGAGCTACTGTTCTGGGATATCTAGAGAAACCTTTTTGGGAAATATGCTTTTATGGGTTAACCTGAGATATTACATTGGGATAGATACCATTCTAGGAAAGCCTGAGATATCCCTTTGAAATAAGTTCTATGGACGTCTTTATTATAAATGTTGCTGCAAATGGTTTACGTTAGTTGGTTTATATTACACATGTCCAGGGGACCTTACTAAAGACAAGAGAGTTACTATAATGCCCTACACATGATCCCACTGTAAAATTAATGTTCCATATGTTATAAAATGTGTGGAGAAAACTGCTTACCCAAAAAAGTAAGTTAGGACCCAATCCCGCTTAAAAAAAGGAAAAAACGCCAGCATTTTTTGAACTTTAATGCATTTTAAGCACACAGGATATGATGTAAGTGACAGAAGCAGGGTTGGACTGGGGGGCCCCCCTCCGGCCCCTACCCCCTGTTGTGATGCTCCGAGCCGACTCGGCGTACATGTATAAAAGCCGGAGTGCATGTTTACAAGCCGACGCACATGCCCTAACGGCATCACTCAGCACATATGCACATTTGGCACTTTGCGGCGCAGGAAAACAGTTTTGGGGTACAATCCAGAGAGGGGTGTCTGGCCCGGTGGGGGCCCATGAGGGTCAGGGGCCCACCAGGTTTTTTCTCGGTGTCCTGCCGGGCCAGTCCGACCCTGGACAGCAGATTACTACTGTATAGCAGTTCGCCTGGTCTGAGGTGGCGAAGGCAACTCTGGCGAAAGAGCTAACGTTCACATTTTGGTCAGTTTGCGGAGTAACGTCCATTTGCAAGAGCGAAAAGTCACCTGGTGATAGAGTGCGAATGACCGCTAGCGACAGTCCCATTTGCTAGTGAATTGGCGCCTGTTAGTGAATTGGCGATGTCCCTGCGGGTGGCAAAGCTGGTGAAAAGTCGCTAGTGTTAACCACTTCGCTCTTTAGTAAATCTACCCCATAATGTTCAGGGATAGCCTAAGATATCACATTGGGATAGTGTAAGGAAATTCTTGAGTTAATACTTGAAACGCATGATATGTGAAATGTAACTTCTTTTACCAATAACATGTCCTTGTGATAATTGTAGCTTCTTCAACAATAACAAGTCTTTGTGATCATTTGAAACAGTGCATTTGTACCCAGCTAACTGTCCCCTGAATAAATGACGTGAACGTTGGGGCCAGATCAGCTGCAGAAAGATTGTAACATTTTCCAGTATCTATAAAAAGCCAACTACTTTCTGTATTAGCTGGTCAACCTGCAGCTACTTCTGTATTGCTTGTCCCCTCGCAGCGAGTATAAAACTTATCACATTCCTCTGAACCCTGAATGGTCATTGGCAGATTTTTCTAACAGATAGATACCAATCTTGGAATCATTTTGGGAAAGCTACTGTTCTGGGATAACGTGAGGTATCACTTTGGATAGATATAGATACTATATAGATATACGTAGACATATGAACATCTGAGACTTTATTCCTGGCCTCACGAAAGATTACCTGGCCCATTGGCAACAGGGCGAGACCGCACAACTTTTTCATCTATGTCCTAAGGGCACATGGGAAAATCTAAGGGAGTGTTTTCAATTGCCAACGACTGAACATTTTCGGTATCAGCAACTAGCGAGTTTTATTCGCACTAACATTCCTCTGCCATCTGATCTTCCCATGTTTACAGAATTTGAAATGCTTTGCCCACACTACTCCTCCTAGAAGCGGTATCTCTACTATCTACTGTCTACTCATAACATATCCAGATACACAGTTGCCCCCTCAACCACACCTCAATAAGTGGGGCGAGGCACTTCATATTGCCGTCTCAGACCGTGAACAGGAAGATATCATCCTTAAATCCTGTACCGGACCTAGAAGCTGTCGAATTTTGGAGAACAATTACAAAATATTGACAAGTTGGTATAATACACCCACTAAACTCAGCAAGATGTTCCAAGGTACGTCGGATACATGCTGGCGGTGTGGCAACAATCGTGGCACCTTATTACACATTCTCTGGGATTGCCCCAATATACGGAAATTTTGGTCTGAAGTCCTTGCGATCTGCAAGGATAAACTTCTGATGGACATTGACGACTCACCTGCGACTGTCTTGCTTCATCATAAGATGGTCTCGGTATATAATTACAAAAATTCTCTGATGCAATATGCCCTAAACGCTGCCAAAATGTTGATCCCCCGAAAGTGGAAATCTGCAATTGTTTCGACTATACATGAGATGGAAGAAATCCGTAAATTTGAAGAACTTCATGCAGAATCTCAAACCTCCATACAGAAACACTGGGCAACTTGGCTTCCATGGTGCAATTACATGGAAGAACTTAAACACTGATAGTGAGTGGTCTGACCCTGTCAAGCCATGTCTGACTGCATTGGATAATCCTCCTCAGTTTTATTGCTTTTACTACTGTTCTTAGTTAGAATATGCAAATATTTGGCATCATTTTATCTGAGCTAATAAGAGCTTTTATATATTAATTTTCCTTCCTTTTCTCAGACTATCCGAGCTCTTTGGTTCTGGGCCTGGAACCCTTTCCCCCTCTTCCTTTTTCTCTTCCTATTCCCCTTCTCTTTTTTTCTATCCAGCTGATACAAAACTTGTAAGACACAAAACTAAGAATGGAAATTTGAAGTCAATCTTGCTAGAATTTTACAGTAAAACTTCTTTTTTATTTCCATGCAACTCTATCATGAATGACCGCACACTAAAATGCAAATGTTACGTTTTTGAAACTATCTAAACTTTTAAATGTTTCAATGCGAAGGATGATGTACAATATATTCTTTGTTATTGTGAATGCATGCACTGCTGGATTACCATATATACTCGCGTATAAGCCGAGTTTTTCAGCACCCAAAACAAGCTGAAAAACGCTGCCTCGGCTTATACGCGGGTCAGTTAAAAAACCGCGATTCTGATACGTTCCTATAAAAATCATAGGAACGTGTCAGTATGAAGAAAATGCTGCACATAAAATATTTCCTGCAAAGGCCCCCCCGCAAATCCGCCCCCAGCCCACCTTTCTCAGCCGAATCGGTTCCTACACTAACTGATCTTCCAGGTTGCTTCACTGACGCAGGGCTGGGGGCGGAGCGATCCTTCCATTGGCCGATTACAGCCAATGGAAGGATCGCTCCGCCCCCCAGCCCTGCGTCAGTGAAGCAACCCGGAAGATCAGTCAGTGCAGGAACCGATTCGGCTGAGAAAGGTGCGCAGGATTTGCGTTCGAATCGAACGATCGAAGCCATTGGATTGAATGAAATCATTCGATCCAATGGCTTCGATCGTTCGATTCGAACGGAAATCGTTCGATCGAATGATTAAAATCCTTCGATCGTTCGAATCGAACGATTTTCGGATGTTCGAAGTTCGCGAACTGTTCGCGAACTGTTCGCATTTTTTGCCGGTGTTTGCGAACGGCGTTCGCGAACACATTGTCGGCGGTTCGCTACATCCCTAATTAAGATGAGAGGGCTGAGCACTTGGCCAAAAAGAACACCGGAAAAAGTAATAGATTCATCGCCAGCGCTTACTTACGACAAAACGCGCATAAGTCTCTAAATCATCTCTTAGGGGCATGTTTACTAACATTGGAGATAAATATCTGGAGAGATTTTTGGAGATGTTGCCCATGGCAACCAATCAGCAATTAGATTTAAACAGCCACAGCCAAGTTAGAAAACAAAAGCAAAGATCTGATTGGTTGCTATGGGCAACATCTCCAGAAATCTCTCCAGATATTTATCTCCAATGTTAGTAAACATGCCCCTTAATTCTGTAAGAAGGTTAATTAGGGTTTAAGTGCAGCTCCGTACGACTTGATCCACTGAGACATCCACAATAAATGTCACACGCGATAAACTCGGCCTGGGAAACGTGGCATTTTATAAATTGCTTTTACCTAACTATTTTTTTTTTTAGTTTGATGCAGCTGTTAGTGTAATTAGAGAACAATAAGCTTCTTTGTTATTTTAAAGGGGATTTTTTTTCTGAAAGAATAGCAAAATCTAAATAATGCGAGCTGAGCTTGCAGTTTGCAGAGTTAACTTTTTTTTTTAGCTTAGAAATTCTGCACTTGCAAAAAGGATAATTTCTGTGCAAGTCTTGTGACTGCAAAATGAAACTGCCGTTTAAGTCCTTAATAGGTTTCCGTGTTATAAAATTAAAGTTTCAGCGTGTTGTTTAATTGGCAGTAATGGGGGGAACAAAACTTTGATCAATCGGGAAGGAAGGTTGGGGGTTTTAAGGTGGGTTTTAAGCAGCACACAGGAAAAATGGACAGATATCACATGCTTAAAATTGATGCCTTATTTGTTTCTTTTCAGATAACAGAATTTCTGAGCCCAAGATAGTTACATTATGGGGCCGATTCACTATGGGTCGAATATCGACTTTGAATATCGAAGTCGAACGATTTAGCGCAAATCCTGCGATCGAATGATCGAAGGATTATTCCTTCGATCGGACGATTAAATCCTTCGATCGAACGATTAAATCCTTCGAATCGAACGATTCGAAGGATTTTAATCCAACGATCGAAGGAATATCCTTCGCTCAAAAAATCTCAGGCAAGCCTATGGGGACCTTCCTCATAGGCTAACATTGACTTCTGTAGCTTTTAGCTGCCGAAGTAGGGGGTCGAAGTTTTTCTTAAAGAGACAGTACTTCGACTATCGAATGGTCGAATAGTCGAACGATTTTTAGTTCGAATCGTTCGATTCGAAGTCAAAGTAGTAGTCGAAGGTCGAAGTAGCCCATTCGATGGTCGAAGTAGCCCAAAAAACACTTCGAAATTCGAAGTTTTTTTAATTCGAATCCTTCACTCGAGCTTCATGAATCGGCCCCTAAATGTACAACTAGTGGTAAAAATACTGGGCAATTCTTAATCAGAAAGGACGCAAGGGACTCTTCCCCAAACTACATGTGTCCGAAACGATTTACAAACAATATAAATAACTATATATCAAAGTAAGATAAAAAGCGATTTTTATTCACCACCATGCCATATTAAACAAGTGAGATTAAAAACATTTAAAATAATAAGCAGCGCTGCATGTAGAACTGAAGGGATCCCTTCTAAAAGGACAAAAAACCCGAAAGCTGATTATATTAGCCAGCTGAGGGAAAAAGTAGCATTCTATTAAGTATGATAATAAATGTATCATTTATTATCATACTTAATAGAATGCTACTTTTTCCCTCAGCTGGCTAATATAATCAGCTTTCGGGTTTTTTGTCCTTTTAGAAGGGATCCCTTCAGTTCTACATGCAGCGCTGCTTATTATTTTAAATGTTTTTAATCTCACTTGTTTAATATGGCATGGTGGTGAATAAAAATCGCTTTTTATCTTACCTTTATATATAGGCGCAAATTCACTAAGCGCCGAAGCGCCGAACGCTAGCGTTAATTCGCTAGCGTTTGGCATTTTTCGTTACTGCGCAAATTCACTAACGAACGCTGGCGTAATTCCGCTAGTGTTACTTCGCACCCTTACGCCAGGCGAATTTTCGCTAGCGACTTAACTACGCAAATTCACTAACTTGCGCAGTGTTCTGAACGCTACCTTTTACGCTAGACTTCCTTTTTTTTTGACTTTTTCAAAAAAAGTAAAAAAAAACGCTGGCGTGTTTTCTACATGATGGGTGATAGGCTGAAAAAGATCGAAAATATTTTTGGGGCTCCCCTCCTTCCCCCCTACATTTCCTGACTCATGGCAACTTACCTAGACAGTGGGCACATGTGTAGGACAAAATAAAATTTTTATTTGCTGATTTGAAGGTTTTCTAGGCATTTGTGGTGCTGATACGTGTTCCTCCATTGAAATTTGAATTTGGCGCCGTATGCAAATGAACCATCGCTAGCGAAACTTTGCTTCGCCTGGCGAATTAACGCTAGCGCAACTTTGAAAACTTACACTACCCCTGTGCGCAACTTCGGATTTTAGTGAATTTGCAGAGTGCTGGCGAAAATACGCCTGGCGAAGTGTGGCAAAGTGCGGCGAAGTTGCGCCTGGAATTTGCCCCATAGTTATTTATATTGTTTGTAAATCGTTTCGGACACATGTAGTTTGGGGAAGAGTCCCTTGCGTCCTTTCTGATTATACATTGTCAATTTAGTGGACACCCAAACACCTGTAGTCTGTTATAGTTTTCTTGAGCCTCTTTTGAGCCACTTTTGTAAATGTTCAATACTGGACAATTCTTCTATGTAAAATTGATATGTGATCATGTTGTTTTAGTGGTAGGCCCAGAAATGGGCAGTTCCTCTCTTGAGTAGTAGTGAAACTCTGGCACACAAGGAACTTCATGCAGGGTTACCCCTTACTAGTTTATTAGGTGCAGACGTGCAACGTTTCGGGGCGAGCCCCTTTAACAAGCTTGATAAAGGGGCTCGCCCCGAAACGATGCACGTCCAGACTTAATAAACTAGTAAGGGGTAACCCTGCATGATGTTCCTTGTGTGCCAGTGTTTCACTACTTGATGGTATATTGGAGGTCGCCGGACTCCTAACACTGGGCACCAGGGGTTCTCGCTATTTAATCTCCAGGAGTTTGCTCTGCCTCATCTTCCTTCACTTCTTGTTCATAAGCATATCTGCATTTTAGCAACATGTTTTGTATGTATTACCTTTTTGCAATATCCTTGTCAATTTCGGGACAGTTGCCAATCCTATTTGAATTTCGGAATGAAGCAAAAAGATTTTTTGTACTTTTTATACATTTTTTATTATTGATTCTATGAGGACTTACAAAGATGACATCAGCACCGTACCATGGTTGACTGACAATGTTTTATGACCTCACTTCCTGTTTTATACTTTAAAATGCCTGTTCACGTAATGATTTGTACACTTGATAAAGGGCTCTTGGCCCGAAACATGTTGTGTGCAATAAAGAGCACCTAGCAGCAAGTTCTGCCTCTTCATTTGCTTTCTCTCAGTTCTCTAACTAATTGGTAGATATCACATGCTTGTCTATATACGTTGTAAGCAGACACTGGGGCAGATTTACTAAAGGGAAAAGTAGGCGATCGCAAGGACATTTCCAATTTACTAACAGGCACAGACAAAAATTGGCTAGCAAAAGAGACCGTCGCTAGCGTTCTAGGGATTTGGCCAAACCTCTGAATCCTTGGCGAAAGATTCGGGCGAATACCGAATCCGAATCCTAATTTGCATATGCAAATTAGGGGTAGGAAGGCTTGTTTTGTGACAAAAGGCCATGTGATTTCCCTCCCTGCCCCTAATTTGCATATGCAAATTAGGATTCGCATTCGGTTCGGCCAGGCAGCAGGATTTGCCCGAATCCGAATCCTGCTGAAAAGGGCTGAATCCTGGCCGAATCCTGGATTCGGTGCATCCCTAGTTCGCTCACACTCTATCACCAGGCGACTTTTCACACGTAATTCACTAAAGTACGGATTTTACTGAACGTTACCTTTTTTGCCAGAGTTGACTTCACCACCTCAGACCAGACGAACTGCTAAAATGAAGCCAGATCTTCCTCAATCTTCTGTCACTTACATCATAGCCTGTCTGCCGAAAATGCATTAAAGTTACAAAAATACTGGCGACTTCCTTTTTTTAAGCGGCATTGCCTGCAAAAGTCCTATCTTTAACTTTTTTCATTTAACATTTTCCCCAGACATTTGACATTCATTTTACAGTGGGCTCATGTCTAGGGCATTATCTGATCTCTTTTGTCTTTATTAAGGTTCCTTGGACATGTGTAATAAAAAGTGGCCACTTCAAGCATTTGCACCAACATCTCTAATAAAGACGTCCATACAACTTTGATGTATCCGCCCTATTCAAATTGACCTAAGCGTAAGATCACTAGCGACTTTTCGTTAGGCATAAACGAATGATAGCAAATCTTTGCCATGAAATGCTCGCACTGAAAAAGTATCAGTAGTGAAAATTCGCCAGCATTCGGCGCCCAGGATGCATTTTAGTGAATTAGGGTAGTGGTTACGAATTTGCACCTGGCAAAATGTTTGAAATGTGAAAAGTGGTTGCTGGCGACAATTCGCCCTTTAGTAAATCTACGTAATTTACGTAAATTTTTAGGTAAATTATTTACACACAGGGGTGACCATTTCAGCATAGAAAACATAAATCATAAAAATAAATCCTGCCCACTGGGCACAACCTTCACACATTTGGTGAGTTTCCCTAAACTAGGCCCCTTGTGGACTACCAGTAAGAAAACATTTTTATTGGGGTCACCCCTGTACTCACAATCCTTCTTTGGTGGATTGCTCAGCCTCCAGAATTTCTCAGTCTCTCAGACGTTTGGTCACAGGCTCCCTCTGCACCTTGCACTGGCAGGCAGAACCCCATTCCCTCTGGCAGTTCATTACACAGACAGGTAGTCTTCCCAATAGTCTCATTAGAATTAAATACTTTTCCACTGGACAGCCTGCCTGTGGATAGTGAGCTCCAATACTGAGCTGGACTACTGGATCGGGGTACCTGGCTTTCTCCAGCAAGATCTGGCCACCAAAGTCTTTAAACAGAGAAACCTCTGTTTATTAACATATTTCCTGATGCCTACATCTCGTACTGGGGAGAAATTAAAGGAAAAATACACCTGTTTAACCATTTCCTTGGTCACTCTACCACAGCGTGTATATGAGCAGACCTTCTGCATGATCAGAACAGCAGGACCTGAAAGGGAGCTGCAATTTTTCTTCAGAATGTTGGTCTATTGACTTCAATGCATTTTGCAAATATTTCACTCATCACTACTCTTAAATTTAATTCAGGGTCAGAAGGTGAATAAAGAAGCAAAGCGAGCAGACTAACTGCTTCTAGATCATCTAAAATCCTCATTTTGGAGAAATTGTTCCAGATTTGAAGACAGGTTGGAGGTTCCATGCTCAATAAAGAGCCTTTTGCTGGTCAAGTGAAAGTAATAAATAGGGATGTAGTGAACGTCGGAAAAAATGTTAGCGAACATATTCGCGAACTTGCGTCAAAAATGCGAACGGTTCGCGAACGTCGCGAACCCCATAGACTTCAATGGGAAGGCGAATTTTAAAAGCTAGAAAAGACATTTCTGGGCAGAAAAATTATTTTAAAGTTGTTTAAAGGGTGCAAAGACCTGGACAGTGGCATGCCAGAGGGGGATCAAGGGCAAAAATGTATCTGAAAAATCCATTGTTGACACAGCGCTGCGTTTTGTGCTGTAAAGGGCAGAAATCACACTACGTCACTCAGGTGATGTTTCTGGACACGGAATGTGAAAAAGCTCCCACAGCTAGGTGGCACTTGGTTAAAGACTGGGCAAACAATGCCTGCAAGGGCAACGTATACACTACAGCAGTGGATACGGAATATATTATTGCTGCTTGAAAAACGTCACTCAGGTGGTGGTTCTGGAGACGGTATTATTATTGATATTTAGACAGAATGTGAAAAAGCTCACACAGCTAGGTGGCAGTTGTTTGAAGAACACACTGGGCAAATAATGCCTGCAAGTGCACTACTATTGGTGCACTACTATGTAGAACAGCAAACAGCACTGGACACGTTAAAGAACAGTAAAATAAGTAAAATAAAAAAAATATATATATATTACAAAAAAAAAATTACTCTGGTTGGTGCTGCTGAACTACTAGGAGCAGTACAGTAGCACACCAGTCCCACTCCCCAACACAGCTAGACTAATAGCACTGGGCTCTTATAGTAGCAAAGTAAAAAAACAAAAAAGAAAATAAAAGCAGTCCTTACAAGGACTATTGGGTTATTACAGCAGTCAGCAGATGAGATCAGAAGAGATCAGTGCCCACAGCAGCTACATACAGAGCACTGCAGTAGAAGGTAGATTACTACTAGTCAGCAAAGCTAACTAACCTAAACTCACTGTCCCTCAAATCCCTGCAGAGTTCTGTCCCTACAATACAGAGCAGTATCAAGTAGATTACTAGCCAGCAAACTTACTATCAACTGTCCCTCAAAGAAATCAGTGAAATCAGTAACAGCTCTCTCCCTACACTAGCTCTTCCAAGCACACACAGGCAGAATGAAAAAACGCTGCAGGGCTTCAGTTTATATATGGAAGGGGAGTGGTCCAGGGGGTGTGGGGGTGGTCAGGAGGGAGAGCTTCCTGATTGGCTGCCATGTATCTGCTGGTCTGGGGTGAGAGGTAAAAAATAAGCGCCAGCTAAGGCGAACCCAAATTGGCGAACGTTGCGCGACGTTCGCGAACATTCGGCGAACGCGAACAGTCGATGTTCGCGCGAACTAGTTTGCGGGCAAACAGTCCGCGACATCCCTAGTAATAAAGAGAACCTGTATTTACAGATAAGATAAGCTTAGATAATATTCACTATCTAAAAGACAGGGGTAAACAAGGCTGATTTAGAGAGGGAACATCAACATTCTGTGGAGGGAGCTGTAGTATACTGTAGATAAAAATGGAAGGGAACTCTCTCTTCAACTCTACTCTATGGAGGAGGGATGATCCTGGAGAATCTGAGACAGGAGGTCACAACAGGAGTCTCAGGCTGGAGGCCTTGATTTATAGAGAAAAGTTTGGGAATGGGGCCCCATGAATGAGGGCTTCTAGTTAGTTATAAGATATGGCCTTTTATAACAACTCTAGGCATGTGAAATTGGAAGCTTTAATGAGCAGTTCTGCACCCCACCAAGGAGGGACACTATGGTGCTATTGTTCCAGGTGACACCTCCCAGAGTAGGGACTTCATTGTACAAGGGCTCAGGGTAGAGTTCATTCCCTTACAAGATCTTAGTTGAATACATTGGGCTAAATAAAACCTTGGGGATGAGATTTACCTATTGAAGGATCTGTCCTATACTTCATATATACTTCATATATCTCCGCACTAGCGTTCCTGCCTTCCCTTCCTGATAGGTAAGCCAGCGAGGGGGGGCATAACACTCGTTCTTCAGAATCGGCATTGCATATGCGTAGGGTGGCCCAGTCTGACCCTGTGGCCAACTTATATCAGTATTGTTACTGGCACATTATAGATGTTACAGTTCAGCTTCATCAACCTTCCCTCCAATACGTCAGCAAGGGCTCGGCTGAGCAAGAGAGTCGCATCTTACATGTTTAGCGGTACAGCAGCTGCGACAAAAAGGGATTCATAGTATATGTTTGATTTACAAAAAGGCTGAATCCACCAAGATGCTCTTGGTGACAAATAAAGCAGATTAGAGCACCGTAACCTTCTCAGAACCCCACATCCATTGATTTAAAAATTAACAAAAGCCCTAAAAACAAATAGTGCATTAAATGCGTAATGGCAGAATGAATTCCACCGACGGCGCAGGCTGCAGCTGGACACTTAAGAAAATAAACACAGGGGCTGGTGTTCTAATCCATTGCATTGATTAACAATGCGCACAAAGTAGGGAAGATTGTATCCGGGGAAGTTTGATTACCTGCAAGTCTCAAGTGTATGTTTTTTGTTAAAGCTATTTATTTAAGTGATCCTTTAAGGCAACTTTTTGTAACGATACAACTTCCCCCCCCTACAAGTCTTGTTAATGTAGAATGTAATTACAGTCCCTTTAGTAGAGTCGATATTGGAAATGCTGCCGGCTGCAATGGCAACAACGGTGTAACGGCATCCGATTTGCAAATGGGTTTTAGTTACAGCGTCTGGTGTATCGGCAATTTCCACAGTATTCTTTATGATTCAAGGTTATAGTGAAGCCCCTGTGGGTTTTCAGTATCAGAAAAGGCCCATGATGGTTTATATATTATGGATATGGTTTCCAAGTTCAAGGGCATCGTAAGGACATGCTCAACTGTTTTATTCAGTAGTCTTTATGAGAATGCCGGCGGGCAAATGCGATCTTGTTTGTGTTTTCTCAAGTCCTATAAAATATTTATTAAATAGGAACATACTGTATCTTCAAATCCCACATGTTCATTCCATATTGAATATCTTTTAAGAAACTCTAGGGATCATTTATAAAGTGGGGGGGGGCAGTTTCCAAAATACATAAACAGCTGCCGTTGTGTTTTTGAGAATTCCCCAACCATTTGTGTACATTTAGGGATACAGTTTTCTCTATACACTTCTGAGTAGTGGTTGACATGAATTTCTACATTTCGAATTAATTTGCAAAACTGCAGCGACAATTTGCCGCCGAAAATTGACATGCCTGAAAAATGGCACACGCATAAAAATTGGTGCGTCAAAATTATTCAGACACTCGTTAAATGCATTTGGACCAAATAGTCACGCGTATAAAAATTGTCGCTCGTTGCAAAATTGGTGCGCTTATCAAAATTATTTTGACGCTTATTAACTTCAATGCGTTTCGCTAATTTTCCACCGTTTCGCAAATTTCGCTGTAAATTTGCAAAATTTTCAGCAAAGTGAAATGCCACAGATTCGCCCATCACTACTTCTGAGTCTGGTATCTCTATGGTTACACCAATTCTTTAGCTCACACAGCTCATACAGCATCTACAGCATCATTTCTACTCTTCAGTTCATCTGTGGAAATGAGTGCAGACGTAGATAGTGTAGGGAACGCACTGTTGTGGAGGACTCTGCTTCAAAGATGGCAGAGCCCATGGCTCTGTGTTTCCATGAGAAAACTCAACATAAAAGCAGTGCCGGAACTAGGGGTAGGTAGAAGAGGCACCTGCCTGGGGCGCAAAGATGTGGGGGCGCTGGGCAGGTACCTGTTCAAAGGTTTTCTGCCTACCCCTAGTCCAGCTCGTTCGATCCCCTGCTGCTCGATTCCCTCCTGTCCTCCTCTTCTCCTGTCAATCCCCTCCCTCTGTCCGTCACTCGCTCATCACTCCCCTCCCTCTGTCACGCCCCTCACTCCATCACTACCCAGCCCTTCCCTTTCTTTAATCTTTCCCTATGGCGCATTTGCACTAGCACATTCATGCGGTCAAGAGGGCATGCAAATGCGCTCACATGGGGGGTGTGTGGGGGGTAGCCAACCGGGTGCCTAGGGCGCCCTGTCGGCTTGGTCCGGTCCTGCATAAAGGGATGCCAGGGACCCGGGTTCAATGCCCGAGTATAGGTCCTTCTTGCTAAGATTACCTGGGTGTTCTAAATTGCTAATTGTCCAGGCCTAGTGGCTCTTATAAGGTAGACCAATAAAGAGGGGTATACAAAAAAAGAGGGATATGTGGGAGCATTCCAAGGCCAAATAAAAATACAATGGATGTGCAGCTGATCTGGCTAGGATATTTACAAACATACAAAAAGGAAAAAATTTGATCAACACACATTCCCTTGTCCCCTGTTTCACAAATGAATTTAGTACCTAAGCAAATGCGTGTATTTTGCAAAACAGGGCCTTTTAGTTACAAAATGAAATTATCATAAAATTGATAAGCCACCAAGTCTTGACCAAGGAGGAAGCTGTATGCAGAAATTCAGATTGCAGTATCTGAGGGGTTAAAGAGGAGTCGTAGTTGTATCCATGCAAAAGGTCTGGGCAGGCAGCAAGTATCGAAGTCAGGAGACAAAGCAAGTAGGTCACAATCCAGGCAATAGTCTGCAATGAATTATAGCTCTCCCAGGAGCACACAGGAGTTGAACCTATATTTGGGCATTGAACCCAGGTCCTTGACGTCCTTTTATTTTTAAATTTGGTGCCAAACCCCGAAACAATGATGCACGTGATACATGGGCACCACCATCTTGCTTGCCTCGCCTTAGACTTGATCTACAGGTTCTTAACCTCCTGCTTCCACTCTGAGCTTGCTACTATCTGCCTGCCCTGATCTTTTGCCTGGAAATCGACTATGAGCTTCCTTCTTGGTCCCTACCCCAACCTTCCTGTGCCATTAGGCCTGACAGATAGTAATAAGAAGCAAACAGTCATCACTCACAAAACTTAAGATTTTTGAAAGGGTGGGCGTCACTCAGTGTCCACTTCAGCCAGTGTCAAATATAATTATATTGTTTTGTCAAATATTACAATGTGAAGGACAGCACCACAAAAGGAGTACAGGTATGGGATTCGTTATCCGGAAACCCATTGTACTAAAAGCTCTGAATTACAGAAAGGCCATCTCCCATTGACTCCATTTTATTAAATGAATCCAAATTTTTAAAAGTATTTCTTTTTTCTGTGTAATAATAAAACAGTCGCTTGTACTTGATCCCAACTAAGATATAATTAATCCTTATTGGAAGCAAAACCAGCCTATTGGGTTTATTTAATGAAATATTGAATGCAAATCATGATTAAAGCGACAGGGTTTGAAAGTCTCAAGGGAAACTATCCACATTGCCTCTTTCTGTAGTAGTTCTTTCAATGTGTCTCCTCCACGACTTTTGGTAACAGTCAACAACTTGAAACTTCAATTGTTGGACCCCATGGCCCTTATCAGCAAAATTACATGATACAGCCTGCAGCTTTTTGAATTTAATAGCAGACTTATGTTCTCTGATAGATAGTAATAACAAGGAACTGTTCATTTTTTTTTTCTTCCATAGTTTTTAATCTCTTGTATAGGCCTAGAATGGTAGCATTGTAACCGATGTGATGATCAGGGAAACACTTTAAAGGAGACATATAGGACAAATTAAAAACCCTACTTTTGTAGGCAATTATAAGTAAAATATGGTGTTACTTTTACATGGTGCTACAAATAATATTATCTTTAAAAATAGCCCCTTTATTAGAGCTCCCTATAGATGTAGGGGTGGGCGTGTCCTAGCGGTCCCTGCCAGAAGCACAGTAGGAGGGGGACAGCCAATCACAGTCCCGCAGTCACATAAGCAAAGACAGGCTTCAGTTCCCTATCAGGTCCTGCTAGCTGCTGATTGGTTACTGTCCTAACCAATGACCAGTACATTGAGCTGAGTGCCGCCAGCTCCCCTAAACAGCCTGGGAATTCAGGGAGCAGGAAGTGGAAGAGAAGCACAATTATTCTATATCTAAATGAGTAAAATGCACTGGTATATTCTTATTTTTTAATAAGAGATTTTTAAAGAGGAATGTAGTGAGTCCTTAAAGCAAGAGATAGTTGGTGCCCAAGATGGGTATAATAAAGGGACAACACAAAGTGGAGGTGGACAAAGAATTAGAAAGACAAGAGCAAATATAGAAGAAGGACAGACTAGAAAAGGATGAAGTGAGGGTAGAAGCAGGACATACTGGATTGGAATGGACTGGGCGTAGGGCAGGAGGTGAAGAGGGTGAAGCATTTACACAGGGTGCCTAAAGGAAGTAGCTTAGATTCAACGTGTAGATGGCACATTGGAGTTTGGTTGATCATTGTAAAAGCATAAAGGAAATATAAACTGATAAAACAATGGTCCAGACAATGGAGCTGATCATCTTCTCATGCATTTGTTGCGCTTTTGGCCAAATCAGTGTCACTTCACTTACACTTACATGGAATGCCATAGCTCCCTTGGGTTCCTTCACTTGTGTAGATTTACAGTACAAATTAAAGGAAAACTATACTCCAAAAATTAATACTTAAGCAACAGATGTGTGCTGCCTCACCTGACCATAAATACTACAGCTCTAACAGGAAGAGATCACCTGACCAGAAATACTACAGCTCTGCCAGGAAGAAATCACCTGACCAGAAATACTGCAGCCCTAACTGTAACAGGAAGAGATCACCTCTCCAGAAATACTGCAACTCTAACTGTAACAGGAAGAGATCACCTGACCAGAAATACTGCAGCTCTAACTGTAACAGGAAGAAATCACCTGACCAGAAATACTGCAGCCCTAACTGTAACAGGAAGAGATCACCTCTCCAGAAATACTGCAACTCTAACTGTAACAGGAAGAGATCACCTGACCAGAAATACTGCAACTCTAACTGTAACAGGAAGAGATCACCTGACCAGAAATACTGCAACTCTAACTGTAACAGGAAGAGATCACCTGACCAGAAATACCGCAACTCTAACTGTAACAGGAAGAGATCACCTGACCAGAAATACTGCAGCTCTAACTGTAACAGGAAGAGATCACCTGACCAGAAATACTGCAGCTCTAACTGTAACAGGAAGAGATCACCTGACCAGAAATAATGCAGCTCTAACTGTAACAGGAAGAGATCACCTGACCAGAAATACTGCAGCTCTAACTGTAACAGGAAGAGATCACCTGACCAGAAATAATGCAGCTCTAACTGTAACAGGAAGAGATCACCTGACCAGAAATACTGCAGCCCTAACTGTAACAGGAAGAGATCACCTGACCAGAACTACTGCAACTCTAACTGTAACAGGAAGAGATCACCTGACCAGAAATACTGCAGCTCTAACTATAACAGGAAGAGATCACCTGACCAGAAATACTGCAGCTCTAACTGTAACAGGAAGAGATCACCTGACCAGAAATACTGCAGCTCTAACTGTAAAAGGAAGAGATCACCTGACCAGAAATACTGCAGCTCTAACAGTAACAGGAAGGAAAATCCACAACTCTGTCTGGTAATTGGCTCATGTCACCTAACAAGCATGGTTTGTTTGTGTGCACCATGAATCATAGGATCCCAGGGGGCCGTACTTATTTTTTAAAATGGCAGTTTTCGATTTAGGATTAGAATGACACATACTACTAAAAAAAGTATATTATTATGAAAATGGTTTATTTCCATGAAGCAGGGTATCTCTAATGAGCTATTGAATGCAACACATTTCCATAAAGACCTGCATTGTACGGTGGTATAGGTTTCCTTTAATTCATTGCAGTTGAATTTGTAGGATTCTGACACTGTTGCAAATCAAAGTCCAAGTAAACTTTCTCCTTTGTGTTATGTTGGCATTTCATGGCATGAATCTCATCTCTCGTGCTATGCCAGTAGATTGTGTGTGTCTTGTGCAAAGCAGTTATTCCTCTGTTGCCTTAAAGGAGAAGGAAAGGTTAAAACTTAGTTAGTCTTATCAGAAAGGTCCATCTAAATATACCAGTAAACCCCCAAAGTAATGCTGCTCTGAGTCCCCTGTCAAAAGAAACACAGCATTTCTTTCCTTCTATTGTGTGCACATGGGCTTCTGTATCAGACTTCCTGCCTTCAGCTTAAACCTCATTGCCCTGGGCAAGAGCATGCTCAGTTTGCTCCTCTTCCCCACCCCCTCCCTTCTCTACTGTAATCTGAGCCCAGAGCAGGGAGAGACTCAGGCAGGAAGTGATGTCACACCATGTTAATACTGCAGCTCCTATCCTAAACAAACCAGAGAGTTTCTAGAGCTTTTTACTCAGGTATGGTAAAACATTCTACAGAATAAATATAGCATTCTAGCTTGCACTGTTGTAGCTAATCTATTGTCAATAAAATGCCTTCCTTCTCCTTTAAAGATGAATAATATCCACCAGCTCTGAATCTTAAAAAATGCAAGAATTGTTTCTTTTTTCCCTTATCTACCCCGAGGTTCAATTTTTGTTTTCCTATTTACAAGGTAGAAACATAAAATTGTGACTTCAGGGAAGAAAAACATCCTATTTCAGAAACGGATGTTGCACAAAGCAAATAAAACATATGTATCTATTTTAATGTACAATATTATCGACCTGAACAATAGTGAAATTCAAATACATACTAAACACTTGTAAGCAAATTTTCTTATTAAGAATATGTTGCATTGCCAGGAGCAAGCCAAATAATGGGAACATTCCACATGAACTTTAATAACATTAGCTTTAGAATGTTCATGGCAGTCTGGGCACCAGTCTAATATTGACTCCAGTTCACATTTCTTATTTTACAACTGTTTCTTTTTTTTCTCATTGTGGGGGAAAAAAAGATAAGAGCTGGGTCAGCGCTTCACAAAAAATAAGACAATATCCCTTTGATACTGTCATGGGAAAACTGTTTTTTTTTTCCAGAATGCATCAGTTAATAGTGCAGACTTCTGCACAGAAATGTTTTTCAAAACAGCAAATGGATTTTTTAATATTTATTTTTGAAATCTGACATGGTGCTAGCCATATTGTCAGTTTCCCAGGTGCCCCCAGTCATGTGACTTGTGCTCTGATAAACTTCAGTCACTCTTTACTGCTGTACTGCAAGTTGGAGTGATATCACCCCCTCCCTTTCCCCCAGCAGCCTAACAACAGAACAATGGGAAGGTAACCAGATAACAGCTCCCTAACACAAGATAACAGCTGCCTGGTAGATCTAAGAACAATATTCAATAGTAAAATCCAGGTCCCACTGAGACACATTCAGTTACATTGAGTAGGAGAAACAACAGCCTGCCAGAAAGCAGTTCCATCCTAAAGTGCTGGCTCTTTCTGAAATCACATGACCAGGCAAAATGACCTGAGATGCACCTACACACCAATATTACAACTAAATATACTTGTTGGTTTAGCGATGAAATTTTACATGGTAGAGTGAATTATTTGCAGTGTAAATAGTATCATTTAGAAATATAAACGACACCATAAAAATCATGATGGAATCCCTTTAAATTTATAATCATAGTTAAAATGCAAATCTGATAATTACGTTTCATTAAAAGTACCTGACTTTTTCTAGTTTAAATTATAATTACTGAGTCATGTTTCCTATGTAAATAGTCTACACTGAAATAGATTCATGTAGCTTGTACACAACTAAACTGGTTAGAGGGAGGGAAGAGTTAAATTATGAGTAGGGATGGGCAAATTTCTTCGCCTTGTTTTGCCTCAAAAACGACGCCCATAGACTTGTATGGCATCGCGTGTAAAAAAAAAAAAAAGACGCGCGTCCAAAAATTTTTTACCGCGCAACAAAAACTTTTTGACGCCCATAGACAAATTTTTGGTGAAATGAAACTGGTTAGAAGGAGGGAAGAGTTAAATTATGAGTATGAATGGGCGAATTTACGAGAAAAGTATATGGTGTTAGGGAGCACCAACCATCAATCACAGTATATGGTGTGCAAGGCCAAATAGCAATTATATACAAAATAGGGGAGAGAAAATTAGAGAGAACTGGCCCTCACAGTTGCACCTTCCCATATGTAACCTCCGAAGTGTTTGGAAGTATTGCAATTAAAACGTAACTTTTAATATATATTTTTTAAAAAGTCCAGACCAAAGAAATATTAAAAAACCAGCGAGAAACAGGACGTTGATTGACTGATAAAGGAGGGTTGTCACTAATCGTGCTGAGCATCCATTTAACCCAGCGAGCGGTTGATCTTAATGGGTATTGGTATAGACTGTGGACTTGATTAGCAAAATAGCCAACTTGCCTTGCTGATAAATATCAGTTCTAGCACTAATGATAAGTTCTAGCCCACCGTTAGTAATCCGTTTCCAACCCCTTCACCCTCCGATTCACCACCCGCTGTAAGATGTCATTCTGTGAATGACCGTGTTGTTAAAGTGCTTAATTTCTACATAGAGTTAGAGTTCTGACCCGCGGATCCATATGCCAGAGCCAACCCCTTCACCATCGTAGCACACCCTCCCGATCCGTTTTACAACCAAGGTCCCTATCAGACGTCCTGCCTAACTGAAACTAAAAGGTGCGCCTGACGCGCGTTTCACTCGCCAAATGCGAGCTTTGTCAAAGGTGATTGCGAGGCCGGCGGTGCACTCCTAGATATAGCTGCGGATCAGCCGGTACAGATTCAAACCGGCCAATCATCATGCAGGACGTCACGCTAGAGGCCTGACAGCCAATGCCATCTCCTCCCTGCTATCATCCGTGAGGCTGCTCTGAAGGGGATTCCCTATGGAGCTGCACTTTCTACACCGATCGGATCATTGCAACAATGTAGCGAAAATGACGCCCAGCCATAAATGTATCCATATTGTACTATGTTTTTTGACACTCAGTTTACAATAAAACTTATTAACCCATATTGGTTGTAACACACTGGGCTTCAGGTACTGTGTATGCATCAGTTGTTTAATCAGATTGTGTAATATTATAAATGATTATAGCACTCCATATGGATATTTGTATGGATATATTCATTCCGATGTTTATGTCTGAGCCAGAGGGACTTGATATTGTGTTTAAATGAACATGTTCATTGTAATACTTGCATTTAGGCCAGAGGGACTCAGTGCATTCATGAGAAAAATCCACTCGCTTTCTTTGGATAAGAGAGCTGTTTCCAGGTCCCCCCCTCTGATACCCAGAGATACTCTGAATAGACCCATTGCTTTAAGGCCCATGCTGGAATGATCATGATATTCAAAAAAGTGTCGGCTGACTGGTGATAATTTCTTGTCAGCTTTAAGAAGGTCTTCTGCATTCTCAATACTATGAACATGCTCCATAAGTCTTTTTTTAAAAGCTCTGTTAGTTTTGCCAATGTATATTTTATTACAGGGGCAGGTTAACATATAAATGATATTATCCGTATTACATGTAAAATAATGTGTGATTCTGTGCTTTTTGCCAAACCTATCCACAACATAACTACGGTTGTGCATGTATTTGCATGCCCTGCATTTACCACATGCTACAGTGCCATGTATTTTGGTTTGTAGTTGTTTACTGAAATGGCTTCTCACCAAACGATCTCTTAAATTGGGCGCCCGTCGGCAACAAGTCAGCGGTCGAGGGCCCATCATTGAAGCTAGAACTGGATCCGTGTGTAGTATATGCCAATGTTTTCTCAATACTGAGTCAATGGCTGGCCATTGTTTACAATAGGTCCCTATAAATCTAATGGGCTGTTCATCGTTATGTGGTTGTCGCTGCCGTGTCTCCAATAGTGTATTTCTAGGGGTCTGAAGTGCTCTAGAATAAGCTTTGTGAATCACATTCCGTGAATAACCCCTATGTGTTAGTCGTTCTGTTAATTCCATAGCTCTACTCTTAAAGAGTTGTAAATCTGAACAATTCCTACGTAGGCGAAGGAATTCACCAACAGGGATTCCTCTCTTGGTTGCCATCGGATGATGACTCTGAAAGTGAAGTATGGAATTAGTTGCGGTAGCTTTACGGAACAGATCGGTGCCAATCGTGCCATCCTCTTTAATGGTAATGGTAATATCCAAAAAATCGAGGCTTGTCGCGCTAATAGTGTGTGTGAGTTTAATATTAAGATTGTTAGTATTGAGACATTTCAAAAAATCACTCAAACACTCCTTGGTACCATTCCAAAGGAATACCAGGTCATCAATATAGCGAAACCAATATGAGATGAACTGGGTATATTGTGCCATCTGATCTCCAAAAACCCAATTAGCCTCCCACCATCCCATAAACAGGTTTGCATACGTAGGAGCAAAAGCAGCACCCATTGCAACTCCTCTGACTTGTAAATAAAATTTGTCGTTAAAGACGAAGAAATTATGATTAAGGCAGAATTCTGTCAAGTCTGCCATAAACTCAATATACTGTTGGTCCCAATCACTCTCAGTTTCCATAAAGTATCGTATGGCTCTTATGCCTTGTTTGTGGGAAATAGAGGAATATAACGATTCTACATCGCAACCCACCAGGTATGTACCACTGTCAGCTTTGACCTCTGTCAATTTTCGTAAAAGGTCACTGGTGTCCTTAATGTATGAGGGAAGTGAGACTACAAATTTACGTAGTTTCATATCGATATATTGGCTAGCTTTTTCACATATGTTGCCATTCCCAGACACAATCGGACGACCTGGAGGTTTATTTAGGTTTTTATGAATTTTGGGAAGCATGTAGAAAGTGGGGGTAACAGAAAAATTGTTTTGTAATGCCCTTGATTCACTAGCAGTGATGAGGCCTGTTTGAAAACCATCTTTGATAAGATTATTATAAGTCAGTCTGAAGCGTGCAGTTGGATCATTGGATAATTTTTGATAACATGACGTATCGTTTAGTTGTTTTAACGCTTCAGTTAAGTACATGACCCTAGGCCACAGGACTATATTACCTCCTTTATCAGAAGGCTTTATAATTATATCGTCCCAGGATGTCATTTCCTGTAGGGCAAATTTCTCCACTTTATTGAGATTATCATGGCCCTGACTGGGTATGTTCATGAGATCTCTCATGACCAGTTCACCAAAGGTGATTACTGCTGAACTTATATTTCTAAATGGGCGAATTTAGCCTTGTTTTGCCGCAAAAATGACGTCCATAGACTTGTATGTCGTTGCACATAAAAAATATAGGACGTGCGTCCAAAAAAAATTTGCCGCTCGACATTTCGCCGGCAGCAAATTTTTGGCGAAACAAAATGGGTCACATTCGCCCATCCCTATTATCATTGGAGACTGACAAGGTTGGGGTTGTTTTCTCTGGAAAAAAGGCGCTTGTGAGGGGACATGATTAGACTTTACAAGTACATTAGAGGACATTATAGACAAATAGCAGGGGACCTTTTTACCCATAAAGAGAATCACGTACCAGAGGCCTCCCCTTCAGACTAGAGGAAAAGAAGTTTCATTTAAAGGAACAGAGTAGGGGGTTCATCACAGTGAGGACAGTGAGGTTGGGGAATGCACTGCCGGGTGATGATTCAGTTAATGACTATAAGAGGGACTTGGATGATTTCTTGGACATAATATCAAAGGCTACTGGGATACTAAACTCAGTATATGAGTATATATCATTTATGTGAGTGTATGGAGGGGTGGATGCAGGGTTTCATTTGGAGGGGTTAAACTGTTTTACCAGCTAAGCTAGTCTTTCCATATGCTCTTTGGGGGGAATATTAAAAATGCTGTGTGAAACTGCCCTTATCATTCAATCAGTTCCGTATTACAGGTATGGGAGCTGTTATCCAGAATGCTCGGGACCTGGGGTTTTCCAGATAACAAATATTTCTGTAATTTGGATCTTCATACAAATAAACCCAATGGGCTGGTTTTGTTTCCAATAAGGATTAATTATATCTTAGTTGGGATCAAGTACAAGCGACTGTTTTATTATTACACAGAAAAAGGAAATCAGTTTAAAAATGTGGATTATTTGGATAAAATGGAGTCTATAATTCTGAGCTTTCTGGATAACAAGTTTTTGTATAATGGATCTCATACCTGTACCTTGTGTGGGACTGGGCCTTCTCACAAACAGGATTTGTATCTTTATGTTAATTTTTTTTAGCAGGGCAATACAAGAAAAAGTCGGTATTAAAGGTACCATCCTCTTGATTAATATGAGCAATCTGCCACTTTTGGGGATTAGTTTTGCCCAAAACTCTAAGATAAGGGAGCTCATTTATCAACACTGGGAAAATTTGCCCTTGGGCAGTTACCTATAGCAACCAATCAGTGATTAGCTTTTCATAGCCAGCTGCTAGTAGAACAATGAATGCAGACATTTGATTGGTTGCCATGGGTTACGGTCCATGGGCAAATTTGCCAGTGTTGATAAATGACCCCCAAGGTGTTCTCACCCTTTCCTGGTGGGACCTGGGAATATGCCCTTTTTGCCTATATATTAAAACAGCCTTTACCTTTATACCTCCTCTTAAAGGAGAACTAAAGCCTAACTAAAGAAGTAGGTAGAAATGTTGTACATGATGTTGTGTGCTTCTGTACCAGCCCAAGGCAACCACAGCCCTTTAGCAGTAAAGATCTGTGTCTCCAAAGATGCCCCAGTAGCTCCCCATCTTCTTTTCTGCTGATTCACTGATTCACATGCTCTGTGCTGCTGTCACTTACTGAGCTTAGGGAGCCACTCACAATATACAGTACACATAGAATAGAAATGTCACAATATAAGGCTGATTAGTAATTAATACACATAATTACTACATGGCAGCACAGAAACCAGTGCAATTAGCATCAGAATTGAATAATCAGCAAACCTGTAGCATCAGCTTATATTACAGCCAGGGAAGCTCATTTTCTGCTGGATAATTAGTGACGAGCCCTAAGCTTAGCTTCTCAACAGCCAATCAGAGCCCACTGAGCATATGAGTGTCACAGACACTTTCCAAGATGGTGACCCCCTGTGACAAGTTTGAAGTCCTGGATCATTGCTGCTATTGACAAGCTCAAACTTTAGCCTCGTGCAATAAGTTCACTATATAAAATGTGCCAATTTTTAGCCACATCCATTTATAGGGTTTAGTTCTCCTTTAACCACTATCAACTTCATTGATCATGATGCTCCATCTATTGCCAGTGTCATAGATCAAAACAAATAACCCAAAATATTGTCCCTGGAAGACAACATCATAGAATTGACATTCTGTTCCAGTGGTTGGTGGTTACATGGCAAAAGGTATACGTACAATAAACCTGATATATGCAGCGAAATAACTAGAGAATCATTGGCATTGGTTCATCTTAGTTCATCTTTAAGCAGAAAATACATACGTGGGGTTTTAGCATCTAAATTGTACATTTAATGCCTCCCATTATAATCATTTCACATAATATCAAATGCATTTAATGGCTCATTTCAATCATAATCTTCAGGTGGAACATTGTTAATATCAGTTTGCTTTTTAACGTTCAAGGTGATAGGGTCAATTATCCTTGCTACTCGCAGATGTGTATAGTTAACACAACTCTACAATTAATTAGTACATTTAATTCCCATCTGGCGCTCATTAACTTGGTCCTGGTGCACGCGGTGCATTGTGCAACTGTTACACGAGCTGCAGAAAATGAGACTGATAATTACTTTGAGATTCAGACATTATATGCCGAGTTCCCGTCAGACTGTTAACCTCAAATATATTTACCTACTTTGTGCTTTCGCTACTTTTGCTAATAAGGGCTACCTCTAAAAATTCAAGAGGTATTTTCTAAAAGGATTATGGGGATGATTTATGAAATATTGAACTGGGAATCCACAAGGATTTCCAACAGATTGACCCATTTGTCAAACAAGCTGAATGTGCCATTTGGTCTTTTCAGAGGTGGTGGTGGTGGTGGGCTGCGTAAGACCTGGATGCCTCCTACTCAAGCTTACTCATTTTAGGGGAATATTTATGTTTTCATATAATATTGGGATCTCTCTGCACAGGATAAAATAAAGGTTGAGGTTGTTCACACTAAGAGGTTCTTAAGGGGAGATATGATAACTATGTATAAATATATAAGGGGATCATATAATAATCTCTCTAATGATTTATTTACCAGTAGGTCTTTCCATCTGACACAAGGTCACCCATTCCGATTAGAAGAAAAGAGGTTCCAGCTAAATATTGGGAAGGGGTTTGTTACAGTGAGAGCTGTGAAGATGTGGAATTGTCTCCCTGAATCAGTGGTACAGGCTGATACATTAGATAGGTATAAGGAAGGGTCAGATGCTTTATTCACCAGTAGCTCCTCCCAGCAGACAGGAGGGAACCAATGAGATTAGAGGAGGGAAAGGGGTGTTACAGGGAGAGCTGGGAAGTGAATCAGGGGTACAGGCTGATACATTAGATAGGTACAAGGAAGGGTCAGATGCTTTATTCACCAGTAGCTCCTCCCAGCAGACAGGAGGGAGCCAATGAGATTAGAGGAGGGAAAGGGGTGTTACAGGGAGAGCTGGGAAGTGAATCAGTGGTACAGGCTGATACATTAGATAGGTTCAAGGAAGGGTCGGATGCTTTATTCACCAGTAGCTCCTCCCAGCAGACAGGAGGGAGCCAATGAGATTAGAGGAGGGAAAGGGGTGTTACAGGGAGAGCTGGGAAGTGAATCAGGGGTACAGGCTGATACATTAGATAGGTATAAGAAGGGGTTGGATGGTGTTTAGCAAGTGAGGGAATACAGGGATATGGGAGATATCTCATAGTACAAGTTGATCCAGGGACTGGTCCCATTGCCATTTTGGAGTCAGGAAGGAATTTTTCCCCCTCTGAGGCAAATTGGAGAGACTTCAAATGGGGTTTTTTTGCCTTCCTCTGGATCAACTGGCAGTTAGGCAGGTCAAAATAGAGTTAATAGGTTGAACTTGATGGACGTGTGCCTTTTTTCTACCTCACTTACTATGTTACTATGGAATGGATTGTCCTTGCTAATGTAATGCCTACGGTATCTCTTCACTATAATGATATGGTTATAAGCTATCTGTAAGTGAGCACCATACGTAGGTCCATTAGCACTAAGCAATTAATCCACAATAAAAGATGCATGTTATCTCCCTTCAGGCATTTATTTGTATAAATTCACCAAATTCATTACAAAAATTGTGATAAATAAATTCATTAGTTACATATCACATGGCAGCTTCTCACCCTTGTCCCCATACCTCATGTAAGCCATACTCTCCTGACGCGTTTCACACAATTGGCTGCTTCATCAGAGGAGTGGGATATAACAAATTAATTTATGAATGAATTTGGTGACTTTGTACAAATAAATACCTGAAGTGAGATAACATGCATCTTTTGTTCTGGATTAATTGCCTAATGTAATGCCTTAAATATTCCATCATCAGCCCCACTTGGTTTACCGCATCTCCAATGACTTCAGGTCATACCATCACTACCTTATCTTCCATACTCAAGTGATGGTATGACCTGAAGTCATTGGAGATGTGGTAAACCACGTGGGGCTGATGATGGAATATTTAAGGCATTACATTGTGAAGGCATTTTCTCCCTTGGTTGAGGAAATGCCATGTCATTCATTAGCCTACATAGGCTAATGAATGACATGGCATTTCCTCAACCAAGGGAGCCTTCACAATACACATATGGAAACCTGTTATCCAGAAAGCTTAGGACCTTGGGTTTTCCAGAGAAGGGATCTTTCCGTAATTTGTATCTCCATTGCTTAAGTCTGCTAAAAAATCAATAAACATTAAATAAATCAAACAGGGTTGTTTTGCCTCCAGTAAGGATTAATTATATCTTAGTTTGGCTCAAGTGCAAGATTCTTTTTTTTAAAGAGAAAAAGGAAATAATTTTGGAAAATTAAAATTATTTCATTAAAATGGAGTCTATGGCAGACGGCCTTCCTGTAATTTGGAGCTTTCTGGATAACAGGTTTCTGGATAACGGATCCAGTAATACCTGTACCTGATACTGATAATTTCAAAGGCATCACTCTGTGCAGTTTAGTTGGGGCTTAAGTGGCATTTTCTCTATTGGCAGAGAAAAAGCCAAGTTTGAAATTAGCCTTAGGCCAGACTGCCAGAGAACTTGAGCCAGACTAAAACTGACAGTAACACGTGCATTGTATTATGAAGTATGGGAATCACTCACGACAGCAGAATAACTGCAATTATGCTGTTTATTGTGTCACCGCACGACATGTTTCGGACCTATTGGCCCTTTTTCAAGTGTGTACAATCTGGTGTGAAATGAACATACTTATACACCACATGTGATGTTGGCCCGCCCACCAATTAACAAAACCCCGGGTAGTTAACCCTTAGGTACTTGGTCAAACATTTTTTTAGAAAAGTTTTTAAATGGTAGATCCATGTGTCACGATTCAGTGTCCATGTGTGAAACTTGTCCATCTCCATACATATGACATTGTGTCTAAACACCATAAAAAAATGTAAAACAACAGTTATGTACATAAATTTTCTCAATATACACAAGGAACTGCTCTGTTATGAGCCTACCGAAAAGACTTGAAAAAACAGAGTCTGCCCACGTTTATGTTTTGCACTTAATTCAATTTTGGGTTTAATTATTTTTATCTTCCCCTTAGTTGGCTTCTATAAAGCGAATACTATGATAGTGTGTTACTCTAGATTGGGTTGTCTTCAATATCTGTGGAGGAAAACAGGTACATTATTATCCTAAAAATGGTATGATACTCCAATGATCATTCATGCCTATTGGGGCCATTGTATTCATTTTTCTGATCCAATATGCCTCTTTTTGGGCCAGTATTTTTTTCATGTCACCTCCCCTATTAGGCATTTTTATCTGTTCCAGAACCAACCATTTTAGTTGGCTGACATTGTGTCCTTCTATATGGAAGTGTCTGGAGACAGATGTGTCTGAGGCTGTTCCCATTTTGAAATTTCTGATGTTTCCCCTGTGTTCTTTGATTCGGTCTTTAACTGCTCGTATAGTTTGACCGATATACGCTAATCCACAGGGGCATTTTAAACAGTAAACCACAAATTTAGATTCACAAGTGGTGTAGTGTCTCAATTTAATCTGTGTACCCTTGGTTGGGTGGCTCACTATGTTTCCTTTTACAATAGAGGCACAGCATATATAATTCAAACAAGGAAACGTGCATCTCTTAGGTTTACCCATAAAGCGATACTCCCTTTTCTCCTGACTGTCTGAGGGGCATAACGTATCTTTCAGTACAGGAATCCACGAGCCCCAATCCCAAGGGAGGACTACCCGCAGAGGACTCAGAACAAGCGGAGGTAAAGAATTTATGTATCAATATCTCCTCCTATAGACTAACAGCTAATGAGACTGCAGTGCTGGACAAGGGACTGGGCTTTGTGCCATATTATGAAAATGAATTAGAAAACTGGGAAATAGAATTTCTAAAATTCATTAGAACCCTTAAACTCAAAATGCATTTTTCAGAGAGTCCAGATACGGAACCAAACAAAAGAGTGCACACTTTAAAAAAAACCTAGTACGTTTGTACCAATAGTGGAAGCACCCTGCATAGTAACATTTGAAAATGTAATTAGAAATGAGGTATCAAATATCTGGGACCAGCCACATAAAAAACAGATGGGGAAAAGTAAAAATAATCTAACGTATAAAGAAAAACAGCCCTTCAAAACAACAGAGAAATTATAATAAAACCAGCAGATAAAGGGGGCCATCGTTGTAATGGATAAGTGCAAATACATGGAGGAAGCACACAGACAACTAGGAGACAGCAGCCATTATGAAAAAATAAATAAAGATCCAGTCTTTGAAATAAAAAAACAGATAGATGCACTAATACAGGAGGCATTTGATAATGGAGTAATCTCGAGGCAGGAGTAAGATTTTCTACAGGTGGAGCACCCCCGCACTCCGGTGCTTTACTTGTTACCAAAGATACACAAATCTTTAATAGATCCCCCTGGACGCCCTATAATTTCCGCCATTGGCTCTATACTTGAACCCCTCTCAAAATTCGTGGACAAGTTCCTCCGACCAATTGTATCCAAGATCCCTACTTGTCTTAAAGATACAACAGACCTGTTACTCAAATTACAAGACGTTACCCTACCACAAACGGACGTCCTCTTGTGCAGTATAGACATACAAAGCCTCTATACCTCAATACCCCAAGAGGAAGGGATAAGATATATAGAGGAGGCATTATTAGAAACAAACTTGTCACATCACCTAATTTTCTGATTGACTGTTTAACAATAGTCTTACAAAAAAACAGTACTTCTGGCAACGCCAGGGGACCTCAATGGGGGCAGCGGTCGCTCCCGCATTTGCCAACATCTTTGTAAATTACATAGAGGATGCTATATTCTTGAAAGGACAATATTGTAAAAGTATTATCCACTATTGGCGATTTGTGGATGATATCTTGGTACTGTGGGGAGGGACAGCAAAAGAGTTCCAAGAAATGATAGACCAGGCTAATCAGAAGCATAGAACTATAACATTTACCTGCGAGAGCTCCACTACATCAATCCACTTTCTAGATGTGAATATCTCGATAGATAATAAACAAATAAAAACCTCCATGTTTTCTAAACCCACAGACCGAAACACACTGCTAACATCAGACAGCTTTCATAATCCCAACATTATAAAGGCTATCCCCAAAAGTCAATACATAAGAGCTCTACGTATATCTTCAGATACAGACTCTTTTCAAGGCTCTGTGAATATGCTTACCAAAAAGTTCCTCAACAGGGGATATAGGAGAAATAAATTAATACCCACTATTAAAGAGGTAATGCAACTGGACCGACAAAAATTACTGAAATCAGAAAACAAAACAAAAAACCAAAATAGGATACCTTTTGTTTCAAAATTCGGAAAACAAAGTAAGGCCATAGAAAATACTATAAAAAAAATATTGGCCAATTCTCCAACAAGATACAAAGTATGGGCATCTCTTCCATATACCTCCCATGTTTTGTTATACAAGAGGGCGCACACTTAAAGATACGTTATGCCCCTCAGACAGTCAGGAGAAAAGGGAGTATCGCTTTATGGGTAAACCTAAGAGAGGCACGTTTCCTTGTTTGAATTGTATATGCTGTGCCTCTATTGTAAAAGGAAACATAGTGAGCCACCCAACCAAGGGTACACAGATTAAATTGAGACACTACACCACTTGTGAATCTAAATTTGTGGTTTACTGTTTAAAATGCCCCTGTGGATTAGCGTATATCGGTCAAACTATACGAGCAGTTAAAGACCGAATCAAAGAACACAGGGGAAACATCAGAAATTTCAAAATGGGAACAGCCTCAGACACATCTGTCTCCAGACACTTCCATACAGAAGGACACAACGTCAGCCAACTAAAATGGTTGGTTCTGGAACAGATAAAAATGCCTAATAGGGGAGGTGACATGAGAAAAATACTGGCCCAAAAAGAGGCATATTGGATCAGAAAAATGAATACAATGGCCCCAATAGGCATGAATGATCATTGGAGTATCATACCATTTTTAGGATAATAATGTACCTGTTTTCCTCCACAGATATTGAAGACAACCCAATCTAGAGTAACACACTATCATAGTATTCGCTTTATAGAAGCCAACTAAGGGTAAGATATAAAATAATTAAACCCAAAAATGAATTAAGTGCAAAACATAAACGTGGGCAGACTCTGTTTTTTCAAGTCTTTTCGGTAGGCTCATAACAGAGCAGTTCCTTGTGTATATTGAGAAAATTTATGTACACAACTGTTGTTTTACATTTTTACTGTAATAAAACTATTTTTGATATTTTTTATCTTTTTATGGTGTTTAGACACAATGTCATATGTATGGAGATGGACAAGTTTCACACATGGACACTGAATCGTGACACATGGATCTACCATTTAAAAACTTTTCTAAAAAAATGTTTGACCAAGTACCTAAGGGTTAACTACCCGGGGTTTTGTTAATTGGTGGGCGGGCCAACATCACATGTGGGGTATAAGTATGTTCATTTCACACCAGATTGTACACACTTGAAAAAGGGCCAATAGGTCCGAAACATGTCGTGCGGTGACACAATAAACAGCATAATTGCAGTTATTCTGCTGTCGTGAGTGATTCCCATACTTCATAATACATTGGATATTTACAGGGTGCCAGAGACGGAGCATCCAGGGAACCATCACAAGAAGTAAGGCACAAACACTAATCAGTGTAAAACCCTCTGCTGTAGTAACACGTTCATAGCAGCCTGAGCGGAATGCAAATGCCATCTTAATATTTGCATTAGATAAATGAAAATAAAAGGGTAAATAAAACAAGGCCATTTTAAGTGTCCTTTTTCACATACCTGTTCAGGTTTTCTATAAGTGAATCTCCAGGTGCGGCTGATTAATACATGACCTTTCCAGCTAAAGCACCTGTACTGACGGAAAGTGCTATAAATGCATAAAAAAAAACCTTTCCTGCACATTAAAAATGATTTGGTTTTAGTTACAATGTTGTACTATATAAGACAGACTCAGCACTGGTGTGAAATTATATTATAAATATACCAGCCATCTGTCTTGAAAAGCTTGTGTTTAAGAAAGTATTATAGATTTAATGACATTATCACTTACTAATGAGCGCCTGATGGTAAATATCTGCTAAGAAAACACTTGCATTTTAAGTTAAGCCATGTGTCATTCACTACTTGAGTAATGAAATGTTTTGTAGACTAATATTAGAACTCAATCTCTGTATATATATATTTCTGTATATATTTATATATATCTCCATTACCTGGAAACCCATTATGCAGAAAGTTCCGAATTAGTGCCTAGAGGCCCTCCGGATCTGGATATCAGGATGCTTGGCACTTGGCACAGACTGAACTGACCAATTTTCAACATAAAGGGTTAAGTGTTCAGACAGAGGGCAGGGCAGACAGCAATCAGAGCAGTCAAGAACATCCAAGGGTTTGGGAACTGGATAATCATTTTCGAAGACTAATATTAGAACCCAATTTCTGTGTATATATAAATCATGCCTACTTATCATCAGGGCCTAGAGCCCTCTGGATCTGGGCATCAGGATACTTGGTATTTGCCATAGACTGGCCAGGCCAACATTCAACATAAAGGGTTAAGTATTCAGGCAGAGATGCAGGGCAGGCAGCAATCAGAGATTTAATTTAAAGGGTTCTATAAACACATTCATGTACAGGTGCAAATATCATGATCAAGTTGCACCACCAGTTTTTCTATTCTAAATTATGGACGATAGGCCATACTTCCAGAACACCCACGGGCACAACATCGACAATGCTATTACCATTATTAACACTGCGCCCATTGGTTTTCTGGAAGTAGGAACAACAATCACCCACAATTTAGGTGCATCTATTAGCCCAACATACTTTGGGGAACCCTAGTAGGAGCATCTTCTCAATCACGCTTGTTCCATTTCTCTATTGTGTCTGTGCTCCTTACACTTTGCCCCTTGCACACAATTAATAGAAGTAGGATGAACAAGCTACTACAAGCAATTGGTAAAGAGTATCTATAGGTGCAAGAATCTTTTTTTCTAGCGTGAGAAATGTTATAATACAGCTCTGCATCCAATAAATACATGATAAATGTTATCAATCCACAAAACAAATTTGAGGGTAGAAGATATTACTCTGTGCCAAACAGGAACAAAGAAGACACGGTATAGGTTCCTCCATAAATAGTTTAGGGTGGCTAAATGCACTGGCCGCAGTCTTACTTCATTCTCGTTAATCATTTCTGCTCTTGCCAGTTCTTTGTATTTGTTTTCTTCCGCTCTCTCTTTCTTTTGTTGATTGTTATTTCTTTCCAGACGATGTTCTTCCACCTCTAAAGGCTTAAAAGCCATGTGCTGTCCATTATTTTATGTATTACCCGTTTATTTATTTTGTCATGTTTTTCATTAGCTCTATGTTTTTATTCCATTTGGAACTCAGGCAGAAATGATTGATAATAAGGTGAGCAGATTGCGAGAAACACAGATAGGTCAAGCATTCCATTACAGTTGTGCCCAGGCTGCATTTCCCTTTCTGTCTCCTAATGGATAAATCACAGAGCTCCACAAAGCTGCGCATCCGAGACACAACATCTGGAGTGCTCAGGTGCTTCTATGCTTCATATTTATGCTAAATTCTTTCACTTATAAGAGTTGTCATTGGAAACAGTTCCTCAAAGAGTAAACACATGGCGATCGGAGAATGCAAGGTGAAATTATTTGGAGGTTACGTGTGCCGACAGCATAAAGCAATAACACCATAATGCAGCCAATAAGGAAGAAAAATACATAGTTTCATAGAAACTGTTGCAAAAAGCAAAATAGACCTTGAAATGGAAAGGATAATACATAAATACTGTAATGATAATACTAAAGTTTTGGAGGTTTTGTAATGGACCAATTGGTCATAGTAATCTCAACAGTCGACAGCTGGGGTCTGGATGCCAAATCCCAAATATTCAGCCAACACAGGTGGATTGTCATAAGTAGTCGAAAGGGAAGATACACAAAGAGAAGGGGCAAAAGATCATCGATGCATGACCACAACCATGGTAGAGCTTCCTAATTGAGTAGCATAGTCCCTAAAGTGGCCAGTGACTAAGCAAGGTTATTTTTATAGAAATGTTGTCAAATCTATAATTTTGGTACAAGAAAAGGGTGGCTGATCAAATCTTGGGCCAGAATAGGGGACTTCTGAAGACTTTTGTCCTAAAGAGAAATTAGTGAATAGAACCTACCAGAAGGAAGTCTGAGTAGAGATCCTTAAAATGCTTAGGATAATCTCATTGGTCGAACAAAGTCTTTATAGGAGTATTACGGTAGACAACATCAGATGATCCCCTTAGAATTTATATTGAGATGATGGTTAGTAGTATCTTGAATTTCATTCATCCAGAGATAATAAAGATAAAGAGTTCGAATTTTAGGTACTTTTTTCAAACTCTGGTGCACTAAATAATGAGACTCCATGCTGAGCAACCA
The DNA here is from genome assembly GCA_038501925.1 of Xenopus petersii. Classification (NCBI taxonomy): domain Eukaryota; kingdom Metazoa; phylum Chordata; class Amphibia; order Anura; family Pipidae; genus Xenopus; species Xenopus petersii. The sequence goes on from CM076679.1 coordinate 132,251,418, forward strand.
AGGTTCCAGTGTGGAGATGAGTTATCTTTCACTGCTACCACTTCTTTATGGACGCCAAGTAGGTTGAAGAACGATAACCTCCTGAAGTATGGGTGAGAAGAGGTTATGGGTGAAAGACCCCCTTAGAGATTGCTCCAGGAAGAAGTAGATATGACACTGTAGAACTGAGTTGTTATATTGCATATCATTGATAATAGTACAACACACTAGTTATACACCTCTGAAAGTGTTACGAGAACAGTTACATATCCATCCATACAGGAAATGCAGCTAAAGAAGTAATGTAGGGAAAATGATGGCATTGTATATACAATTAATGCTTTTGATTGTATCATTAACAGACTGAACAGCTAAGAAATTGCAGACATTGTTCTCCCCCGTGGATATAATATTCTGGTAAAACAAGGCGGCAAACTGTTTCAGCCCCTGACAAAGACAGCAGTGTCTCTGCTGGAACCAAAACAAATTGATTTTCATGCCAAGCCTCCATTACATCTTCGTTACAAACTAATTAGACAACTTTTTTTACTGTGCTTTTTTATTTATTTATTGTTTATAAGAACCAGATAGAGTCTGCTGCTCACACACACATGCACAAGAACTAAATCAAAAGGAGGTAGAAATTTGATACAGATTAAAATCTTAGCGTTAAATGTCAATGGATCTTGACATAAAAGGGAAGAAGGTTGAGACAAACCAGAGGGTACGATGTTACCTGAAAAATAGCCATGGGCCCACACAAAATTTTCTAAAAGTAAAAAAATCGAATAAAAAAGCGATTGTTTTCAAAATGTGATTTTTTTTTCATACAAATTTTATAGATGTGACTATTTTGCTAGAATTTTGAGAAGTGTTGTTTGAAGCAGAATTCAGTCGGAATGCAGGTATTCAAGATACAATTTATAGTATTGCTTAGTCTATAAGGCATAACATCTACAAGCCTTGACTGGATTCCCTCATACATGATCGGTAGGACTGAAAAAGTCGAAATTACATATGAAGATATTCAGTTGTAGAGGATCAAAGAAAAGACAAAACAGAATATATTTTGTCAGCTGGCAACACCCCAAGAATAAATCCTGTAATCACACTATACCACTATATCATGGTTTAATCAATGCCAAGATGAGACAAGGTTCAAGAATACCTGTCCACTCAAGTAAAGGTGAATGCATTAACATTTCATTATGTTCTAAGAGTAACCTTTGGCCTGTGGGAGATTCATAGTCTACAAGAAGAGGGGGGGTCCCAAGCTTTATCCTCTTTAGACTCTTTGGGGGTGGATGTGCTGGAGGACTTGAGGCAGGTGTATTTAATTAAACTAGTATCTAAGGTAGGCGAGATACCACAGCATTACCATACTCCAAGGCTGTTTGATAGACATAAAATAGCAAAATGTTCTTCACACTGCCTTAGCCTAATAGGAACGCATCAATCCTATGAATTAGTTATAGCAGTTTTATGTTTATGGAGTCAAGTAGGTAGGACCCACAGATAGTGAAATCTTTGGAGGCACGCTTTAAGAACCTTGTTTGCAGGGGACGGACACTTGTAAAATGTGGAACTCAGTAGTGATCTCCCAGGAATGATGAGTGTTGCTGTGTAAAGTTTTCAGTTACTTTGTTCATCAATAAATCTACTGCTCCAAAGAACCACTGGTGCACTTGTGGGAGAAGGTCAATTTAAGATAAAACTAGCAGCAACAAGAAACATGAAGATGATACTGGAATACCCTAGCAGCCATGGCTTATCTACATATACAGTATCATCATGCCAGCAAAGTCATCTCTGTTGGGTAGAAGAGCCAGCCAGAAGCTTCTGGGTCTGCTCCCATAATTGTTATGAATCTGGCACCTCAAATTCCTGCTGCATGCTTAGAACTTAGGTTTAAAGCAGGTCTCTTAATATAAATGTTACAGAGGGCTGCACTGGTCATCAGAACAGCAGTTAAATATGCTATATATTTGGTTCATGATTGGCCTTTAAATTGGCTAGAGAAAAATAATTGGCCAGCAAACTGGAAAATGAGGTTCAATGTTGATAAATGCAGGTTATGCACTTTGGCAGAAGTAATATAAATGCAAATTATACACTAAATGGCAGTGTGTTGGGAGTTTCCTTAAATGAGAAGGATCTTGGGGTCTTTGTAGAATTGGTTAGAGGGAGGGAAGAGTTAAATTATGAGGGGAGACTGACAAGGTTGGGGTTGTTTTTTCTGGAAAAAAGGCGCTTGTGAGGGGACATGATTAGACTTTACAAGTACATTAGAGGACATTATAGACAAATAGCAGGGGACCTTTTTACCCATAAAGAGAATCACGTACCAGAGGCCTCCCCTTCAGACTAGAGGAAAAGAAGTTTCATTTAAAGGAACAGAGTAGGGGGTTCATCACAGTGAGGACAGTGAGGTTGGGGAATGCACTGCCGGGTGATGTTGTGATGCTGAAGTTCAGTTAATGACTATAAGAGGGACTTGGAGGATTTTTTGGACAGACATAATATCAAAGTCTATTGTGATACTAAACTCTATTGTTAGTGTATGAGTATATATAGTTTATGTGAGTGTATGGAGGTGTTGGTGTGAGTATGTTTATGGATGCTGGGTTTCATTTGGAGGGGTTGATTTCAACCCAATCTAACTATGTAACTATGTAACCTTCGGTGTGAATTACATTTCCCACTATGGGTTATCACAATATTTTTTTACTTGAAAGCATAAAAGAAAGAGTGAAGATATTTAACCAGTTGTTATTATTGAAGGACCTCAACCCTCACCCACATATCAGAAGGTTTTTATGGGAAGGAAAGAAACTAAAGGAATATCTTACTATAATGACTTCTAATTTATACAAAATGGGACCTGCCATTGACGGGCGTCCAGCTTTTAAATCAATGGTGGAACTGAAAGCTTTGTGGAGTTTGTATCATTCCTGCAACAGAGATCATATTCATAACATACTCTTGAGGTTTCAACCCCTTTTTTAGAGATCTGAGCCTCTTTCTATTTGAATGACAGGGTTTTTCACAGCTGTCAACCATTTCACAATAACAGCCCGTGCTCCTCAAAGACCTCTGATGAAAATCTGATGAGCGCTTACGAGACTGAGGCCACTTAAAATAAGTTATTAATACGGTGTATGAAAAATTCAGAGTGCTTGTCCATTCCCAAAGTTGGCAGACGAAAGGAGCCCTTCATTATCATTCTGCAGCATCGACGCAAAGGTTTCACTGAAAATCACTGATGATATTTAATCAAATAGTAAAGAAAAAGGATTTGTGTTTGGGAGAAATGCAATTAAATTACAGCAGCCTTCGTTTAATCAAAATGAGAGGAGAAAAAAATGAGACCTCGGCTATTATTTAATGGTTTGGTTGGAAGTTTACTGTATATTAACTCTGCATGTTGGCTACTAACTCTGCACTTACACTCACTTTATGGCCTGTGCACTCATCCTAAACCCATCTATGCTCTTGAGATGTGTCTCTTCCATAGTAATTGCAGCTTCAGGTCTCTTCTTTACCTTTTAGCTCATTCTGGAATGTATTATAACCCTTGAGCTCAATGCCAATTATAATCTGTTTGTAAGGTCTTACCCGGGACGCCCACCGGGCCATAAGTGGGGATGCCCGCCACACCGCGCCGATTCTTCCATCACGCCAGTGCTGGACTCTTAAGGTGCGCGCGCCTCAACAGTTCTTAAAGGCGCAAGCACGCTGGCGTGATGATGCCAGCACTCAATTGCCGTGAAATTAAAAAGTAAAAATAGCCTATTTTGATTACTGGACCTTGCCCATGATAGGAGTTTGTTCCTGGTGCTTTCTGAGCTTTTGCTATTCTGTTTTGAACCTGTTTGATTCCTGTTGTGACCCCCTGCCTGGCTTTTGACTATTCTGACCTCTGGATCCTGATCTTTGCCTGATTACTGACTACCTCTTCTGATTAACCCTCTGATTGACATCCTGGTTTGACCCTTGCCTGCCTGACTACGTTTATTCTCTGCCTGCCTCGACCCGGCTGATCTGACTACTCTATTGCCTAACATCTTGTACCGTGACCTTTGGCCTAAAGACTCTAGCTAACAGTCGTGCCTCTCTGCCTATCCAGAACCTATAGCCTTGCACCTCTCGTTTAAGTCCTGGTGGCATCCAAGTAGCTGAGAGCTCCTCCCGAGGCCAAAGGCGGTCACACTACAGGTGAAACACGAGCCGAGACCAGGGTGCTTGGCATTTGTTCTGGTGTTGGGTGCCAACCGTGACATTATCACGGGCAAGGTCCAGTAATCAAAATAAGCTATTTATACTTTTGAATTTCGCACCAACTGCGCCTTTAAGAGCCGTCAAGGCACGCGCGCCCTAAGAGTCCAGCGCCAGCGTGAGAGAAGAATTGGCGCGGTTTGGCGGACGTCCCTGCCGCACCAGGTAAGACCTTACATTGTTTGACCTATTCTGTAATGCCACCTACACATGGAACAATGCGTGTGGGTTGGCTCTCAAAAGCCTGGGTGACTTACATGCACCATAATTCAACCCTCAGACTAAACAAGCAGAGGCTATGAAAATAATTATTAGTCTGTCCCTTTCTGCACTACTGGTTTGGACTGTTGAAACAATCCAGCAGAAGCCAGCTCTCCTCCAGTTAAGACTTCAGTTCCTACACACTGGTATGCTCTCTTCTTCATAAGTCTATTAAAGGGGTGCAAATGGTCAATCGCTGTTTAAGAGAGAGTGCCAAAATAGGGTTATATAGGACAACTTATTTTGTTTGGTTTTATTCTCATTATTTAAATTTCTGTTTTTGTTAGCAGTAGCGATGGGTGAATTTCTCCCGTTTCACTTTGCCGAAAAATTCGCAAATTTCCTGCGAAATTTGATAAACGGTGAAAAATTTGTAAAACTCGAATGCTTTAAATTTTGACGCTCACATCAATTTGCATACATTTTGGCGCTCGCATCAATTTTGACACTGGCGTTAAAGTCAGTGTATAATGTTGATGTGCAAAGGTTTTGACACAAGCAACTTTTTCGATGCACGTCCAAATATTTTTGACGCCAGTTAATTTTCATGGGAGTTTTGCGAATTTATTTGCCAGCGGCGAAATGTGGAAATTTGCCGCAAATTTGCACCTGCTGAATTTATTTACCCATAACTAATTAGCTGTTATTAAAGCTGTGGCCAACCTGGGCATCCTCCAAGGTAAAGAGCGAAGATGCCGGTGGTGTTATTTATATTTTCCATCAATTCTAAGAAACTTTTCAGTTGGTCTTCATTATTTTATTTTTATATAGTCTTTTAATTATTTAACTTCTTCTTCTGGTTCTGTCAAGTTTTAAACTAGGGGTCATCTAAAACACAAATGCTCTGTAAGGCTACAAATGTATTGTTATTATTACTTTTTATTGCTCATCTTTCTATCAAGGCCTCTCCTTTGGTTGCTAGGATAATTTGGATCTCAGCAACCAGACTGCTGAAATTGCAAACTGGAGACCTGCTGAATAAAAAGCTAAATAACTCAAAAAACACAAATAACAAAAAATTAAAACTAATTACAAATAGTTTCAGAATATCCCTCTCTACATCATACTAACAGTTAACCTAAAGGTGACCAACCTCTTTAAATCAGGAATTCTGCTACATTGATGGGAAATCAACAGTGCAAAAAGGGACAGACAAATATGCCTTTCAGTATCGATGACATTTACATTAAAATTATCAATCTACTATCAGTAAACTACAGTATCTCTCACTCACCTTCTAATAACAGGTATCACTGAATATGGGATTCCTTGTCTTTTAAAAGAGAACTAAAGCCTAACTAAAGAAGTAGGTAGAAATGTTGTACATGATGTTTTGTGCTTCTGTACCAGCCCAAGGCAACCACAGCCCTTTAGCAGTAAAGATCAGTGTCTCCAAAGATGCCCCAGTAGCTCCCCATCTTATTTTCTGCTGATTCACTGCACATGCTCTGTGCTGCTGTCACTTACTGAGCTTAGGGAGCCACTCACAATATACAGTACACATAGAATAGAAATGTCACAATATAAGGCTGATTAGTAATTAATACACATAATTACTACATGGCAGCACAGAAACCAGTGCAATTAGCATCAGAATTGAATAATCAGCAAACCTGTAGCATCAGCTTATATTACAGCCAGGGAAGCTCATTTTCTGCTGGATAATTAGTGACGAGCCCTAAGCTTAGCTTCTCAACAGCCAATCAGAGCCCACTGAGCATGTGAGTGTCACAGACACTTTCCAAGATGGTGACCCCCTGTGACAAGTTTGAAGTCCTGGATCATTGCTGCTATTGACAAGCTCAAACTTTAGCCTCGTGCAATAAGTTCACTATATAAAATTTGCCTTTTTTTCCTTTTTAGGGCTTAGTTCTCCATTAAAAGATTAGAATCTTAGAACAAGATACTGTATTCTGATATTTTTTTGGAATCGAATCAAGTCAGTTAGATATTAAATCAAATCAATTGTACATTTAAAAAATAGTAAGGTAATTATAGAATAAACTGATTAATAACAACCAATAATAAAGCAGCCTTCCTGTGTTTGCAGTTCATGTTGTACCTCCCCCCTAAAACTCAATTCTGATCATCTGGTATTTACATTTTAGAATCTCTTAATTACAGAATTGAATATGTCACCTCATAATATATGATTTTGCATGGGTTGTAGTTAAAGCCTGTCTACAAATATTAATTTGCTCTTCCCCTTATTGCCTTAATTTATATAAATATAATTTAAAATCCTACAAAAAGCCATTTCTGTTAGAATATTTTACAGTACAGGTATGGGACCTCTTATCCAGAATGCTCTGGACCTGGGGTTTTCCAGATAATGGATCTTTCCATAATTTGGATCTTCATGCCTTAAGTCTACTAGAAAATCATATAAACATTAAATAAACCCAATAGGCTGGTTTTGCCTCCAATAAGGATTAATTATATCTTAGTTGGGATCAAGTACAAGTGACTGTTTTATTATTACTAGTGATGGGACAATAAATTAGGCAGGCGCAAATTGCTGTGAATTTCCGCGTTTAGCCTCCACCGAATAAATTTGCAACATTTCGTCGGCGAAAATTCAGCGGCGTCAAAAAAATTGGAATAGTCGCTCACGTCAAAACCATTGTTCGTCAACATTATTCGGACGCCCATTGACTTGAACGCTGGTGTCAAAATTTGCGTCAAAATTCATCCATCACTGATTATTACAGAGTAAATGGAAAGTATTTGTAAAAATTTGGATTATTTGGAGTCTATGAGACTTTCTGTAATTCTGAGCTTTCTGGATAATGGATTTCCAGATAAAGGATCCAAACCTGTATCTATATGTTTGTTATCGCTCCCTCTAATGTGATACAACTTTGACCTTCCTCCACATACCCTGCTTTCTCAAGGTCATTCAAATATTCAAGCTTTAAGGCTCTTGGATAATGTAACATATACTTGGGGGCACAAATAATATGCTTCATTTATCACAAGGCTCCTGGTATGATATATTGTTGTGGCCTTTAAAGAGCTGAGCTGTTTTTCACAGTATTTGCCGGATATTGTGTCTGGGCAGGTAGGAAATTAGAAATCATAAATTAAAAATAAATCTATGTAGCTCCTCGGTTTACTTAACTAATAATGTACAGGCATTTTATTATCAGAAAATAAAACAATATAACTATTGTTTTATTTTCTGATAATAAAATGCCTGTACATTAACCCTTGGGATCCTGTAACCTTCTATTGTCAACATGGACACCGCCTGGCTTTCTTGTGTTGCTGAGATACGCGGCCGCTCCTTATTATTGGCACTGATCTTCATTTCCGCCAGCCTACACTCCAAGGTCTGCTAGCGGCTGACACTAAGGTGATTGCTGAAACCCTCTTCCGTTGTCTACAGTTCCCTGCCATTGTTCATTGTTACATCCACCGCTTATCCTACCTTTCCTTGTACTTGTCTACAGCCATAAGATCCGTCATTGAAAACACTCCACAGGTCTGTGTTTCCTCCTAAGACTTGCAGGCTCCCATTCCTCGCCTTCACTAGCCTCCCTCTGTCCCTAATTGAGGGTGTACTGGAGGAGGGACTGTTAGGGGCAGATTCACTAACTTCGAGTGAAGAATTCGAATGAAAAAAACTTCGAATTTCGAAGTATTTTTTGGGTACTTCGACCATCGAATTGGTTAAATTCGTTCGAATTCGATCGAAGTCGAACAAAATCGAACGATTCGAAGTAAAAATCGTTCGACTATTCGACCATTCGATAGTCGAAGTACTTGTCCTTTAAAAAAAACTTCGACCCCCTACTTCGGCAGATAAAACCTACCGAAGTCAATGTTAGCCTATGGGGAAGGTCCCCATAGGCTTGCCAAGCTTTTTTTGATCGAAGGATTTTCCTTCGATCGTTTGATTAAAATCGTTCGAATCGTTCGATTCGAACGATTAAATCGTTCGATCGAACGAAAAATCCTTCGATCGATCGAACGAACGATTAGCACTAAATCCTTCGACTTCGATATTCGAAGTCGAAGGATTTCAATTCGAGGGTCGAATTTCGAAGTAATTTTAACTTCGAAATTCGACCCTTATTGAATCTGCCCCTAAGAGTTGTTTTCCTCAACGCCAGGGGTTCCCTCCAGTTCAGTAAGTGTGACAAATAGCGATCAGAGAATTTGACCCAAAAAATTTGAGAAACTTGGAAAACATTTGTGAAACTGTGAACATTTTGCAAAACGCATTGAAGGTCAATGGGTGTCAACATTTTTGTAGGGATGTGTAGGATAGCTATCTCCAGTATTATTTAGCAGGCAGTTTCCCTAGTGTTATAGTCACCTAACTGGGTCCTAAAATACAGTTGGGAGCAGTGTCGGACTGGGACACCAGGGGCCCACCCAAAAACCTTAGACCAGGGGCCACTGTCAGTACTACTATTCTTCATCTCCTCAATCAACCTCTATTCTCCTAGTCTCTAATCTTTACATACAGATGCAGCCACTTTGGTTTGTCTGTTTGACACAGAATAACTAAACACAGATATCCCATTTATCTCATTTAACACAGAAAACTGCGTCACAACATCCCACCTAATTAAAGCATTCACCATTGTGAACAATGGTGCTTTGGTATGCTAATGAAAAGGTTAAATGCATTAAATGAGTTAAGATGACTTTAGATAACACAGTTTATTCAATTAACACTGAGTCATGACGCATTTAACTCACAAATCCAAGTGGCTTCATCTGTACTAAAAGCTATTATTCCATCTATTTAGCCTCTTTGTTCTGATAGAAATAGGGAATGACCATGAAATAGGCCAAGTGTTTAGAAGCAGGAGGGCCCACTGACACCTGGGCCCACCGGGAGTTTTCCTGGTATCCCGGTGGGCCAGTCTGACACTGGTTGGGAGGGGTAACTGTTTCCTATTCCTGCTTTAATCTATGCCCCTTGTTGTTTCTCACAGTGACCAGCAGTTTGGCATTGTGCTAGAGTATAAAAGCCTCTGAAGCCATGCTTTCAGTGTCTATCTTGTGCTGGCTCTAGCCTGTGCAGGAGGCAGAGCTTGAGTGGAACCTAGACAGGTCTAGTAAGAATAGGCTACTCACCTCTATAGGTCGCTCTAGGAGTGACAGACAGTCAGATTATTTATCTGAGCATCTTGAGGCTCCTGCGAGGATTGTAGTGGGATTAAGATCCTGGGTACTAATTGCCCAGAAGTAGGGACTAAGTGTACAGACCTAGGGTAGATAGTATTCCCCTCAGGTTCCACTTAGGGAAAAGGCTGAAAGCTGGGTGTACCTCCTCAAAGCTGCATGTATTGTTTCTATCTCTGAGGAGAATCATACTGACCAAAGGTGTTGTGAGTACTGCCTATTCATTGTAATGTATGATCCTGCAATGTTCTCTTTATGTACACTCCACTGAGGATTGTATATTGTGCTCAATAAATCTGTTCTATGGTTAAGTTATAAGAAACACTGGCGCCCAATTATTTGCACCCTGAATACAGTTACAGTTGCACTACACCCTGCTTCCACATCGCTGCAAGGGTTTACTCCCTAAGGTTTTAAGGTCTCATCCGGAGCATATGTACTGGGAGTGAAGCTTATAGTAGAGTAAGGTGCTCTCAATTTACTATAGCGCTACACATGCAACAGTTTTTTTTACGCGTGCAACAATTTTTTCACACTCCAAATGCATTAAAGTCAATGGGCATTTTTCTCGTGCTGACTTTTCGTCTCATTGACTTTTTTGCCTTTGCGACTTTATTTGAAAGTAGGTCCGGCTGAGACTTTGGATTGTTATTGTTCTACTCTGTTTTTTTTAGGCACATAAACAAGTTACCAGCAAGGTTGGAATTGTTGTCCTTCTGGGATATTGACATTTCTTCTGCTGCAATGCTTTTCTACTTATTCTAGAACAAGTTTCGGGCTCTCTGGCAGGCAGTGAGTCAGGTTATAGCAGCATAAAAAATCACCTTGAATATCACCTTAAGGTTACTTCATACTAATTTATAAATCCCCTCTAATTTTTACCGAGCTGTAAACGAATTACCTCTCATCAAAAACCTAACCAAGAGTTTCAGATTTCATTTATTTTCCTTTGTTCCACTGTGGAAAATCATTATCCAATTCCATCCCATTGGGGAGGCAGGTTTTGGACAAGTGATAATTAGTGATGTAGCGAACTGCCGATTTGATGTTCGCGAACGCCGTTCGCGAACACCGGCAAAAAAGCGAACAGTTCGCGAACAGTTCGCGAACTTCGAACGCTCGATAAAATCGTTCGATCGAACGATCGAAGGATTTTATTCGTACGATCGAACGATTTTCGTTCGAATCGAACGATCGAAGCTATTCGATCGAATGATTTTAATTCAATCGAATGCTTATAATCGTTCGAACGAATGGAAATCGTTCGATTTTAGCGATCGAACGGTCGAATGGTCGAATGGTCGAACGAAATTTTACTTCGAATCGAACGCGAACACCAATTGGCGAACGTCGCGCGACGTTCGCGAACATTCGGCGGACGCGAACAGTCGAAGTTCGCGCGAACTAGTTCGCCGGCGAACAGTTCGCTACATCCCTAGTGATAATGGGCCACACTTTTGCTGAGCAACACTGAGCGTTACCAGCCAACAGAGGTATCAGCTTTATTAAACCTGTGAGGTTTTTTTTTTTACAAACTTTCCTGACTGCCAGGAAGATGTCCCTTCAGAATTTCTACGTTTAATTTTCAATAAAGAAGACCCTTTAGGTCAGTGCTTTCAATGGAATCCACGTACATATGAGTGCTGTTTTTTTTGTCAGCCATTCTCATGCTGTTTGGCTGAAATATTATGGGGGTTAATTATCAAAATCCGAAAAGTTCTTAATATTTTCTGAAAAATACTCAGACCAATAAAATGTTTCTGAAAATTTCTTGGGCGGGAAAAAAATTCTCTATAATCGTGAAAAATCAATGGATTTGTTGGCGAAAACTATGACTTTTTCAGATTTGACTCCAGAAGCCTCATACTTTTTAAGATTTGATGCCACAAAATCACAAAATGTTTGGATTATTGAATGAATCCCAGCACAGATCAGGATATCAATGGGACATCTTCCATTGATTTCTACATGAACTGAGCAGGTCTGAGTGGAGTACTTTTTTATTCTGACTTTTAACACCATCTGGATTTAATAAATCACGGGGGAAAAGATTTCCACAAAAAATGATGTTTTTCTCCGTTAAAGGAGAAGGAAAGGCTTGCTGCACTTGCAGGTGCCAAATGTTAGGTACCCCCAAGTGATTGTATTGACTCACCTGATACCTCGGGCTGCTGCTCCTATCAGTAGTGATGGGCGGATTTACAAATTTCCCGCGAAATTTCGTGAAACGTCCATTTTTTGACACTGATGCCCGTTTTTTTGACGTCGACGCCCGTTTTTGATGGCGACACCCATTTTTACACCGGCGGTGAATCGCGCAAATTCGCGCCTGGCGAATAAATTCGCCCATCACTACCTATCAGCAGAAAACTGCACTGGCCTGGGGTTATACCAGTGAGCACCATGGAGTGTTCCTCTTCTTGCTTCTTCTTTCTTCAAATATCCCGGGGCAAACTCATGTGCACTTGAACGAAATAGGCGACTTTTTACTTAAAGTTCGACTTTTCCTTCTACTGCGAATGCGCAGCCACGCAAAGGAAAGAGAAAGCCGGAAGAGGATCGCTCGGTGGTGCTCACTGGTATAACTGGTATAGCCCGGTGCAGTTTTCTGCTGATAGGAGCACTGGCCTGGGGTTTCAGGTAAGTAACTACAATCACTTGGGGGTACCTAACATTTGGCACCCCCAAGTGCACCAATCCTTTCCTTCTCCTTTAAAAGTCCAAATTTTAAGAAGCCCATGCTATGATGAAATGTGAAAGGTGCACCTTTAAAGAGTATAACGTTTGTTGAAAAAATGTAAAGTGGGGCACAAACTCATGGTGTGTACCCCTGAAAATGGAATTCTGGGATAGCATGTAGCCAGTAATTACCAACATGCTTCATTGGAGTCTAAAGCTGGATTGGATTTGTACGATTTTTGGATTGTGTGTGGAGAGTCCCGACATTTTTCATCTGCCGGAGATCTGTTGTTTGGTCGATCGGACAGGTTAGAAAATTTCTGTCGCCTGCCGATAATATCTCTGCGTGTATTGCCGATCGTACGATTTTCAGTGGGAGACTGTCACTAGCTTTGTCAGACATAACTATCGTACGATTGCTGTCAGGGGCAGAACATCGGAACTAGTGTTGGGTGAATAAATTCGCCAGGTGCAAATTCAAAGTGAATTTCCGTGTGTTCGCCACTGGTGAATACATTAGAGAAAATTTGCCGGCAAAAAATCCGCCACGTCAGAAAAATTTAGACGCGCATTTGGACATTCGGACACTCGTTGAATTGAATGCATCTACCCAAAACAGGAGCGCATATAATAATTGTCGCTGGCGTCTAAATTGATGCGCGTCAAAATAATTTTGACCCCATTGACTTCAATGCATTTTGTGAATTTTTCAGGACAAATTCACCAAACAATAGTAAGAAGAATGGCCTCCAATGATGAGCAGTACCTCTGAAGTTGTATGATTACCTTACATTGTGTAGAAAAAGGGATGATATTATTAAGAAAGACAGAAGAAAATGATTGATAAAGTCAATATAGGACAAATTACCCTTGTTAAGTCCCTTAGGCCAGAGATTGGAAAGTACTATGGAAATACAGAAATATCCTCCAGTAGCAAAGTTTTGTCAAGTTCCACCATTATTTTTCTATAAAAGAGGAAAGAATTTGACAAATGTCAAATTGGACATGTGTAAGGTTCATGGGTCTTTTGGTAAGGACCATTCTCTTTCCCGTGATGTGGATATTGTAACTCCATCATCAAAGAAATGAAGTCATACTGTAAGTTACTTTGTGCATTCTCCAGGTGAAATCATATTTCTAATATATTTTCAACAGCATGGGGGTTGCTGCCTATTGAGAAGCCTCCCTTAGCATTGAATGGGCCACTGACGTTGTGTGACTTTTTTGCAAGAAAGATTAAAACAAGACTTATTAGAGGTACAGGTATGGGACCTGCTATCCAGGAAGCTCGGGACCGTGGACTTTATGGATAACAGATATTTCTGTAATTTGGATTTTCATACCTTATATCTACTAGAAAATCATGTAAACATTAAATAAACCCAATAGGCTGGTTTTGCTTCCAATAAGGATCAAGTACAAGCTACTGTTTTATTATTACACATTTTTTTTAAAATGTTGATTATTTGGATAAAATTCTGTCTATGGGAGACTACATTTCTGTAATTCGCAGCTTTCTGGATAATGGGTTTCCGGATGATGGATTTTTAAAAAAATTAAATCACAATTTGTACATTAATAAAATGAGAAATCACTATCTGATGGAATAAGCATTTCGGTTCAATGGAGAAAAGATCCTACTGTAACAGAAATGAAAAGCAAGCAAATGAATATAACTGCTATCTTTTCTAACACTCACTGCATATGTCCGCACAGTGAGAAAATACATTAAATAGCACAGATTTCATTTACAAGTCAAATAGAATATGTGGGTCTTTTATAGGGATGTAGCGAACTGCCGATTTGGTGTTCGCGAACGCCGTTCGCGAACACCGGCAAAAAATGCGAACGTTCGCGGACAGTTTGCGAACTTCGAACACCCGCTAAAATCGTTCGATTCGAACGATCAAAGGATTTTAATCCTTCGATCGAAGGATTTTCATTCGAATCGAACGATCGAACGTTTTAAAATCGTTCGATTGAATGAAAATCATTCGATCGAATGCTTACAATCGTTCGAACGAATGGAAATCGTTCGATTTTTACCGGTCGAAGGAATTCGAAGGAATCGAATGGTCGAACGTTTTTTATTCGAATCGAACGCAAACTAAAAATGCGAACGTTCCCAAATGTTCACGAACATTCGGCAGACGCGAACGTTCGAAGTTTGCGCGAACTAGTTCGCAGGCGAACAGTTCGCTACATACCTAGTCTTTTATAATGACCTGTTATCTGTATGTACATCATGAACTACTGTATATAGAAAACAGGAGCTCATAGTAAGATGAGCTAGGCTCTTAAATGCACTTGATTTACCTTTGTCAAATCCTTCTCGCTATACACTGTGCTGGGAATTACAAGCATTTACAGAGATGCTTTGAATCCAGACGAAGTAGCCTTTTGGAGCTTCCAAATCTCTCATTATTTGGAGATTCCGAGAGCTGGCAATAGATTTTCCATTCTAACTGTCGTCATTAACCAGAATGAAAAGGAAGGGAACATAGAACATAATGCATCTACATTAAGGGGCAGATTTACTGAGGTTTGAATGGTAAATTTGAATTTTCAAATTTATTTTTGGTCAATAATCACAATTTCGAATTTAAATGCACTTGAATTTGAATGTGAGATTTATCACGCCTTGACCTTGGAAGTAGTTCTAATTTGAATATTCGCCACCTTAAACCTGGCGAGTTAATGTTGAAAAATTCCAAGCAATGTAGTGTGGATTAGCACACCCACCTTCTAGATAAGCAAAGATATGCCTGGTGCACGTGGGTGGAGGCTCGGCAACCCCCCAAAGCAGAACCTCACGGCACACAGGTCTGCATGAAGTTTTCAGTGATTT
Source organism: Xenopus petersii (assembly GCA_038501925.1). Lineage (NCBI taxonomy): Eukaryota > Metazoa > Chordata > Amphibia > Anura > Pipidae > Xenopus > Xenopus petersii. The sequence goes on from CM076679.1 coordinate 132,266,599, forward strand.
TTTGAAGCGGAGTGCACTGCAACGTTTCGGGGTCACCCCCTTTGTCAAGCAATGTTGAAGTCAATGGCAGAGGTCCCTAGATATTAATAGTAATGTTGATCCAAATTTTTGCCAAGTTTCATTGTGAAAATGATGCCCCATAGACTCAGATGGGGGAAAAAATTTTAATGTGCAAAAGTAAAGTTTGTTTTTGGAGAATTTGAATCAGGTTTTCAGGTCGGGAATATTGGATTGGATGTTAGACATTTGAATTTTTTCATTAACAACATACCATTTGAATTGTGAATAAAATCTAATTTATTAGAGTTTAAAAAAATTCACATTACTCTAAAATTTGATGGAACTATTGGCACCCTGAATCTAGAACCAATGCCAAGCACCCTGGTCTCGGCTCGTGCTTCTGCCTGTAGCAGCCGCCTTTGGCCTCGGGAGGAGCCCTCAGCTACTCAGATGCCGCTAGGTCTTAAAACGAGAGGTGCAAGGCAAAAGGTTCTAAACAAGTGAAGGGGCACAACTGTAAGCAAAGTCTTTGGGCAGAAGGTCGTGGTACAAGGCGTAAGGCAAAATCATAGTCAGATCAGGCAAGGGTCAAACCGGGAGATCAATCAGAAGGGATTTAGCAGAAGGGGTAGTCGATATTCAGGCAAGGGTCAGGATCCAGAGGTCAGAATAGTCAAAAGACAGGCAGGGGGTCACAACAGGAATCAAAAACAGGTTCAGACAGAAGCACCAGGAACAAACTCCTACAAATGGCAAGGTCCAGAAATCTAAATAGGCTATTTATCCCTTTAAATTTTATTATTATTATTAACATGTATTTATATAGAGACAACATATTGTGTAGCACTGTGTTTTTCACGCCATTGCGTGCTGGCGTAATCACGTGTGAAGAATATTGGAGAGGTGTGGCGGGCGTCCCCGCCGCACCGGGTGAGTCCTCACATTTAACCTTTGATAAATAACCCCCTAAGTCTTCCTTACCACATAGGAAAACTGATTCTGCATATTGGAGTAAGTATTCCCTTAGTTGTAAGTTGAAGGTCCCATGAACCAAGGAAACCTAAAATAAGTTCAGGATTTCTAATGTGCCTCTTCATAAGCTTTAGAGAGTTCTTTATGTTTTTAGCGACAGTTACTTTTGTGGGCAAAAGAATAACTGTGAAACAAAAACAAAAAACTTTGTAGCCACAAAATGAATTACATGAATAAAACTGAAAAAAATTAGATTGTCCACAGAAAGTTAATTCTGTGAGCACAAAAGTAATTTGTTGGTAGCAACATTTTGTTACAATAAACAGCTCAGTTTTGTATTTTTTGTTTTACATACATACTGTACATGGTTTACATAATATATTATCTTTGGACAAATGTAATTTTGATGTATGGACATCATTTTGTGAGGACAAATTTCCTTATGTGCCTAACAAGAATCCATTTTTGTGTTTACAGAATTAATTTTGCATTGACAAAATTCTTTTATAGTATTCTTTTATAGTATCAAATATATAATGAATAGATGCAGTTTCAGATCACAAAATATGTTTTAACTAGTGCTATTTAAAAAGTGCAAAATATTGGCAAAATTCACTATGTCTAACCCACAATACAACCTCCGATGAAAATATATAGGCTTGTTTTGCTACAGCTCATTTTATTTCTACTAATACAAAATTATTATTTTTGTTTTTATATTAAGAAAGGTAAAAACTCCAAAGGTGGGGACATCCATGGAATGGATGTTGCAATGTTTTTATGGATTTCACATCTTTGGCAAAAATAACCCATTTCTTCATGTAAAGCATACATTATACTTATTACATTACAGTACTTTATGCTATACTATTAAAGAGCAATTGGACCAGTCTCTAGTCTAGATCAACTTCTACTAAAAGTTAAATATTGTATTGATTATGTTTTTGTCACTTTTTGTTTTCTTCAGTTTAGCAGACCATATATACTGGTGAAATGAATTAGCAAAACATACAGAATGGCAAAAAGATGTATTATATTGTATAATTATTGCAAACACTGATACTGGTTGTAAAGAAGTAGCTAATTAAGGAAATTAAGCAAATTAAATATATTTTTGATGTAATGTAACTTTAACAACAAACCCTATTCTACCGTGGATTATCCAGAGAAAACAGAATTGAGAGCAGAGCAGGCAGTAACCCTTCCAACACTTTCCTCTTGTCTCTATATATTAGGTACCTATCTAGTGTTACCAATCCCTATTTCTGTAGGGAAATAAGAGAGAGCAGACAGTAACCCTTCCAACACTTTCCTCTTGTCTCTATATATTAGGTACCTATCTAGTGTTACCAATCCCTATTTCTGTAGGGAAATGAGAGAGAGCAGACAGTAACCCTTCCAACACTTTCCTCTTGTCTCTATATATTAGGTACCGATCTAGTGCTACCAATCCCTATTTCTGTAGGGAAATGAGAGAGAGCAGACAGTAACCCTTCCAACACTTTCCTCTTGTCTCTATATATTAGGTACCTATCTAGTGTTACCAATCCCTATTTCTGTGGGGATATGAGACCAGAGCAGGCAGTAACCTTTCCAACACTTCACCCAGGGACACCATCAAGAGAGTACAGGGGGGACAGTCATGCTGGGCCAGGCCACCAGTTCAGTTTTGCTGCACTTTCCAGATTAGCCAGGTAAATTGCCAAAGATCAAAAGACACAAAAATCCAAAAAGCCCAAGACCCAAAGCCACAAACGGAGCTCAAGCAGCAAAAAGTCATAAAGCCACAAAAGAAGCCAAAGCCGTTGAAGAAAACCGAAGAAACCTGCCTTTGCGGAGGACAAGGAAGAGGAACCTAAAGTCCACTGAACACCAATTTTTTCATGTTTTTTTTAATTAAACCCCTGGCCAACAATATTTTATTTTAATCCTCTATGTGCCCCTGGCCACCATGTTTTTTTTTCTTTTTTTAACCCCTAACCACCAACTATTTTTTTAACAACTTTTATGGGGCGGCCCTGACCACCAGTTGTTATTTCATAACTTTCATAGGGGACTCTGGCCACCAATGGGTTTTTAGCATTCATTATCATGTTTGTGTGGATTTTTAACTGTGGTGTGGAGGTGGGTGGGGTCTTGGGCAGGGCCTGTGGTGGTGAGTGGAGCCCAGGGGGGCTAGAAAACATTTTCGTATTAGGCCCTGTGATTTCTGATGGTGGCCTTGACTTCACCGTTGTCTCTGTCCCTATATATAGACGGTACATATCTTGTGCTACCAATCCCTATTTCTGCAGGGGAAATTAAAGCATAGCAGAAAATAACATACATATATGAATTAAAAAGGGGAAAGATGTGACAACACAATCTTTAAATTCTCTTTTTTTCCATTTGAAGGACACCAGTACTGGAAATACTTTGCTTGCTTCACGTTTAAGTGGACGTTCACATACTAGATAGTATAGAACCCTTAATTGAATCGATACATCTTTAAACATAATAAGATTCCAGTCCATGCTGGTCTCTTTATCCAAAGAAACGAAAATCCTCGTGAGAAAAAGATGTCACCTATTAAAGCCTCCCTCTGTCAATAACAGAAACAATGGGTAAAAAATCTGATTTTCTCCTTGCACAGAAGGGTAAAGCTCTGCTTCATTTAATGTTATGCTGATCTATGAAACATTTCTGTTTTGAAAATTTTCTCTATTATATACTAATAACATTGAAAATGAATGATGTTATTCAAGGTAACATAAAACAGCACTGTTTGCAAAATACATATAGTATATTTCTTCACGCACTGAAAGAAACATTTATTGTGGTTTCCTGATAAATTCCTAACAAGAAACAGAACATTGCAAGCACTGCAGCTTTTATATTTCCTTCAACCACATTGTCTGCATACCGAGGCCTTGTAGATCTCTTATAGCGGTATATATGTACTGTATTACTTTATTTATAAAATGTTACATGTGTGTGTATAAAAGTACACACAGGGAGGACTGGCTATGGCTTTAAATGCTTACACTTGCTTATTCTTTGGTTGCTGGGCAGAAGCCAATGTATCTACTTTTGCTTATTAACATAATTTGTACAGTGTGTGATTGGCCCAGAGGCTGAACTTCCTGCCACATTTCAGTATAGTGCTGGGCAGAGGGTGGAGCTTCCCCTTTCCCCTGCCTCTCCAAGAGGGAGTGGATGTTAATGGGAGCCTGCAGCTTAGGCCCCAGTAAAAGGAAGTCGGGTATACAGGGACCACATGAATGAGGAGTAGTCAGGACAGGGTAGTTCTCTGTAACAGCACTTTCTAGTAAAGTGAGGCAGATAGAACTAGTGAGCAAGAGCAGCCTGTGCTCCAACTAGGAAGGGTAGCAAAGGGGTGGCTCTACCCTCAGGCAAGACTGTCCTGTAGTGTAGGGATCACAGCCTGATAGGTATTTAGATTATGTGATTTCCCTGATCCAACGTGTGCAGATCCAGGTCCCAATACAGAGATGCTGAGGGTGCATCTATCCATTTTTACATGCGTGACAATTTTTCTGACTCCAAATGCATTTAAGTCAATGCGCATTTTTTCTTATGGCGACTTTTTTGTCATACTAAATTAAAGTCAATGGGTGTTTTTTTTTAATGGCGACTTTTGTTCTCCAAATGCATTAAAATCAATGGGCGTTTTTTCTTATGGCAACTTTTTTTCTCCAAATGCAGTAGTCAATGGAAGTTTTTCTCATGGTAGTTTTTTCGCTGAAAATTTTCCACAGTGAATTTTCACAACAGTTTCGCAAAAACATTCGCACATGGGGAAATTCAAAATTTCACCGCAAATCCATGGCTAGCGAATAATTTTGTTAATCACTAATCACACGGAGCTGCCTCTGAAATGCTGTGATGTTGCCTGACATGTATGTGATGAACTTCAGAGGATTGTGAGTATAAAACTTTAATGTGCGCGTTAAAAAGCCTGTTGCTGTTTTTTTGATTAAGAACCTTCCAGTTCTGTTATTTAGTCATGCAAGGGAGGTGTAGTTGTACAACACCATTCCTTCACCCTTTCAAGTAGCAAATGCCCATCTAGGATCCCACTAGGTGGAGGCACTGTGCTAGGAGGTACCAGGTACTCAATCTCTACCTATACCACTGCGGAGTGGCTCAGATTTGTCCCATGCCATCAGGTAAGCACCACATGTGAAGTGTAAAAAACAGGGGCAGATTAAATAAGTTTTGAATGGTAAATTTGAATTTTATTTGGAGGGGTTGAACTTGATGGACTTTGTCTTTTTTCAACCCAATTTAACTATGTAACTATGTAACTATATTTGATTCAAATACAAAACACATTTTCAGGTCATTCCCAATCGATCAAATTTTAGACGTTTTAATTTTTTCATAAATAACCTCCCATTCGAGTTGTGAGTACATTCGAATTTATTAAAGTTAAAAAAAATTCACATCAATTCGAAATTTGGACTTTGATAAATAACCCTCTGACAGAAGGGGTGTCAACAGGATTACAATAATAATAAATACTGTATATGGGGCAAATTTATCAAGGGTCGAATTTTGAATTGAAAAAACGTCGACATTCAAAAAGACCAACCGAAATTAAGTCAAAGTTTTTTAAGGTCGAATAGGTCCATTTTCGATCAAATAGGTCCATATTCAGACGAATTTGAATTGTACGAATCGAAGATCGAATTCGATTCGAAGTTTTCCCCCAAAAAAACTTAGAATTTTGTAAAGCTGCTGAAAAATTTCCAAAACACATTAAAGTCTATGGTCGACCATTTTTGTTGCATCGACATTTTGTAGTCAATGAGTGACTTTTTTTTCTCATTCCAATGACGTTAACATCAGTTTTCTCAAGTTTTGAGTCAAAACGGATTAATTTTTTTTTTTTTTGCATCAGATGTTCTGCAAAAAAAAATCCACAAATGAGGAATGAGAAAATTCAATGATTGGCAAAAAAATGGCCCATCACCACTTGTTTCCCAAAAACCAAGACCTCCAGAAAGTGCTGAAAACTAATCATTTAAAACACATTTACAAACCACCATCCCATGTTTGGTACAGAATTAAAACGGTTTTCATCAGAAAACCAGGAAAATCAGATCTGTCAGTGATCATAGGAACCAATCCTAGGGGCCGGTTTACTAACAGGCGCAGCCGTAACTTCGCTAGCGAAAAAGACAGATGCTAGCGGTCATTCGCACTCTATCGCCAGAATTTTCGCTCTGGCGAATGGACATTACTCTGCAAATTCAATGAAATGCAGATTTTACTGAACGTTACCTCTTTCATCAGACTTGCCTTTACCAGCTCAGACCAGGAGAAGTGCATTGGAGTGCATCGATCTTCTTCAATCTTCTGTTACTTATATCATATTTTTAGTGGAAAAAAGTTTCCCAAAAATCGCTGGAGCCTTTTCCTTTTTTCAGAGTGATAGCCTACAAAAGTCCTTAATTTTTTGGGGGGTAAACTGGGTTCCCCCATACATTTTCTAACATATGGAACATTAAGGGGCCCATTCATTAAGTTCGAGTGAAGGATTAGAAGAAAAAATGCTTCGAATTTCGAAGTGTTTTTTTTGGCTACTTCGACCATCGAATGGGCTACTTCGACCTTCCACTACAACTTTGAATCGAATGATTCAAACTAAAAATCGTTCGACTATTCGACCATTCGATAGTCAAAGTACTGTCTCTTTAAGAAAAAACTTCGACCCCCTAGTTCGCCACCTAAAAGCTACCGAACTCAATGTTAGCCTATGGGGAAGGTCCCCATAGGCTTGCCTAACTTTTTTTGGTCAAAGGATAATCCTTCGATCATTGGATTTAAATCCTTCGAATCGTTCAAAGTATTTGCGCAAAATCCTTCGACTTCGATATTCGAAGTTGAAGGATTTTCATTCCCCAGTCGAATATCGAGGGTTAATTAACCCTCGATATTCGACCCTTGAACTTATACGTCCATTCAACTTTATAATTTACCGCTGTATGCAAATTAGCCTGAGCGAAGACCTCTAACGAAGTTGTGTTGGGCATAACTGAACGCTAGCGCATCTTCACTTTGATTGGCGAAATAACACCATTGTTTGACGCCCTGGACGCAACTTCGCATTTTAGTGAATTAGCGTTGTCTGAGTGAATTTTCCCTTGGCGAAGTGTTGCAATGGCAGCGAAGCTGTCGCTGGCAAATTTTTGCCACTTAGTAAATTTACCCCATAGACTTTGCACAACTGCTGATTATCTGGGGTTGAACATCTCAGTTGTTTGGCCAATGATATTAAGCATGGGAACCCACTGGCGTCAGAATAAGGTTCCATAGATCAATGAATTTATTCATTTTCAAATTTTAAACTCAGTAGCAGAAAAAAACAATTAAACTCTACACTTTTTTTCCCAATTACATTTTGTCATTGATTATTTAAACTGGAATCAGAAAACTCAATCACAAAGATATCAAGTTGCAAAGAAAGTCAACTGCAACAAAAGTCAGTCGCCTACTGCCTTCAAAGTGTTTCACAGATTTTTCAACATTTCCCGAATGTTTTAGAAGCTTCGCCCAAATTTTCGGCAAAGTGAAATGAGCTAGATTCGCTCATCACTAGGGGCAAACGGTTACATTAACACCGGCTCTGGAATTTTGTTAAATATTTAACCGCAAACTGCGCTTTGTGATTGTGAAATTTGATTACATACACTATGAATGTTTGCAAAAGCAATTTGGTCTCAAACTTTGCAATTGGCCAAAAATGATGCAAACATGGTCGCTAACATTTGCAATGGTCTTTGTGACAATTTTTTGGGATAACCAAACATATTACATTCCCCCATTTGCTTTTAAAAAATAGCCAGCATGCTGAAACTACACCTCCCATTGACCTCAGAAGAAACTCAACAGGTATTTGTTTTGAGATTTTTTTCTCAAAACTTGATGGGTGAATCTGGTCTGTTTCACTTTGCTGAAAATTCACACAATGGCGACAAATTCGCCAAATGCATTGAAGTCTATGCCTGTCAATTTTTTTTTTACAAGCGTCAATTTTTTTTTGATGTTCAACAATTTTTTCCACCCATTTTTTTTGGACGAAACCTGGAGAAAAAGTTTAGTTTGAGTTTATCCCCCTGATATTCTTGAATTTGAATACATTTGCCTCAAAGGGTTTAAATGGTTCATATATTCATTACAATAATGTCTGGAAATGTTGTTACATTGTGGGGCCGATTCACGAAGGGTCGAATATCGAGGTTTAATTAACCCTCGATATTCGACTGGGAACTAAAATCGTTCAACTTCGAATATCGAAGTCGAACGATTTTGCGCAAATCCTTCGTTCGAAGGATTTTTCGTTCGATCGAACAATAAAATCCTTCGAATCGAACGATTCGAAGGATTTTAATCCAACGATCGAAGGAAAATCCTTCGATCAAAAAATCATAGGCAAGCCTATGGGGACCTTCCCCATAGGCTAACATTGACTTCGGTAGCTTTTAGCTGCCAAAGTAGGGGGTTGAAGTTTTTCTTAAAGGGACAGTACTTCGACTATGGAATGGTCGAATAGTCGAACAATTTTTAGTTTGAATCGTTCGATTCGAAGTCGAAGGTCGTAGTCGAAGGTCGAAGTAGCCCATTCGATGGTCGAAGTAGCCCAAAAAAACTTCGAAATTCGAATTTTTTTCAATTCGAACCCTTCACTCGAATTCAGTGAATCGGCCCCTGTGTGTTTTATTCCTGCAAAATTGTCTCTGCGCCATTGCTATTCCTAGAACATCCCGCTTTATTTACAGACCCTTCTTTGCATGATGAGAAATGAATAAAATGTAATAAATAAAATTAAGCTAGTGATTAAACCAAACAATTTTCTTGAACAAATCAACTTGAAGACTTACAATAAACATGCAATTATGTTTACATCTTTTAATACTTAGTCCTAAATTGCATTTAGTTTCCTTCAGTCACCTCCGTTATTATCAGTTACAGTAGCTTTTATGCATGAATGTTTTATGGCCTTCTGATGATTTTTTCCTTGTAATTTTAATATTTCTCGTATTGTCTTAGCTACAGTACCAGGCAACATAAAACAATTATGTTCTCCAGCTTTAGGGTTTGCAATGGACAGCTTGCCAGAGGGAGATTACATTACATTTATGGTAATCATTTGCCTGTTTTTTAATTGTCTTACAAATTGCATTATGGGCTCTAGTATATTTTATGTAGATGTTGACAGTATTGAGACTTGCTCATTAAAGTGGTGAAAATGTGTTGCTATGAAGTGTTTATAGTCTTTGACTTGGACTCGATGAGATGAACAAGGAGTGCAGGGAAAGGAGTAACTAATTGCAGGCTAATGGTGGCCATAGACATTAACATTTTTCTCTCCCTAACGACCAGTTTTAGTGCAATTCGACAAACTCGTCAAATTATTGTGAGGTTAGTGGGCACCAAACGATCAAACAACTAACGATTTTTCATCCAACGTTGGTTAGAAAATTGATTGATCAGGTTAGACTATCTGTCCAATTGCTTGAAGGGCCAGGCAGGCGGCTCCCCACATTTTTTACAGCTTCTTCTAGACAATATCAGTTAAAAGGGTCTTTTTAGTTGATGGACAAATCATACATTTCAACAGTTGTTTCAGGATAAGCTTAATGTCGATGGCCCCCTTAACAGTGGAGTAATTTCGCTGAAGCAGGGCTACTTTTTAAAGATACTTAGCCAATTATTTGCAAAAACTGTTAAGTATAACAATAACTCTACCCGTGGTGGTCTCAAGACCAAGACTGCCACACATGTGCAATAAGTAAAAAAAATGTTTCAGTTTATGCGTACATCTCGTCTTTCACAAGAGCACTTTCATCACCCTGGAGCCACTCTCACTAACCAGAATTATACGGGCGGGGAAAGTTAGGATATGTGCAGACAAATGGAAAGGACTCGCATGTTAACGCAATCTGGTTAAAGATGGGCAGACCACAAAGGCCTGGCCTAGGATGGCAAAAATCTAGGGGCGGGTTGCTCCTGGTGTGAACTGGGACTGGACAAGAGAATTTGAATCTGCCACTCAACCCCATTGAACAACAGCCCCGGGAACAGGTGAAGCAGTAGGTGCGAGCTGGTGGCGGTGGGAGTGGGTGGTAGTGTGTGGGCAGTGGGGGTACAGGGGTGCGAGTGGCCTAGAGGCACTTGGGATTGAAATCCAGCCTTTGACACAATCTTTTTATGAAAAAAAAAACTATCATTACTCGCAGACGTTATTGCTTTAACAGAAAATATTTTCAAAAAATAGGATAGCGATCCGGGAGAGGGGAATGCAAATATTTAAATAATCCTTGTCCTTTAAAGGGATACTGTCATGGGAAAATTTTTTTTTTCAAAATGAATCAGTTAATAGTGCTGCTCCAGTAGAATTCTGCACTGAAATGCATTTCTCAAAAGAGCAAACAGATTTTTTTATATTCAATTTTGAAATCTGACATGGGGCTAGACATATTGTCAATTTCCCAGCTGCCCCAAGTCATGTGACTTGTGCACTGATAAACTTCAATCACTCTTTACTTCTGTACTGCAAGTTGGAGTGATATCACCCCCTCCCTTTTCCCCCCAGCAGCCAAACAAAAGAACAATGGGAAGGTAACCAGATAGCAGCTCCCTAACACAAGATAACAGCTGCCTGGTAGATCTAAGAACAACATTCAATAGTAAAAACCCATGTCTCACTGAGACACATTCAGTTACATTGAGAAGGAAAAACAGCAGCCTGCCAGAAAGCATTTCTCTCCTAAAGTGCAGGCACAAGTCACATGACTGGGGGCAGCTGGGAAATTGACAAAATGTCTAGCCCCATGTCAGATTTCAAAATTGAATATAAAAAAATCTGTTTGTTCTTTTGAGAAATGGATTTCAGTGCAGAATTCTGCTGGAGCAGCACTAGTAACTGATGCGTTTTGAAAAAAACATGTTTTCCGATGACAGGATCCCTTTAAAGAGACCCTGACATTGCAAACACTGTGCAGTACTGTAGAGCTCATTTGGGGGAATGTAATATTGGTTACTAACGCAAAAAAACGTTTATAATTTGTTCGTAATATGAACAAATGTTTGCAAACTGAAAAATGTTGCCTTTGCAAAAACTTTGCCCCTTTCACCGCTTCTAATTAGTGGGATTGGCTATATAAACCACAACCATCATTGTTCACCCATTATGCAAAAACAATCTTGACTATTCTTGACTATTCTGTACTTCCTACTTTGTGGCAGCAGTTTGTGGAAGGCCCTTTCTGTTAGTGCCCAACATACAAAAAAATAAAGTCTGTAGAACTGGGTTGGGAAAGGAAGAACCTGACAGGTCTGCAATTCAACTGAAGACCTGAATCAATTAATTATAACACCAAGGGGCAGATTTACTATGGGTCGGTTAATTAACCCTCGATATTCGACTAGGAATTTAAATCCTTCGACTTCGAATATCGAAGTCGAAGGATTTAGCGCAGAAAATTCGATCGATCGATCGAAGGATTATTCATTCGATCGAACGATTAAATCCTTCGAATCGAATGATTCGAAGGATTTTAATCCAACGATCGAATGAATATCCTTCGATCAAAAAAACTTGGGCAAGCCTATGGGGACCTTCCCCATAGGCTAACATTGTGTTCGGTAGCTTTTATCTGCCGAACTAGGGGGTCGAAGTTTTTTTTAAAGAGACAGTACTTCGACTATCGAATGGTCGAATAGTCGAACGATTTTTAGTTCGAATCGTTCGATAGTCGTAGTCGAAGGTCGAAGTAGCCCATTCGATGGTCGAAGTAGCCCAAAAAACACTTCGAAATTCGAAGTTTTTTTAATTCGAACCCTTCACTCGAATTTAGTAAATCTGCTCCCAAATGTGAGCTGAGCCTGATCACCAAAGTCAGTGCCTAAGCTCACAATTACTCTTGAGGCCAAATGAAAGCAAAGCCCACCAGCAATATATCAAAATCAAGCAGAAAAGTATTTACAGAAGAGATGGGTCTGTTATAGAAGCACAGAGACAGCCAATTTCATCTGAATCCCCTTGTTGGACACCCGATACTTTTGGCCATGTAGTGTATGTAGGCTGTACTCTGAACTAATAGTTACCATCTGCTTGCTCCTTGTGTGAGGGAAAGTATTTCAAAAGAGTTGGTAGAAAATACATTTCATTTGGCTTTTTGCAAATTACTGTTTACATCATCAGTGATGAGCAAAATTGGTGTTTTGCTTTGTGCAAAAGTTTGCAAAACTGTAAAAAAAAATGTAAAATGTTGCCAAAATGCATTGGTTCAATTAGGAGGTGATATTATATTTGTCACGGTCAGCACCCTAAACCACAACTAGTGCCAAGCTCCCTGGTCTCTGCTTCACCAGTAGTGTGACCGCCTTTGGCTTCGGGAGGAGCCCTCAGCGTACTCAGATGCCACCTGGACTTTTCTAGAGGCGCAAGGCAAGGAGTTCTGGCAAGCAAAGGGGCACGACTGTTAAAAGTCAGTTAGGCCGAAGGTCGCGGTACAACAGGATAAGGCAGAATCGTAGTCAGGCAGGCTGGGTCGAGGCAGGCAGATAACTAGGATCGTCAGACAGGCAAAGGGTCAAACCGGGTAATCAATCAGAATAGGATCAGGCAGAAGGAGTAGTCAAAATACAGGCTGGGTCGGAGTACGGATATCAGGATGGTCAAAAACAGGCAAGGTCACAACAGGAGATCAATAACAAACAGGAACAGATGCACAAAGGCTCAAAGGCACCAGGAAACCAGTCCTATCATGGGCAAAATACAAATACAAACTGTCCCTTTACATACATTAAAATTCGTGTCCATTGTGCGCTGACGTCATACGTCAGCACGCCTGCGCCTTTAAGACGCAAACAGACGTGGTGCGCATGCCCTAGGCACAGAAGATCCCTGCGGGCGTCCCCACTTGGAGTGCAGCGGGCGTCCCCGCCGAACTCCACCACCCCTACAGGGGTAAGTTATTACAATATTGTTGCTTAAGTGTTTTAGCTGTGCAATGGAATATGCATTACCCTACTTTTGTAAAGCACATCCCTTTAATCCTTTTAAATAGATGCCAAAATGGTAAAATCTTTTTGAGTTGAGACTTCTGAATAACTGTTTTTGATTCCTGTTTTGTTATTTGGACTTCCTGCTGCCTGTTCTGCTATTAGTAATTTTTTTGGGGTTATTTATCGAAATCAAAAATGTTCTAACTATTTTCTGAAAACCACTTTGACCAAATCCACACTGACTTTTGCCTCCTTTATATCAATAAATTTTCACAAAAAATTCTTGTGCAGGAAAAGATTTAATAAAGTCATGAAAAAATCCAAATACTATTTGTCACCAAAAACTGCTAATTTGATGCCCAAAACCTGAGACTTTTTCTGATTTGACTACCAAAACCACTAAATCTTCTGATTATTGAATGAAACCCAGAGCAGATCAGAATGTCTTCAAAATGTCAGCAGCATCCGCCATTGACTTTCACATGAACTCGGCGGGTCTGAGTTGGACTACTTTTTTATTCTGACTTGTAACACCGTCAGACTTGTCAATCTTTTTTTCCAACCATAAAAAAATCAGACTTTATTAAACTAGAGGTTTTGCTGCAAAAAGACACTAATAGGTGAAAAAAATTACAATGCATGAAAAATTTGTCATGCGTCAGAAATTTGCGCATATGGACTTCAAAGCATTTGCAAATTTGTAGCCATTGAGGGAATTTTTTGGTGAAGCGAAACGGGTCAGATTCACCCATCAATAATGACTTAATCTATTGGATTTGATCCTAGCCTGACCTGACCTTGATTTCTGACACATTGATTTGCCCTATTCCCTATTCTGGATTTGACCTCAGCCTGATTAGGTTCCACACTATATCGAGTCACTTCCTGGTTCTAACGATCCCACATTTTGACTTATCTGGCATGTCTGTCACCCTTTACTAGTACTGCCCTGTAATCATCCTGGGAGCAATAAGAGGTATAAGAGAGGCTCCATTCCTTGACTTCAGACTCCCATCAGGTTCATGTCAACCTTATTAGAGAAGCTCCTTTCTACTATTCTAATACTGTTTTTCATGGGGGGAGGGGGAAACTCCCATGTTGCCAATTTCTTTCCAACCTGGTGTCTGGACAGTTCCTTACATAGACAGGGGGAGGGTTGGGAAGTCTTTTATCCCATGGTTTGGTGTGGATAACTTTTGGGTCCTCTTCCTTTTCTTTGGCAATTTCCATCAAATATGGCGCATCCACAGTTGCCAGAACCGGAAAACTGCTCCAACTGTGCATGCGCCAATACAGTGTAAACTTCACAAAGTTTACAGAAGAGCCGAAAAATGGCGCATATGAGCTCTGTTGCGCTTAATCTGCACCTATACGTGAGTCATGAATTAGGGGCACTTTCAGGGGTAATCTATGCAGGTGGCGGCAGGGGGGGGGGATGACTATGTAGGGTAGTGGGTATGGGGTTTTTCTTTATTGGGGGGATTCACTGTAGTTCTCTACTTTAAGAGAAAATACATTATGGAATTCAAAGTGGAAAAGCACATGTAACATCTTCAAATATGTTCACTTATGTCTGAGATACTACTAATTCCTGGACCACAACAAGCACCGTCTTTAGGCTTGGCTGATAAAACAGACTGCATTAGTAAACAATGGTTATTTTTTATTCAGTGGGAACAAAGTCTTAAAGACGCAAAATTGGCTTAGGCATCTGTCTCCTTAGGGCTCTATATTATAGATGAAAAGCCTGTTCTAGATCCAATCCAGTGCTAAAATCAAAAGCTGGCCAAACCGTCCTTTCTTATCTGTAGCCAGTGTGCGGTCTTATTTATTTCCTTCCGTGGATATTATATATTTCTCCTACTGTAAAAAAAAAAGTCCCAGTCAAACACTTCTGAAGAACCCATAAAAAAAATACATTGTTTTTCTCTTACGAGAAAAAGCTGTGAGTGTGCGTTATATATGTATAATATTACATTTTAATCTAATATGTTCTTTACAAAGCATTAATTGTCATCTGTGTATATAATCATCATACTCATTTCAGAACTCATCATATACAATATGTAAAAATATTTTGTTGTATATATCTTATTCATTTTTGAAATTTTCAAAAATATTTTTTACACATTTAAAACAATTATTTTATTAATATACTAATGATAAATGATATATTTTATATCATTTATTTTCTATAAATGAAAATTTATGTATGAAAAATTTTGAAAATTAAAGATTTAAAAATGTTTTGAGTTATTGACAGTTTTACGGAGAACTAAACCCAGTGCTATTAAAAAATTCTACCCCCTACCCTACATAGCCCCCCTCCCTGCTTCCCCCCCCAGCCTAGGCATTAACTACTGTAATTGCTGATAATTCTTTACTTAACTCTCCTTGCAGAGTCAGCGCAGCGGAGCTCACAGGCGCCATCTTCGGCTCTTCGGTCTTCTTCTGGAAGACCTTCCTTCTGGCTTTCTCAGTCACTTCAGACTCTCAAGTCACTTGGTCACAGGCTCCCTCTGCACCTTCATAAGCAGGAGGCACCCCAGCCCCTCTGGGAGTTCCAAACACATGCAGGTAGCCTTCCAACTCTGTGTCCTGCTTAGAGAGACCTTCCTAAAACTCTCTCCACAGGACAGCCTTCCTGTGGAAAGTGAGCTTCAATCAGCGAACTGGATCCAAGGAATGGAGTAACTGGCTCACCCTTTCCTTCCAGAAAACTCCATCTTCTGGGGCCATGCAGAAAAACCTTTTAAACATAGAAAAGATTCTCTGTTTAGTAACAACTTTTCACCATTTTCTTTGGTCACTCTAACACAATGGGGCAAACTTACTAAGGTTTGAATGGTAAATTCCATTTTCTAATTTTTTGGGGGGTCAAAACTTACAAATTTGATTTTTAAACCACCAATTTGAATTTGAATTTGAATGTAAGGTTTATCACACCTTGATCCTGGAAACAGTTCTAATTCAACTATTCTCCACCTAAAACCTGCCGAGTTAATATAGACGTCCCTTGAACTATTTGAAGATGTTAATAGTAATGATGAGCGAAATTTTTGGCCCCATAGACTCCAATGGGAGAAAAAAAGTTGAGCGTCGAAACAAATGTCTTGTGTCAAAAAAAAAGAGGAAAACTTCGATTCGAATTCGATTCAAATTTGATTAGAGTTTTTGGGTCGGGACTATTCGATCGAATTTTAGACATTCACAGAAATTTCTTTATAAATAACATACCATTCAAATTGCGAATAAAATACATGCATTTTTTTTCAAACACACCAAAGGACCTATTCGTGGTTTTTCTTAATTTCTTTAAAACTCAAAAAAATATTTTTTTGTTTTTTTTTACACTCTGACTCATTTACCTTTTTTGAAAATCTGTGAAATGGTGACAAATTCATATCATACAAAAATTTGCCAAGTTAAAGCTGTTGAGGTCCTATAGGAGTCAATGGGAGCTTTGTGATCATGTCAGCATCATGTCCCATCATGCAACTCCATTTAAACAGATGATTATTATTGGAAGGAATTCTAAGTCATGTTGCACCATGGTCTATGTGAGACATGCAATGTCAAAGTAAAATGCTCTTCATCTGTACTTCTCTGCATCATATTTGTCTGTCCCTGGAGTCTCCAACCATTGTAGGAAGGAATGTGACCAATGAAGGGAGCCTGAAATGGTGAAGTTGATCCTTCTCATAAGTGATGAGCAACATTTTTCAGCAGGTTTCACAGCTAAAAAGATTCCTGTAGACTCCAATGGGTGAAAAAAATTGTTGCACGTCAAAAAAATGTCACCCATAGACTTCAATGCACTTGGTGAATTTGGCACCGTTTCACGAATTTTCAAAGAAGCAAAATGAGTCAGATTTGCCCATCATTACCTCTCATTGCTAAACCATGAGACACAGACTTAACTTCTTTAACATAATCTCAGGGAAGACATTTATCAAAAGTGGATTTTTAGTGGTTTTAGCAGTTTTTGAAGCAATGAATAAACTCTATTTCCCTAAAACCATGAACGTTTTTAAAAGATCCAAACTGAAAAGGCATGAATGGGGAAAAGTCTCAAAAAAAGTCTTGAAGACCAATATTTTTTTGACTTGTCGCAGGATAACTACAAACTTTTGTTTTTGTCGTACAAAAGCCAGAGTCAAAAACACCCAGAAACCTCAAAAATCACAAAAAAATCACTTCCAGTTGACGTCTACATGATTTCAGCAAGTTTTAGCTGGAGTACTGTTTTTTTCTACAGGCCAGACCTGACAAAAAGTTGCTGTTTAATAAATCAGCCCTTTAAATTTAGCTGAAAATATTGCGTGATGTAATGATATTCTGGTCTTCCCTTTGTTAAACTGATGCCATATTTTAAAGATAAAGTCTATATCATAATATAATTTCATTTCTCAAGTGAATGCTCCTGTGAATGCCCCGAGACTCAAGTGAATGTCCCAAATTGAAACTTGGGGATTCCACAAGGAGCCACCCACAGCACAATGTTATTATAGGATATAAAAAACACATCTGTTGATGCCACATGCTCCTTTATTGCTATTACTTTGCCTAATAAATAATGCAATAACCAAGGGTAATCTTGTTCCAATTGCGTGTGCTTTGTTGTTATATTTTAAGAAAGATTATGCATTAGGTACAGTAACAAACTATCAGTACTCCGACAGAAAAGAAAATTAAAACAGTGCACCAAATATCTGCATATATTGGAACGTCTAAAGGATCTCCTGTAAAACCAATTTTACACCTCTGCTTTCATTACTTTGTATTTTTATGGTAATTTAAAGCTTTCCCTGGACTGGGGAAAAGAGCTTGGGAGCAACATCTAAATAATGTCATATTACTACAGCAACGCAGATCAAATGCTTAAATAAATGATGAGATGTGTTGTTATCGTCGGCCAGTGATGTATGTAATATAAAACTCCATCCCGCCAAGTTATCATTCGGTGATGTGTTGCAGAAAATTATATCTAGAGGTGTCTTTTACGGTTCTTCGGTGGTTGGAAGTTTAAATTACATTTTGACCGAATGTTCACATTGAAAATCCTATAGGATGCGCCCGTAGACTTTGGGTTTTTATTCTAAACTACTAGGGGCTGATTCACTATGGGTCGAATATCGAGGGTTAATTAACCCTCGATATTCGACTAGGAATTAAAATCCTTCGACTTCTAATATCGAAGTCGAAGGATTTAGCGCAGATAGTACGATCGAACGATCGAAGGATTATCCCTTCGATCGAACGATAAAATCCTTCGAATCGAACGATTCAAAGGATTTTAATCCAACGATCGAAGGAATATCCTTCGATAAAAAAAACTTAGGAAAGCCTATGGGGAAAGCCCATCAGCCCCATAGCGGGTCGAAGTTTTTTTTAAAGAGACAGTACTTCGACTATCGAATGGTCGAATAGTCTAACGATTTTTAGTTAGAATCCTTCGATTCGAAGTCGTAGTCGTAGTCGAAGGTCGAAGTAGCCCATTCGATGGTCGAAGTAGCCCAAAAAATACTTCGAAATTCGAAGTTTTTTTACTTCGAATCCTTCACTCAAATTTAGTGAATCAGCCCCATAATGTCACGAAGAGTAAATGAAACAGGAGAGCAGCATTAATTGGCTGTTGCCTTTAGCATTAGGATCTTCATCGTATTTGGTACAAAGCCCTGACACCGACTTCCCTCAAAAAAAGAAGTCTTAGATAATTAGTAAATGATTGGAAGGGCGGTTGATAAGGACTTTAGCAGTGGAAGGGTAAAGCCAAAGCACCTGCCTAGGAACCATTTTTAATACATTGTATAACGCAGGCTGTCCAACTGGTGGCTCTTGAAATGTTGGATGCTGGTTGTTGACAAACTTTTACTAAGACCATTTCATTATTATTTTCATTATGATCATTTTTTGCCAGGATTGGATTCACTGTGAAATCCCGCATTTCCTGATCTGCAAATTTGCTCACGAAACTGCGGCAAAAACTTGAAAAACTTGAAAAACAAAGAAGCCAAGAAAAATTGTGTCTGAGACAAAAAAGTTGCCATAAGAAGAAATATCAATTGACTTTCATGTATTTGGAGTGAAAAAAAAAAGTTGTGCACGTAAAAAATTGTCTCTTGAAAAAAAATAATTATAGCCTATTGACTTCAACGTACTCCTCTAATTTTTTTTGCTATTTCACAAATTTTTTGCCGATTTGTGACAAAGGACAGATTCGTTCATCACTACATCTCATCTTACTATACCTGCAGTCCCTTAATCATTTTCCTCCCAGTGGCCAATCGGTACAGTTCTATAGGTGCTGATGTGCTGTTTCCACCCAAAGATAAATTGGTGGTCTAGGAATTTTGAGAATCCTCCTACAGCACCTGCTTTGACTGGCATCCATTCTTTATTACAAAACTGTAATACATCTTAACCTTCCTGGAAAACTATATTTTCAAACCAAAATATCTTAATCTGTACACTGAGGGGCAAATTTACATAGGGTCGAATATCGAGGGTTAATTAACCCTCGATGTTCGACTGCCGAATGTCGAAGTCGAAGGATTTACCGCAATTCCTACAATTGAACGATTGAAGGAAAAATTGTTCGATCGAACGATTAAATCCTTTGATCGAACGATTAAATCCTTCGAATCGAACAATTCAAAGGATTTTAATCCATCGATCGAAGGATTTTCCTTCTATCATAAAATTGTTAGGAAGCCTATGGGGACCTTCCCCATAGGCTAACATTGGCCTCGGTAGGTTTTATTTGCCCAAGTAGGGGGTCAAAGTATTTTTTAAAGAGACAGTATTTCGACTATCGAATGGTCAAATAGTCGAACGATTTTTAGTTTGAATCGTTTGATTCAAAAGGTCGAACTAGCCTATTCGATGGTCGAAGTAGCCATATTCGACCATTCGAAATTCTAAGTATTTTTTCTTCTATTCCTTCACTCGAGCTAAGTAAATGGGCCCCTTAATGTTGGCTAGATTAAGGCAAGCACTTTGTACTGCTTTCAAAAGCCATCACTGCTCTGTTGGTTGCTTTCATATTGGACTTTATTGGTAGTGGTGGAAATTAATTGACACTGATGCTGCACAAGGGAGATAATTTTGCATTTATATTATTAAAGCTGTTCCAGAATGAACTTCAATCAGAACAGCTTCAAATGTACATGCTTTAGGAGGAGGAGAAGTGGGTAAAATCAACATATATTTTCATGAGAACATCTTCTATTGAAGAACGTATGCAAACAACATAGATTGCTTACATGTAGCTTGTCTAAACTTCTATAGCAGCACCCTTCCACTGTATCTCTGGTCCAGTTAGGGCTTAAATGCAGAAGTGTACATACTTAGACTGTAAGCTCTATGGGGCATGGACCTCCTTCCCACTATGGGGCAAATTCACTAAGATGCGAAGTTGCGCCAGGCGAAACTTCGTCGCACTTCGCCAGGCGTAGTTTCGCCAGCACTCCGCAAATTCACTAAAATCCGAAGTTGCGCACTGGGGTAGCATAAGTTTGCAAAGTTGTGCTAGCGTTGATTCGCTATATAAAGCGAAGTTACGCTAGCGAAGGCTAATTTGCATACGGCGCGAAATTCAAATTTCAATGGAGGAACACGTATCAACACTACAAATGCCTAGAAAACCTTCAAATCAGCAAATAAAAATGTTATTTTGCCCTACACATGTGCCCACTGTCTAGGTAAGTTGCCATGAGTCAGGAAATGTAGGGGGGAGGAAGGGGAGCCCCAAAAAATTTTCGATCTTTTTCAGCCTATCACCCATCATGTAGAAAACACCCCAGCGTTTTTTTGGACTTAGAAAAAAAATTGACTTTTTTTGAAACAATCCCTATCTACTCTATTGCGCTTCGCCAGGTCTGAGGTGGCGAAGGAAGTCTAGCGTAAAAGGTAGCGTTCAGTACACTGCACAAGTTAGTGAATTTGCGTAGTTACATCGCTAGCGAAAATTCGCCTGGCGTAAGGATGCGAAGTAACACTAGCGAAAATACGCCAGTGTTCGTTAGTGAATTTGCGCAGTAGCGAAAATGCCAAACGCCAGCGAATTAACGCAAACGTTCGGCGCTTCGTGAATTTGCGCCTATGTCTCTAACCACATAACACTTAAGCTCTTTCTTCTGATATGGTTTTTTCTATATTTATTATGTGATTTGACTTCCCTGTGTATACTTAGGTTATATATATATATATTGTACTTTTATGTACTGTACAGTGCTGCTGCTCCTTAACAGCACTTTACAAATAAAGTTATATATACATACATACATACCCAACTTTTCCAAACCTTATGCATATAGCAAAGGAGATGGAGTAGGCAACATTTCTAGAAGTTTGGAGCAATTCTATGGCATTTGGCAAAGCTGCAGTAGTTCCTTCCAGAGATTTAGTTGCTCTTAATGAATGCCAGGAAAAAGCACAGAGTTAAATTTAATGAAATAGAAAAATGTTAATTATTAAGACGATCTTTTGGTTTAATTCAATAAGCGATTCCCCCGGGAGAGAAATAAAACACTTTAAATAACTGTGAAAGGAACAATACAAAAAATCACTTTGAGAAAGTGTTGATTAATAAAGTAGATCTTCAAAGGACATCCCTTGTGCCTGGAAGAAAGAACTTCTTCTTCTGTAAAGTTATGGAATTACCTTCCTTAGGAAGTTGGACTACAAAGCACAATAATTACTGCAATTTATAGGAAAGTTCAGATGACTTTCTTAACTAATGAATAAGGCAAATTAATTATTCTACCACATTTTTTAAGGAACACTAGAGACTAAGGGGTATATTTATCAAAGAGTGAAGTTAATAGTGAAGTTCTGCCACTAGAGTGAAATTCCGCCACTCTCCATTCATTTCAATGGGATTTTTAAAGGCGTATTTATCAAAGGGTGAACTTTCACTTTCACCCATTGATAAATATGCCTTTCAAAATCCCATATAAATGAATTGAGAGCTGCGGAATTTCACTCTAGTGGGGGAACTTCACTCTTTGATAAATATACCCCTAATACTAATAGGTATACTAAGGGGCAAATTCATCAAGGGTCGAATTTCGAGGGGTTAAATCCCTCGAAATTCGACTGGGGAATAGAATAGAATCGAATAGGCAATTCTGGCGAATTTACGTGCTGGCGAATAGTCGAATTGGCGAATATTCGCCAGGCGAATAGGCGCTTGATCGAATATTCGCTCGAAGGATTTTCATTCGATCGAATGCCTTTTTATTCGATCAAAAACTTGGAAAACAAGCCTATGGGACTTTCCCATAGGCTTTTAAAGCAATTCAGTAGGTTTAAGGTGGCGAAGTAGGCAGTCAAAGTATTTTTAAAAGAGACAGTACTTCGACTATCGAATGGGCGAATAGTCGCAGCGTTTTTGTGCTCGATCCAGTACTTCGACTATCGAATGGCGAATAGTTGTTTTTGCGCTCTATCTATTCGAATCATTCTACTCAGGCGAATTTACGCCAATTCGATAGTCGAGGAGCACAAAAATTCGAAGTTTTTTTACTTCGAATCCTTCACTCGAAGTTAGTGAATCGGCCCCTCAGATACTAATAGGATTTAGGAAGTATCTTGGACATGTAACCCTTCATCTCCACTCATTTGTATTGCTTCTGTGTTTTTGCCAATCCCTTCTTTATTATCATAACATTTGTTAGCATATGCCTGTATAATAAAATAAACTTTATCTAAACACATATATAAACATAACTATAATTGATTACATTTTTGAGCATCTAAAGAATGTGCGATTAGTACTGAGCCATTTCAGTAAGCTTCTAGACATTACGGAACATGCTCAAGATGGATTGCAGTTAATAAGGCTTGGAATAGGAGGGGATAGGGCCAAATCAGAAAAATAAGTGGCAATGGGCGAACATTTCATATGAATCTTGACTGTCAGGTATCACGAATTCTGGGCTGATAACACTTACACATTAGGTAGAGAAAAAGTAGAAATCCTTTTAAAAGACAATGGGGCAAATTCACTAAGCACAGAAAATACTCTAGCGCCGCCTTTGCCGCACTTTGCCAGGCGAAATTTCTCCAGGGCACCGCTAATTCAATAAAATCCGAAGTTGTGCTCAGGGAGGCGAAAGGTAGCGAAGTTGCTCTAGTGTTAATTCGTCAAGCAAAGCGCAGTTTTGCTAGCGATGCCTAATTTGCATCTGGCGCAAGTTAAAGTACAATGGACGTATATGTAGCAGCAAATACACTACACAAGCCTGGGAAAGCTTTATAAAATAAAATAAAGTTGTTATTTTGTCCTACACATGAGCCCACTGTATAGTTTAAGTGCCATATGTTAGGAAATGTAGGGGGAAAGGAGGGTATTCCCAAAAAATTGACCATCTTTTTCAGCCTATCACCCTTAAAAAAGTAAAAGATGCCAGCGTTTTTGGGACTTAGAAAAAATTTGAACTTTTTTTGAAGCAATCCCTATCTACTCTATTGCACTTTGCCTGGTCTGAGGTGGAGAAGGCAAGTCTGGCGCAAGAGGTAACGTTCAGTAAAATGCGCAAGTTAGTGAATTAGCGTAGTTACGACCCTTCGCCATAGCGCAACTTCGCCTGGAGTAAGGGTGCGAAGTAACACTAGAGTACTACTACTTCGCTAACGTTTACACCAGCACCCGTTAGTAAATGAGCGAAGTAACAAAATTACGTCATGCTGGCGAATTTGCACTAGCGTTAGACGATTCGCGCTTTAGTGAATTTGCCCCAAGGTCCATGTTGCCTTACGTCCTTCATCCCAGTCTTCTATATTTACGATTAAACTTGAAGAACTGAATTTCTTAAGGAACTTGGTTTCCAAAGCTTTGCTAGTGATTAAATGAGAGATAAAAATTGACTAGAGAAGATAATGACGTAACAATGGCTGGCCCAAATGATTTCTCAGTAATGATAAGAGAATTTTTTTGCCCGGTTTCTCCACCTAAAAGACATCCATAGACTCCAATGGAAGAAAAAAATTGCGTGTGTTTCAAAAAAAATTTCGCCCATAGACTGCAATACATTTGGCAAATTCATTTGCAGTTTCACTAATTTTTGGGGAAGCAAAATGGGTCAGATTTGCCCATCACTATATTCTCAGGATATCCCAGGTAGTTAGATTTTTTGAATTTCTGATACTAAATTTGATTTAGGCTGAAGGTGATATGAAAATAAAAAGTGTAGTGGGAGCACTGCAATGCTAATCAAGTATAAGTAGACTCTAAGGGGCATATTTATCAAGGGTCAAATTTGAAATTTAAAGAACGTCAAAATTCGGATTCAAAAAGACCAAACGAAATTAAGTGTTTTTTTTTTGGTCAAATAGGTCCATTTTCAAATAGGGCCGTATTCGGCCAAATTCGAATCGTACAAATCAAAATAATAGATCGAAATCAAATCCCAAATTTTTTTAGATTTTTCAAATTGACTCCAAATAGGTTCTATGAGGTCCCCCATAGGCTAAAACAGCAATTCGGCAGGTTTTAGATGGTGAATGGTCGAAGTCAAATTATTAAAGAGACAGTACATGATACATTTCGATATTTGAATTTCCAAAACATTTTCAAATTCGAATTCGGACTATTCCCTAGTCGAAGTGCACAAAAATGAGCTCGAAATTAAAAATTTTTGGATTTGAAAATTCACCTCGACCTTTGATAAATCTGCCCCTAAGTCAGGGGTCCCCAACCTTTTTTTACCCGTGAGCCACACTGAAATGTAAAATTAGTTGGGGAGCAACACAAGCATGAAAATTATCCTGGGGGTGCCAAATTACGGCTGTGGTTGGATATTTGGAAAACCCTATATGGACTGGCAGCCTATAGGAGGCTCTGTTTGACTATAAACCTGTTTTTTTATGTAACCAAAACTTGCCTCCATGCCAGGAATTGAAAAATACGCACATGTGAGGCCTTTGAGGCCACTGGGAGTAACTTCCAAGGGATTGCTCATGAGCCACTGGTTGGGGATCACTGCTCTAAGGGAAGCGGGACTGATCTGGCAAAAATTAATTTAAACAAACAGAGGCCGATTCACTATGGGTAGAATATCGAGGGTTAATTAACCCTCGATATTCGACTGTGAACTAAAATCGTACGACTTCGAATATCGAAGTCGAACGATTTAGCGCAAATCCTGCGATCGAACGATCGAAGGATTTTTTGTTCGATCGAACGATTAAATCCTTCGAATCGAACGATTCGAAGGATTTTAATCCAACGATCGAAGGAAAATCCTTCGATCAAAAAAATCACAGGCAAGCCTATGGGGACCTTCCCCATAGGCTAACATTGACTTCGATAGGTTTTATCTGCCGAAGTAGGGGGTCGAAGTTTTTTTTAAAGGGACAGTACTTCGACTATCGAATGGTCGAATAGTCGAACGATTTTTAGTTCGAATCGTTCGATTCGAAGTCGAAGGTCGTAGTCGAAGGTCGAAGTAGCCCATTCGATGGTCGAAGTAGCCCAAAAAAACTTCGAAATTCGAAGTTTTTTTTATTCTAACCCTTCACCCGAATTTAGTGAATCGGCCCCATAACAAGCTTATAATCATAAAGTCCCAAAGCAAAGGAGGCCACTTTAACATCCATACCTCAGTATCTAAAAACAATTTTTATTTCCAATAATGATCAGCAAATCTGTCCCGTTTCATCGTGTTTTTTGTTTCGTTTTGATGAAACCTGCCAAAAAACTTCTCTAATTACTAATTTCATGTAAATATAAAAGTGAAAACGTGTCTTAATTAGATTTATGGTGCCATTGTGACTAGATCACACTTTTACAAAAAGGGCATTTTTATCAAGGGTTGAAATTCGAATTCAAAAAGACCAACCGAAATGAAGTCAAAGGTTTTTTTTGGTCGAATAGGTCCGTTTTCGGTCTGTATTTGGCCGAATTTTTTCCCCAAAAAAGATTTTTCAAAGTCCACCAATTGAGTCCAAATAGGTTCTAGGAGGTCCCTCATAGGCTAAAACAGCAATTTGGCAGGTTTTATATGGAAAATGGTTGAATTTTTAAAGAGATATTTTCTCCATGGGTCAACTTTTTGGTTGTACAGGTCTTGTAATAGTCACTTAGATTTTGTAGAATTTAATCACACACAGGTGGTCCAGTTGAAATTATCTTTTTGTTCAACTAGAGTTGCCACCTTTTGGTCCGGTTGCATCAGGGGACGGGCCATGATGCATTGGGGGCAGGGTTGTGATGATGCGGGGGCGGGTTGTGGCATCAGGGGTGGGGCTATGACTTGGTTATCGGCTGATCAATGCGTCAATCATAGGGAATCCTGCCCGGTTTTCCTAATTTGGAAAACTGGGCAGGCAGTTTTGACCCAGGCAGCCATTCCAAAAATTAGCAACCCTATGTCCAACTAATTGGCTAATAGACCACAAGGAGAACTTTACAATGACTTATGATTTAAACATTGGTATCATACACTTACGATGCTTTGTGGAAACGGTTTCTCATTTGCCAATCTTTGTCAAACTGCCAAATATTAGAGATGAATTTGATATTGTCATCATTCATTTAGAATCCAGTTTACCATGTACCGGTTCGCTTCTAATCTCCGGGTGAAAAGAGTTGTTTTTAAGGGCGAATGGGAATTGGAATTGACTCAAGCTGGAAGCATTTTGCTTGGAACTCGCTAACTGACATATGGAAAGTTGCAAACTGATACACATAGGAGATGAGTTATCAAAGGCCGAAGTGAGGAATCCAGATGTGCAGCAGCTCGACAGTTTTTTTGATTTGGAAAAACATTAAAAACATTTCCGACACTCAGGAAAGATTTAACAAATTGACACATAT
Source organism: Xenopus petersii (assembly GCA_038501925.1). Taxonomy (NCBI): domain Eukaryota; kingdom Metazoa; phylum Chordata; class Amphibia; order Anura; family Pipidae; genus Xenopus; species Xenopus petersii. The sequence continues at coordinate 132,293,411 of CM076679.1, forward strand.
TAGATCCGATAACTGTGTCGGTTCAGCAAAATGTGTTTCAATGCTTTGAGCAATCGAACGCCATGTTGCTTAGTGCGGTGATATCGCTCACCCTCAGTGTTGGACTGGCCCACTGGGATACCAGGAAAACACCTGGTGGGCCCAGGTGTCAGTGGGCCTCTTGTTCCACTACCACCTCTATGCTGAGGATACTCAGATCTATCTCTCATCTCCTGATCTCAACCCAGAACTCCTAACTCGCGTCTCCTCCTGCCTGTCTGCTATCTCTACCTGGATGTCGCAACGCTACCTTAAATTAAACCTCTCTAAAACTGAAATGGTTCTCTTTCCTCCAACTAACACCAGTAACATCCCCGAAGTATCCATCATAGTTAACAATTCCACTATCACCCCCTCTCCCCAGGCCCGGCGCCTTGGGGTGATCCTAGATTCTGCCCTGTCATTCACTCCTCATATCCAGTCACTTATTAAATCATGTCACTTCCACCTAAGGAACATATCCAAAATACCATCATTTATCACCAAAGACACTGCCAAAATTCTTATTCACTCTCTCATCATATCGCATCTAGACTACTGTAACTCTCTTTTAATTGGCCTCCCCCTCCAGAGACTGTCACCTCTCCAGTCCATAATGAACACTGCTGCGAGGCTCATACACCTCAGCAACCGCTCCTCCTCTGCCTCGCCATTCTGTCAATCCCTGCACTGGCTTCCGTTACCTTTCAGAATCAAATTCAAATTAATGACACTGACTTTCAAAGCACTTCACACATCTCTAAACTCATCGCTATATACTCACCCACTCGCTTACTACGCTTCTCTACTGACCTGCTACTCAACTCTTCTCTCATTACCTCCTCACATGCTCACATTCAAGACTTTGCAAGGGCTGCACCCCTCCTCTGGAACGCTCTCCCACGGTCTGTCCGACTTTCTCCCAACCTTTCTGCTTTCAAAAAATCTCTGAAAACGCACTTCTTTCGAGAAGCCTACCCTCACTCTGCTTAACTACCAAACGCAACACCACATACAGTACCACATTTCTAACCCACTTACTTCGATCTTGCCCACTCCCACACCTTGTGTATTACTCCCTTCCCTTTAGACTGTATGCCTATGCATAGGACCTTCCTCACCTTTTTGTACCTGTATTGATTGTGATGTTTGTTACTCCATATATTCTATGTATGTAATTCATGTGATGTAGTTGTATAATCACATTTACTTTACAGTGCTACGCAATATGTTGGTGCTATATAAATACATGTTAATAAAATAATAATAAATAAACATTTGGCCTATTTAATGGTCATTCCCTATTTCTTTATGGGGAAAAATGCTTAATAATAGGAGAATATTGTAAGTAGATAAAAAAGACTAGTAGAATAAGGCGGTTGAGTGAGTAGAGGAGGAATAATAGTTTGGAAAGGTCCACTGGCTAAAGGTTTTCTGGTGGGCTCATGGTTTTAGGTTTTCTGGTGGGCCCAAGGTCTAAGGCTTTCTGGTGGACCCCTGGAAACCCAGTCCGACACTGCTCACCCTTCCGAATCCTGACTTCCCAATTGGTTCCATAAGCCGGTAGAATGGTATGGTCAATTTGAGAAATAACTTGTGAAAAAATATACTATGATCATTTAATGAGCAGTGCGTCCACTTTGGAAGTCCTTGTAAATATTTAATGATAGTTGCCAAAACGACCCAGGCTTCCCAATCTTAATATTGGTGGTTCACCTTTAAGTTAATTTTTAGTATTAGTATTTAGTATTTAGTATTTAGAATGGTTAATTCTAAGTAGGTTTTCAATTGAACTTCATTTTTTCTTTTGTATTGTGTTTGAATAATTTGCCTTCTTTCTGACTCTGACTTCCAGCTTTCAAATGGGGGTCACCTAATAAAATGCTCTGTAAGGCTATTGTTGTTGCTACTTTGTATTACTCGTCTTTTTATTTAGGCCCTCACCTATACTTTTTTTTAAAAAAAATTTGGGGTTTTGCATTACATTTGAGCAAAATCACAATGATATAAACCATCATAAAGAATAAGACAGATTAATATTATATCTAAAAAAAAGAAAAAAATAGAAGGGAAAGAAAAAAAAAGAAAACAGAAAGGAAAGGCCAATTCATGTTCCAGTCTCTTATTCAAATCAATGCATGGTTGCTAGAAGAATGTGTACCCTAGCAACCAGACTGCTGAAGCTGCAAACTGGAGAGCTGCTGAATAAAAAGCTAAATAACTCAAAAACCACAAATAATAAAAAATTAAAAGCAATTGCAAATTGTCTCAAAATATCACTCTCTACGCTGTTTTATATTATCCTGGGCAACACATTGGCTCAGAGGAAAGCAATGCACCACCTGCAGTTCTTGGTTTGATTCCAAACAGAGCACTATGGTCAAATTAATGTCCTCCCCTTGGAATTGTACATAGTTTTGGTGTTCATAGGCACCTTAGACTAGGAGCATCACCGAGGCAGGTACGCCATCTTGGCATTGTGGAACAAGTTGGGTCTATATACTGTAAATATGTATCCAATGGCACTTCGTGAAACTGAAGTGAAAATTTGCTGTGGGAAAATTCACTGCGACAAAGTGTTGCTCTTCAAAATTGTTATCTAGTATAGGTCAATCTAAAAACAACTGGACTTGCTGAGTAATCAATGAAGACGTTTCACTACTCATCCGAGCAGCTTCTTCAGTTCAACTGACTGGTGTGGGAAGTTCTCGGCATATAAACTCTTCCACTAATCCATTTACAATGGCACATTGTAACTCTTCATAGAGGTGACATCTGAAGAAACTCACAGAGGTGTTGATTCTGTGTAGTTGTGATAGGATTATCCAATGTGTCATGCAACTCCTAGATACAGGTGTTACTTGTGAGAGTTGCATGAATGGATGTGTGAAGTGTTCTGAATCCGCCGGGGTACAGATGTTAGAACAGCATTGTATGTAGCAGACAGGTGGTGTCGAAGGCCCCCACCTCTGTTCAGAGATGGTCTCTCCACCTTGACATGAATCGCCTCTTTCACGCCTCGTTCAAACCAGCGGTCTTCTTTATCCAAGATTTGGACCTTGCTGTCTTCAAAGGAGTGTCCCTTGTCTTTTAGGTGTAGAAAGACAGCTGAGTTTTGCCCTGTAGAGTTCTCCCTCCTGTGCTGAGCCATTCGCTTGGAGAGCAGTTGTTTTGTCTCCCCGATGTATAGATCTGTGCACTCCTCGCTACACTGGACTCACATCCATTCATGCAACTCTCACAAGTAACACCTGTATCTAGGAGTTGCATGACACATTGGATAATCCTATCACAACTACACAGAATCAACACCTCTGTGAGTTTCTTCAGATGTCACCTCTTTGAAGAGTTACAATGTGCCATTGTAAATGGATTAGTGGAAGAGTTTATATGCCGAGAACTTCCCACACCAGTCAGTTGAACTGAAGAAGCTGCTCGGATGAGTAGTGAAACGTCTTCATTGATTACTCAGCAAGTCCAGTTGTTTTTAGATTGACCTATACTAGATATACTATGACCTGGATGAATGAAAATCTTCATAGTCATACTTCAAAATTGTTGCACATCAAAATTATTCGGACGCCCATTGACTTTAATGCATTTGGACAAAAGAGTTGCGCGTACAAAAATTGTCGCATGTCAAAATACTTTTGACGCCTATTGACTTCAATGCATTTTGTGAATTTTTCGCTGTTTCTCAAGTTTTTTAAGAGTTTCGCGAATGTCTTGGCAAAGTGAAACGGGACAGATTCGCCCATCACTAAGGGGCAGATTTATCAAGGGTCGAATTTCGAGTTTATGGGAGTTTCTAAAAACTCCCATGAGCTCCCATAAAATCAAGTTTAAAAAAAAAAAACTACCAATCAAAATGTATTAAACCATTCATATTTTTTAAATCAGGGTGAATGGGATCGACCTGCAAACTTGAATCAAATTCGATCAAATTCAATTCGAGTTTTTTCACACAAAAATAAAAAAAAAAAATTCACCAAACGACTCCAAATTGATTGTAGGAGGTCCCCCATAGGCTAAAACATAAATTCAGCAGTTTTTAGGTGGTGAGTAGTCGAATTTGAATTCTTAAAGGGAGAGTACATGATAAATTTCAAAATTCTAATTTTGATTTTTTTTAAAAACTCGAATTGAATTTGGACTATTCCCTAGTCAAATTTCATTAAATTAACTCAAAATTTGCATTCGAAAATTCGAATTTTTATTTTAATCCTTGATAAATCTGCCCCTTAATGTCATATCCAATAGCAGAGGCTATCTATTTACATTCGGTAGCACAATAATCCCAATTTGCAATAGTTTGATCCATTGGGAAATCCATATATCAAGATACTGATTATTGACACAATATAAAGCTGTACATGATATTGGATCTTTTACAGAAATGGATGGAATATATAATTCAGTAGGCTAAAATCCTGAAATCCCACTGGATATTATATAACCAGAGAAATTTGCTCAGTTGGCAATTATTCTGGATAAGTTTATTATATAAATGGAGTGAGGGAGAGAGATGGGCTAAAATAAAGCTCAGGTTTCCTTATTAAGCCACTTGTTATGAAACATTATTAGTTATGATTATGCAACGCCACTTAATGTGATGCACTTGCATTTATAACAAGAGCTGCTAAGGTTAATCTGAGTTTTGCATTAACCATATTCCTAAGTAATTGCCAAAATTTAATGGAGCAAATCTGCTAAATAGGCACAGAGGGAAATTAACTGGGGATATAGAAAGGGTACGGTCAGTGATATAGCATTGTATCTTTTTTTTTTAAATATATTTTTATTGGTTTCTGAAGTAAAGCAAAACGGGGGGGGGAACAGAAATGAAAAAAAAAGGGGGGGGAGAGGAGGGAGGGAGGTCTAAGCCAAAGTAAAAAATATCCAGGTCTCACAGTACAATTATATGTTAATACAATGCATCATGATGATTAAGTACAACAGTGGTCTCCTGCAGGGTATGTCGCCAGAAGCGAGCAATTGAAAATGCATAACAGATCACCACAATAAAGTTTTCCTGTGTACCAAAGCATTCGGGGTATCAGGGTTCCCTGGAGGGCCTAAACCTTGCAGAATCTACCGGGCCTAGATGTATGTCGAAATGTCCGTCTTAGGGCGTCAAAAGTTGTATATAATCATCTGTATCTCTAAATAGCAACCATCTCAACCATATGTCTCTACATTTAGAGTGTTGCTTGCTAGAGAAGGTAGATAGCTCCTCGAATTTTGCAATTTCATTGACTTTCATAGCCCATTCTTTAACAGAGGGGGGGGTGGCAGATTTCCAAAGTCTGGGGATAAGTACCTTGGCGGCGTTAAGTAGGTGTCGCTCTAATGACATATCCGGGGATCCCTCTTTGTTCTCCATTTCCCAAAATAATAGTATAATTATAGAGCATAATAACAGAGCAAAGCCGTAGAATTGTGGCCCAATATTCGGCTAGACCGGGGCATTCCCAAAAGATATGCTGAAGAGAGCCAACGTTGGCTTTGCATCTCCAACATAAGTTACTGACAGTGGGATAAATATGGTTCAACTTAACCGGTGTATAGTACCACCTACACAGGATTTTGTAGTTCAACTCCTGAATTTTACAACATCTAGAGCTGAACATAAGGTTAGCTATACCCCTCCTATGTGAATCTTCTGAGATGTCCAAGCCAAAATCCCTTTCCCAAGCCTTTATGAATGACAATTGCTTCTTATCCATTACCAGCCCTAGCATATCATAAAGAAGCGATAACGTATGTCTTGGAGGGATCGTCTTAACACATAGAGTTTCAAACGCAGATAGTCGTCTCCCCATCGTTTTATCGCCCCACAAGTAGGCATAGAAATATTTGATTTGGCAGTATTTATGGTCTTGGAGGCTTTCATTAGGTCTGGCTTGTTTAAGAAGGTCCAAGCTAGCGAGTCGTCTTTTCTCTAATACATGTACAAATTGAGGTGGCCATCTACCAACCACGCGCGAAACGCGTTAGGCCTAAGAGCGTCCGGGAATGCCGGGTTATTTGTAATAGGCATTAGAGGCAAAGGGAAAGAAGTAATTTTAGGGTTACATTTTACTAGGTCCCATGTCTTCAAAGTGTTTTTAAGTGTGGATGCGAGGTATGTAATATCCTCTGATGTATCTTATCTATCCAGGGTAGGTGTATAAGATGTTTGCTCGTGGATTGTTGTTCAATTTCCACCCACCCCTTGTTGTCTACATGGTAAGACCAATCAAGTATCCTATTAAGGATAGCTGCTTTAAGATATCGTGTGCAGTCGGGTAGAGCCAGGCCACCTTCAATTTTTTTCCTGTGTAGGATAGCTGATTTAATCCTTGGGGGTCTGTCGTTCCATATAAATTTGATGATGGAGGACTGAAAGGACTGCAGCCAATTACTAGGGTAGTAGAGTGGAACACATTGAAACAAATAGAGCAAACGAGGCATAACATTCATTTTGATGACATTAATTCGGCCCACCCAGGAAAGAGGTTGCTTAGACCAAGTTCGAAGATCTTTAACTAAAGTGTTGTGTCATTTCTTACAATTGATTTCCACCCATAGCATTGTACAGATGCAGCCACTTTGGTTTGTCTGTTTGACACAGAACAACTAAACACAGATATCCCATTTATCTCATTTAACACAGAAAACTGCGTCACAACATCCCATCTAATTAAAGCATTCACCATTGTGAACAATGGAGCTTTGGTATGCTAATGAAAAGGTTAAATGCATTAAATGAGTTAAGATGACTTAAGATAACACAGTTTCTTCAATTACCCCTGAGTCATGACGCATTTAACTCACAAATCCAAGTGGCTTCATCTGTATCTTGATGCTGGCTGTTGTCTTTCCAATCATTGGATAGAGTTTTATTAGTACAGAAGCATTGGGTTAAGTTTGTATGAAAGTAAAGTATGGAAATTCAAGAACAGGATACACAGTAGATAACAGATAAGTTCTGAAGAATCCCATTGTATACTACAGAGCTTATCTGTTATTTGCTGTGCATCCTGTGCCTTTTCTTTTTTTCAGCTTTGAATGGCTGCCCCCATGGGACACATCAGATTGTTTATATAAACTATAGTAGTAAAAACTTTCATTTTTTGGTGTTACTGTTCCTTTAAATGCAATGTAGCAAGCATCTGATTGGCTGTTACTGGTTAACAGATCTAGGTAAGCATTGTACCTTTTAAAAATTACACTGTCAGGGGGTTATTTATGAAAGTCCAAATTTATCTCAACATTTTCTGCTACAAACTCATATTAAATCCGCCTTGCGGTAAAAAAAAAATCAGATTTTCACGATTTTTCTGGATATTTTCATCCGATTTTCAGAATTTTTCCAGAATTTCACTCGATAACTCCAAAAACGTTGTGGTATTGTCCGAAACCCAGCACACATAAAAAAATCATTGGGAATTCTCCCATTGACTTACATGCAACCTCGAAACGTCTGAGACTTTCCATCCTCAGGGTTTAATAAATTCCGAAAAATTCTTGATTTTTTAAAAGTCTGATTTTAGAAAAAAAAATCATGAATTTCTTGTGATTTTTGCATTCAGAGTTTAGTAAATAACCCCCTAAGTGTTGCAAATCGTAGAGGAAAGACAAAAGTCTATCAAACTCACATCCAGCGGAGATTACAATCTAAGGTCTCTATTACACTCTATTAATACACTTTAGAGTAAGTTTTATCAGGAGTTTCATTAAAGGGATTCTGCAACAGCAAAGAGCTCACACCCCTGGACATATCATCTTGTGGTAGCATGTGCTGTACTGGGAGACCCACGCCTGTTACAAGGGTCAGAAAACCTCATTAGGAAAAATGGCAGCAGCACACTGAAACATTTAGGGGCCGATTCACTGAATTCGAGTGAAGGGTTCGAATTTAAAAAAATTCGAATTTCGACGTTTTTTTGGGCTACTTCGACCATCGAATGGGCTACTTCGACCTTCGACTACGAAAATCGAACGATTCGAACTAAAAATCGTTCGACTATTCGACCATTCGATAGTCGAAGTACTGTCTCTTTAAGAAAAACTTCGACCCCCTACTTCGGCAGCTAAAAGCTACCGAAGTCAATGTTAGCCTTTGGGGAAGGTCCCCATAGGCTTGCCTGGGATTTTTTGATCGAAGGATTTTCCTTCGATCGTTGGATTTAAATCCTTCGAATCGTTCGATTCGAAGGATTTAATCGTTCGATCGAATGAAAAATCCTTCGATCGATCGCAGGATTTGCGCAAAATCGTTCGACTTCGATATTCGAAGTCAAACGATTTTAGTTCCTAGTCGAATATCGAGGGTTAATTAACCCTCGATATTCGACCCTTCGGGAATCGGCCCCTTGAAGTAGTGTAAGGTTCATTAAACCCCAAAACATACAGAAAAAGGGCAACGTTTTGGCCCATTCGATCCGATGGATCGACGCCGTGTTTTATGAAGCAGCGTTTCGGTAAGTAATTTCGTACTAAAGGCTTTACGATTTTAAATTTTAATTTGTCTTGGTGTTTTGTTTTTTTTCAATGTATACTAATACATTTTTTAAAAAATATTTGATGTCACTGGTCCTCTACTAGAAAGTCATATAAACATGAAATAAACCCAATAGGCTGGTTTTGCTTCCAATAAGGATTAATTATATCTTAGTTGGGATCAAGTACAAGCGACTGTTTTATTATTACACAGAAAAAGGAAATCAGTTTTAAAAATGTGGATTATTTGGATAAAATAGAGTTTATGGCAGATGGCCTTTCTGTAATTCAGAGTTTTCTGTATAGCCGATTTCTGGATAATGGATCCCATATCTGTATAGCAATAATTAGCTCCCCATTGCTAAATGCCCCGATCCTCAGATTGCTCCCTATTATATTGCAATCACATTACCTCTACCTAACCCAAATCATCACCATGATATGAATGATTATGTTATCATAATGTCCCTATTTCCATAAAGCAATCGTTTCCTCATCATTTTCAAGTACCTAACATTCCCTCTATCATGAAAAACAAGCCCACCTAAACCTCGTAGGGTGCTGTTGAATGACATCTTTCACATTTATACAGATATTCATATGTAAATATCCTTCAATTTTCATAAATACTAAAGGCGATTGGCTTCTTCTTATTGCATAAATATCGGTTGAAAAATGTATATAGAGACCCACCAATATTCGTCGTCTGTGGGGAAAACAATGATGTTTTATTTTTATGTTGATCTCATCCTTCCTTTTTTTCAATCTCTGGATAATCTAAGAAGCCATAAATCTTCAAGAGAGACGGAACTCGTCCGCATCAGAAACTCTGTGGAAGAGATAAATGAGAGCATAAACATCCCAATCTTGATAATCAATGTTATAATGATAAATGGAGATGGATTTAATGAGAGAAATTGCTGTGTGTGTGAATCTCATTAGCATTAATATATTTCCAGTCAAATGCGAGTGCAGAGACTTTGTACTTACCCTCCATCGGGTACTAAACTGACAATCCACCAGTGGTTTGGTTGATGTTGGTTTTTTGGGGGTGGTAGGGTGATAGGGGTACACATGTAATTTTTAGTGGGAAGGTGTATAATGAACAGAAAACTAACTGCTTGATAGTGTCTGATATTGTTTGGCGCAACTTGCAGACTATTTGCATCAAAATACATGTGCCATTTTATCCATTTGGACACATTAGGTGCTATTTCAGAGGCAAAGTTGAGGGAAACAACTATGTTGTATAGGAAACATTCTGCACATTTCATATAAACATTTTTTTGCTCCTGATTTGCTAGGGATTGGCGAATCTGACCTTTTTCCCTTCGCCAACAATTTGCAAAACGGCCAAAATTTGCCAAAATGCATTGATGTCAAATATTTTTTGTTGTGCAATGTGGCTCGTCAAACTTTTTTGTCGTGCATCACTTTTTATCACCCATTGGAGTTTATGGGCATCATTTTTGCAGCGAAAAAAATTTGCTAATCACTGCTAGGGATGCACTATTTTGGATTCGGATACAGTACCGAATCTGAATCCTAATTTGCATATGCAAATTAGGATGGGAAGGTGAAAATATTTTTTACTTCCTTGTTTTGTGGCAAAAAAAATCACGCAATTTACATCCCGTCCTTAATTTGCATATGCAAATTAGGATTTGGATTCGGTTCGGCCAGGCAGAAGGATTCTACCGAATCCTGCTCAAAATGGATGAATCCTGACCTAATTCCGAACCGAATCCTGGATTTAGTTCATCCCTGACCTCATCACACGCACAAAATTATTGTAACTGTCAGGAGCAATCCATTTTGAAGCTTTCCGCTTTGTATTCAAGATGGTGGCATCCATGGCTATATAGTGACATCATAAAGACATGTTGCATGACTTCATCGAGATGGATTTTTGAAATTAAAAACAAAGGAAATGAGAGATCTGGGTTCAATGCCCGAATATAGATATTGCTAATGTCCCTGCTAAATTGTTATATTCCAGACCTTCTGTTTGACTGTCACAAATCTGCACCCTAAATCCAGAACCTAAGCTAAGCTCCCTGGTCTCGGCTCTCACTTCCACCTATAACCGCCGCCTTTCACCTCAGAAGGAGCCCTCAGCTTATTGGATGCCGCCAGGTCCTATTTGAGAGAGGAGCAAAGCTAACGGTTCTGGATAAGCAAAGGGGCACGATCATCTCACCAGGAAACTGGAATGGAAGAACACCACAGGAGGGCAGACCAGACAACACAGCAGGCGGTGCAAACTGTTATCAATAGGATAGTATGAAATGTGTTATTGAACTATTAGTACAACATTAAATATACAGTATGACCACAATCCACATACATTTTAGGTAAAGATCCACAGAATCGAATAGTGTTTCTCATTTCAGTCTGCATAGGTGTCGGAACCGGGGGGGCTACAAGGCCTGAAGCCCCACCCAGATTTTTCCTTGTCTGGTTTGGAAGTTTGTTTTTTTTACCATTTTGTTTTTGCGTTTTTTTTTTTTGCTTCTGTGTGCGCCTGTAAAGTAAGCCCTGTCTGCCAGAGTGGAAGCCCGGAAGAGGAACCAAGCTTCAGACAGTGGCAGGTGTCTATGGGGGAGTAGGCGGTGCAATTGCACCAGGGCACGCCCCCCCTACGGCCGGTGATCACGTCAGTGAGCTGCAGTGTGAAAAGGTGTGTCTAAAGTGGGGGCAATGCACATCACCAGACCCAGAATCAAATAGTTCAGCAGTATGGCGTGGAGCGTCACACGCTGCGCCGTGCTGGTCTGTGCCTCCTGCATAACTCCTCACAGTGGCAGCATAACTACGGGGGAGTAGGCAGTGCAATTGCACCAGGGCCCGCTGCCCCCCCTCGTGGCGAGAGATCACGTCAGTTCGCCACAGTGCCTAAAAGCGTGTCTAGAGGAGGGGGTGGGGTGCATATCCCCAGGCCCAGAATCAACTACTTCAGCAGCGTGGCGTTGGCGCATCTCAAACGTTGCTGTGTCTGCTGCAGAACTCCTCCTGACAACCTCCTGATCTGTGGCTGACTGGCCCCTTTTCGACACTATTTGCTTATTGAAAACAACTTGCACACTGAGCTGAGGTAAGTCAAGTAGGCGATTCTCAGCACATTTTTTTTATTTTTGTCACAGTCACACAGTAGTTCTCCAGGGATGTGCCTTTTGTCAGACATACAGACCATACCCTCAGTAGTTTATACATGCACGCTAAAGGATGGAACATATTTTAACAACATGCAAACAAACATAAGCAGTAACTCAATGCTGGACTTGGTCTTCTGGTGGTATTTATACATAGAATTGTGCCTGTGCCATCATACTAGGAATTCTGGGGGCATTTATACATGGAATTGTGCCTGTGCCATCATACTAGGAATTCTGGGGAAATGTATGCATAATAATGCCACCATGCCATCTTGATATAAGTTCTGGGGGTATTTATACTTGAAACTGCCACTGTGCCAACGTCATTCTGAGGGTATTTATACATGGAATTTCTACTGTGCCATTCTGCTTTCTGGGTGGGGGGATAAAGAAAATATAGGGTTAAAGATCTTATTACAAAGTTAATCCAGAAAATGGTCCAATTGCATCTTGGAGTCTGGAAGAAATGTTTTGAATCAAATTGGAGAAGCTTTAGAAGGGGTTGTTCTCTTTCAGCTAGAAGTTAGACAGGTTTTACTTAGGCCAAAAGGCTAGACGTGTCTTTTTTCAAACTAAATGACTATGTTTATATATAATTATTATGCTGATGCAGTGGGATTGGAGCATTTGTACAACTGTCCCATTATAACATTGCTGTCTAACTAGCAGAAAAGGGATCCATGTAGTGAGAGATGTCTGAATTGTTCACATTACTAATGCAGTCACTGCATGGCTTTCCCTACTACAGGTTACACACTGCTCCAGGCCTACAGCTCCTCATACCTGGCATTTTGGCAGAGCAACAGAGTGAGGCAGTGCATCTATTGGTGCTAGAACTTATAATAGGCTTGGAGTGCCTGTGCTCACTGATTCTTACTATATAATGTATTCTCGTACTTATACCCACTCTGTTTTATTGTATATTGTGCTTGGCCTGCCAATATTCTCTATATCTTACTACTCATGGTGCATTGTCCATTGCTCTCTATGTATGTATTGGGTGTGTCAGTGCCCTATGATTCTTACTATACAATGTTCTTTATAGTGCTTGTGGTGCCATCTCTATATTATGTTCTTGGGAGATCAGTACCTACAATTCCTTTGTATGTCTTTTGAGTTCCTTACAGTCTTTGCATGTAATGTACTTTAGGTGCCAGAATCGTTTGTCCCATAATGTACTTGTAGTATCAGCATTCACAGCTATCAGTTAAAATTGTACATGTGATGTTAATACCCCCCTGCCTGCAGTGCCAGACGTTAAGCAATATTTGCCCCCACTACTATGGTTTGATTTTCCTGAAAATTCAGTGAAAGCACACGGGAGAGTGGGTGGAGTCCAAAGGGAGTGGCCAAAAGGGGAGTGGCCAAAATGTTTGCAGCGGCCCCTGCCAAAACCATCTTTTGCTGCCTATGTGCAGAATCACTGGAGAAGACAACTTTTGTCACCGGCGAAACCATCTGGGAAGATAAAATGTTTGTCAACATCCAAGTCAGCAGATGGATTAATAAAATGCAGGAGGCACGCTCTATTAACTGTGCATCACAGCAGGATCAGCTGTACATCGGCGCATGAGAAATAAATCAGCGGCGGACAGATCTGTTTCTTTATTTCCCATCTCATTTTTAAATAATGTGCTTTTTTTTGTTCCAGTCCCTATTGCTTTTAAACACTGTGCCCTGTGCCAAGCGGGAGCCTTAGTGGAGCCGTGCCAATGATCTGTATGGTAATAGCATTTATTCCACTGGCTGCTGTACAGGCCCTCGGAGAGCATGCTTGAATGAACGATTCCCTGGCTGCATTTAAGAAATGCTCCCCTTTATTTAGTTATTTATTTATGCAGATATGGATCCCTCTCATACTTGTGCCTGTCACGCACTAGAGCAATGAAGTCACATACATTTGCACTTGGTTAAAGTTTTTGTATATAAAAATATTGCAGAAGTCTGATTAGTAGCAAGAAATACATATACAGTACAGGTCCTGGCATCATTTTTTAGGTTCAATGTATGTTATGAGTTTGGCATAGGAACAGCTGGCCAATGGAAAGACCTTAAAGGAAAACTATACCCTCAAAATGAATACCTAAGCAACAGATATCAAATTAAGTAGTATTACCAAACTGGAATATATATTTAAGTAAATATTGCCCTTTTACATCTCTTGCCTTGAACCACCTTTTCGTGATGGTCTGTGTGCTGCCTCAGAGATCACCTGACCAGAAATACTGCAGCTCTAACTGTGACAGGAAGAGATCACCTGACCAGAAATACTACAGCTCTAACTGTAACAGGAAGAGATCACCTGACCAGAAATACTGCAGCTCTAACTGTAACAGGAAGAGATCAGCTGACCAGAAATACTGCAGCTCTAACTGTAACAGGAAGAGATCGCCTGACCAGAAATACTACAACTCTAACTGTAACAGATCACATGACCAGAAATACTGCAGCTCTAACTGTGACAGGAAGAGATCACCTGACCAGAAATACTACAGCTCTAACTGTAACAGGAAGAGATCACCTGACCAGAAATACTGCAGCTCTAACTGTAACAGGAAGAGATCACCTGACCAGAAATACTGCAGCTCTAACTGTAACAGGAAGAGATCACCTGACCAGAAATACTGCAGCTCCAATTGTAACAGGAAGAGATCACCTGACCAGAAATACTGCAGCTCTAACTGTAACAGGAAGAGATCACCAGACCAGAAATACTGCAGCTCTAACTGTAACAGGAAGAGATCACCTGACCAGAAATACTGCAGCTCTAACTATAACAGGAAAAAGTGTTGAAGCAAAAGACACAACTCTGTCTGTTAATTGGCTCATGTGACCTAACAAATATGGTTTATTGGTATGTTTGTGAGTACAGTGAATCGTACGATCCCAGGGGGTGGCCCTTATTTTTTAAAATGGCAATTTTCTATTTATGATTACCCAGTGGCACATACTACTAGAAAAGTATTATGAAAATAGTGTATTTACATGAAGCAGGGTTTTACATATGAGCTGTTTTATGCAATATCTTTTTATAGAGACCTACATTGTTTGGGGGGAATAGTTTTCCATTAACAGCTGCTTGATGCTGCTATAAAACCAGTGATGGTCAACTATGACTTTTGGTGCCACCAGACACTTGATTGGGCTCTTGCAAAGAAATTGTGATGCTAAGGGGGATTTAAGGAATGCCCACCTGACAAGCCCTCCATAGTGTTTTTTTGTATAAAATCACAACTCTAATATAATTTAACCCATAGGTATGTGGCAAAATAGACAATCAACCCAATAGATCCAGGAGTTGGATGGAATTGAGACCAACCTCAAAGTTTAATTGCTATGTTCCGACTCATCCAAACTGCTGCATTGCAAAGTAGTAGTCCACGGACACCAGACAGACATTCATCCCTCCCCCCCTGCTGTTGGTTGGCTAAGTGTGTAGGTTCATTTACTTTTGCCTCAGGAACATGTGCAAGAACACTAAGGCTTGCAAGACCCATGAGCTTACCCATTGCCTGGGAGCGATGTGCTCAGCATCTTGTGGTTCATTATTTGGGTAAAGGTACAGAGCACCGTACTTAAAGGGATACTGTCATCGGAAAAAAACTTTTTTCAAAATGAATCAGTTAATAGTGCTGCTCCAGCAGAATTCTGCACTGAAATCCATTTATCAAAAGAGCAAACAGATTTTTTTTATATTCAATTTTGAAATCTGACATGGGGCTAGACATATTGTCAATTTCCCAGCTGCCCCAAGTCATGTGACTTGTGCTCTGATAAACTTTAATCACTCTTTACTGCTGTATTGCAAGTTGGAGTGATATCACCCCCCTCCCTTTTCCCCCCCAGCAGCCATACAACAGAACAATGGGAAGGTAACCAGATAACAGCTCCCTAACACAAGATAACAGCTGCCTGGTAGATCTAAGAACAACACTCAATAGTAAAAACCCATGTCTCACTGAGACACATTCAGTTACTTTGAGAAGGAAAAACAGCAGCCTGCCAGAAAGTATTACTCTCCTAAAGTGCAGGCAGAAGTCACATGACCAGGGCAGCTGGGAAATTGACAAAATGTCTAGCCCCATGTCAGATTTCAAAATTGAATATAAAAAAATCTGTTTGCTCTTTTGAGAAATGGATTTCAGTGCAGAATTCTGCTGGAGTAGCACTATTAACTGATGTGTTTTGGAAAAAACATGTTTTCCGATGACAGGATCACTTTAATACCTGCCATATTCATCATAACCACTCCACGGCCCCGTTCTCTAGTGCGGCAAATAGAGCATGGGGCAGATTTTACCCTTCATGCTAGGGCTAAGTGCTGTGCCTCAGGGAGCAAAAAGTGAAGCAATGTGCAAACAGTGAATACAGGTATTGTGCCTATTTTTGCACGTTGTCCATTGACCCATACTTAGTGATGGGCGAATTTATTTGCCAGATGCAAATTTGCGTTGAATTTCCACGCTTCACCAATGGCGATTAAATTCGCGGAACTACAGTGAAAATGTGCAGCGTAAAAAAACTTAGATGCCGGCAACAATTCTGACACCGGCGTTAAAATTGAAGCCGCCGACAATTTTACGCACGCCCATTGACTTTAATGCAATTGGACAAATCCATTTGCGAAATTCGAGAATTTTTTGGCCAAGCAAAACAGGATAAATTCGCCCATCACTACCCATGCTCAAAAATTGAGCCCTATAGCATTAGCAGGAAAGTATATGAGTAAAATGTATATGTTATAACCCCTTAGACTTCTCTTCTGAGTGCTACAGACTGCAAGGTATAATAACTAAAGGTAACATCAGCCTGAGCCTCCTGTACTATCCCTGTGCCAGGCGGAATCAGAACTGATTGCTTTCCCAATGAAAACACTTGTCAAGCTCACTAATTTAAAATCGACCAATTGTCGCTGGATCTCTTAATTTGTAGTAGTTGATGGCAAAACAGGAGAGACACAATAAGCAGTTATCTGAGAAGGAGAAAACATAGTTACAAGGGAAAGCAAAGTACAGAATGCCATAGTAAATGATAGCATTGATTTCAGCATGTTGTTTAGTGGGCTGCAAGTGTGCGGCAATACACACTCTGATACAAACTCTCACAAATCATAGGATTGTCTCTTCTGAGCTGCCGCCACTTTAGTCCTGGGACTCGGTGTTGGGGATAGAGGTAAACACAGTGATTAAGATCAGTGGCGTGACTATAGATGAAACAGACCCCACAGTCGCAGGGGGGGCGGGGAAAAGGGGGACAGTACAGTAGGGTCTGTTTCCTCTATAGCCAATAAGAACCCTCCTTCCTTCCCCACCTGCTCTCGTACCTGCGGGAATGAAGCAGAGCATGTCGGCATGTGGCGGATAGTGGGAGAGGGTGGAGTCTGGGCGGGAGGATGGGGATCGGAGTGCGCTGGGCCCTTCTGAAGATTTATTTACATGGGGGCCCGGGACACTGTAGTTACACCTCTGATTGGGTTAAATTGTTCTGCATGGGCACTTGTCTGCTTTACCTGAAAATGTTTCTTTAAAGGAGGCAGGGCGGGATTTCAGCGACGGACGCCCCTAGGCCGCCAGGCCGTACGGTCCTAACCCCCGTCATCCACACCGCTCTAGCGAGCTGAGCGTCCCCAGTGCTCCTCAGCAACATGCCGCCCCTACTAACTTGCCACCCTAGGCCCGGGCCTTTGTGGCCTCACCACAAATTCGGGGCTGGATCTTGGTCAAGGCTAGAGACAAGCAAAACTCACAAATAGACGTTTTTCACTAGGCATGGATTCGCACCGAGATTTCGCACTTCGTCATCTGCAAATCTTTCACCAAACTGCAGCAAAAATCAGCCGCAAAAAAATTACGATGCTTCAAAAAAGAATCGCTGAGAAAAAAAAGTTGCCACAAGAAAAACACCCATTGACAATGTATTTGGAGTGAGAAAAAATTTTGCATGTCTAAAAAAAATAGGGATGCACCATATCCAGCATTCGGTTCGGGATTCGGCCAAGATCCTGCCTTTTTCAGCATTTTTCGGATTCAGGCGAATCCTTCTGCCTGGCCAAATCGAATGTGAATCCTAATTTGCATATGCAAATTAGAGGCGGGAATGGAAATTGCGTGACTTTTTGGCACAAAACAAGGAAGTAAACAATTAGGATTTGGATTTGGTTTGTATTTGCCCGAATCTCTCGAAAAGGATTCACGGGGTTCGGCCTAATCCAAAATAGTGAATTTGGTGCATTCCTAGTAAAAATTGCCGCACATAAAAAAATGTTGCCACTTATTGGCTTCAATGCATTTAGCAAATTTTGCTCATCAATAATTCCCTTACATTTTGTGGAATAGGGGATGATATTAAGAAAGACTGTTAAAGCCAAAAGAGGACAAATTACCCTTTGTAAATCAATTTTAACGCCTATTGACTTCAATGCGTTTTGTGAATTTTTTTGCTGTTTCGCTCAACACTAATGACAAAGTTAGGTTCATTGTGCAGAAAATTTGTCTAAAATGTAGTCTAATCCATTGAACCACTAAAGCAGCTAGGCACGAGGATGCAGGTACAAATATGAGAACCTGTTATCCAGAATGGAGAGAAGAAGAACAAGATGAGTTACGCACAACGGTCTACTTTAAAGTCAAAAATCTTTATTAATCCATATTAAAAGACACGCAGCATGGTTTGCTTAACGCGTTTCGGGCGCAGCGGTCCTTAGTCATGAGCATAAAGGAACATTGGTAAGACTGTCGGTATAAATAGGTAAATCCAGCAGCAGCTGTTTGTTTTATTTCAATGTATATAATAACCCAGCTATAAAAAAATATCAGATCCAGATTATTAAACAAATTTATCTTCAGCCTGACGGGGGAATGACTGGCATACATAATGTTCTTCCTTTGCCCGCGTGTATTCGCTACTTTACTTCCGTCGAGATGTCTTTTCTCCTCAGATTGATAAGGAATTGCAGCTTTTCAAATTACTTTGTCTAGCTCGGGGGCCTTAAAACAGGCGTGATAAAAACAATACTTATTTGCTTTATATTTCAGATGGATAACTTTGCCTCGGCTCTAACGTTCATTCCATTGTAGGAAAAAGTGGTGCCAAAAAAACTGCTCCAATAATGTCTGTATCACAGTGCATCCATGCTTACCTTGTAACTTCAATATAATGTGATTGTTATTTATCCATCTCACAGTCACTGCCTTTGTCTATTTGTTACTATTTAACCCTAAAATCAGAGGTTATGGCACGAAAAGCCTTTATAATTCTGTAGTGGCGAAAAAATGGAAAGATCCCACGTAGAATAAACTGTGCTTAGCTAATGAAGGGCAATATAGAGCCTAAATATGAGGAAAAGTTGTCATTGTTTACACTGGAGAAGAGACAGTTAAGGGGGATATGATCACTATATATAAATATATAAGGGGATATGATCACTATATATAAATATATAAGGGGATATGATCACTATATATAAATATATAAGGGGGATATGATCACTATATATAAATATATAAGGGGGATATGATCACTATATATAAATATATAAGGGGATATGATCACTATATATAAATATATAAGGGGGATATGATCACTATATATAAATATATAAGGGGGATATGATCACTATATATAAATATATAAGGGGGATATGATCACTATATATAAATATATAAGGGGATATGATCACTATATATAAATATATAAGGGGATATGATCACTATATATAAATATATAAGGGGGATATGATCACTATATATAAATATATAAGGGGGATATGATCACTATATATAAATATATAAAAGCCATTTCTAAAGCTTTGGGACTCCAGCGAACCACAGTGAGAGCCATTATCCACAAATGGCAAAAACATGGAACAGTGGTGAACCTTCCCAGGAGTGGCCGGCCAACCAAAATGACCCCAAGAGCGCAGAGACAACTCATCCGAGAGGCCACAAAAGACCCCAGGACAACATCTAAAGAACTGCAGGCCTCAATTAAGGTCAGTGTTCACGACTCCACCATAAGAAAGAGACTGGGCAAAAACGGCCTGCATGGCACATTTCCAAGGCGCAAACCACTTTTTTAGCAAAAAGAACATTAAGGCTCGCCTCAATTTTGCTAAAAAACATCTCAATGATTGCCAAGACTTTTGGGAAAATACCTTGTGGACCGATGAGACAAAAGTTGAACTTTTTGGAAGGTGCGCGTCCCGTTACATCTGGCGTAAAAGTAACACAGCATTTCAGAAAAGAACATCATACCAACAGTAAAATATGGTGGTGGTAGTGTGATGGTCTGGGCTTGTTTTGCTGCTTCAGGACCTGGAAGACTTGCTGTGATAGATGGAACCATGAATTCTACTGTCTACCAAAAAATCCTGAAGGAGAATGTCCGGCCATCTGTTCGTCAACTCAAGCTGAAGCGATCTTGGGTGCTACAGCAGGACAATGAGCCAAAACACACCAGCAAATCCACCTCTGAATGGCTGAAGAAAAACAAAATGAAGACTTTGGAGTGGCCTAGTCAAAGTCCTGACCTGAATCCTATTGAGATGTTGTGGCATGACCTTAAAAAGGCGGTTCATGCTAGAAAACCCTCAAATAAAGCTGAATTACAACAATTCTGCAAAGATGAGTGGGCCAAAATTGCTCCAGAGCGCTGTAAAAGACTCGTTGCAAGTTATCGCAAACGCTTGATTGCAGTTATTGCTGCTAAGGGGGGCCCAACCAGTTATTAGGCTCTGGGGGCAATTACTTTTTCACACATGAAAATGTAGATTTGGATTTCTTTTCTCCCTAAATAATAAAAACCCTAATTTAAAAACTGCATTTTGTGTTTACTTGTGTTATCTTTGACTAATAGTTAAATGTGTTTGATGATCAGAAACATTTTGTGTGACAAACATGCAAAAGAATAAGAAATCAGGAAGGGGGCAAATAGTTTTGCACACCACTGTATATAAATATATAAGGGGGATATGATCACTATATATAAATATATAAGGGGATATGATCACTATATATAAATATATAAGGGGGATATGATCACTATATATAAATATATAAGGGGGATATGATCACTATATATAAATATATAAGGGGGATATGATCACTATATATAAATATATAAGGGGATATGATCACTATATATAAATATATAAGGGGGATATGATCACTATATATAAATATATAAGGGAATATGATCACTATATATAAATATATAAGGGGATATGATCACTATATATAAATATATAAGGAACCGTAATTGACAGTTTAGCAAGTGAGAAAATCAGAGTAACTAAAATGAACTTTGCCTTTTTTAAAAATATGATTAATGCACTTCCAATGCATCGAACACCCCCGCACCTCAATGCCCCCAGCCTGTGCCCACAGTACAAGCAGCAGTGACAGCTCACTCTCCGTTATATGGAGTCTAAATGATGAACAGGAGCTATAGATGGATTAGAAATGTCTATCATCATGAACTTCTTACTTACTGTCTTTAAAAAGAATAAATTATTGGCAAAACATGGAGAATTGTAATATTTCCATTAAATACTAATGGATCACAGCAGAGTGAACGAGAAGCCCTTTACTGGGCAGTGGAAGTGTTGGCCGCCGGTCAGTATATGGAAATCAGCACGAGCTCAGCCGATGCCAAATACGATCAGCATCATCTAAATTCAATTTGTTGGGTCTGTTCTGTCCCTGGCCTTTGCTTTGCTGACAGACTGTTCCATTATTTCACTGTATGAATATGTATTGATAGTGCCGTGGGCTCCTATTACAATTTTGCCAAGTGCAGAGCCCCCCACCTCTGTGTATCGTGTCCCAACCTGCCCTTGACCCGGCTTCACCCTTCCAACCAGATGGATCTCTCCCAGCACCCGACCCATTGATTGCATTAAGCCATTATTTGTTAAAGTCCGAATGTTATATACTTGAAAAATATCAAGTTTTTTTACTATAAAATCCAAATTTTTTTGTGTAAAATACAACTTGAATTTTTCAAGATTAAGGGGCCGATTCACTAACTTCGAGTGAAGGATTCGAAGTAAAAAAACTTCGAATTTCGAGTAGTTTTTTGTGCTTCTCGACTATCGAATTGGCGTAAATTCACCTGAGTGGAATGATTCGAATAGATTGAGCGCAAAAACGCAGCGACTATTCGCCATTCGATAGTCGAAGTACTGGATCGAGTGCAAAAACGCTGCGACTATTCGCCCATTCGATAGTCGAAGTACTGTCTCTTTTAAAAATACTTCGACTGCCTTCTTCGCCACCTAAAACCTACCGAATTGCTTTATAAGCCTACGGGAAAGTCCCATAGGCTTGTTTTCCAAGTTTTTGATCGAATAAAAAGGCATTAGATCGAATGAAAATCCTTCGAGCGAATATTCGATCGAGCGCCTATTCCCCTGGGGAATATTCGCCAATTCGACTATTCGCCAGTGCGTGAATTTGCCCGAATTGCCTATTCGATTCTACTCCCCAGCCGAATTTCGAGGGATTTAAACCCTCAAAATTCGACCCTTGATGAATTTGCCCCTTATTGTCCGCCTTCTTGGACCTGCTGAGGTTGTATATAAGTCAATGGGAGAAGTCCCCTACCCTATTTGGAAGTTTCTGTGGTCTGCATTGGAATTCTGGCTTTTCAAGCAAAAATTCGAAAAAATTCTGACTTTTTAGCAAACAGCCCGAAATAATTCAATTGATTCATGGAAAAAATACAAAAACAAATCGTATGATTTGGGTTTGAGCCAAAGTTTTTTCCCGATCCGATTAAATCATGCTTTTTTTAATAACAAATACGGTCAAATCAGGGATTCTGGTTTGGTCAGACTTTTTTATTTAAAAAAAATCAGATAAATTCAGGATTATAAATATAAATACACCCCAAACTGTAAATTGTATATCTGTGTCTCTTGGAATTAGGTCCCTTCAAGCCACGGACGCACTTTACCCCATTACTTTAAATAAACTGCGCACATAAGAGGTTATATATTAATGAAGAACATCCAAAAAGATTTTCCAGGAAGAACTTTTAGCTGTACAAAATGTCTGGTTTGTTGTTATGGGACATTGTTACTGATGCTTAGAATTAGTGATGGGCGATTCTGACTCATTACACTTTTCCAAAAATTTGCAACGTGACATTTTTCCAACCATACTTTTTTTCCTATATCTATGAGCATTTTTTCATGGCAAAATGAGGTGAAATATTTTGCTCATTCCTACTTATTTATTTATAAAATGCCGCTGTTATACTCAGTCATGTACATTGTTTGCACTTGATTATAGCAGGCATGGGAAAAGTGCAAACAAAATATAAAACCAACATATTATGATACTATTGCATCAAAGGGCAAATGTTTGAAGACACAAGAGGAAGGAGGTCCCTGTCATACAGGAATGTCACTAAGAATAAAGGACTGGATGTCACAAAAAGGTATGCTTCTCCTTACACACACGTAGTAGTAGAATAGAGCAACAATAGCTATGGGAGGGTCCATAAATGACCCCTATTCTCTGAGGGGCACATTTACTTAGCTCGAGTGAAGGAATAGCATAAAAAAATACTTTGAATTTCGAAGTTTTTTTTGGCTACTTCGACCATCGAATTGGCTACTTCGAATTGAACGATTCGAACGATTCGAACTAAAAATCGTTCGACTATTGGACCATTTGATAGTCTAAGTACTGTCTCTTTAAAAAAAACTTTGACCACCTAATTCGCCGCCTAAAACCTACCGAGCACCAATGTTAGCCTATGGGGAAGGTCCCCATAGTCTTTACTACCAATTTGGGATTGAAGGAAAATCGTTTGATCGATGGTTTAAAATCCTTCGAATCGTTCGATTCTAAGGGGCAGATTCACTAAGGGTCGAATTTCGAAGTTAAACATACTTCGAAATTCGACCCTCGAATTGAAATCCTTCGACTTCGAATATCGAAGTCGAAGGATTTAGCGCTAAACGTTCGATCGAATGATCGAAGGATTTTTCGTTCGATCGAACGATTAAATCCTTCGAATCGAACGATTCGAAGGATTTTAATCAAACGATCGAAGGAAAATCCTTAGATCAAAAAAAGCTTAGCAAGCCTATGGGGACCTTCCCCATAGGCTAACATTGACTTCGGTAGGTTTTATCTGCCGAAGTAGGGGGTCGAAGTTTTTTTTAAAGGGACAGTACTTCGACTATCGAATGGTCGAATAGTCGAACGATTTTTAGTTTGAATCGTTCGATTCGAAGTCGAAGGTCGAAGTCGAAGGTCGAAGTAGCCCATTCGATGGTCGAAGTAGCCCAAAAAAACTTCGAAATTCGAAGTTTTTTTCATTCGAATCCTTCACCCGAATTTAGTGAATCGGCCCCTTAGTATTTAATCGTTCGATCGCACGATTTTTCCTTCGATCGTTCGATAGTACTAAATGCGGTAAATCCTTCAACTTCGATATTCAAAGTCGAAGGATTTACTTTGACGGTCGAATATCGAGGGTTAATTAACCCTCAATATTCGACCAATAGTAAATGT
The DNA here is from genome assembly GCA_038501925.1 of Xenopus petersii. Classification (NCBI taxonomy): domain Eukaryota; kingdom Metazoa; phylum Chordata; class Amphibia; order Anura; family Pipidae; genus Xenopus; species Xenopus petersii. The sequence goes on from CM076679.1 coordinate 132,317,592, forward strand.
GCCCCTGGATGTTTGCTTAAATACATTCAGGACATGATTGCAAAAGACGTTTCCACCTTCTAGACTAGTGATCCCCAACCAGTAGCTCGTGAGTAACATGTTGCTCTCCAACCCCTTGAATGTTGCTCCCAGTGGCCTCAAAGCAGGAGCTTATTTTTGAATTCCAAGTTTGGAGACAAATTTTAGCTGCTTAAAAACCATATGTACTGCCAAACAGAGTCTCCTGTAGGTGCCAGCCCATATAGGGGCTACCAAATGGCCCATATTACACTTATTTTGCTCCACCAAGAAATATTTTTCATGCTTGCGTTGCTCCTCAACTCTTTTTAGACTTGAATGCTGCTCACTGGTAAAAAAAATGTTGGGCACTCCTGTTCTTTTGCATTCTGGAAATCAGGTTTCCACATAATAGATCCCAAACTTGAGGTGTCATTTTAAGAAAACTTTGGATTGTGAGGAAAGTTACTGCGGCTAAATTGAGCAAACTCCTACTTTTTCACATTTCAGTCAAAATTCAAATCAAAGGATAAAATCTTCAGAATCTTTGGTTTCTTAATGCAGCCGGTTCCCTGGGGGAATATCCATCACAGCTAAACTTGTTAAAATTCCTAAGCTCCCTGAAGCAAGTGCTTCACAAGAATTCTAATAAAAGGATACATTCCATGGCCGTTGGAAGCCAAGTCTGAAGTGAGCGAGAAATTATTTTCATGCTTTTCAAAAACTAAGAGGAAAAGCCAAAGTCATTAGGAATATATTCGGATAATTCTCAGGATCTTATGCTGACAACCTGCCCAAAATAGATTTTACAGAAAGGCAAAGTAAAGGCCATGTAGTCAGTGAACCAACCTGTGCCCATATTAGCCAATTATTCTAATACAGCCACAAACCTTTAGCTCAAATGGATCAATCCACCAACGGCTTCAACCTCCACAACCGGCTCCAGATAAGTCAGAAATAAAAGTTTAGTTCAGATCACAGATTTGTTTTTGTCAAGGCCGCCGGGAGCGCGAAGAGGCGCGTCTGCTCCCGGCGGCGAATAATCCAAGATGGTGGCGCCCAGTCGGCCCACGTGGGCACTGGGACGCCTGCGCTGCAACGCCGACGCATGCGCAAACACACCGACGAGAGCACCCTGGTGTAAGGACGTCAATGATGTCACTTTGGCGCCAAATTCGAATATACTGTAAAAAGGCTCCCAGGATGCCAGAATGGCGCCCAAGAATAGGTTCTGCTTCCCTGAACCTGGGTTCCTGTTCCAAGCCTTGATTCCTGTATCCTGTACCCTGATTCCTGCACCTGCCATGGTTTTGACCTTTTGCCTGGACTCCTGCTTACAGATCCTGATCTGCCTGCCCTTGAACTCTAGCATGTACTCTGATTATTCTCTTGCCTAAACCCTTTGGATACCATAACCTTGATCCCTCAAGAAGGCTTCCTCCTTGATCCAGAGCTCCTGGACTTTGTGTTGTCTGACGTCCCGGCTGCAGATGATCATGCAGCCCACATGTCTGCTATTTGGGCTGCAACCAAGTCGAACTTGGAGAAGAGCGCTCTGGTTCACAAGACGTTTGCAGATCGTAGACGTGGACCCTCTCCTCCCTACAAGGTTGGTGATAAAGTCTGGTTGTCTTCCAGGAACATTCGGTTGAAGGTGCCATCTCCTAAGTTGGGTCCGAAGTTTGTGGGTCCATTCTCCATCTCGGAGGTGATCAATCCTGTGGCTGTCAGACTTCAGCTTCCCCTGAGATGCGAATTCCCAACATGTTTCATGTCTTTTTGGTGAAACTCGCTACCTCCAACCGCTTTTCTGTGAACCAGTCTCCCCCTCCTACTATCTCTGTGGATGGTCAACAAGAATATGAGGTGGAAAAGATCCTTGACTCCAGAATCTCCAGGGGCTCTCTTCAGTACCTCATCAAGTCCCAATTAACAGTCCCAATTCTAGTAATACAACTAATGATGCATGGTTCACACATGAAGACATTCAAAAGAGACTAGAACATGTTAAGATTAACAAAGGTCCAGGGCCAGATGGTAGTCATCCCAGGGTAATTATTGAGCTTAGCTCTGTGATTGCCAAACCTCTTTACTTAATTTTTCAGGATTCATTGAGATCTGGCATAGTGCCGAGAGACTGGCGAATTGCTAATGTGGTGCCTCTATTCAAAAAAGGATCCCATTCTCAGCCTCAAAACTATAGGCCAGTTAGTCTGACGTCAGTGGTAGGAAAGCTTTTCGAAGGGTTAATAAAGGATAAGATACTGGACTTCATAGCAAATCATAATACTATGAGTTTGTGCCAGCATGGTTTTATACGTAATAGATCTTGCCAGACTAACTTAATTTCTTTTTATGAGAATGTAAGTAGAGACCTCGATTCTGGGATGGCAGTGGATGTGATTTACTTAGACTTTGCTAAAGCATTTGATACAGTGCCACACAAAAGGTTACTGTTTAAATTAAGGAATGTTGGCCTGGAACATAGTATTTGTACCTGGATAGAGAACTGGCTAAAAGATAGACTACAAAGAGTGGTGGTAAATGGAACATTTTCTAATTGGACCAGTGTTGTTAATGGAGTACCGCAGTGCTCTGTACTAGGTCCCTTGCTTTTCAACTTGTTTATTAATGACCTGGAGGTGGGCATTGAAAGTACTGTTTCTATTTTTGCAGATGATACTAAATTGTGCAGAACTATAGGTTCCATGCAGGATGCTGCCACTTTGCACAGTGATTTGTCTAAACTGGAAAACTGGGCAGCAAACTGGAAAATGAGGTTCAATGTTGATAAATGCAGGTTATGCACTTTGGCAAAAATAATATAAATGCAAGTTATACACTTAATGGCAGTGTGTTGGGAGTTTCCTTAAATGACAAGGATCTAGGGGTCTTTGTAGATAACACGTTGTCTAATTCTGGGCAGTGTCATTCTGTGGCTACTAAAGCAAATAAAGTCCTGTCTTGCATAAAAAAGGACATTAACTCAAGGGATGAAAACATAATTATGCCTCTTTATAGGTCCCTGGTGAGGCCTCATCTGGAGTATGCAGTTCAGTTTTGGACTCCAGTCCTTAAGAGGGATATAAATGAGCTGGAGAGAGTGCAGAGACGTGCAACTAAATTGGTTAGAGGGAGGGAAGAGTTAAATTATGAGGGTAGACTGTCAAGGTTGGGGTTGTTTTCTCTGGAAAAAAGGCGCTTGCGAGGGGACATGATTACACTTTACAAGTACATTAGAGGACATTATAGACAAATAGCAGGGGACCTATTTACCCATAAAGTGGATCACTGTACCAGAGGCCTCCCCTTCAGACTAGAAGAAAAGAACTTTCATTTGAAGCAACGTAGGGGGTTCTTCACAGTCAGGACAGTGAGGTTGGGGAATGCACTGCCGGGTGATGTTGTGATGCTGATTCAGTTAATGCCTTTAAGAATGGCTTGGATGATTTCTTGGACAGTCATAATACAAAGGCTATTGTGATACTAAACTCTATAGTTAGTATAGGTATGGGTATATAGAATTTAATTAAAAGTAGGGATGGGTGTATGTATGGATGCTGGATTTTCATTTGGAGGGGTTGAACTTGATGGACTTTGTCTTTTTTCAACCCAATTTAACTATGTATAACTATGTAAGTGGAAGGGCTTTGGCCCTGAAGAATGCTCCTGGGAAGGATACTCTGATGTTCATGCTCCTCACCTTGTAAGGGATTTCCACTCCAAGTTTCCCCAGAAGCCGAGCCCTGGTGGTCCTGTACTGTCAAGGCCGCCGGGAGCGCAAAGAGGCACGTCTGCTCCCGGTGGTGAATAATCCAAGATGGCGGCACCCAGTCGGCCCACGTGGGCGTTGGGACGCCAGTGCCGCAACGCCTATGCATGCGTAAACGTGCATGCGCAAACACGCCGGCGTAAGGAAGTCAATGACGTCACTTTGGCGCCAAATTTGAATATAAAAAGGCTCCCAGGACGCCAGAATGGCGCCCAAGAATAGGTTCTGCTTCCCTGAACCTGGGTTCCTGTTCCAAGCCTTGATTCCTGTATCCTGTACCCTGATTCCTGCACCTGCCTTGGTTTTGACCTTTTGCCTGGACTCCTGCTTACCGATCCTGATCTGCCTGCCCTTGAACTCTAGCCTGTACTCTGATTATTCTCTTGCCTAAACCCTTTGGATACCACGACCTTGATCCCTCAAGAAGGCTTCCTCCTTGATCCAGACTACCTCCCTGGAGGGAAGTCCTGGCTCCTTGACAGTTTTATTTCGATTTTTTTTTAATAATCCCCTTTAAATCTCAGATGCCGTTTACTACGGTATGTTTTTTTAACAAAAATGCAACATTTCCCCCCTATAATTCTAATATATATGAAATATGAGGCACTCAGCTTTAAAATGATATCTAGATGCAAATATGATGCGCCTATCAATCCAATACACTGTAGGAAACTTGGTGCTACGACAGCTCCAGCATCAATAAAAACACTTGTGTGTGGTTTACAACAAAAGGGAGGAGCTGAGAGCAACAATATGGATGTGCAATGAACACTTTGGATTCAGGTACCTTTAAAGTGTTGATTTTTGAAGAACTGCATCTATGTCTGTAGGAAAGCAACTGAAGGCAACTGCAGTTGTGATCCATTGGGGATCTGTATGTCTACTGACACTGGAGGACCATTGAGCTAATGCCCAGGGATGTAGCGAACCGCCGACAATGCGTTCGCGAACGCCGTTCGCGAACACCGGCAAAAAATGCGAACAGTTCGCGAACAGTTCGCGAACTTCGAACATCCGAAAATCGTTCGATTCGAACGATCGAAGGATTTTAATCGTTCGATCAAACGATTTCCGTTCGAATCGAACGATCGAAGCCATTGGATCGAATGATTTCATTCAATCCAATGGCTTCGATCATTCGATTCGAACGAAAATCGTTCGATTTTAGCGATCGAATGGTCGAACGATTTTGACGCGAACGCCTATTGGCGAACGTCGCGCGACGTTCGCGAACTTGCGGCGGACGCGAACAGTCGAAGTTCGCGCGAACTAGTTCGCCGGCGAACAGTTCGCTACATCCCTACTAATGCCACCTCAAAGCCTCAGGCTGAAACTGCAGAAATGGACAAAGGCAACACATGAATCAAAGCCATTCTTTGTGCCAAAAGCCGCTACTTGCACTTCTGAATAGTTGTGCTCAGCACCACCCACCCCATGTAGGAGATGTTTATGCACAACACAAGGCATCTCCACACTGGTGGCCTCAATTAAACTGGAATTATGGAGAAAATCTGCCATTGCTGTAAAAAAAATATGGGGGTATTACATCCAAAAATACACTGCACTTGGTTGGGATAGTCTGTTTTTGAGTGAGCCCCCAAGAACTGATTGATTCAGCAGGAGAGGGTCAGCAAACATGGATTATAACAGAGACTGTGTTCATTCATGCTGAATAATCCAGTACAAGTGCTGGTACTAATTAGTCATAACCTGGGAAAAAAGGGAGATTCTGTGATTGAGCTTTTGTCTAGGAAGTAGGTACTAGGCAGCGGGTAATTACCTTGTGCAGTCTGAGAGAGAGCTCAGAAAAAAAGGAATGTTAAAGGATAAGTAAACCTTTAAAATAAATGAAAGTAAAACTGATGAGGGGGCTATTCTAAGAAATTTTGCAATGTACATTCATTATTTATTTTGTTTTTATTCCAAGATATTAAGGGATACATGTGCTCTTAATATGAATGAATTTTGTTACAACAGCACCACCTGCTGGTCAGTTTCCCACCAGTCTGACCAGCAAGTAGTCAAGGAAGTTGTCAGGAGAAAGAAAGAGGCTGATGTTCTTCTGCTTAGGAATAAAATTAGAAACTTTTCTCACATCTTTCCTAAGCAGAAGAACATCAGCCTCTTCAGTCTTCAACTTCCTTGACTACTTGCTGGTCAGACTGGTGGGAAACTGACCAGCAGGTGGCGCTGTTGTAACAAAATTCATTCATATTAACAGCACATGTATCCCTTAATATCTTGGAATAAAACCAAAATAAATAATGAATGTAAATTGCAAAATTTCTTAGAATAGTCCCCTCATCAGTTTTACCTTCACTTATTTTAAAGGTTTACTTATCCTTTATGTGCTATTAAAACTTATTTTGTGAAAGAAAGAAAAAACCTGGGGTGGATACCTGCTTGAAGTTAACCAGGTGATGCTGCCTTTTACTTTGGAAAAGGATTTCCCACTGCTACAAGGTGACGTAGTACATATATAACCACGTTGTTAGTATAGGTTGTTAGTATAGATATGGGTATATATCATTTATGTGACAGTAGAGAGGGGTGTGTGTATGGGGCTGGGTTTTCATTTGGAGGGGTTGGACTTGATGGACTTTGTATTTTTTCAAGACAATGTAACTATGTAACTAACAATGTAACGACGTTAAGCTAACATGAGCAAAGATGCATAGATAATCAGTGATGGCTCCATCAGTGGGGTTGTCTGGATGATCAGAAATAAGTTCCCAGAATCACCTTTAAAGGAGAAGGAAAGGCTCTATTTACTTGGGGTACCAAAAGTTGGACACCCCCAAGTGATTGCATTTACTTACCTCACACCTCAGTGCTCCAATCAGCATAAAACTGCAGTGGCCTCAAGTTCTTCCAGCGAGCACCACGGAGCGATCGTCTTGTTTCTTATTGCGGATTCTCATGCGCAGTAGAATGCTAATAAAAGCTAATCTTTAACGAAGAATTCAGATATTTCATTCTACTGCACATGCGTCTGCCCTGGGAAATTTGAATAAAGAAGAAGAAGGAAGCCAATCCCCCAGTGGTGCAGTTTTCCCCTGATAAGAGCCCGGGGTTTGAGGTAAGTAAATATATTGACTTGGTGGTGACTAACTTTTGGCATTCTGATTATAATGCCGCAAAGTGCATCTGTTTAAACCCTTTCATGTTCTACCCTTTCTGGCACTACAGAACAGACAAATATATATAGGATACAAGTCAAATTGTCTCCAGTGAACTCTTTGCCATATCTCGCACAACTTTGCCAGGCGCAAATATGATACAAATACTCAAATTCACAAAAATGCGAAGTTTCGTCTCTGGCATCGAACGCTGGCGACTTTTCACTAGCGTTACTTCGGCAGTGTGAGCATTTCATAGCAATGATGCACTAGCGTTAATTTGTGTCTAGCGAAATTCACTAGTGATCTTACGCTTAGGTCAATTTGCATACGGCGGGTAATTTAAAGTTGTATGGACGTCTTTATTATAAATGTTGGTGCAAAGGCTTGAAGTTACCACTTTTTATTACAAATGTCCAGGGAACCTTAATAAAAGACAAGAGAGTTAATATAATGTCCTACACATGAGCCCACTGTAAAATGAATGTTCCATATGTTATGAAAACTGGTTACCCAAAAAAAGTTTGTTAGGACTTTTGCAGGCAATCCAGCTTCAAAAAAGGAAAAGTCCCCAGCGTTTTTGGAACTTTAATGCATTTTCGCCTCACAGGATATGATGTAAGTGACAGAAGGTTGAGGAAGATCTAACTACTTTATAGCACTTCACCTGGTCTGAGGTGGTGAAATCAACTCTGGTTAAACAGAGTAACATTTATTAAAATCCGCACTTTAGTGAATTTGCGGAATAACAATCGTTCGCCAGAGCAAAAAGTTGCCTGGTGATAGAGTGTGAATGAATGCTAGTGATGGTCCCGTTCGATTGCGAATTGGTGCCTGCGCCTGTCAGTGAATTAGCGATGTCCATGTGGGTGGCAACAATTTTGAATTGTCACTAGCCTTAGCCACTTTTCCCTTTAGTGAATCTCCCCCATGGAATGAGGGGGGAAAAAAAAAAAGGTGAACCATGGCCAGTCAGTCTAGAAACAATGGCAGCTAAAACTTCAAGCAGAGTTTATATAGTTTTCATAGGTATTTGGGGATGATACAATAAAGTGGAAATAATTATACAACAAGAAGGTATATTGACCCTAAATATGAGATTGAGGCTTGCAACTGTTGAAGTAAACACCCTACAAAGAACAGGCGCCAGCCCCCAATACTTTTTCTAAACTTTGTACCCTGCTATTTGTGCCTCTGGCGATGTCTTTTTGCTCCAGAATGGAATGGTAAGGACAGGGTGATGTTCCACCTATCACCCCTTCCTTCTATACCTCATGAATGTGCACTAAAGGTCCCAATTTTGGGCTGTAGCATTTGTATCCTATGCCGTTGTAAATTACCACTTAGGTGTATGATTCACTAGATGTAAGTTGCAGTAAGATTTGGGGGCAGATTTACTAAATTCGAGTGAAGGGTTCGAATTAAAAAAACTTCGAATGTCGAAGTTTTTTTTGGGCTACTTCGACCATCGAATGGGCTACTTCGACCTTCGACTACGACTATCGAACGATTCGAACTAAAAATTGTTCGACTATTCGACCATTCGATAGTCGAAGTACTGTCTCTTTAAAAAAAACTTCGACCCCCTAGTTCGGCAGATAAAAGCTACCGAACACAATGTTAGCCTATGGGGAAGGTCCCCATAGGCTTGCCCAAGTTTTTTTGATCGAAGGATATTCATTCGATCGTTGGATTAAAATCCTTCGAATCGTTTGATTCGAACGATTTAATCGTTCGATTGAATGAATAATCCTTCGATCGATCGATCGATCGAATTTCCTGCGCTAAATCCTTCGAATTCGATATTCGAATTCGAAGGATTTAAATTCCTAGTCGAATATCGAGGGTTAATTAACCCTCGATATTGGACCCATAGTAAATCTGCCCCTAAGTAACTTAGATTCATAACGGAGCCCTACAGATTAATCTATAGTTGGAAATGGATAAGAGCAATGACTATATTCTGTTTTATCTGCAAAGACAGGAAAATAATGACAAAGAAATCTGTCCCATGTAACAAGAGTACCCTTATATGTTAAAATGGGAGGAAATTACTTCCGATCCACTCACTATAGAGGATTGGACCGAAATCTGGGAAAATGCAAACAGAAGTGCAACATGTGTCAGACAGAAAGAAAGCATCTATAAATCATTGTTCTTCTGGTACGACACTCCAGCTAAGCTTAGCCGTATTTTTCCAGGCACTTCCCCGTTGTGTTGGAGAGGCTGTGGCCTTAGAGGAACGCAGCAACATATAATGTGGGAGTGCCCCAAATTAACATCATTATGGCACAAAGTAGAGGAGCTACTAACGAATGTTCTTTCTAAAAACATCCATCTCGACATCTATACTACTTTGGTGGGCAGGCCATTTCCAGATATCACCCTTGCAGAACAAAGACTTATAAATTTTATTCTAACTGCCACCAGACTGGCTATTACAGCCCTTTGGAAATTGGCCTCCCCCCCAAAAATAGAGGATGTTATATATAGGGTGAGGGATATGAGAGAGATGGAATTCATGACGGCCAACATTAGGGGTAACAGATGTAAATGGGAGAAAGTGTGGTCAAAATGGGATGTATACATTGTCAGACTTTCTGAAACAAGGGTCTAAACTCAAATAGTTGGAATCATACCCGGATTTGATTGTTCTTTGGCATCTCCCCCCGCTCTATCCCACCATTGCACAATTTGTCATGCAACATTTGGTGGATTGTCGGTTAACTGGAGGATATGTAGGAATTGCTTATATTCCCCACCTTCTACTAGTCAATGTATGATTCCTTATTCTAAAAGAAAAATGGATAATTTCTCCTTTTGTTTCTGAATGTAACTTACCTACTTGAATTATACTAAATTGTTATACAATGTTCATTTTCAATGAGTATTGTTTGTATAACTACGATATGTATGCATCTTTTTCCAATAAAATTGTAAGTTATAAAAAAAATAAACACAGGAGTAATAAACTAGGCCAGTCAATGATCCACAATGCCTAAACTTTTGTTCAGATCTGACTCCTCTTATCTCCATGATGACAGTTCATTCTGAGAGATGTAGGTCAAGGCGGCAGGTGCAGCCCATCATTTGTAACCCTTATCATGAAAGTGGCACATGCACTGTAGTGCCCTCCAACTGTCACACAACAGATATTCAATGCTTCATTGGTGAAGAATAAATTGGCTGGCAACAACTGTAACTCTTCTCCTTCTTTTGCTTTCTGCGGAACGTGTTCTCAGAGCTCCCCGATGAGATAGATATCTGGGGAAATTTGCAGCATTAATCTGAGCTAGTCATGTTAGGGTGTAACGGCGAGACGGAGAACGGAGGAACATTGGGTGAAAAATAATAGCAGCGCACAGATATAATAGGCTGACACAGCAGATTTCTTTGTCTGGTTTTTGTATCTTACCCGGTGTAATTGTAATCCTAGCCAATGGCAAACTATTTATTTTTCATAAGAGGCACAACTGAACTGGTATTTCCAGCACAACCTTTCAGTAATGGAACAAAAGGCCCAAGATCTTGGTCACAGTCCAGGCAAAGGTCACAGCTGGCTAAGAGATCCAAACATTAGGACAAAGGCATTAGCATCAGTGGGTGCTTTATATAATACATTTTTTGCTCCGCATACAATTGTGTCCAAACTGTCATGGCCTACAAACCATTAGCTTATCAAGTTACTGTACTATGATATCCAGAGGAAGGTCAATAAAAACCTTGAGACTGCAATAAAAAGCTAGTATTCTACAGTCCATAGTTTTAGTGACCATTCTCTCCATTAGATGAACCCTCCTTTCTTCTATTGTAAAGAGATGTTCTTGCATCCTCATGAAAAGGTCTTATCCCTCCCTAAGCACTTCTTCTCCAACTAGACCAGTCTTCATAATCAATTTATATGACCCTCAGATTCTCTATATTTCCAAAATTACATTGGACAAAAAAACTCTCTACACAACATTTACCCTACAGGGATCAAGTGAAGTCATTTCTGCCACTGCTGTTTTATTATTTAAATAAACCGGGTGCCAGTGGTTCTTAAACAGAAACCACTGATTTATTGAAGAACAATAACAATAAAGTACTTCCCACTAAAAGGGTTTCAATTAGTGATGGGCGAATTTATTCGCCATGTGCGAATTTGCTGCAAATTTGCGTGATTCGCCATCAGCTAATAAATTCGAAACGCCCGAGAAAATTTGCCTCAAAAAATTCGCCGGCGTAAAAAAAAAAATTTCCGCCAGCGTCGGAAAAAATGGACGCCGGCGTCAAAAACGGCTGCCGGCATTAAAAAAACTGGCGCCGGCGTCAAAAATGGGCGCCGGCATCAAAAACAAGACGCCGTCGCCGTTTCGCGAAATTCACAAATTTGCCGGCGAAGCCCATCACTAGTTTCAATATACATGTTTGGAATGTTTGTCTAGAAATCCATTATCCAGAAAGCTCAGAATTACAGAAATGCCATCTCCCATAGACCCCATTGTATTCAAATAATATAGATGTTTAAAAACAGTTGCTTGTACTTGATCCCAACTAAGATATAATTAATCCTTATTGGAAGCAGAACCAGCCTATTGGGTTTATTTAACATTTAGATGATTTTTAGCAGTATGTTGGTTCAAATTACAAAAAGATCCCTTATCCAAAAAACCCCAGGTCCCGAGTATTCTGCATAATAGGTCCAATTTCTGGTTTTACAAGCATATTACATATTTTATGCATATTATCAATGGTGTCTTATCTTTCATTAAGGATAGATTGAAGATGTACAGTATGACAGGTAGTGAGGGGCAAATTTGAAACTACGAAAATTTTTGAAGCACAACAATTGTTTTCACCCTTTAGAGTCTATGGGCGTCATTTTCACTATGACATTTGGCAAAATATTTTACTCATCACTAATGACAGGTAGTGATGAACAAGTCTGTTCCATTTCGCTTTGCCAAAAATTCTCAAAACTGATAAGAAAAAACGCATGACTTTTTTGTCTCAGCGACAATTTTGTCTTGTTGCCTTTTTTGTCGCGGCAATATTTTATACGGCAGATTTTTGCTGCCGTTTTCCCAAAAAATTTGCAGTTGGTGAAATGTAGAATTTCTCAGCGAAACCACGCCTGACGTAAAAAATTCACTCACTACTAATGACAGGTCCTTTAATTGATTAATGTCATCCCTAAGGTGGCAACCCCAACTTTACAGGACATTTTAATGTGCATCGATGGAGCACAGGGCTGCTCATACCAGCAACCTTGTCAATCCCACACTCCTCATTCATGGGGATCCTTCCCTAATTTTGACTAAGGTTTTCTCTATACCTTAGGGATTCTCTTCTCCTTCTGGCTTTTTTTTTTAAAAAGCCTCATGCCTCAGACTCTTATTAATACCTCTTCATCAGGATCTCCAGCAGTATCCACCTACTCCATAAAGTGGAATCTAAAGAAAAAAGCATGGCTGATCATCGTTTTTTATATAAAAAAAAGGATTACCTTGGACCAATACGGTCTCTCACATGGGGCATAGGTTACATAGCAGGGTGAACTAACTTTTTCACCTTCTGTACTATATTGTATACTGTATTGATGATTGAGATACAAGACTCAGAAGACACAAAACAAGAATCACAGAGCAGGTTCATTTTTGAAGCTAGAAATGGTCAGGCTCATTAAAATAAAAAACTACTTCAGGCAGTAACAAGTTGAAAAAAAAGTCTATCTTGGATAAACACAAAGAGAATTAAAAACAATAAATAGCACAAAAAGAACAAACAGGTTGGTGGATGGCCAGGTGGTCTCTGTGAGCTGTCAGATTCTGTATTTCAGTTGTGTTCCTGGCAATGTCTATAAGGAGAGCACAGAGCTTCAGGCTGGGTCTAGGTACTCTCATCCTCCAGCTAGCCAGAAGCTAATTTCAATAAAATCAGCAAAATGAATGAATTTACAACTTGCTAAGGGAAATTATTGTGGGACACTGGTTAATTGTGGGACACTGGTAATCCTTGTTGACTTCTAATATCCTTAATTTACAGTTTGGTCATTTTCCTATTGCTCAAGCAGTACGTTATATACTTATAATACACAAAAGCCATAAATATCTTGTAAATTATATCCTTATAAATGGTGAGTTCTGATGTCATCAGTTATAAACGGTGAGTTCTGATGTCATTTCTGTCACATGACTCACTGAAACGTGTGTATTATAATAAATAAAGTACCCCCAGTTGCAAAATATGAGGATATTAGAAGTTACCTCGGCGTTCCATGACCTGTATATGATCATGAAACTCCTCCGTAACTTATAATATCCTTATAATTTACAAGAGGGGGTACTTTATTCACTATAGAAACCATGCATGCTGAAGTTGGAAAGCTACATTTATAACTTAAAGGGACATGCACACATTTTTTCTTGTAACTATAGAATATGCAAAAACACACTGCTGGCCCAATGCTGCTTCACCCCCACACCGCCCCTCCCTATCACTCACAGCTCTGACGCTATTGCCCTTTTTCTTACAACTCAAAATCCACATCATTCATTAAGAAAGGATCTGGAAAAGTGCCTGTAAAGTGGAGTTGTGCAGATAAAGCAAGGGGTGGGGTGGCAGAACAGGAGTATGGGCTGGTTGGAGGGCAAAGCTGGATGAGATGTGTGGAAGACAGCATAGTGGAATGGATAGGGGTGGACAGAACAGTGGTGGAATGGATGAGTTTCAGAAAACATAAGTAGAACATAAGGAAGGGTGAATGGGAGGCTGGAATTTTTGAAAAGCTGGAGCAAAAGCCTGGAGCTCCCTGAAGATAAACATCATAAAACTAAAAAAATATATATATTTTAGATGTAGATTATAATGAATACATTTCCTTACAATTAGGTGACCTGTATTACTCAGGCTGTGGACTTGTGAATTGATATGGTAACATGACTGGTGATGGGTGAATTTGCGGAAAAATCATGAGATCTGAAAGTTTCACGAAAAAATAGTGAAATTCTGACATTTTCACGGAAAAATCTTGAAAATCCGACATGGACGCCTGGTCTTAAAGTTTGAGAACCAGGGAGAGAGTTCTGGGCAAGCAAAGTAACAAAACGTTAACAGGAAGAACATGGAACAAGGAGCATGGCCATGGAACAAGCCAAGTTAATACCAATCGGCAAAGCAGCACAAAATCAGGAGGCAAAAGAGTAGTTGAGGTTACAGGCCAGGTTAAACACAAACAGTAGCGCAGTACAGAATAGTGATCCATGATAGTAGCCAATACACAGGTTAAGGTCAGCACAGGCAACAAACTAGGATTGGATAGGGACAGGCAAGATCAGGAACAGTCATGACAACTAGAAATCACACCCATTTTACATTGGGCAACTTGGAATAGATGCCCCTTAAAATGTTTTAATTTTGCACCAAGCACGAAGACATCAGACACGGACGACTTAAAAAACACAGAAGTATCGCCAGCGAGTGTCAAACACTGATTGGCGTGTGATGAACGCGGAAGTGTCTTCCCCCACCGTGGTCCAACAAGTATTATTGCAGTTTCCCTGGTTAGGGAAAATGCCACATATGGACACTACTCATAGAGAGGAATGGATGGTGCTAGACACTAGAGACAAGAATGATCTTTGAAAATCAAAGCAGAGGACACCAAAGAAGGAGGAACACCTCAGTAGAAGTCAGGGAGTAAAGACCATGAGAAACGAGGACTACCTAGGGTGAGGGTTACTGTAGCTCCAGCATTTAGTTCAATCTAGCAGTGAAGTTAGGCTTAGGTTTATGGTTGTTAACAGAGCAGTCTTCAAATCCGAGTCTTAAATATTTGAAGAAACAAAGCTTTTTAAGCAGCTGGTGAGTAATGCATTCAGCTAAAGAGTCACCGTTCTTGTCCTGGCCAGAAATAACTATTCTTGGGCTGCGAACCTAACCTAGAACTGCAGGTTCCTTCCAAATCTCTGCAATCCCAAAATTCCTATTGTAGCTATGGCTTTGTACTTCATTTACTCTGAAGGTCATATTTCAAAGTTATGTGAAATGTTTTCAACTCTAATAAATTCGAATGTACTCACAACTCAAATGGGAGGTTATTTATGAAAAAACTTGAATGTCTAATATTTGATCAAATAAGAACGACCCGAAAATTTGAATCGAATACCAAAATTCCTATAGCTATGGCTTTGTACGTCATTTATTCTAAGGGGCAGATTTATCAAAGGTCAAATTCCGAAGTTATTTGAATTTTTTCTTTTAACGCTAATAAATTCGAATGTACTCACAACTCAAATGGGAGGTTATTTATGAAAAAACGAAAACGTCTAATATTCTATCAAATACGAACGACCTGAAAATGCAGATCCAATTCAAATTGAGTTTTCCTCTGGAAAAAAACTTGAATGTCAGGAAGGTTATTAACATCTTCAAATGGTTCAAGGGACTTCTGCCACTGATTTGTAAATGAACTCGGCAGGTTTTAGGTGGCGAATATTAAAATTAGAACTGCTTCCAGAATCGAGGGGTGATGAATCTCACATTCAAATTCAAATTTGAGTTGGTGCTTTTAAATTTGTGAGTTTTGACCAAAAAATAATTTGAATTCAAATTTACCATTCGAACTTTAATAAATCTGCCCCTTAGAGTACCTATAGGATTCCATAATGACTGGGCTTTACGTTTCTATGTTTTGATATTGGTTAAAATAAAAAAAAAATGATAACAGCTGGTGACGTATTGAAACTGTAAAATGTCACCGTTATCCCATCCTTAAACTGCTCAGAATGAAGTATCATCGCAGGGTTGAGACCTTTAGTCACAGAATTTTTCTTTACCAGTAAATGATAAGACATTGAGGGGCCGATTCACGAAGGGTCGAATATCGAGGGTTAATTAACCCTCGATATTCGACTGGGAACTAAAATCGTTCGACTTCGAATATCGAAGTCGAACGATTTTGCGCAAATCCTGCGATTGATCGATCAAAGGATTTTTCGTTCGATCGAACGATTAAATCCTTCGAATCGAACGATTCGAAGGATTTTAATCCAACGATCGAAGGAAAATCCTTCGATCAAAAAATCACAGGCAAGTCTATGGGGACCTTCCGCATAGGCTAACATTGACTTCGGTAGCTTTTAGCTGCCGAAGTAGGGGGTCGAAGTTTTTCTTAAAGGGACAGTACTTTGACTATCGAATGGTCGAATAGTCGAACGATTTTTACTTCTAATCGTTCGAATCGTTCGATTTCGATCAAATTCGATCGAATTTAACCAATTCGATGGTAGAAGTACCCAAAAAATACTTCGAAATTCGATTTTTTTTTTATTCTAGCCCTTCACCCGAATTTCGTGAATCGGCCCCTGATTGTTTCTGAAGCCGTTGATGTGATTGGCTGCGTTACAGATTACTATATTGATCTGTCACATTCTTCCTTTCTCCCAGCTGCCAGGTTACGAAGACAGATGCAGATAACCATTTGGAGCACATTACTTTTTCATAAAAGGCAAAATAAGGCTTTAATTTAAATATTTTTGTACTTTTTTTGATCATTTTAGCAATGAAATCAATGTGACCTTTTCAAAAATTGAGACACTGAGCCCAATGAAGCATAAAAGGGAAAATAGCAGCAAAACTGGCTGTGAATAGGATCTGTTTATCCTGTTGTACATTATAAACTGCAGGATAAAACCTGTGAGTAGAGTGGGAGAATGTATTTAATGAGATAGTTACAGATGAATGAACCAGTGGAGCAATTGATACGATTTTGATGGAGCACATGAGACTGATCTTCTTGGTCTCATGTGCTCGATCATCCCTTGGATATTGCATTTGAGGGTCTGGAACTAAGACTGGATTACTGGCCAAGTATTGATTTAAAGGAGTTGTTCACCTTAAAATTTAGAGTCCTGAGACAAGTTGTAATTGGTCATTTTTATTGACAAAAGGGCAGCTAAAAGATTTAGGGGCAATTTACAAGAACCCAGACAGATGTGGAAGAGCATTAGCCCTGCCGTTAGAGCAGTGCAAGTTGCTATATGTTAGTCTTTACCTTTACCCTTAGACTGATACAATTGTGGTTCTATAAAGACAAAAAATTGGATTTATATAGTAAATTCTTCTGAAACAACATTTGATTTTGTGTAATGTTAAACAAAAGATCTTCAGATCTTATAGGGAGGGGCTCCTTGCTGAGGATCGAAGTCGAAGGATGTAGCGCTATTCGTTCGATTCGAAGGATTTTAATCCATCGATTGAACTTTTTTGTTTGACCCAAAACAGCTTAGAAAGCCTATGGGGACCTTCCCCATAGGCTAACATTGACTTCTGTTGGTTTTAGGTGGCGAACTAGGGGGTCGAAGTTTTTTCTTAAAGAGACAGTACTTCAACTATCGAACGGTCGAATAGTCGAACGATTTTTAGTTCGACTTCAATCGAAGTCGAAGGTCGAAGTAGCCCATTCAATGGTCGAAGTAGCCAAAAAAACCATTCGAAATTCAGAGTTTTTTTCTTTTATTCCTTAACTCAAACTAAGTAAATGGGCCCCTCAGTGTCAGGGCCCGAAGGCTCAGGTTGGAGTTGCGGACCAAGGAGGAAGCAGCAGGTTCCAATCACAGTTCATGGTATCCGAGGGGTTAAAGAAGCAGAGTAGTCAGTCCAGGCAAAGGTCGGTTCAGGCAGCAAGAAACTTAGTCACAATACCAGGCCGAATTTAAGATTAGGGATGTAGCGAACTGTTCGCCGGCGAACTAGTTCGCGCAAACTTCGACTGTTCGCGTCCGCCGAATGTTCGCGAACGTCGCGCGACGTTCGCCAATACGAGTTCGCGTTCGATTCGAACAAAAATCGTTCGAGCATTCGACCATTCGATTCCTTCGACCGCTAAAATCGAAGGATTTTCGTTCGAATCGAACGATCGAAGCCATTCGATCGAATGAAATCATTCGATCGAATGGCTTCGATCGTTCGATTCGAATGAAAATCCTTCGATCGAACGATTAAAGTCCTTCGATCGTTCGAATCGAACGATTTTGCGGATGTTCGAAGTTCGCGAACTGTTCGCATTTTTTGCCGGTGTTCGCGAACGGCGTTCGCGAACACATAAACGGCAGTTCGCTACATCCCTATTTAAGATCAGGAATCAAGGTCAGAAGAATAACACCCAGGAACACAGTAAGTTGAACCTATTATCGGGCGATGTCTTTAGGCCTCTGGCCTCCTTTTAAAGGCAGATGCAAGATGTGCAAAACGTGCATGATGATGTCATGTGTCACACGCTGACGTTGCACGTCGAAGCCACACATTTTGACGCCAGGTTCCAGACGCCATGTCCACTTTGACACACCGGCGTCCAACCTCCCACGTGGTTCCCCTGGGCGCCGCAATTTTGCAGAAGATGCAGACGGAGTAAGGAGCACTGGTGAGCGCTCCTTAAGTAAGATTCCTTCCAAGGCTATGAAGGCTAAGTTTCCTTCCAATGCTAGACTTTGTTCCCTAGAAATATCAAAACCCACTTGGAGCAATCATCGGATCATTATTTGGAAGGCTGGGGAGTAGTCTATACATTGGTGTTCTGGGGGCCTTACCCATCATGGTAGTAAAATATGATGAACCTTTTCCTTACTCTTTTCGTACTCTCCCAAATTGAATTTCTTTATCCTTCCATAAAAAAATAATGGCACTTCTCCAGGTCTGAACACGGTAGATTGTAGTTTGTTAGGGAGGAGGAATATAACCCTATCTAGTAAGCTTGGTTTTTAGAGGTATGGAAGAGAGGTTGGTGTAGGCATGACCTGTAGCAGGTTCAAATTAGCCACAGGTCCAGGGAGGTGGGGTTTCCCTAGTAAGAGAAAATGCTAAATATAGACTCTACTTATATAAGGGAACAGATGTTGCAAAACACTAGAAACAATGGTGACCTGTGTAAGGAAGAAGAGAGGACAACGACAAAGGACATATCAGTGGAAGTCAAGGATGAAGGACCCTGAGAAACAAGGACTACCTAGGGTGAAGGTTAGCTCCTGCATTTAGTTCAATCTAGCAGTGAAGCGAGGCTGATGTTTAACGTTCTTCAAAGAGCAGTCAGAGGTCACATTGAGTCTTAAACATTTGGAGAAAGCAAACATTTGGAATAATTGATGAGTAATAGTAGAAACACATCACTTCTACTTCCAAAACAATGTCTCCAAAGTGTAGCACTCAAGCCCCTATTTTGTATGTGAACCCCTGTGGCTGGTTTTCAAAAAGACGAATACATTTCTTTTTCTTTCCTTTAGGAAGCCAAAGCAGCAGCTGTTATTGGTGGGGTCAATCAGTGGCAGAACTACCGGGGATCAGGTGAGTTCGATTGCACCGTACCAACACCCGTCTTGTGCCAGCGTGATTAGTGATGGCCGAATTTGTACAGTTTCACTTTGCCGCAAAAATTTGTGAAATTTGAGAAACTGTGAAAAATTTGCAAAACTCATCGAAGTCAATGGGCATCAAAAATTTGACAAGTGTCAATTTCGTCACCCACTACAATTTTTATTAGGTATGCGCCGAGTCCACTATTTTGGATTCCGAATACCGAACCGAATCTGAACCCTTATTTGCATATGCTAATTAGGGGTGGGAATGGGAAAACATTTTTTACTTCCTTGTTTTGTGACTAAAAGTCACGCGATTTCCCTCCCTGCCCCTAATTTGCATATGCTAATTAGGATTCAGATTCAGTTCGGCTGGGCAGAAGGATTTGGCCAAATCCGAATCGTGCTGAAAAAAGCCGAATCCCGAACCGAATACTGGATTCGGTGCATCCCTAATTTTTATACATGCCCGAATCCCGAACCGAATACTGGATTCGGTGCATCCCTAATTTTTATACATGCGCCCTTTTTATCCAAATGCATTAAAGTCAATGGGCGTCGGAATAATTTTAACGCACGTCAATATTTATGCGCACAACTATTCTGACATGCAACAATTTTTTTTTTTTCGTTGCAGTGGATTTTTCACCTGGAGAATTTTCTCCGCAGTTTCGGAAATTTATTCGCCGGCGACGAAACATGGAAATTCGCCTCAAATTTGCTTCTGGTGAATTTATTCGCCCATCACTAAGCATGATATCAGCACAAGGAGGGTGCAGAGCCCAGAGGCAAAGCCTGAACCCGGGCCTGGGAACGTCTAGTTCCGTTATTGGGGTCTACAATATATATTCTGCCTTACTATTAGTTTCAGACCTCTCTCTTAAATATTTTGCCACATGCCCTAAGTTCCTCCCCAGATTATGCTGGGAAAAATCATAGTTTAGCATTTTCTTAATAGATCAAGTATTTAACGGAATAAAATGGGGAATGTATGTGGTTTAACTTTCTTAGTAAAATGAATTTTTATCATAACCGCCTTTGCTATCTCTTCTGCAGCAGTGCCGAAAAGGGCAGAGAAATATGACATGGTAATTATTATGATGGATGTTGAGTCAGTTCATTGTATTAGAGCGACTGCCTTGCAGACGAGGAAGTGTTGCAGATACTGCATACTCCACTAGACATAATGCCCGCGATTTTAATAGCTGATATAGATTAACAGCATTATGTTCAAAGAGGATAATTATTCTGTTTCCTTTCAGTTTGATCATGATGAATAGGACTGTCCTACAGGAGCACAGCGAGGTGGAACATTTTGCTTTTTATCCTCCAAGTGGTGATCTTGTTAGAGAAGTGAGTTGCTTCAGCTCCGCAGGTCAGGCATTAGGTGGTGAGTGTGATAGGAACAGTATATTGGACTTGTAGCTAGGGATGCACCGAATCCAGGATTCGGCCTTTTTCAGCAGGATTCGGCCGAATCCTTCTGCCCGGCCGAACCGAATCCGAATCCTAATTTGCATATGCAAATTAGGGGTGGGGAGGGAAATTGCGTGACTTTTCGTCACAAAGCAAGGAAGTTAAATTATTTTTCATTTCCCACCACTAATTTGCATATGTAAATTAGGGTTCGGATTCGGTTCGGTATTCGGCCGAATCTTTCACAAAGGATTCGGGGGTTCGGCCGAATCCAAAATAGATAACACAATAGATAACAGATAAGTACTACTATAGTTTATGTAAAGAAGCTGCGGTGTAGCGATGGGGGCAGCCATTCAAAACTGAAAAATTAGAAAAGTCACAGGATAACAGATAAACTCTGTAGTATACAATGGGATTATCTGTTCTCTACTGTGTATCCTGTGCTTGAATGGCTGCCCCCATGGCTACACAGCAGCTTGTTTCTATAAACTATAGTAGTACTTATCTGTTATCTACTGTGTATCCTGTGCTTGAATGGCTGCCCCCATGGCTACACAGCAGCCTGTTTATATAAACTATAGTAGTACTTATCTGTTATCTACTGTGTATCCTGTGCTTGAATGGCTGCCCCCATGGCTACACAGCAGCTTGTTTCTATAAACTATAGTAGTACTTATCTGTTATCTACTGTGTATCCTGTGCTTGAATGGCTGCCCCCATGGCTACACAGCAGCTTGTTTATATAAACTATAGTAGTACTTATCTGTTATCTACTGTGTATCCTGTGCTTGAATGGCTGCCCCCATGGCTACACAGCAGCTTGTTTCTATAAACTGTAGATGAAGTAAATACACCGGTTGTACCAGTGCAGCTCAAGGGTACATTATATTTTCATTACTTAAAAACAGAATTTTTTTTTTCTGTTACTGTTCCTTTAAGGTACTGAAAGATCTATTACCCAGAAAAACTCAGTTTCCAAGAATTCTGGATAACATATTATTGTATTTATTGTATATTGTATTTTATTTCTTGTACTAATGTATTTCTCTATGCACTATTCATATATATATATATATAGATAGAAAAAAAAATTTGCATTATGATATTGACAATTTCTATGGTGTGTCCCTAAGAAAAAAATCAGGTTCCACAATGGGGTGAATCACATATTGTCAGATTCCTGACCTGAGGAAACAATTAGTTCATGGCTACAAACACAATATGATCCAATGTTTCATATGGGGCAGGATGTCGGGCTCTTAAATAGATCGTTGTTACCTTGAGATAGAGGAGGGCAAACACAACTGCACACTCCAATACAAATAAAAGGGGAAGGATCCATTAAATTCACTCAAGGATTCAAGGATTCAAATAACCTTGGAAAACATCAGTTATAAATAAATGTATTATACAGTATTTATAGAACGATTCTTCTGTCTCAGGCTGCCGAGGAAAGGAATCCGGCAATGTTTAATGTCCTTAATGTAAAGACGTCTTTCATCCTCTGATGCTAAAATTCAGGAGATTGGAGACTTTTGTTGTCTGTTTACCCTTGAAAAAGAAACGGTTGCTCCGAGAATTCTCCCGTATTGACCATTGATGTAGATGAACACATTGATTAGCCTACATGCCGGCCATTTGTTGCTTTATAGCCTGGAATGAAAATGTTTGTATTTGTTTATTCAGCTGCTAAATTCTTAAGTGGGAGAATCACATCTGATCCGGCAAAATGACCTTCAGATCAGTCACCTTGAAAATCTCATTCCATCATAATTGTTCACCAGTCATCAACATTTGTGTAGACTGTAGAGATTCATTGGCCAACAATTCCTGGAGGTCTTCTTCCATGCTTGTTTTTTTCTTTTCTTAGTTCAGGAGATGAATAATGAACCTATTAGTGATACTATCACACGGGTAACCTACTTGTAGGAAAGGGTCTTTTCATGTTTAGTTTATTAAAAAGCACTTTAGATTCAGCACAACCTCTAAAGCTTATCCCCTGGCTATTTCCCAAGAACCAACAACATTCAACAAGCTCTCATTCTTTAATATCACACTGTTTGCATATTTGGGACTTACTAAAGACTACCAATGGACTGACCTCGGAGAATTCTCTTCTCTTGCCCTTAATATGCAATGCCGACTTCCCCCTTCGGCCTCCAGAAAGAGTACTTTGCTAATTGGCTACAAAGAAAATCAAGCAAATTTTCCTAATGGACAACATCTCTCATGGGAAGCATTTTCGGTACCACCAAATTCAAGCTTTACGTATTCTGCTCTTCAAAGCAATACTGAATCTCAGGTCATTTTGCCTGGTCATGTGCTTTCAGAAAGAGCCAGCACTTTAGGATGAAACTGCTTTCAAGCAGGATATTGTTTCTCACTACTCAATGTAACTGAATGTGTCACAGTGGGACATGGATTTTTACTATTGAGTGCCATTCTTCTATATACCAGGGAGCTGCTATGTGGTTACCTTCCCATTGTTCTGCTGATGGGCTGCTGGGAGGTGATGTGATATGACTCCAACTTGCAGTACAGCAGTAAAGAGTAATTGAAGTTTATCAGAGCACAAGTCACATGCCTGGGGACAGCTGGGAAACTGACAATATGTCTAGACTCATGTCAGATTTCAGAATTAAATATAAAAAATCTGTTTGCTCTTTTGTAAAATGGATTTCAGTGCAGAATTCTGCTGGAGCAGTACAGAGAGAGCAACAATGAGGCAGTTTGAGAGTGCAGTGAACAGATGTTCATGCAACATGGCCTGTAGGAGTCTACTCACTAGTAAAGAGACACCATAGTGATCTGGATTCCCTCTAGTGTAAGTCAAGGAACAAGACTGTGGTCCCTACATTTGGGGGTGTCATCTGGGGAGTTAGACAACCTCTCCTGAGTGGAGGGGAAGGCTCTCTTTTTAAGTTGCCCTGTGTGACATTGCCTAGGAGTGTGCTTAACAGAGCCGACTATAACTATCTTTATCTCCTTTCTGGGGTACCTAAGCTTCTCTAAGGTTGCTGTTCTCCTTAGGGTTCAAAGCTTGATACTGGGACCTTATGCTCCAGGTTCTCACATCCACTTTTAGTCTTACAGTAAGTGGAGACCAAAGAAGGTAAGCCATGTACTCCTCCTCCTCCTCCTCCTGGTATAAACTAAGGACACTAAACCTCTGGGCCAATTACATTGTCAGTGAAGTTTATTATTAACTAATTTCCCTAACATTGTTTACTCAAACAGAAATTGATGCTCGTTTTATCAAGAGCTAACCAAACTTTGGAGACTGTGGGATAACACAAGAGCATCTAGAGGTAACCTCAGGAGTGATCCACCCCCCTCTCCCACTCCGTTCTTAAAAATCAGCATAGAAGGGGGTGAAAAGGGGCAGCATCACTAGTGCAATGAGCTCAAAAGTGGTCACTGCACTAGCGGAGCGGAATTTAGCGGTTGAAACCTGGAAATTCGGCTCTTAAAGTTACAAGAGGTGACTTTTTGCCACTCGCTGCTGCCTGAAGCAAAGTTCTCATCTTGTCTCAAGGCAGGAGTAGCCCTGGGTAACCCACAAATGCTTCAGGTAGTACATGCTGCTCTGCACACTTGTAGACTAATGGTAGTAAACGTTAAACCCTGTCAATGCCTAGCTACAATGCTAACCAGTTGCACGGTTAAACCCTAGTTGTGCTCAGTCATGATCAGAGCCTGTTCACTGTAAATACAGTAGTGGTAAAGGAGAAATCTGTAAATGAAAGCTTGCTAAAATATATTCAATCGGAATAACAATCAAGTGAGAGTGCCGCTAGTACAGCGCAATAGGATAGGCCATTGCCAGTGATTTAATAACAATTAAATAAATATTTTTTTCTGATTCTATAATGATTTATTCGAACCTGCATGGGCTTTTGAGGCTATAGATTCAGAACAAGTTGAGGGAGATCGATTTTGAACACCTTTAGTTAATAACAACTAATCACAATGAAACCTTGTAGGTAAACAAAGATAAGATAAGAATTGTACATGTGAAAAGAAGAAATATACTGTAATACCCTGTTATACATAAATATTAACAACCTTATTAGGAATACTCGTTGGACCTAGTGTAAGGACCTTGCATTCTGTCCATTGGAATATTATCACCTTCAGGCTTGTAAAGTTTCCAATCTCTTGTCGAAGGTCACAGAAAGAATATAAAATAGATTTGGAACAAATGATTATCAGGCTCCATGTAAACTCAGCTGCCTTACGGCTGTTATCTGAGGCCTTGCTTTATTCATACCCTTCCATCTTTTTTTTTTGAAAGACTAACAATGTGAAGGTATTAGGTGTTAGCTGACAGAGCAGAAGATAGAAATCTGCGGTTCATTCTGTATGACACTTTACTCAGATACGATGATCTCCAAGCACTTCTAGACTTTACCGAGTTCCCAATAGATTATATTACAATCTTCAGCTTTGGGAGTTGACATACTGTACAGTATCAGAGCAGCAATCAAAGGCGCAATATATTATCTTTGGTGGTTTTATTACTTGTTTCAGATTCATAGGAGAAAATTGACGGTGAAATTGAGCTTAAAAACCCTTGAATGAAATGAACAGTTACTCTATGAAAAAAACAAAAACAAATACAGTATAGATTTTTTTCATCTAGAAACTGGAAGAAGAAGCATTTGAACCCCAAGTGCAAGAATGTTTTATGCATGAGTTATTAGAGAAGGTTGAAAAGGACAGTGATATTTGATAACACATGGAAGATAAAAGAGCAGTCCTGAGGAAGGGGTTGTAGTTGGCTTCATATAGACCAATGTTTTTCATGTAGGTTGTCCAGTTGGAGAGGACCATTTGTGCCAGCCTGGAAAGGGACCCCCAAATATGTGTCATTTGGCAGTCAACTCTGCCTTTTTCTTGGTGAGCAAATAGGACCTCCATGGGGCACATTTTAGACCAATGGTTTAAAGTGCTTTGCACTCATGAAAGTTGTTAGTGAGTATTTGATGTGTACTCAAATCTGATTGATTATTGTTAGAGTACCTGTGCGGCGGGGTTGTCCACCACGCTATCGGCAGGGACGCCCGCCGCACCTTCCTTCCTCTTAGCCGCGCCAGCGTGTTTTCGCTGGTGCCGGCTCCTCCATAGGGCACGCACGGCGCGCCTCCTTCCAGTTAAAGGCGCAGGCGTGCTGACGTCATATGTCAGCGCACAAAGACGTGAAATTCAAACTGTATAAAAAGCCCATCATGTCCACAGCACCTTGCCCATGATAGAATCTTTATTCTGTGGTTCCTGAAGCCTTATGCTGTCTGTTCCTGTGTACTTTATATCTGTGATTCCTGGTTTTTGATCCCTGCCTGTTCCTGACTATTCTGATATCCAAACTCTGACCTTTGCCTGCATTTCGATTACTCTTCTGCCTGATCCCTTCTGTTTGAGTACCCGGATTTGACCCTTGCCTGTCTGACGATTCTTGTTATCTGCCTGCCACGACCCAGCCTGTCTGACTGTATTGATTACAATACTGGCAAGTGTCCTCAAATTCCTCCCCTAATTTGATTTCTCTGAAGTTGTTTGGTGGTGCTTCCCTGTGTGTCCATGGGAATTGAGTACCACCAAAAGTCAAAGGATAAGTAGTACAGGTGATAATAATTACATTGCCTAAGCAACATCCTCACTGTACTTACCACAGCAACATTCCAAAATGAAATTGTAAAGGATCCCAGTCTGGCACCGATGAAGGCCAATGTTTTTCACTGAGAAGTGGGAACAATTGAACAAACAGAAATATAAATAAGCAAATACAAAATGACTATTCAATCATTTAGTTTAAGTACCAAAGGAATGCTCGTCACAAATACCAACAGTTGGTTGGTAGTGTCATGGTAAAAAAAAACAAGAAATAAACTAGTTCTTCCCCGTACTTCATCAGGATTACTAATAAAGGGTTGGTTATTCCACTGAACTGTTGGCTTGTAAATAAAGGCGAGTGCAGTTTCTGTGAAGTTGTTTGGTGGTGCTTCACTGGGTGTCCAGGGAATGAAAATCAGAGGATGAATAGTGCAGGTGAAATGAATAGATGAATAGTGCAGGTGAGAATATTTTCATGGCATTAGCAACATCCTATTATCACAAACATTTCTTTTATGACATCACCATATTGTTTGTAGGGTAGGCACTCAAAAAGCAATCTTCCAGGCAGTAGTAGTAAAAAAAAGGTCTTTATTAGAGTATACGTGTGAATTACAGGCTTAAGTGTTTTGTGTTCTCACAACACTTAATCATAGGCTCATGATTATATTCTCCTAATTATTCTGAATGAGTTTGTTACTAGTGATGGGCGAATTTATTCGCCAGGCGCAAATTCGCGGTGAATTTGCGTGATTCGCCGCCAGCGAATAAATTCGAGAATCACCCGCGAAAATTCGCGGAAAAAATTCGCCAGCGTCAAATTTTTTTTTTCGAAAAAACGGACGCCGGCGTCAAAAACGGGCGTCGGCGTCGAAAAAACGGGCGCCGGCGTCGAAAACGGGCGCCGGCGTCGAAAACGAGACGCCGGCGCAGTTTCGCAAATTTTTCGCCCTTTCACGAATTTCGCGCAAAATTCACGAATTTTCCGGCGAAGCGAAACGGCGTAAATTCGCCCATCACTATTTGTTACAGTGAGAGCTGTGAAGATGTGGAATTGTCTCCCGGAATCAGTGGTACAGGCTGATACATTAGATAGGTACAAGGAAGGGTCAGATGCTTTATTCACCAGTAGCTCCTCCCAGCAGACAGGAGGGAGCCAATGAGATTAGAGGAGGGAAAGGGGTGTTACAGGGAGAGCTGGGAAGTCAATCAGTGGTACAGGCTGATACATTAGATACATATAAGGAAGGGTCGGATGCTTTATTCACCAGTAGCTCCTCCCAGCAGTCAGGAGGGAGCCAATGAGATTAGAGGAGGGAAAGGGGTGTTACAGTGAGAGCTGTGAAGATGTGGAATTGTCTCCCTGAATCAGTGGTACAGGCTGATACATTAGATAGGTACAAGGAAGGGTCGGATGCTTTATTCACCAGTAGCTCCTCCCAGCAGACAGGAGGGAGCCAATGAGATTAGAGGAGGGAAAGGGGTGTTACAGGGAGAGCTGGGAAGTGAATCAGTGGTACAGGCTGATACATTAGATAGGTATAAGAAGGGGTTGGATGGTGTTTAGCAAGTGAGGGAATACAGGGATATGGGAGATAGCTCATAGTACAAGTTGATCCAGGGACTGGTCCCATTGTCATTTCGGCATCAGGAAGGAATATTTACCCCTCTGAGGCAAATTGGAGAGACTTCAGATGGTTTTTTTTTTGCCTTCCTCTGGATCAACTGGCAGCTAGGCAGGTTAAAAAAAAATCTAAAAGTTTGAACTTGATGGGCGTGTGTCTTTTTTCAACCTTACTTACTATGTTAATATGTATTCCATTATTTTGAATAGGGCTTCATTTTGCATATATGCAGTTTTAAAAATGCAATGTAAAAAATCCTGTGTGACCTCACCCTTAGGCAACTAGATGTCATCAAGGCCTCCAGTATTGCACTTTTATTTAGAAACAATACTCCAAAATGATATCTAATAATATTTTTAGTAGAAAGATCTATTATCCTTAATGTACAAAAGTGTTTTAGGTCCAAAGTCAATTGGAAAAAGCTGAGGTCTATGTCCTTGGCTGCAATAAAGTGGTTTTATCTTGGGAGAAGTTAGGAATGATGCCCATACCCTGCCCAAGCTTTCTCAGCCTGTTCCTGCTCTAACTTATGATGCTCTGTAAGCCAATGTCACACTGAATAATATCTATTATTTATCTCTCTATATTGCACTCTACCACCACTCATCCTTCTATCTCAGTCATTCATGGTGTTCACACTTGTCACTTATTCATAAAAGGAAGGCATGGGGTCATGTAGAAATTATTTAGATGGGCAAGTTGGATAGGACTGGCAGGGTGCTGGGGAGCCCTGTATTTAATGCATGCCCTATGGTAGACTGCAAGGATAGGATGACCTTGCTCACACCTTCCTTTCTGTAACCAGTGAAACAATGTAGGAAATTCTATAACATATTATTATATTAATATTCTAACAGAAACTATAGGAATCATTTGTTAACACAAATACTCGGTGCAGGTACAATATATAAAGTAAGTGTCTCTAATGTAGAGTGTTCAGTTGTGTTGTGCTCCTCACACTTTGTAAAACACACCTACAGTACATCCTGATCTCCATTGGTCTGTAGATCTGAAAGTCTTCTGTAGCTGCAAATCCATTCTAAATATATATTGATGATCTGTATTAGTCCGATAATAGGCCGAAATATACTCTGAGTGTGTTAAACAAGCAACAGCCCTTTCCTCCATCCTGATATTACCAAAATCAATTCCTAAGGGATGCACTTAATTACTCAGATGGATAACAAATGAGCTTCTGAATAAATGACTATTGACAAGATTTGGCTTGCCTAGTGAAAAACAGCAATGATAAATGTCACGGAGCTCTCCTACACAAACACAACTGTCATACTGTGCCACTTCCCTTACTGAGAAATGTTACAAGGGTCCTCAGATGAACCTTCCGACATATAAAAATGTATATATTGTATTATTTATGGCCTATTAAAACACTGGTTAAATCTACAGAGCTACAAATACAGGTAGCACTACATTAATAACCATATACAGTACGTGGCACTGTCTTTCCATTTTAACAATGACTAAATCATTTCTTATTACCTTTCATGGAGCAACTTGGTCTTCTTCCAGGACATTGCATGCCCATTGGCTGTTTTAATGTGGTTTGGATACATACAGCAGGGAACTGTTGGATCAAGTAGGTGCTTCCACAATCATGCGTAACGATGCAATTCTGACAATTTTGAGCACAAATCAATGATGTCAAGATCAAGAGTCAGTGGAACAGAGTAGAGATCTGCAGCAGGTCAGGTAACCGTGGAATACCCATTAAGTGATTCAGTTTTGGTTAGAAAGTTCCTGATTCACCAACCAGATGGAAGGTCTGCCTCTACCCTGCATGGGTATCCAGTTCAGCTGAAGGTCTAGCCTTCCCTAGATCTTGAAATGTCTAATCCTAATCCTGCCAGCAATTAGTATTATACAATGCAACAATGTTAGGTTTTACCAAATCTAGGGTTGAGGAAAGACCTCTTAGGGTTAGAGAAAAGAAGCCAAACCATATATAAAGGGCAAAGTCCTATTGCCCTTTGACTTGCACCCTAAGGGGCAGCTTTTTTAGTTTCTAGAAAAAAGAGCAAAGAGTTTCTTCTCAAAACGGATTTTTTGCAGAGCTGCTTTCAGAAGGAAAGGGTGGTGGGTGGCACTTGGGTGTCCCATTACACCCTCATTAGGTTGTACATCATTCAGATGTTCAAGCGTTGGAGTGCCAGGGAAGCAAAGAGAATGAATCAGCTTGTACAAAGGTACTACCAACTGTCAAGCCTTATCCTGTGGAACCCAAAGGGCATCTCTCTAATCACTGGTTCTACACACTTAGGGGTAAATTTTAGGGATGCACCGAATCCAGGATTCGGTTCGGGATTCGGCCGAATCATTTTGCCTGGCCGAACCGAATCCGAATCCTAAGTTGCATATGCAAATTAGGGGTGGGGAGGGAAATTGCGTGACTTTTCGTCACAAAACAAGGAAGTTAAATTATTTTTCACTTCCCACCCCTAATTTGCATATGCAAATTAGGGTTCGGATTCGGTTCGGTATTCGGCCGAATCTTTCACAAAGGATTCGGGGGTTCGGGCGAATCCAAAATAGTGGATTCGGTGCATCCCTAGTAAATTTACTAAGTGGCGACAATTCACCAGCGACGGCTTTGCACCCATTGCAACACTTCGCCAGGCGAAAAATTCGCTGGGACAACGCTAATTTACTAGAGTAGTTTCATCCTGGCCGATGAGCCCTGACGTATTTGCGCTATCGTTACTTTGGCAATGTGATCAAATCAAAGCGAAAATGTGCTAGCGTTCAATTCTGCCTAGCGCAAATTCGGTCTTGGCGGGAAATTTAAAGTTGAATTGACCATTTTCTGTTACATGTTGCGTCTAATACATTACATTGACCCTGATAACTAGACATGTCCAGGGAACCTTAATAAAGTCAATAGAGTTGTTTTAATGCCCTACACATGATCCCACTGTATAGTTAATGTTCCATATGTTAGAAAATGAATGGGGGAAACGGGTTACACAAAAATATTAAAGACTTTTGCAACCTATCACTCACAAAATATGATGTAGTCTGTCGAAAGAGGTAACGTTCAGTAAAATCCGCATTTTAGGGAATTTGCGGAATAACGTCCATTCTTCAGAGCGAAAAGTTGCCTGGCGGTAGAGTGCGAAGCATCTATTTCCTTTGCTATTGAAGTGACGCCTGAGCCTATTAGTAAATCGGCGAAATCCCTGTGGGCGGTAACGCTGGTGAATCGTCACCAGCATTATTTACTTCGCACTTTAGTAAATCTGCCCCTTAGTCCCTACTTCTGGGTAATGATACTCCCAGGAATTTAATTCCAGTCAGACTACTCGGTGGAGCCTGTGCTGCTTAAATAATTAGGCTAATCTGTCTCCTAGATATTAAAGTGAGTAGCCTTCCATTTACCAGACCTGACTTGTCTAGGTTCCACTCTTGACTTCCTCCCCCTGGGGAAGTCCTTGGCAAAAAGCCCTTAGAACCCATGGCTTCCAAATATATTATTATTAAACACTGCCACCTTGTGGCTAAAATAGGGATCTATACAGGAGCATTTCTCCGCCATAAACTAAGGAGCTCCTTAAGGACCAAACTTTAGGGGACTAAATGCGACAAAGTAAAACAACTTACCAGTCCAGTACATATAGGGAGAGGAAGAAACAGAGAGATTGTCTTCATTAATATTTGGCATTTAAACTTGTCCCAGTTATTGCCGCAATATAATGAAATCCATTAGGTCAGAATTGTAGATGATGTATTTTCCTTTAATAAAGTTGTGTTTGGGAAATATCCGTAATAAAAGATTAATTAGCTGAGCTGCTGAGTGTCCAGGAGGTTGTTGCCTTGCTACTAAAAATACAGGGAAAAACAAGAGGAGAGAAAGAGTTTACAAAGCACCGGAGAGAAGGAGAGACGCAGGGATCTCGCAAGAGGCGCATCATTGTTATGCATTCAGTTTAAAGGTGACGGCTCCAGAATTAATGTTTAAATCTTTGTCTGCAGGGGGAAAAATATACATATCTTTGTAGAAGGAAGAAGTTTTTGGATCTCTTCACCGTGACACTTTATTCCCTAAAGGAATGTAGGAAGAGCACGATGTCAGCCCACATTGTTCATTTATTATGTTACGTTTTTAGGAATTCACTTAGTGGATCTGCTGAGATGTCTGTATCCTTCTGAGCATTTCATTCACCTGTACTTTCCCTTTTTTTTTTTTTCTTTTTTTTTAAGAGAATGTCACTGACTGAGATCACAGAATTTTCTGTATTAGGGGGTCTTTATATTGAATCGTGTCTCAAAGCTGATAAAATCATTTAAAGGGGTGGTTCGTCTTTAAGTTGACTTTTAGTATATTATGGAATGGCCAATTCTAAGCAACTTTTCAATTGGTCTTCAATATTTATTTTTTTTATAGTTTTTTTTAATTACTTGCCTTTTTCTTCTGACTCTTTCCAGCTTTCATATGGGGGTCACTGACTCCATCTGAAAAAAACAAATGCTCTGTAAAGCTACAAATGTATTGCTAATTTTTATTACTCATCTTTCTGTTCAGGCCTCTCCTATTCATATTACAGTCTCTTATTCAGATAGGTATTGCCTTATATTTAGTACAATTCAGCAGGAACAGCCCCTAAGTTTGCTCATAGTCTGTACAGAGAGATTCCATAAAACTATGGCAGCATAGGTATTCCCCTGTACTAAGCACAATCCAGCAGGAACAGTCCCCTAAGTTTGATCATAGTCTGTACAGAGAGATCCCATAAAACTATGGCAGCATAGGTATTCCCTGTACTAAGCACAATTCAGCAGGAACAGTCCCCTAAGTTTGCTCATAGTCTGTACAGAGAGATCCCATAAAACTATGGCAGCATAGGTATTCCCTGTACTAAGCACAATTCAGCAGGAACAGTCCCCTAAGATTGCTCATAGTCTGTACAGTTTCTCTGGAAATTGTATGTCTCCATTTTATAAAGATTTAGTTAATTTTGCAGGTAAATGAGCAGTTCAAGGAGTAAAAAACACACATTTCTATTTGAGATAGGTTTCATTTTAATGGTTTTATTGGAAGAACTTTGACAGTTGGGGTTATTGCACTTTTTTAGCCACTTATTAAGCTTTTCATGATTTCATTAGATTGCAGCACTGAGAAAGGTCTCATTAAAATACCTATCATTTATATTTCTGCAATGTCCTGTCTATTTTTTTTCTCACTGCCGATAAAGATTACAATTACCGCAGAGCTAACAAAGCTCGACTTTAATTATGCTTAAATAAAATTCTAGATCTGATTAGCAGCCATTTTTCCTTTACTGCCAGTTAATTGAGGTGTTAGCTTTCAGCACAGGAACGACTCCTTTTTGTCTTCTGTCCTTAAATGCTATTTATAATGGTGGGAAAAAAGGGAAAAAGAACGAATAAAGAGGGAATACAGGTATGTCAAGTTTAAAAGGAAAGTTTGCCCTTCATTCTGTTCTTTTAAACAAAGAGTTAGCTGCCCAGAATACATAATACTCAGGGTCTACCATATTGTTTATCTCTGTACTGACAGAAAAGGGTTCCAGCTAAATATTGGGAAGGGGTTTGTTACAGTGAGAGCTGTGAAGATGTGGAATTGTCTCCCTGAATCAGTGGTACAGGCTGATACATTAGATAGGTACAAGGAAGGGTCGGATGCTTTATTCACCAGTAGCTCCTCCCAGCAGACAGGAGGGAGCCAATGAGATTAGAGGAGGGAAAGGGGTGTTACAGGGAGAGCTGGGAAGTGAATCAGTGGTACAGGCTGATACATTAGATAGGTATAAGAAGGGTCGGATGCTTTATTCACCAGTAGCTCCTCCCAGCAGACAGGAGGGAGCCAATGAGATTAGAGGAAGGAAAGGGGTGTTACAGGGAGAGCTGGGAAGTGAATCAGGGGTACAGGCTGATACATTAGATAGGTATAAGAAGGGTCGGATGCTTTATTCACCAGTAGCTCCTCCCAGCAGACAGGAGGGAGCCAATGAGATTTAGAGGAGGGAAAGGGGTGTTACAGGGAGAGCTGGGAAGTGAATCAGGGGTACAGGCTGATACATTAGATAGGTACAAGGAAGGGTCGGATGCTTTATTCACCAGTAGCTCCTCCCAGCAGACAGGAGGGAGCCAATGAGATTAGAGGAGGGAAAGGGGTGTTACAGGGAGAGCTGGGAAGTGAATCAGGGGTATAGGCTGATACATTAGATAGGTACAAGGAAGGGTCGGATGCTTTATTCACCAGTAGCTCCTCCCAGCAGACAGGAGGGAGCCAATGAGATTAGAGGAGGGAAAGGGGTGTTACAGGGAGAGCTGGGAAGTGAATCAGGGGTACAGGCTGATACATTAGATAGGTATAAGAAGGGGTTGGATGGTGTTTAGCAAGTGAAGGAATACAGGGATATGGGAGATAGCTCATAGTACAAGTTGATCCAGGGACTGGTCCCATTGTCATATCAGGGGCAGATTAATCAAAGGTCGAGGTGAATTTTCAAACTCTAAAAATTCAAATTTCGAGCTATTTTTTGTGTACTTCGACTAGGGAATAGTCCAAATTTGATTTGATTTGAATTTGGCAGAATATGATACCTATTCGATCGAAAATGGATCTATTCAACCAAAAAAAAACTTCGATTTTTTTTTTATTCAAATTCGACCCTTGATAAATATGCCCCTAAATGTCTAGTTGCCTTTGAATTAATTCTATTAGATACTGAATGACCTGGATAAATGAGAATCTTCATAGACATATTGATACTCATTTTGGGGACTACCCAGAAATTGGTACAGGAATATGAGAAGACGGCCAGAAAACTTGTGGATTACAGAAACCATCTACATTTTAACTTACAATGCCGATATCAGTTGAACTGAAGAAGCCACTCGGATGAGTGGTGAAACGTTTTCAAGAAAAATGTCCAGTTACCTCTGAATTCATTTTATTAGATACTGTATATCATGGCCTGGATAAATGAGAACCTTCATATCCATTTCTATGTTCATTCTCACCTCATAAGATGGAGAGGACTTTTTGGAGGGTGGATGAATACCCAAGTTAGACCTGAAGAACCGCCAGTCACCGCCCAAATTCCCCAGTGTTGTAAAATACAAGTCAAAAAGGCTAAAAAAAAAAACAAGCTATGCACCTGGTATGAAGGCCTAAGAAGATCTGGCTTGCCTTATGGAAGAAAGGAATTAGGAAGAAAAAGTAGAAGAAGAAGTGCACAGACTGGAGACTGGAGAAGGTTAGAGCTCTCCTAATCATCAAGGAAATCAGGCATTTAGTCAAGAGGAATTTTTAACAGATGAACAAAGGAATAAAAGGAAAAGAAGGGGCGTCAGGACGTGAATCTTTTGGGGGAAGAGGCCCTTTATTATGGAATAAGGTAAAGTGCAAAGGGAGAGTGATGATGTAACATATGAATTGTTAAAGGGAATAGGGATGTAGCGAACGTCGCAAAAATTTTCGCGAACATATTCGTGAACTTGTGTCCAAAAATGCGAACGGTTCGCGAACGTCGCGAACCCCATAGACTTCAATGGGAAGGCGAATTTTAAAAGCTAGAAAAGATAAGTAAAATAAAAAAATATATATATATATTAAAAAAAAAAAATTACTCTGGTTGGTGCTGAACTACTAGGAGCAGCACACCAGTCCCACTCCCCAACACAGCTAGACTAATAGCACTGGGCTCTTATAGTAGCAAAGTAAAAAAACAAAAAAGAAAATAAAAGCAGTCCTTACAAGGACTATAGGGTTATTACAGCAGTCAGCAGATGAGATCAGAAGAGATCAGTGCCCACAGCAGCTACATACAGAGCACTGCAGTAGAAGGTAGATTACTACTAGTCAGCAAAGCTAACTAACCTAAACTCACTGTCCCTCAAATCCCTGCAGAGTTCTGTCCCTCCAATACAGAGCAGTATCAAGTAGATTACTAGCCAGCAAACTTACTATCAACTGTCCCTCAAAGAAATCAGTGAAATCAGTAACAGCTCTCTCCCTACACTAGCTCTTGCAAGCACACACAGGCAGAATGAAAAAACGCTGCAGGGCATCAGTTTATATATGGAAGGGGAGTGGTCCAGGGGGTGTGGGGGTGGTCCAGGAGGGAGAGCTTCCTCATTGGCTGCCATGTATCTGCTGGTCTGGGGGAGAAATGGCAAAAAAAAGCGCCAGCTAAGGCGAACATTCGGCGAACCCGAACAGTCGATGTTCGAACTAGTTCGGGGGCGAACAGTCCGCGACATCCCTAAAAGGGAAGAGCAAGGAAGTATTGGGAAGTCAAGTTTTCATCATCGCTTGTTATACCCGCTGCAGCAAAGCACTTCCACTTTTTTTCAGTGAAAGTTCCTAAGTTCTGCTCCAACTGTACGTCACCAGGCAGGTCTCTCCTCCACTTCCTATCTGGTGTCCAGTAAAGAACAATGTTGGTGGCTGACTCTGTATTACACCTTAGAACATGTCCACTCCACTTCCATTGCCTTTGCCTTATGATGTTAACCATGTTCTTTAGGTGACACTGAGTAAGAAGGTCAATGTTTTAAATCTTCTGTGGGCAGAGCCTGTATATACAAGGCTAAAAAGCTGGGAATTTTTTTTGCTGTGCCTGAACCAGTAGTATCAATTTTTTTCAGTACATGGTAATTCCCAAGGAATGTTTTAAATGGTTTAAGGGTTTGTATAATGGGGTGAAGAGCTCTGTTAATATTGGATGTCAAGGTTAAAGAGATCCTGTCATCAGAAAAAATGTTTTTTTCAAAACGCATCAGTTAATAGTGCTGCTCCAGCAGAATTCTGCACTGAAATCCATTTCTCAAAAGAGCAAAGAGATTTTTTTATATTCAATTTTGAAATCTGACATGGGGCTAGACATATTGTCAATTTCCCAGCTGCCCCCAGTCAAATGACCAGCTCCATGTTGTAGCTCCCACCCTTCCCAGCTATAGTCAGGTGAGGAAAGGAAAATTGTGCTCATCATTTATTTTTTAAAACCATTTGTACAATGAGGGTGTGACCACAAAATTCACATAAACAAATACAAGAGTCCTCTGCACTCAACCCATTATCAATATATTTAGGCCATATATATATATATATATAGGTATGGGAATTGTTATCCAATATGTTCAGGACCTGGGGCATTCCAGATAACTGATCTTTCCATATCTTCATATCGTAAGTCTACTAGAAAATCATGTAAACATTAAATAAACCCAATAGGCTGGTTCTGCTTCCAATAAGGATTAATTATATCTTAGTTGGGATCAAGTACAAGCGACTGTTTTATTATTACACAGAAAAAGGAAATCATTTTTAAAAATTTTAATTATTTGGTTAAAATTGAGTCTAAGCCACTCTGTAATTCAGAGCTTTCTGGATAACGGGTTTCCAGATGACTGATCCCATACCTGTACAAGGCCAGGACCTATGGCTGCAGAATTTTAGGGGGGGCAGCATAAGACCCAACCACTTCCACATTGATTCGGAAGCACTGGAAATTCGCAGGAGATAAAATCGTTTTTAACATTTCCTGTGCCCCAATATCCAGTAGCCTGGACCTGATGATGAAAATTTGCGTATATGAAGGAAAGGGAGGGGACTGGGGCAATGAACGGCAGCGGGTCTAGGGGCACCTGCTATATAAATCCAGCCCTGTACAATTAAACAGATAATTAGTGATGGGCAAATAAATTCGCCTGCCACGAATTTTCAGCAAATTTCTGTGTTTCGCCATCAGCAAATTAATTTGCGAATCTCCCCTGAAAATTCGCCGGTGAAAACCTTCAAATTTCACGATTTTTGAGTGAAATCCTTCAAATTTCACGATTTTTGAGTGAAATCCTTTAAATTTCATGATATTTTAGTGAAAACCTTCAAATTTCACGATTTTTGAGTGAAATGTCTGATTTTCAAGATTTTTTGGTGAAAACCTTCACATTTCACGAAATTTGAGTGAAATCCTTCAAATTTCACAATTTTTGAGTGGAATCCTTCTAATTTCACGATTTTTGCGTGAAAATGTTCAAATTTCAAGATTCAATTTAAATTTTTCGCCGTTTCGCGAATTTTGTGGGAAATTCGCAGATTTTTCGGCGAAGTGAAACGGGAGAAATTCGCCCATCACTACAGATAATGATTGTTATGGGCACACAGCAAGTTATCTACTTCTATGTCTCTGTATAATTATATGAAAACACATGGAAGATAAAGCCGCTATCAGTCTTGTATATTCTTCAAAGCTCCTTTTAACTCGCTGGCTCATTCATGTGAAAAGCACATTTCTTTAAGTAGCAAATCCACCCCCTGTCATTATCATTTAATGTTACTTTCCTCTACCCTTCCTTGGGGCTTATTAATCTCTGTTTGTTTGCGTGTTTACACTTAATTATGCAGTCTGATTTCTGCTCCTCTCCGGAAAAAAAACATTAAACAGCTGTTTTGGATGTTGAATTCTGCCCTCCCATCATTATATTTACGTTTCCAGTTATGAGAATGAATCTGTTTTAATAAAGCGAAACCGAATAACTTATACCAAATATAATTATCATTTTCGATAAGCATGTCTCCACTAATTACACCAAGCAATGGGATTTATAGCTTGTTAGAAAACACAATAAATCTTTAGTAATACATGCATAATTACCGCACATTAGTTTGTAGAATTAACTTCATAAACGAATTTGGATCATTTTACTTAATTACTCGGAATGGTTAAAACAAAACCAAAAAAAAAGAAACACACTGCATAGTTAGGAAATGACTTCCATGACTCTAATGGTAAATACCACATCTCGAAAATTGGAGAGTTGTTTCCTACAATTCCCAGTATCTACCTTATGGTCATCCATGTTGAGAAAGCTAATACAATAGGTGTGGGTGGATTAGTGATGGGAGAATTTGTCCCGAAAAATTAGTGAAACGCATTGAAGTCAATGGGCGTCAAAATTATTTTGATTTGTGTCAATTTCGACGCCCATGACAATTTTTATAAATTCCCTCTATTTTGTCCAAATTCAGTCAATGAGTGTCCAAATAATTTTGGCGCACAACATTTTTTATGTGGCTATTCTGATGCACAATAAAAAAAAAATTTGACACAGCGGATTTTTCGCTGGTGAATT
Organism: Xenopus petersii; assembly: GCA_038501925.1. Taxonomy (NCBI): domain Eukaryota; kingdom Metazoa; phylum Chordata; class Amphibia; order Anura; family Pipidae; genus Xenopus; species Xenopus petersii. Next base: position 132,356,587 of record CM076679.1, read on the forward strand.
TTCCCAAATTTATTCGGCAGTGGCGAAACGTGGAAATTTGTGCCTGCTGAAGTTAGTTATCCATCCATCACTAGGACTAAATTTCAGGTTGGTGGATTCTGATGATTGAACGTCTACAACTTCAGGAGGGCTTCAGGATGGACAAGGCTATTAGAGATATCTAACCATTGTTATGGAGCTGGTACTTTTTTGGATATATTTTGAGCAGGAGCCACCTATTTCAATCTGCCATAAAACTAACCTCGGCAGCACACTCTATTCATGATGGATGCAGAACCTAAATGAATTACCAGCAAAAGGCAGTCTAGAAGGTTCTGCCAAAGAGGAATACACTGGGAAATCACAAGGTACGTATGATTTGGATGGAAACTGGAGTATACAACAAAAAAGCACAAAATTACTGGGAGAACCAGGAAACTAATAGTCAGAATTGAAAGCATTAACCCAAACACTTAGAAAAGCTTAAACCACTGTTTAGTGTGATAAATAGAATATCTAGGGGTTGCTTATTCAGTTGACTTATCATTTGCTTATGATCCAAAAGGGAACCAGATTCCATCCTTGTTCATATGCAAAAAAAAGCCCAGGATCATTCCTAAGATCAATGTTCCTTCCCATAAAGAAATAGGGAATGAAAATGGATTGGATTGCAGCAGGGGTGGGGGGCCGGAGGGGGCTCTGAGACAGCACCCCCCCGATGGGCCCTGGGCCCCCTGGTCTGACCCTGCCATCATCTGCCAATAAAAGTTTAAATTAAGTTAAAATAACTTTCTCTATTGAACTTTTTTTCTTGAGGAATGTGCACTTCATCTGGTGATACTTGTTTGTGATGTCACTGCAAGGAAGGGGTTGGGTATGAGTTCATACCTCCCACTAACACTTTAAAGGAGTCAGGAATGTGGTAACATTACGCTTGATAAAGGGTCTTGTGATAGTGATGGGCGAATTAGTCCTGCTTCGCTTTGCCGGAAAATTTGCGAATTTCCTGTGACATTCGTGGGTGTCAAAATTGACATCACTGACAATTCTGACATCAAAGTCAATGGCGTCGGAATTGTAAAAAAAAAATTAATGCCGAAATTCTCTGCAAATTCGCACCCATCGATTAAATTCGCCCATCACCCGTCTTGAGAACCCAAAACATTGCCTTTTTGTATGTTTTTGGGCTAAATACAACTACAACTCACACGGTGTGCTGCTTCTGGTCATTCGTTTTGATCATCTGCCAATAAGGCTTCTCTCAAGCTTGAACTGTTTTATCCAGTATATGGGACCAAACAACTCACATCTTGATTTTTGACCATGGATCATTCATATATTATCTATTGATTGGTCTTGGCATCAACTACATTGGGAACTGTCATGGAATTTAAAACGTTCATTTTGAAACAGTCACAATTGAATTAGAATATGGAATAACTATTATTGAAACATTATCTGCTAAGATCAATATAGACTTGAAGAAGATTAAAAATGTAAAACAGTCTTCAGTATGGAACTTGTAGCTTTTCTAGAAATAATATGCCGTGAGATTTGTATTTTTTTGCAGTTGTTCTTTCATCAGAACCCATCAGACTGAGACAAGACACAAGAGATCAGTCAGTTAGATAAACAAATCATTCCGGCCGGTGAAATGACGGGGGGCATAACATTTACAGATACATTAGACACGTGGGTGAGTGATTGGATAAAGCCGAGTCTCAGCCGAGTGAAACATATTCCTCGCTACTTTATGCACGCTCTGTTTAATGCTAAGCACACATCACTCACTTATTTATTGTTATCAGGAAAGAACGGTGTTTACGGGCAGATTTATCAAAGGTCGGGGAAAAATAATTGTTTTCACATTCTATCAGCAGTAAAAATAATTGGAGTTTTCCGGAAATGTTCTTCTATTTACCATCGTTCCTATAAAGGTGAAAAATATATGATTGAGACAGTGCCAGAGCTATTCCATGACAATATTGTGTTAAAGGAGAATTCAATCCTTAATTAAAAAAACCCTACCCCCCAACCATACATAGACCCCCCTCCCTGCTCCCCCTCAGCGTAGGTGTAAATGCCCCTAACTCTTTACTCTTTACTCTTTACCCCTCGGTGCAGATTCAGGGCATCGGAGTTCACGGCCGCCATTTTCTTCTCTTCGAAGGATGAGAGAGATGTATCGGTGCATGCACAGTTGGAGCAATCGTCTGTTTCGCAACAGCTACACATGCAGCGAAAGTCACGGAGATTGACAAACTGAAGGAAGATGGCGCCCATGAACTCCGATGCCCTTAATCTGCACCGAGGGGTAAGTAAAGAGTTAGGGGCATTTACCAGAGGTAGCAGCTAGGCTGGGTGAGGGAGCAGGAAGGAGGGTCTATGTAGGGAAGGGTATTTTTTCATTAAGGGTTTAGTTCTCCTTTAAATCAGGACCACGTAAAGATGCAGAAGAGACAGTAGTAGTATTGGTGCCTAAGGTGATACCACTTGGCCTGTTACCTGACTGTTCAATACCTGCTCCCTGAGTCACCACCTCAGCTCTATTAACTCCCCCCACCACTTGCTCCACCATGTAGCCCTCCACTTAATATTTCCCTTCCTCTCTAACTCCTATTCAGTGGCTTTCCTAGATGTTTCTGGGCCCCATAGCAAATTCATTTTAGGGCTCCCAACATATGCTGAGGCTGTCCTGTTTTACCAATATAAGTTGAAATTGGTCATTAATTAGGCCCTCGTTATGTTCCTAATACCTCCAGGCCCCCCTGCAGCTGCAGGATCTGCTTCCTCTGTAGTTATTTTCCTGCTCCTATTACAGACATCACAGTTGTCTTTGCTGGCTATAAAGTATGACCCTGAAAGATTCCCAAAAATCAAACCAATAGTGATAATCCCTAATGTGAGATCCTGCCCGTGTCTCTATTTCTTCAGTAGGACTGTTGCCCATTTGGTTGGTGCCTCCACTTTATTTTTGATTTGGTACATTGCACCATTCTATTCATTTTCCTTTGCTGCCCTCCCCTAGTTCTGGCCCTGTTATTTAGGGCAATAACATAATTGTTTTTTCTCAGCCAGAAGGATCCCAGAGATGTTCCCCAAAGCAACCAGACCCCACTTATGTTTACTTTAATTAATTGTGAAATCTGAAATTACTTTTTGTTTACTTAAATATGAAACAACTATAATATTATTTGGGTGGCAATGGGTATGTTCACTGTCTCCACTCTTGCACTGATCAATAGTGACGAGAGCACCACCTGCGCATATCTTTTTATATTTGTGCGCCATGTGACATCATCTCTCTTGGAGCGAAGTTCAAATATTTAAAGGCACCCAGTCTGTTTTCTTGTTGCCCAACATAGGTCTATTCTAGATAGTTCCTGGATGTGCTTCTTGTCTGATTTACTGTTCCTTGACACTTGCGTGTCCTTGACCTTGACCTTGCATTGCTTATTGACCCTGGCCTGTTTCTTTGATTATCTCTACACTTTCCCCTTAATCCAGTCACATGTTCCGGTTCCTTTGCCTGCCCAGAACCCTCATCTTGGTTCACTCATATTAAGACCTGGCGGCATCCAAGTAGTGAATGGCTCCTCCTGACATGAAAAGAGTCTGTTATAGGAAGAAACGTGAGCCTTGGAAACTATTCTGGGGTTGGGAAACTGAACATGAAAGCTTCTATACTGTCATTTGAGGAACTGAGAGGTCAGGGTGCCTAAATATGATCACCAGTGTCTTGTGCACTGTTGGTCCAAATACAGATGCAATAAAGCAGCAGCCAGTTGATTAGAAGTCCTGTGAAGGAACATGAAGGACATTGTGGGACATGGAGTTTTGTTGGATGAGAAGTGGCATCTACAATACTGTTTCAGGAGTCCAAAACCAACAATGTAGAGACCAGAAAAGGACAGACAGACGCTGCTTTTGCTTGAAATGTATTTTACAAATTGCTTTATACCCAGCAAAAATGAGGAATAGATGGATATTGGGAAGCTACTTAGAACTTTATGCTCTTTCACCTTCAACAACTCAATTTCTTTGACCAAAGACTTTTTTTCTGTTGCTGTTCAATTGTTTGTTGACTTGCACACAGAGCCGGGCCAAGCCAGCCAAGTGCCCTAGGCAACCTGGGCAGTCATGGCACCGGCTAGGCGCGTGCATGCGCGAACTGCCACACGCATGTGCAAATCGATGCATGGAAGCAGACAGTCGAAAAGAGGGGACTGGACATGGGGGTAAGCAACAGAGAAGGTACTACTCTGCCTATCCTTAGTTCCGGCCCTGCTTGTACCCAACATGGGTGCATCATATTTTGTTCTACACACTTGTGTCAGGGTCCACCTTGGGTGTAAACTTGTAACAATTTCCTACTTTGGCCAGTTATTGAATGTTCCAATGGGCCTCCAAACCATTTTGAGCCTGCCAATAGTGTCTGAGAATAACTCATGTTCTACTGCTTGCTAAGCTAACAACCTGCTAGAGATACGTGCCTTATCCATACAGATAGATATTCCGTGGCTTATCCGCCAGTCTGCATATCATTTTTATTCCTGTGTAAATTATGTAGCCTGTCTCAGAGCAAAACCTTCTTAGCAGCGCATGAGGAAGACAGAAAGAAATCTTCGTGATCTCAACAGGTCAGACACGGAACGTCTGAATATTAAGCTAATTTCCACTTTTATTGCGAATATCTTGCCAGTCATCCGGAGCTTGATGCATTTTTAAGTCTGTGATGCTCAAGATAAAATGTTTTATTTATGCCGGTCAACATCTCTAAAGCAGCGGGAAAACATTTAATAACGTTGTTTGGCAGCTCATTTGCAAATCTACTGACCAAATTCAAATAAATAATACATACACTGACAAATAAATAGTGACTGTGTGGGATGTAAAAATATATCTTTCGTTTATTTAAAATCGACATGGGCATTCAGCTCAGCGGGCACAGAGTAGGAAAGTGAGTGAGCAGAACATAGATCTCTCTTTAAATTTCGACCATGTGCATAGCGTTGGCCATTGGCGGCCTGAGTAAGCAATGGTCTGGGTGGTTTGATAGGTGAAGGTTGGGGTAGGTTTAGGTTTCCAACAGAATTGTGTAGTGGTTGCTTTATACTAGTCTGTACTACACCATTTATTAAAGGGCCATCAAAGGATAAAGCACTGCTAAATGTGGCTCCTGACCTCAGCTGGACCCTTCCAAAGTATAGATAGAAGGGTCTCCAAGCTGCTCTATAAATCTGAACACATCGGGGCTCATTTATTAACACTGGCCAAATTTGCCCATGGGCAGTTACCTATAGCAACCAATCAGTGAGTAGCTTTTTAAAGCCAGCTGCAAGTAGAACAATGAATGCAGCAATCTGATTGGTTGCCATGGGTTACTGCCCATGGGCAAATTTGCCCAGTGTTGATAAATGAGCCCCATCATGTTCACAAAGGGCATGACACCAATGGTTCCAACCAGGAGCAGTAGATTTATTGAAAAGGGGAGGTCCTTTGTAGATGTGTACATCACAAACTATGTTCTTATAGATAACACACACATCACTGTGTTGTTGGTTACCCTCAGCGTACCATGATTTCACTATGTGCTCCAAGGGATTCCATGGAAATTACCCACTTGACTTCCTACAGCCTAATGAGTGTTACCTGGGGAACTACCCCACACTACAAGCTCCTCTATGAAGCACAATGTTGCTCTCACTATCTCACCCTTTTTTTATTTTCCACTCCAAGGACATTGTATAACAGAAGCTCTCTGCCAATAACTTCACCAATAACCACATGTTCCCTTATTCCTGATTTCACTAAGGCTTCAGTTACCTTAGGATGCAATTGTCTAACTGAGACCTTATGCTTTAGGTTCCTTGGCATCTCCACCCCGGTACAGGTTCAATGAGAGAGAGGACCATGTGCTCTCTTCCCTAGGTACAGGAACTACTCAAGCTATCCTTGGGACACATTCCTACTCAATGTGAAGTAAGGGCCACACATTCAGAAGTTGACCCATTCTATTCCCCAAATCTGCAAAAAAAAAGTAATATATTAAGTGTCTGCTTAATAATGTACTGCAATTTACAGCAGCACAATAGTTGTATTTTCAAAATTCTCTTAAATTCCTCTTCAGTTGTGCATACCGTATATACTCGAGTAGAAGCCGAGTTTTTCAGCATCCAAAATGTGCTGAAAAAGTCTACCTCGGCTTATACTCGGGTCAGCGGCAGTAGCTGAGATTGCAGTCACTTTTAATCATTCCTATACCAACAGTTCGCTTGGGGAGAGACTGCAATATCACACAGCGCCCTCTGTTGGTTATATGAAAGAATAACAGTGCGCCCTCTGTTGGTTATATTAAAGAATAACAGTGACTGCAATATCACACAGCGTCATCTGTTGGTTATATGAAAGAATAACAGTGCGCCCTCTGTTGGTTATATGAAAGAATAACAGTGACTGCAATATCACACAGCGCCCTCTGTTGGTTATATGAAAGATTAACAGTGACTGCAATATCACACAGCGCCCTTTGTTGGTTATATGAAGGATTAACAGTGACTGCAATATCACACAGCGCCCTCTGCACATGGTAGTGGGACAGTGGGACAATGCACACAGTAATCCGTTTGGCAATTCTCTGTCACCATCAACTTTGCAAAGAAATCTGGTTGATCGCTGGGGGGGTCGCTTTGGCGGAATGTGCGCTGCTGGGAGACAGGGCTGTAGTTGTGTCTAGGCTTATACTAGAGTCAATAAGATTTCCCAGTTTTCGTAGGTAAAATTAGGTACCTCGGCTTATACTCTGGTCGGCTTATACTCGAGTATATACGGTACTTATATTTTATTGCCTATAAAAAGACTGGAGGTGAGTTCCAATTATATCATAGAGTCCACATGGTGATCCAGTGTAGGAATTCTATTGGCAGTTTTTAAAGCATCTGTATTTCCTCTTTGAAGCTTCTGCAGTTTAGATAATTTTTTCTGTAATTTTCTGTCTGCTGCAGATTTTCCCCAATACTTAACATTTTCAGCTACAATGAAATACATGATCATGATCTGAGAAATGCACTAAACTCAACTAAACGGTGTTCCTGACTGAACCGCAGTTTAGAGAGAACTCTATTAACCGTGAAATGTCTACTTTCTTTAAAAAACACTGATGGGCAAACATGTCCCACTTGTAGTATCGCACGTGACTCCAATAAACAAGATTGAATTCATGAATGCCCCAAGGTGCATGTAGCTCATGAGGAATGGTCACTACAGTTACATTTTCTGTTCTTCTGAAGAATAAAGAGATATATATATATATATAAACTCAACTAAATATTTATCACTAGATTAGTCTGTGGTCTTCAACTTATAAATCTAAACAAGAGCTTGAATATATGTATGTACATATGTATTAGGGCAGTAAATTTGGATGCATAACTGCCCACAAGATCTTACAGTATAATGATCGTTCACCCACAATTCCTAAAGGCAATGCTATGCTCAAAAGGTTTACAACTACCATCAATGACTAAGGGTTAGCTTATTTTATCATTTTGATAAAAGTAACTTTATGGACTAGTATTTGTAAAAGATGAGTTTGGGCTCAAACATGCACAACTGAAAGTGCATAAAAGGAAATAGTACATTCCAACAGCTTAGGGTCCAATTGGATTCCAAATCTAAATCAAAGGGTAGTCTATTTGAAATAAATTTGTTTTGCAAGTTGGGGACAAGAGTATAAAGAATCCTTAATTATGGCTCATCAGAAATACAAAATGTGAAATACTAAAGGGATTCTGTCATGATTTCTATGGTGCTTCTATGGTGTCGTGGGACTTGAATTTTTACTATTGAGTGCTGTTCTTAGGTCTACCAGGCAGCTGTTATCTGGTTACCTGCCCATTGTTCTGTTGTTAGGCTGCTGGGGGGGCAAAGGGAGGGGGGTGATATCACTCCAACTTGCAGTACAGCAATAAAGAGTGACTGAAGTTTATGAGAGCACAAGTCACATGACTGGGGGCAGTTGGGAAACTGACAATATGTCTCGCCCCATGTCAGATTTCAAAATTAAATCTGTTTGCTCTTTTAAAAAAATGAATTTCAGTGCAGGATTCTGCTGGACCGGCACAATTAACTGATGTGTTTTGAAAAAAAAACTTTTTCCCATACAGTATCCCTTTAATATATCATGTAGACCAAATGGCTAACTGGATAGAAACATAATGAAGACAGTTATGTAATACTCTATAAGTACAGTATATTAATTGCAATTAACGTTAATTAACATATTCCAACTGTACATCCATCCATATTTATAAATCAATATCACATCACAGAGTTGTTTTTCATGAGATTACTGACTTCTCTGGGGAAGCACAATTTTTGAAAAGCCATCAGTTATCTATGGAGATACATTACAATACAGAATGATTAAAAGAAGTTGTTGAATGTTAGTTTAGAGAACATGTGTTCATGTTTTGAGTTGGACTTGGCTTTAATATTGGCATTGCTAAGTGCCTGCTGAGTGTTTCCCATTAGCTGTTTCAGTTAGTGTTAGAGAGGATTATAATTATGTAGAAGTTGGGGGCAGATTTACTCGAGGGCAAAAATGTTCTAGCGACCGCTGGTGACTTCTCACTATCGTCTCTTCAGAAATGAGAGCAATTGAAAGTGAAGATGCTCTAGCGTTCATTTCTGCCTATCGCAAATTCGCTTGAGGTCTTGCTCTCAGGCTAATTTGCATATGGCGGGAAAATGTATGGTGGAACCCGGTTACCCAAAAAAATTTTAAGGACTTTTGCAGGCTATCACTCTGAAAAATAGGATAAGACGCCAGCGTTTTTTGGACTTAGACGCTTTTTCCACTAAAAAATATGATGTACGTAACAGAAGATTGAGGAAGATCTATGCACTTCAATGCACTTCACCTGGTCTGAGCTGGCGAAGGAAAGTCTGGCAGAAGAGGCAAGGTTTAGTAAAATCCGCATTTTAGTGAATATCGTTCATTCACCAGAGCGAATTGTCGCCTGGCGATAGAGTGCAAATGAGTGCTAGCGTCTATCTCTTTTGCTAGCGAATTGCCGCCTGCGCCCATCAGTAAATCAACGAAGTCGCTGCGGGCGATAAAGCTGGAGAATTGTCGCCAGCATTTGCCACTTCGCCCTTGAGTAAATCTGCCCCTTGGATTGATACAAGTGCAAGTTTTGATTTGCTAAGTGTTGTTATGTAGATAGTGCCAACTCCATGTTGGCGGGCAAGAAAATGGCTCTTTCCTTCAGTATTAATATAATTATATTAGCTATTTTATATAGAGAACTTTGTATTCATTACCTGCCCTGTCTTTAAACTGTATATGGATAAAGTGAGAGGGGCCTGTATCTCTCCTGCTTCTAATGCTTTTCATCATTAGTATTAGTGATTTATGTATTTGTTAAGCAATGTTAACCCATGGAACAATGTGGCAGCTGATTATATCAATAAATGCTTTCATAAGAAAACTATATTAATAGAGTCTCAAAAATGATATTGGGCAACATTTCTGAGACATTTCTGGTATAGAAAATTACTTAGATCCCAGACAAATATTTTACTGGTCGATATAACCAATGACTTAAATGCTGCTGGGTAACATGTAACTGGGGTCCTGGGAGTGGTACTTTAACCCAGAGCACCTTCTAGAACTTTGCTGTGAGATGAAGCCATGACGCACTTGATGTGATTGAACCAAGGCAAACTTTTATTATCAGATTCTCATGGGTTCTCAGGGGCACACCAAAGTCACAGTTCATCAGAAACGTATGTATAAATTAACAAGTTCCTAAAATACACTTTCAAGGAGCTCCTCTCATGATTCCTCTGTCAAACAAACTCACAGAATGTCTCCCAGAAGCCTCCAGGACCCCTATGTAGAAGTGAAAACAGCCGAACTGAATGTCACGGCCGGCACCCTAAACCAGAACAAGTACCAAGCACCCTGGTTTTGGCTCGGCTTCACCAGTAGTGTGACCACCGTTGGGCTTTGGGAGGAGCCCTCAGCTTACTTGGGTGCCACCTGGACTTAACAAGAGGTACAAGGCGAGATGTTCTGGCTGGCAAAGGGGCACGTTGTTTAGCAGAGTCTTTAGGCCGAAGGTCACGGTACAAAGGTCAAGGCAAGCGGATGGTCAGACAGGCTGGGTCGAGGCAGGCAGATAACAGAATCGTCAGGCAGGCAAGGGTCAAAACCGGGTATCAATCAGGCAGATGGGATCAGGCAAAGAGTGGCAAAGTTCAGGCTGGGTCAATATTCAGAGTTCAGAGTAGTCAGTATACAGGCAGGGTCAAACACGGATTATCAACAGGATCAAGGTTCAAGAACAGAAAGCACAAGGCTAAGGAGCACCAGGATAACAATCCTATCACGGGCAAATGGACCACCTGTGTGAGTTACACTCCTTACGCTGAAGTCCTGAAGCGGCAGAAAGACTCAAAGTCATGAAAACAGCCGTAATTGAAGCCCTGAAGTGACAAAAAAGACCCGAATTCACAAAAAAAGCCAAAATTGAAGTCCAGAAACTGACGAAAGACTCAAAGTCATGAAAACAGCTGAAACCGAAGTCCTGAAGCCACGGAAAGACTCAAAGTCATGAAAACAGCCAAAATTGAAGTCCTGAAGCAGTGAAAAGACTCAAAGGCATGAAAGGAGGCGAGGTTGAAGTCCTGAAGCCACTAATTCAATTCTACTGAACACCAATGTGTGTTTTTTTCTTTTTTTAATCCCCTGGCCACCAATGTATTATTTTAATACTCTATTGGCCCCGCACCCAATTTTTTTTAACTTGTAAAGGGGGCCCTTGTGCCAATGTTTTTTTAAAAAATATTCTCTGGGGCCCCAATTTTTTTTAACTTGGAATGTTTTTTTAAAAAACTTTTTATGGGGGGCCCTGGTGCCAATGTATTTTTTTGTTGCACAAATCCTATCTGATCCCCATTGTAAGCAGCAGTCCTGTCCTGCTTTATGGCAGCTGAGATTCTAGCTATCTGTATAACAGAGCATTCTGTCCCAGTGGCTGCACAGATCCTATCTGATCCCCATTATAAGCAGCAGTCCTGTCATGCTTTATGGCAGCAGATTCTAGCTATCTGTATGTAACGCTTTCTTGGCCTATTCTGCCAATTAGTAGTTAAGGGTGACCAGCTAGGTAGTGAGCATGGGTTACATTGCGAATCCTCACCCAGGGCAGAGCCTTCGCCAAATGGAAGCTTCCCCTTTAAACTGTAGTTGAACTACAACTCACAGGCATATAAGTACAAAAATAGAATAATGGACGCCAGGAGGTTCTTTAAAAAGGTAAAACAGGAGCAGATTTATTATGCCAAAGGCAAATGACCACAGGTTTACTTACAATAGTTCTGAGGACACAGCAGGTGGAATCACTTTGGACAGTAAAGGTTCACAGTCAAACAGATGCGACTCCCAAAGGATATTGCAGATAGGTGTACATCAAATCCCAGTTCAACCGACGTTGCACAGTGAGGGGATCGGGATCAATCAGGTAGGGTTCAGGTAGTCCTTTGCTCACCTACTGCCCTAACAACTGAGGTCCCTGCTCTAAAGGCAAACAGGCCTTGTGGAAAGCTACTTCCTCCTACAATCCTTGTTGGAGCGACAGCTGCTCTTTCTGCTACACCTCTCTGTCTTTCTCTCCTAGAGAGACTATAACAATATCTTACTATGCTAGCTGGTCCTCGTTCACGGGGTTTACCTGGTCCCCGACTTAGCACTAAAGGTGTCAGGTCCCTTTAGGGTAAAGGCTTTACTGGGGCCTATGGTGATCCCAGGCTCAATGGAGATTCACCTAGCAGCAGCACCAGGAGCCAAAGAGGAAGAGGACACTCCCTGCACACACTATATAGCAGTGTGGCAGGGGAGTGTCATTACACTCTTTGTCCAATAGGTGTGGGTGTTACACTTTGCCAGTTACAAGGGCTTGGCCCAATAACAGAGGAAAAGAGAACTACATACAAAAGGTAGGGGATTAACTCTATAGGGATAGGATATCCTTTAGGTCCCTACATGTACAGATCCTATCTGATCCCCATTGTAAGCAGCAGTCCTGTCCTGCTTTATGGCAGCTGAGATTCTAGCTATCTGTATAACAGAACATTCTGTCCCAGTGGCTGCAGAGATCCTATCTGATCCCCTTTGTAAGCAGCAGTTCTGTCCTGCTTTATGGCAGCTGAGATTCTAGCTATCTGTATAACAGGTATTCACTCCCACGTGGCAGGCCCAGGAGCAAAGGCTCTGGGGTACCCGGGTACCCTAGCCCAGGCCCGCGGGGCTATCAAAGTCCTTTTAGCCCCTACATGTTGCAGCAGTTTCTGTCCACCCTCTCTCAGTGAAAGTGAAAGCAGCAATGGCTGTGAGCACATGGCTCTGCCTATATCAAATCAGTTACGCAGCAGCGACACCTTCTGGCACCCTCCGGTATCTGCCAGACACACTTCACTGGGACAAGGGCTACAGCCCCTCCCAAGTTTTTAGGATACCCTGTAGCTGGAGAAGCAGGGGATTTCCACCATGTGGTTTCAGACCATAGGGGAATTAACCCTATGGGTCCCTACACTTCTAAGCCCTGTTACAATTGCTGGGAGTAGTGTGTGGTCTGGTTTTTAAACTGCAGAAACCCATATTCATTGTGCATTGAGTGTTCACAGAAACTAGTCATTTCTTACAGACCTTATGCATTATATATGTATGAAGTCTCACTGTGTTTATTACAGAATTATGCCCATATTTCCCAATTTCCCTCATTAACAGCCTCATGGAACCATAGGGAACTTGCTAGTTGTACCTGTTTGATCCTGCCAGTAATATAAATAATACAAATCCTATTATGTGTGTGCAGCAGTTTTCATATGAGCCTTCTTGCTATAAAAGCCCATGTAGCAATGATATAACCTGTTGTTTATCGAGCACATTGATGTATGACATGACTGCACGTTTTGGCTTCATATGAAAATGACCCATCTTCTCATTTATTTTCTAAAATAATATTTCATGTTTTCTATTCCATCTTTACAAATAATTCTTAAAGGGAAACTGTTCCTGATATATATAAAAATTCAGCAGATTTATTTTAAATCCCATACAGTATATGAGATTTGTTATAATAGTGCTTAAATTGATGTTCAGAGCTGAAGTTCCAATTAGAGCAAGGCAGGACCACCCACTTGACTCAACCTGATCTTCTGAATTCCAACTATTTTTGGTCTACAATTCTCAGAATTTCTTTGGCAGGAATTCTGTGCTCACCTTCCATATCCCTTACCAGATTCATTGCAAACATTTTACTATGCCCCTTTGAAAATACTAGTCAACTCAGTCAACCTCTGCTTATTGGCCTAGCACTTGCTAATCCCCTTTCCAGTCAAACCAAAAGAATTGTCTACTTCTACTTCTCCTTAAACAGCTTGGCAAATCCATTCATTGGATTGTTCATGCATTGACCGCAGACTTTGTTCCTCTTTGTTAACCCCCATCAAGTGTTACCCTTTTGGGTCAAGATAATGTTTTTGACCGTTACCAGACCCTCTCTCTCAGCAGGTCCCTCATGGTGATGACTGGAGGAAAGGATGGTGTAATGGATCTATGATGTTTATGTAACATGAATTAAAAACTCACTTTATGGGGTAGTTTGGGAACATAATGACAGGTATCATTTAGGATATAAAACTTGTAAAGGTTTAAGGTCACCATTAATAGTGATCAGATAGCTTCCAGAGGAAGTTTCTCATTGAGTAAAGCTAGCCTGAGTCCCTTTCCAGCTGACTTTCCTTACAGTTTAGACAAGGCGGCACCTGGGAGAACTACATCTTGTCTATCAATCCTTGTTGGAGCCAAGTGCTGCTCTTGCTAAGCTGTCCTTGACTATCTTACATGTAAGGTATACTATGCTAGTGTCAGGGCCTCAATTATCGAAGAAGTCTGGACCAAGTTGGAAGCACTAGATATAAAGTCCAGTATGTGGTAGCCAAGGGGTAAAGTAGTTGTAATTCAGGCAAAAGGTTCAAGTCAGCAGCAATCAGTCATGGTCAGGAACAATACAGAGGATCAAAAGTCCAAGAAGCAATTAACAAAGACTTATGTAGCACCCAGGAATGCCAAGAAGTGCGTCCTATTATCAGGCATTGAATCCATATCTTGGCATTCCTTTTATTTCGAATTGTTACTCCATTTTTGGTGCAATGACATCACGTGCATGGTGTGGCGAGAAGAAGTCAATGTGCGGTCCTGGGCGATGCCATCTTGTCTCAAAAGTGGATCACGCCACGACGGAGCTCTCTATGGCAGAGCACTCCTGACAGGTGGGAGTTGTAACTGTCACTAGCTTTATTCACTGGGTACCTGACCCCCCAGGATTGCTTTCCTTATTCCACTGTAAAATGCGTCGGGAGATTGGCGAGATCTCTTACCTACCAGCGCGTGTCTTCCATACTGATCAGCATACGTCAGCATTCTGGTCCCCATTGACGTTAGCATCTTACGCTGAGCGTCATGCCGCCTGTGTCGGGACTCAGCATGTCATGACGTCACTTAAAGGTACCAAATTTGAATTTCTGGTGCCAGAACTGCTTTAAAAGGCCAGTTCTCCATTTTGCAAATGCCCTAGTTGGTTCCAGTTTCCTCTGATCCAGCTGAAGCGTTGTATGTTTTTGAATTCCTGTTTTTTTTTACTTTTTCTATGATTTCCGCTGCCTGCCTTGAACCTTTTACCCGACTTCGACTATCTCTTCAACCCTGCCGGTACTGGTACCTTGTTGATTTCCACAGCAGAAAGCCCGGGTCCCCAAAAGGGCATCAGTGAACACCTGTGCGTCCACAAGGTACAGTCATTGAACAAGGTTCCTGACAACATGGTCGTTACAGCCACAAGTATTCTTCCTGGGGCCTTATGGGTAGAGTTCCCAAGCCAAGTCTACATACTGACTTCTTAATTCCTATAATAAACCAATTTACACAACAGCCTTCTCACATCACAGCTTGCTGTGGCCAGATAAATCCGTTATCTCTATCAGCTAGTAGGAACCAGATGGCTACTCACCCCTAAATTGACTTGTCTATTTATTTGCTTTTATATCTTGAGTTTCACTTGTTGCCACTTCCTTTAGACTGATGTCCCTTGCAAACACGCAGTAACTAATGTTTCCTTTTTGTCAGAATGTCACTTGTTGAGTATAATGATGGGCGAACTTCTCTTCTCCGGAAAAATTTCGAATTTTCCACGAAATTCGCTAAACAGCGAAAAATGTGTGAAAAATACGTGAAATTCGAAAATTGACGTCCACGTCCAATTTTGGATGCGCATCCGAAAAGTCGCTCGCATCAATTTTGACGCTGGCGTTAAAGTCAATGGGCATCCAAATAGTGTTGATGTGCAACGATTTTGACGCAAGCGAATCTTTTCATGCCGTCGATTTTTTTTCTGGGGAATTTTCATGGGAGATTCTCAAATTTATTTGCCAGCAGCGAAATGTGGAAATTTGCCG
Source organism: Xenopus petersii (assembly GCA_038501925.1). Classification (NCBI taxonomy): domain Eukaryota; kingdom Metazoa; phylum Chordata; class Amphibia; order Anura; family Pipidae; genus Xenopus; species Xenopus petersii. Next base: position 132,372,088 of record CM076679.1, read on the forward strand.
CAAATTCATGAGAGGCTAATTTATTTTCGCCCATCACTAGTTGAGTATCTTTATACTCATAAATGCAAAATATGTTTGTGCTTCTTTAGCTTTGCTACTACGAAGATTGAATAACATAGAAGAACTGCAGATTTGTATCATGAGTACGACTTGGATCATCGATGTTCCACCACATTTTTATTTTCCTTAATTCAAACGCGCTAATCTCTAGTTTCACTCCCTATCCGACCTTCTCGTATCGCTAATCGTTATTTAAACAAAATGACTTTGCTGATTGCTGGTCTCTTTCTATGGCATCTCTGTGCCCTGGATACAATTGAGTGAGATTGCTTTACAGAGACATAAAACACTCAGTAGTTTCCCTGTAACCGTTAAGTTCAAGAAGCTGCCTGGCTTGCAAATGGCACAATCTCCAGCGTCAACTCTTGATTAAATTTCCAGTAATAATTAGACGTTTTTTGGGATAATTCCAGCCGAGAATTTAATGGGAGTCATTCTGACAAGACGGAGGACCTTGTCCCAGCCGAGACTCATTTGGAATGGGGCCACTTGTAATTACCCGTGTGCCGAGCTGAGCGAGATGAAAAGAGCAACGAGTGTCATTTCTATCCGGTGTCCCATGCTCAGTGTATTTGTTACTGATCCAGGCTGTCCATCTGGGGAGCAAACAGCATGTAGGCTTTGATGAGAAACTCAAGACAAGTGTCTAGCTGTGAAAAAAAAAATAGATTACTCTTGTCATTTTCCTGTTTCTTCTAGGTAATTTGCTGGGAGTTTAAAAATAAAAATGGAAAAAACAGAGAATTCTTTGAAGGTGAGAAGTTAAAGTGACATCCTGGGGAAGTGTCGGATTTATATGGGAAAGTTCATCGCGTTGAAGCGCATTTTTAAAAGCGTGCAATGGTTAAAATAATGTTTCTTGTTTCACGGGGGTACGATGAAGGTGAGACACTTGAGAAACCTGAACATCAAGCCGGTTATTAGGCAAATTATTTCTAAATGCTCTGCGTGAAGTCACCCTGGCTTTGTGAGAAAGGCAAAACTCACGGACACTTCCCAGCTGAGATTATTTCTCTTCCATTTTCATTATAAATATTCAGTTATGTCGAGCGCTGGATGCAGAAATCAGGACAAGAGAAGGGAGGGTGTTGGTAGGTGGGTTTTATTGGCGATTGATCGCCTGCTGCAGTGGTTGATGGGCTTATTCAGTTCAAGGCCCCCCTTTGAGGCCTAACATTTGACTCGGGCCCCCTCAGATCATAATAAAAGCTTCATACAAGAAACATGTAAAGAAGTGAACTGTAATGATTGTTGAAAATGGCTTGAGATGTGATATGATGAATGTTTTGTGTGTACGGCAGTGTTGGATGAAAATTGGAAATGCGGGTGCATTGTTGATTAGTAGTAATTTGTAAACCTTCTACTGGGGGCAGTATAAGCATGGAGTTTGGGTGTAATATTCCCCTTGGCCACTAGAGGGAAATAGAGAGACAGGTGGTAATGGGAATAAAAGGAAGGGTTCTGCCCAGGGTGTGCTCTTCAGTTCTGGCAGGTGCAGATAGATAGGTCTTTAAGTATGGCACTAGGTGGGACATTCACTAAGAATCGTTGCGCCAGCGTCCGTTTTGCCAGGCGTATTTTCACCAGCGCTACGCAAATTCACTGAAATCCGAAGTTCCGCTCAGGTGAAGCGTAAGGTTGCGAAGTTGCGCTAACGTTAATTCGCCAAGCAAAGCAAAGTTACGCTAGCGATGGTTAATTTGCATACGGCGCAAAATTGAAGTTACAGTGGAGGAATATGTAGCATCACTACACAAGCCTGGGAAACCTTCAAAACAATAAATAAAATTGTTATTTTGCCCTACACATGTGCCCACTGTATAGTTAAGGTGCCATGAGTTAGGAAATGTAGGGGGGAAGGAGGGGAGCCCCAAAAAAAATTTTGATCTTATTCAGCCTATCACCCATGAAAAATGAAAAAACGCCAGCGTTTTTAGGGACTTTTTTAAAATTGTAACTTTTTTTGAAGCAATCCCTATCTACTCAGAGGTGGCGAAGGAAGTCTGGCGTAAAAGGTAGCGTTCAGAATCATTCGCGCGTCAGTGAATTTGCGTAGTTACTAGGGATGCACCGAATCCAGGATTCGGTTCGGGATTCGGCCAGGATTCTGCCTTTTTCAGCAGGATTCGGATTCGGCCGAATCCTTCTGCCCGGCCGAACCGAATCCGAATCCTAATTTGCATATGCAAATTAGGGGCAGGGAGGGAAATTGCGTGACATTTTGTCACAAAACAAGGAAGTAAAAAAATGTTTTCCCTTCCCACCCCTAATTTGCATATGCAAATTAGGGTTTCGCTTCGGTATTCGGCCGAATCCTTCGTGAAGGATTTGGGGGTTCGGCCGAATCCAAAAAACTGGATTCGGTGCATCCCTTGTAGTTACGTCCGTTGCGCAGATTCGCCAGTCGTAAGGGTGCGAAGTAACACTAGCGAATTTATGCCTGCGTCCGTTAGTGAATCAGCGAATTAACGAAAATGCGCTATGCTGGCGAATTCATTCTGGCGTTAGGCGCTTCGGCGTTTAGTGAATTTGCCCCTAGGTGCCTTAGCCAGATAGAGCTAGTTAGTACTGGTAGCTGGCACCCCAACGAGGAAAAAGTGGCTTAGTAGCCATGGTTCAGCCACAGTCAGGAAGCAAGTGTGAGAATAGGGACAGTGTGGGCAACCCAGGCCAAGGTGATGGAAAATGCCTATCCGGAAAGGTCAGAGAGGACACTGACGTGGTGTTCAGTTGGCTGAGGTGGCACAGGTAAAAGTCGTAGCTGGTGCAAAGGGTTGTAGAATGTACAACAGACTGATGGACCAGTAGGTGGTGCAGTTAAAAGGCCTTTGCTGGGTTCACAAGTCCAGATTACTGTAGGATCATCTGTACATCTGTGGAAGGAATTGATTGCCCAACTGGTGTCGTGAGTAACACTTGATCTGTTGATGATTTTTTTTTTTTTTTTGAAAAACTAGTGTACTGTGCCTTTAATACTCAAAAGGGGCCCATACAAACATACAAACCATTGCTGAATTACTGTAGATATTCTACTGTACTGGGCGGTGACAGTGTGCAAAGTGCAAAAAGAGTTGCCCTTTTCTTGTGCCATTTTCTTCCACTTTGCACAAAGCTTTACTTGTAAAATATATACTCTGTGCTTCTCCTGCATTTAAGAGCACTATAAATTTGAGGGGCAGTAGAGAGAGTTACAAAACTAAACTCCATCCTGCCCCCGAACCATCCATTCCCTAACTTACATTGCACGAGTCATGGAATCAGGCTGCAACAGGGTCCTGTGCTTCCCTGAAAACTGGACCGGCCTGCACCCCAGACACGGCAAATCTTTTATCCGACACAGAAGTGCTTAGTGAATAATCACTAAGGGGCACAATCTTGTGCCTCTGCACCTCTGCCTGGGGGAATACTAAACCCCTAGAGAATATCCAGGACATCATGGAAGCAGATCTTCCTCTAATATACTTCGACGGTAGGCTTTGCTGTTCCTAAGGGTTCCCCAACCAAGGGGCAAATTCACTAAGATGCGAAGTTGCGCCAGGCGCAACTTCGCCGCACTTCGCCAGGCGTATTTTCGCCAGCGCTCCGCAAATTCACTAAAATCCGAAGTTGCATACAGGGGTAGCGTAAGTTTTCGAAGTTGCGCTAGCGTTAATTCGCCAAGCGAATCGAAGTTTCGCTAGCGATGGTTCATTTGCATACGGCGCCAAATTCAAATTTCAATGGAGGAACACGTATCAGCACTACAAATCCCTAGAAAACCTTCAAATCAGCAAATAAAAATGTTATTTTGCCCTACACATGTGCCCACTGTCTAGGTAAGTTGCCATGAGTCAGGAAATGTAGGGGGGAAGGAGGGGAGCCCCAAAAATATTTTCGATCTTTTTCAGCCTATCACCCATCATGTAGAAAACACGCCAGCGTTTTTTGGGACTCAGAAAAAATTTTGACTTTTTTTAAAACAATCCCTATCTACTCTATTGCGCTTCGCCAGGTCTGAGGTGGCAAAGGAAGTCTACCGTAAAAGGTAGCGTTCAGTACACTGTGCAAGTTAGTGAATTTGCGTAGTTACGTCGCTAGCGAAATTTCGCCTGGCGTAAGGGTGCGAAGTAACACTAGCGAAACTACGCCAGCGTTCGTAAGTGAATTTGCGCAGGAACGAAAAATGCCAAACGCTAGCGAATTAATGCTAGCGTTCGGCGCTTAGTGAATTTGCGCCCAAGTCTTTGAGCCCCTTGTTTGCGCAACACAGATCTACTGTAATAACTTTCCTTTTTGCCCTTCATCATTGTGAGCCTTCTTTATTAAAGATTGAATTTTAGTGGTTTTAGAGGTTTTTCAAACCACAATTAAACTCTTTCTCTAAAATCACAACATCCTATTAAAGTTATCAAAAGATCCGAATATAAAAAGGACGAATAAAAATAGCCGCCGAAAAATTCCAGCAACCACAAAACGAAAGAAAAATTTGAACAACAACGAATGTTTTGATCTCCAGAAACCTCTAAAACTGCAAAGGAACGACTAATCTTTGCATTAACAGAAACGGAATTTCCATTGATTTCCACATGACCTCCACAGCTTTTACTTTTAGTATTCATCTTTATAAATCATGAAAAAAATACGGGATTAAGTAACTGTATGAAAAAATTGTGTTAATTTGTGCTAAAAAGTATGATTCAGAGAAACGAACACTCTACAAAATTTCAGATATCGGCCCCTGTGTGCAGCCATATTTGAAGTGGGAGGGGCTACAACCACAAGTGAGTCTGCAATAGGAACACCACAGATCTCTGAAACAAACCAGCAAACACAGGATTCTTACCAGATGGCACCATTTTGGCAAGAATGGATATGGAATCCCTATACACCGGTGATCCTCAAACACTGGCTCATGAGCAACATGTTGCTCTCCAACCCTTTGGATGTTGCTCTCAGTGGCCTCAAAGAAGGAGCTTATTTTTGAATTCCAGGATTGGAGGCAAGTTTTAATTGCCTAAAAACTAAGTATAGTGCCAAACAGAGTCTCCTGTAGGCTGCCAGTCCACATAGGGGCTAACACATAGCCAATCACAGCCCTTTTTGGCATCCCAATGGACTTTTTCATGCTCCCCAACTCTTTTTACATATTAATATGGCTCGCTGGTAAAAAAAAAAAGGTTGGGTATCCCTGGTATACACCAACAGACCCCACAAATGGGCAAATTCACTAAGATGCGAAGTTGCGCCAGGCGCAACTTCGCCGCACTTTGCCAGGCGTAGTTTCGCCAGCGCTCTGAAGTTGCGCACAGGGGTAGCGTAAGGTTGCGAAGTTGCACTAGCGTTGATTCGCTATGTAAAGCAAAGTTACACTAGCGAAGGCTAATTTGCATACGGCGCCAAATTCAAATTTCAATGGAGGAACACGCATCAGCACTACAAATGCCTAGAAAACCTTCAAATCAGCAAATAAAAATTTTATTTTGCCCTACACATGTGCCCACTGTCTAGGTAAGTTGCCATGAGTCAGGAGATGTAGGGGGGAAGGAGGGGAGCCCCAAAAATATTTTCGATCTTTTTCAGCCTATCACCCATCATGTAGAAAACACGCCAGCGTTTTTTGGGACTTAGAAAAAAATTTGACTTTTTTTGAAACAATCCCTATCTACTCTATTGCGCTTCGCCAGGTCTGAGGTGGCGAAGGAAGTCTAGCGTAAAAGGTAGCGTTCAGTACACTGCGCAAGTTAGTGAATTTGCGTAGTTACGTCGCTAGTGAAAATTCGCCTGGCGTAAGTGTGCGAAGTAACACTAGCGAAACTACGCCAGCGTTCGTTAGTGAATTTGCGCAGTAACGAAAAATGCCAAACGCTAGCGAATTAACGCTAGCGTTCGGTGCTTCGGCGCTTAGTGAATTTGCACCAAAGATGGAACAACAGGATGCAAGGAATTCCTGCAAAATCCCAATCTACCATCTGATAGTGTCAAAAGATTGATTGTCATCTGATTGAATTTACACTTACACATAACTACAGTATTTTTCCTTTGGCCAGGAATTCTACCTACATCAGATGGGGACAAGTATGGGAACCCAATTTGCACCCCAGTATGTTAACCTTTTCATGGTGAAACTAGAACAGGATTTTCTCTCCTTCTGTACCAGGAAATCCCAAGCATATCTCCAATATATTGATGACTAGTGATGGGTGAATCTGACCGGGTTCGTGAAATGGTGAGTTTCAAAGTTCACCAAATGCAATGAAGTCTACGGTGGAGACATTTTCTTTAAAGAGTTACACATTGTTATGACTCGTGGCAATTTTTTTTTCACCCAGTTCAGTCTATCGGCATCTTATTTCCAGTGATGGAAAAAAACTAACTTAGTCGCCAGGCGACTAATCTCCCTGAATCTCTACGTGGGTCTCTGCCTTAAGTGAGTTACCCAATGGTTTCCCTTTAATGGGATACTTATCCTCTACGCCAATCTAAGAAAACAGCTTGCTCTTCATCATTCTTAAGATTTACTCTCACGCTCTAGTGGTTTCATAATATTTGATGCTCCATTGGGGGCTGAACATTTGTCAAGGTCCCACTCCTTAGTTAACTAGGTCACAGATAGAATGAAATATATCAGTTATCTATGCTATGGATGAAAGGATACTGAGAACACCATAGTTAGCCCCCATGACGGGTTTCCAGAAGTATCTATGAGATGGACTATGGAGGCCTGCAGGCTGGGCTCAAACGCTACGATCTATGGGCAGGGTGAGCCACCACTTTAGGGTTATATAGTTGTTAAGCTTTAGCGATGGCTGGAAGTACATGGACTAGTGCCTTTATGAAACTTAAACTAAAACTAGTCTCGGACCAGTGCGTACCCCCTCCAGTATGTATAAATTCAAATATACAGAGAAGGAATGTTCTGGGCACACAATAAGCTATACCCTCATACTGTACTGTCTAAGGGAATCAATATGGCACCTCCTCCTCCCATATGTATAAATACAAATATACAGAGAAGGAATGTTCTGGGCACACAATAAGCTATACCCTCATACTGTACTGTCTAAGGGAATCAATATGGCACCTCCCTCCTCCCATATGTATAAATACAAATATACAGAGAAGGAATGTTCTGGGCACACAATAAGCTATACCCTCATACTGTACTGTCTAAGGGAATCAATATGGCACCTCCCTCCTCCCATATGTATAAATACAAATATACAGAGAAGGAATGTTCTGGGCACACAATAAGCTATACCCTCATACTGTACTGTCTAAGGGAATCAATATGGCACCTCCCTCCTCCCATATGTATAAATACAAATATACAGAGAAGGAATGTTCTGGGCACACAATAAGCTATACCCTCATACTGTACTGTCTAAGGGAATCAATATGGCACCTCCTCCCATATGTATAAATACAAATATACAGAGAAGGAATGTTCTGGGCACACAATAAGCTATACCCTCATACTGTACTGTCTAAGGGAATCAATATGGCACCTCCCTCCTCCCATATGTATAAATACAAATATACAGAGAAGGAATGTTCTGGGCACACAATAAGCTATACCCTCATACTGTACTGTCTAAGGGAATCAATATGGCACCTCCTCCCATATGTATAAATACAAATATACAGAGAAGGAATGTTCTGGGCACACAATAAGCTATACCCTCATACTGTACTGTCTAAGGGAATCAATATGGCACCTCCTCCCATATGTATAAATACAAATATACAGAGAAGGAATGTTCTGGGCACACAATAAGCTATACCCTCATACTGTACTGTCTAAGGGAATCAATATGGCACCTCCCTCCTCCCATATGTATAAATACAAATATACAGAGAAGGAATGTTCTGGGCACACAATAAGCTATACCCTCATACTGTACTGTCTAAGGGAATCAATATGGCACCTCCTCCTCCCATATGTATAAATACAACTATACAGAGAAGGAATGTTCTGGGCACACAATAAGCTATACCCTCATACTGTACTGTCTAAGGGAATCAATATGGCCCCTTCCATACACCTGAATAACTACAAATGCATAAAGAGTGGATGTTCTGAACATGCATTAAGAGATCATCTCTCCCCCCCCCCCCATTCTGTACAATTTTATGGAAACAGAAATTAAACCTAAGCCTTACTGTAAAGCTCATTTAACATGTGAGGTATAACAGCAGTTTAACGTTTCAAAAATATACAAAATTCCACATCTAATTACTATACCCCATAAATAAAACAAGACAGACTCCAAACAAATTAGCCAATAAGGCCTTTGCACCTCATCTATATTTTTTAATTGCCTTCCTCTACTATGTGAGGATGAATTACTTGTTGATATAATATTACATGTCAGGTTTTTTTTTTTACTCTGCTGCCAGGAGGCACATTTCTGCAGATATTATGAATTTTGCATCAGTTCTAATTACAGCCTTGCCCTAAAGATCTGGTTTGATTTTAATAGCGCAGTGTTTAGGCTTTCAGCAGAAAAATATTTTAAAAAAACGTTGCCAAAAATAAAAATGATCCATGTCGAGTTTTTTTTAAAATTAGGATGAGTGGGTTCCAGCAGAATAGCTAGTGGTGGGCGAATTTGGGCCGTTTCGCTGAAAAACTAGCGAATTTCCTGTGAAGTTCGCAAAATGGTTGAGAAAATCGTTAAACCGTTTTTTTGACGCCGGTGAATTTTCGCAGGCGAATAAATTTGCCCATCACAGAAACTGGAAACCTGAATTCTTTTTTATTTATGGCAAAACTGGGTTTATTTGCAGACAATTGGAGGCCTGTCATTCTCCATTACAATTCTAGCGAGTGATATTAACGTAGGAATGTAATAAAAATCGCTAACGGAAAAACTATTCGCAATGCGAAAAGTTATGCCTGTTGCGCGAACAAATTTTGCTTTGTGCGAATTTAATATAGCCAGGAAACTGTTTAGCGACCACTTCCGACAGTGGAAGACCGTTTGCGAATTTTATAGTTTGCGCCAATGCGCAGTCAATGTAATAAAACTTCTTACTTGCTCCAAGAGATTACGACACCTGCAAGCACTTCTTATGAGTGCGCAATTAAAATTCGCAATGCGCAATTAAAATTCACAATGCAATAACAGTTTAAGGAACAATATTACATTGCGAGATGTGGATTTTTAGTCTTATTGGTGCTAGGGATGCACCGAATCCACTATTTTGGATTCGGCCAAACCCCCGAATCCTTAAAGATTCGGCCGAATACCGAACCGAATCCGAACCCTAATTTGCATATGCAAATTAGGGGTGGGAAGGGGAAAACATTTTTTACTTCCTCGTTTTCTGACAAAAAGTCACGTGATTTCCCTCCCGCCCCTAATTTGCATATGCAAATTAGGGTTCGGATTCGGTTCGGCCAAGCAGAAGGATTCGGCCGAATCCGAATCCTGCTGAAAAAGGCCGAATCCTGGCCGAATCCCGAACCGAATCCTGGATTCGGTGCATCCCTAATTGGTGCGAATTGTTTTGCTCTTTGCGACTTTTATTACATTCCCCTGTTAATGTGCCCGGCAATATTGTCTGGGACTGTCTCAGAGTGAGAGGTGCATAGACTAAATAACAAGGTCTGGTATCGCTTCATTTACCGGCAGTCCCGGTGCTTCTTGCAGAGCCACCAGGGAGCCCCGACAATTTCCCCAATCAGATGTCCAGACCAAGTTTAGTGACCGTAAAGCAAAGGGGCAAGTTTGCCGGGGCATCACCTCGAGGTCCCTCCATAGCCCAAACCATAGACTGAGAAGATAGAGACAAAAGCCGACAATGAGATTCCGCATTGCTCCTGGGAGATTCCTGGATTCTGTACAGAGAAGTGACTGCTGCCAATCACCCGTGTGAGAACCTGCATGAGAAATCCCTGAAATAAACCCTGGCAGAGATATTGGATTTATGGTCACGTACAATACAGAGGCCAATGAGCTTTATATAAGGCCTAGAATGCAAACGTGATCCTTAGTATAAAGCACAGTATAGAACTATAGTATCTCAGTACGGACTCCAGTGATCTTGTGAGCAGCAAGGGATTCTACTAGTGATGGGTGAATAAATTTGCCAGGCACGTAACTGCGGCGAAAATTGGTCATGACAAAAAAAAACAACAAAAATTGTGCCGCGTCAAAATTATTCGGCTGACCATTGACTTTAATGCATTCGGACAAAATTGTCGCTCGTAAAATTGACGCTCGGGTCAAAATTATTTTGACGCCCTTTGACCAATGCGTTTTTATGAATCTTTCGCGCATTACTAGTTTCTACATGAGATATATAACTGTTGCATTTTTTTAAAGAGTGAAAAGCCAAGTTACTCCATGCAGGTCTGGGAACTCTGAGTATCACTCATGTATTATAAGGGATAATGTACCCCCTACTGTAAATGATAAGGATATTAGAAGTCACTGAGGGTTTGTTCTGTGACCATATAAAGGCACAAGGCTGCAGGCTGAGTTATACAGGGAACTTTGAGTATCACTCATGTATTATAAGGGATAATGTACCCCCTACTGTAAATTATAAGGATATTAGAAGTCACTGAGGGGTTGTTCTGTGACCATATAAAGGCACAAGGCTGCAGGCTGAGTTATACAGGGAACTCTGAGTATCACTCATGTATTATAAGGGATAATGTACCCCCTACTGTAAATGATAAGGATATTAGAAGTCACTGAGGGGTTGTTCTGTGACCATATAAAGGCACAAGGCTGCAGGCTGAGTTATACAGGGAACTCTGAGTATCACTCATGTATTATAAGGGATAATGTACCCCCTACTGTAAATGATAAGGATATTAGAAGTCACTGAGGGGTTCCGTATAACTGGGCTAGATGGGAGGTGAGGAGAATAGCAGGTAGTAGGCCATAGAAAATGAATGACTAAAAAACTCCTTACACATTACACTATTATCTTTCGCAGTGTGTTACTATATCCGCAGACATTGTGCCGTTCTTGACATTTAATGGGAGCTGATCCTAATGGAATATGACAGGTTGTGTTTATATACAAATCTCTCTGTCGGTTTCTTTACTCGCAGTTTACCTTGATGGAGACGCGTGCCCCTCCTTTTACGGCGCACAGTAACATTAATACATTTCGAAGCACAACTTTCCCTCGATGGCGTGTGATTGACAGGATTATTGTCCCTTTTTTTTTTCCGGTACAATTTGTGCCAACAGCTCCAGTGAATGTTTCTAGCCGAGCGCCGTGACCTGACACATAATGACGTGTGACATTTTCACTGAACGTCCCCCAGACGCCACATGCCGTTATATTACTGTCTGTGCCGCTGGTATAAAGTACATGATGGGGGTCCCCGGGGAGACTTTCACCTGCACAGGATTCTCAGCTCTACATTGTGGCTGAATCTCCAAAAAAAAATATTCAATATTTCACTGTGGGACATACCTCCCAACATTCTGGGAATAAAAAGAGGGACCAAAAAGTTGCTGTGCGCAGTGCGACAACGCCCATTTTTGTGGCCACACCCCCTAATTACCATGTTCATTTTACAAAATTTGGCAGGTTATGAAAGTTTGAAAATATTTCAGTTATTACAGTTGTTAATGAAGATGAATTGCCCTTTAAGCTGTGAGTCTAAGTTCTGTACAGAGAGATCCTATAAAACTATGGCAGCACAGGTATTCCCTGTACTAAGCACAATTCAGCAGGAACAGTCCCCTAAGTTTGCTCATAGCCTGTACAGAGAGATCCCATAAAACTATGGCAGTATAGGTATTCCCTGTACTAAGCACAATTCAGCAGGAACAGTCCCCTAAGTTTGCTCATAGCCTGTACAGAGAGATCCCATAAAACTATGGCAGCATAGGTATTCCCTGTACTAAGCACAATTCAGCAGGAACAGTCCCCTAAGTTTGCTCATAGTCTGTACAGAGAGATCCCATAAAACTATGGCAGCATAGGTATTCCCTGTACTAAGCACAATTCAGCAGGAACAGTCCCCTAAGTTTGCTCATAGTCTGTACAGAGAGATCCCATAAAACTATGGCAGCATAGGTATTCCCTGTACTAAGCACAATTCAGCAGGAACAGTCCCCTAAGTTTGCTCATAGTCTGTACAGAGAGATCCCATAAAACTATGGCAGCATAGGTATTCCCTGTACTAAGCACAATTCAGCAGGAACAGCCCTCTAAGTTTGCTCATAGTCTGTACAGAGAGATCCCATAAAACTATGGCAGCATAGGTATTCCCCTGTACTAAGCACAATTCAGCAGGAACAGTCCCTAAGTTTGCTCATAGTCTGTACAGAGAGATCCCATAAAACTATGGCAGTATAGGTATTCCCTGTACTAAGCACAATTCAGCAGGAATATTTTAGTGTAATGTGACTGGGCAATAATGTGCCATTAAACACAGTAGAATAAATAGTTTGTTTAGGAGTTAGAGGAAATTGAGCATTTCTGGGTGAGTTGGGCTGATGATATAATAAATTAGAGTCTGGTCATGCGGTGCTGCTCAGTAGAACTCTATTATGATGGTGATTGTGCATCAGTCGTGTCTGTGCCCCAGTGATTCCTGTTTGTTTAGGCGGCGTTGGCGGAAAACAAGGATTTTCTCGGATCCTCTGGCCCAGAGCCAAACCTATTCGCCAAACTCAAACAAAGCTCTAAGAACAAAAGGGGAAAATGATTCTGTTCATATCAGCGTCGGAGGCTAATAACCCCGAGCACAGATTTATGTACTTTGCCTACAAAACTCAAATTGCACATTGAATTGATAAATGTCACATCAAAGGGAACATTCCTTCAAATGAAACAATTTCTCTGCCGTCAGAAATAGAAGAACGGCTGAAAATGGTTCCGAATCCACCACGGAATTTCAGCGCAGACACAAGGCGGTATTTCATGGGAACTCTTAGCAACGTACTCAGAAAAAACGTACAAAAAGTGTTGTTTTTTTTCCACCAAAAGAAGCACCAAAACGAATACATAAAATATTGGTGTTTCTTTTAAAGGGAAACGGAAGCCAAAGAAGTGGTTTTAGTTTCACCATATTATTCCAAGAAAATTTCCAACTCGTTTTCACTGGTTTTATCATTATTTGTAAATGCAATTGCTATTGAAACCGATATGTATGGAGGTTTAGAGTAGACTCTCTCTGCTCTGTGGGTTCTGACACCTGAAACAATGTAGCAGATCTGAATACAGATATTTCCATTCCAGGTCCAGAATATATAAGTTTTCTGGCTGCTTGCCCTCAAGTGATAAAGTTACAGAAACTTGTCACTGTACAGGTATGGGACCTGTTATCCAGAATGCTCAGGAATTGGGGTTTTAGGGAAAGCAGATCTTTCTGTAATTTGGATCTTCATGCTTTAAGTCTACTAGAAAATCATTTAAACATTAAATAAACCCAATAGGCTGGTTTTGCCTCCAATAAGGATTAATTATATCTTAGTTGGGATCAAGTACAAGTTACTGTTTAATTATTACACAGAAAAAGGAAATCATTTTAAAACAAATTGGAGTATTTGGATAATATGGGAGACGGCTTTCCCGTAATTCGGAGCCTTCTGATAACGAGTTTTCGGATAACGGATATCACGCCTGTACTAAAGTTCCACTAACACATATCTAGCACACCAAATAGTTACACTCCCAACATTTCACCCTAACTGGTATTTAAAGGGGACGTAAAGGCAAAAAAATGAAATCCCATTTTTACTTTCTTTAATGAAAAAGAAACCTATCTCCAATAAACTTTGTGTATATATATATATATATACTTTTTATGTGTACCTTTTTATAGGAAACCTAACTGTACGCAATGAAATTCTCCCTTCGTTTTACTAGCTCTGACAGCTGCAGAAAGGAAACAGACGGTCCCTAACTGCTCTGCAGGGAATCGATCATACTTTCAAACAGCAGGGGGAGCCCTCACCTTACTTCCCAGAACTCAAGCAGCTTTGTTTGTTTCCCTGTAAAGCAGCCGGCGACTGTGTAAAGTTTTGTGTCCACAGACCCAGTGCAGTCTTGTTGTATCAGCTTCTATGGCAGATATCATTTGACTCGTGCTGTTTTATGATGATTTATGATGATCCCTAAGCTTAGTCATCCAACTAAAGCCCAGACCACACTGAGCATGTGCACAGTCGTGGTCTTCCAAAGATGTTTAACAAACTTACAAGATGGTGACCCCCTGTGGCCAACTTTGAGCATAAATCCTTTGTTTAATTTGGCTTCTGCTGTAGTAAGTTCATCTTTATGTTTAGCATACAAAATACAACATTTCTAGCCGTATTCTATTCTAAACTTTAGTTTTCCCTTTAAGAGGGGCCCCATCCTCCTCCCCTACTCTGTACAGTTCTGTTTATTTTCTCAATACACTTCAGGGGATTCTCACTCTGCCCAATAAAGGGATACTGTTATGATTTGTATGGTTTTCTTTTAATTTCTAAATTGCACTGCAAATAATTCACTCAACCGTGTCAAATGTTATTCTTGAACCGAAAAAAAAAAATATTTTTTTTAGATGTAATATTGGTGTGTAGGTGTCATCTCCTGATTCTGAACTTTGAGAAGGATCTAGCATTTGGATGGGATGGAATTGCTTTGAGACAGCTATTGTTTCTCCCCTTCTCATTGTATTTTACCACAACCTAGGTTGCCACACCTAGTAGTAGACATGAGAATAGCACCCAAGCAGGAAACAAACAGAAAGGAGCAAACAAATCCTTCAGCCGAGGTGTCAGGTCGCTGCCCATTGTTCTGTTGATGGGCTGCTGATAGGCTGATGGGCGGGGAAGGAAGGGGGTGATAGCACTCCAGCTTGCAGTAAAGCATGGCTGAATTTTATCAGGGTTTATCAGAGCACACGTCACGTAACTAGAGGCACATGGAAAACTGATAATATGTCTAGCCCCATGCCAAATTTCAAGATTAAATATAAAAAAATCTGGTCCCTTAGTACCAGTGGGCCCACCACTTTCTGGACCACCCGCCGGGTGACCAGCCTGTGCACCTGCCCTCCTTCTTTACTCACACAACAGTGACGCACAGACATCCTGCAGTAGCGGAGCAGAACAGCTCATCCGGCGCAGGATATGGAGCGTGTGAGCACCGGCGCCACGGCATGTTCTGCGTCTGCCTTCTGCAGACTGCACGTACCTCCCGGCGTGATGCGATGTCCGCCCAGAAGTCAGTGCGCAGGTGAGGGCCTGGCGAGTGAGAGAGACTGACTGAGAGCAGGAACAGAGTCACCAAGTGGCTACTGCTAGTAGTTACTACTACAGAGCACAGAAGAGCTTGGAGCAATTACTTGCTGTGCTGAAGCTTCTATTTGTTCTTTCTTTTATTAATTTATTTATTATTTAAAAAAAAATTGAAAAGATTCTTATTCTTAAAAAAAAAAAAAAATCAGTTCCAGCATCCACTCTGTTGCTAACGTGGAGATAAGAAATTATTACAGCAGCCTTGTCTAACATATAACTCAACATGTGTTGAAAGTTTTTAGCCTCTTCACCAGATGATGATGGCTGATTTAACCACTTAAAGGAACAGTAACGTCCAAAAAATAAAGTGTTTTAAAGTAAGGAAAATATAACGTAGTGTTGCCCTGCACTGGTAAAACTGCTGTGTTTGCTTAAGAAACACTACTATTGTTTATATATAGTGATGGGCGAATTTATTTGGTAGGCGCGAATTCGCGGCGAATTTGTGCGATTCGCGCACAGCGAATAAATTCGCGAAAATTCGCGGTAAAAAAAACAGGCGCCGGCGTCAAAAACGGGCGCCGGCGTCAAAAATGAGACGCCAGCGCCGTTTTGCGAATTTCGCGCGAAATTCGCTAATTTTTCGGCGAAGCGAAACGGCGCAAATTCGCCCATCACTATTTATATAAATAAGCAGCAATGGGGGCAGCCATTCAAAGGAGAAAAGGCTCAGGTTACACAGCAGATAGCAGATAAGCTCTGTCTGTCTAATGGTGTTATCTGTTATCCATTAGTTAACCTGTGCCATATAGCCGTTTTTCAATTTCCGCCATTGCTCCACAGCAGCTTGTTTATATGAACTATAGTCGTTTTTCTGAAGCAAACAGATCAGTTTTACCAATGCAGGGCAACACTACATGATATTTTCATTAGTTTAAAACATTTACATTTTTTGGTGTTACTGTTCCTTTAAAGTGGTTGTTGATTACTTAGTATGATCTAGCAATGATGTTCTGAGACAAGTTGCAATTGGTCTTCATTTTTTTATTATTTGTAGTTTTTTAAACTTCTTGTTAAACTCTCCAGTTTGGAATTTCAGCACATATCTGGTTGCTAGGGTCCAAACTACCTTAGCAACCATGCACTGATTTGAATAAGAGATTGGAATATGAATCGGAGAGGGCCTGAATAATAAAGATAAGCAATAAAAAGAAACAATTACAAACAGTTTTTTTGGGGTTTGTGACCCCCCCATTTGAAAGCTGGAGAGAGTTTATTGTTTATTGTGTGATGAGATGATTAATAACTTTGCCCAGTCATCTACACAAACGTCTTATTTTGTGCTTTGTTGGTTAAAGTTTGGTTTGCTATCATTTATTTATGAACAAACGAGTTATAAAAGGTTTACTTGTTCATATTCTACGTGCACTTACTTAAAGGGATTCTAATATACTCTGGTATTTTTGACTAATCATTTAATATAATATTGTTACTGCCATTCCAGTCGTTTTTTTTTTTTTTTTTTTTTAATAAAATGTTCATTTTGATATTTATTTGTGGTGTCTATTTTGTACCAGGGGGATGTGGGCCCTTGAGATGAGGTTTCCTGGTGGGCCCCAGGCACCCCAGTCCGACACTGCTTTGTGGTCCATGTGCCCTCCTAAAGTTAACCCTTTGTGGTCCATGTCATTGTATGGGGGGACTCTGGCTACCAGTTTATTTTTAAACTTCTGGAGGAGGCTGGCCACATTTTTTTTTTACATGGATGTGTATGGGGGGCCCTGGTCACCAATGTTTTTATAAAATGTGGGGGGTTTGGCCACCAATTTTTTGTTAACCATGTGGGATCCTAGCCACCAATATTTTTTAATCGGGGCTCTGACCACATGGGGATCTCTGACCACCAATATTACTTTTATGGGGGCCCTGACCAATGATGTTTTTTGTTTTTATTGTGGAGTGGGGCTTGCAGTGGGGTGGGGGCAGCCCAGGAGGCACAGGTGATAGCCCTGCCTGAATCCCTCCATAAGGACCCTCTCTCAATCTCTTCAAGAGTCTACTTATTGGATCACTAGAACATTAGCCTAGTCTTGTCCCTACTGACTATCCCTTACCTTGTGCACTTTTTCATCTCTAATTTTTGCCTGTATGCTACCCATCCACCCACTTAGACTGTAAGCTCTATGGGGCAGGGACCTCCTTCCTACTGTGTCTCTTACCACATAACACTTAAGCTCTGTGTCCTTATATGAGCTCTGTGTACTGTGTATTTTTAATGTATTTATTGTGTACTTTTATTTATATTGTACTTTTATGCATTGTGCGGCACTGCAGCTCTTTACAAATAAAGTTCTACATACAAACATCCCCTTATAGGGTTAAACAGCCTCACCTTGTATATAATGCCGCCACATATATGCGCACCGGGAGCCACGCACAGGAATTACTTGTTATTTACTTACTAATGTAGGAACATAAAATAATAACAATCATTTTCGAAATGTAATCCTGCGTGCGGCCAAAAAAAGCACTAATTAATGCACTAATTAGCAGAAAACACTGATCAGCAAAGGGCTAATTATTTAATATGCAGGAGTTTTTAATGGATTTTTGGATGGCAGGAAAGGGAAAAAGTGATTAAAAGAACAGCGACAATGCAAAGTGCCATCGGGCCGTACTTATAGGAGCTGCTTCGGCTTCATGTGCAAGTTCAAGCTGCACAGCCCATGGTTAATGAAGAGATTATTCAGTTCACCTGTGGGAGATACAGGTGCAATTCAATGCATAGTTGAAACACTAATTCTAGGTTTGATTCTGGCAAAACAGTTTCTGAATATACTGTACACAGTATAAAGTGGTGATGCTCACTGGAGGCATTGAAGGTGGTACCTGAGTTACAAACCACAGGGACAGATTAAAGGGATTGTTCACCTTTAAATTAACTGTTAGTATGATGTAGAGAGGGATTTGCAATTGGTTTTAATTTTTCATTATTTGTGATTTTTAAGCTATTTAGCAACTACCATTTTTTTCCCCAAGCAAATATAACCCTATTGACAGCCCTTCGGTTGTGTTACACTCTAGGTGTGGCGCTTACCTGATGGCACGGGACTGAGCCACTCAGCAGTGGTATTGGGAGAGACTGGGTACCTGGTATTTACTAGTGCAGTGCCTCCACCTAGTGGGATCTGGGAATGCACCTATGGGTATATTTATTTATAACTGTTTATCTAAAATAAATGGCCAACTAATACAGACAACACTCCTAACCAGGTGGCAATAGGGCCTCAATATTTAAATAAACAGGCGCTAATTATCTGCCAAACTAAAGGAATTCAAAGTCCTTTAAAGTTTAGTGTATTCCCAATAACACAATCTCTGTATCTTCAAGCGCTTCTTGTGTTCAAATATTTTTATTGGAAATTTTACACAATGGATATGTAGGGACACATAGGGTTAATTCCCCTACAGTCTGAAACCACATGGTGAAAATCCCCTGCCTGTGTAGCTACAGGGTCTCCAAGAATCTTGGGAGAGGTTGGAGCCTTGTCCCTGTGCAGCATGGCTGGCAGATACCAGAGGGTGTCAGAAGGCATCAATGCTGCATCACCTGAGCAGCGCTGAAGCAAGTAGCGAAAGCGCTACTGACTGGGAGTGGGATTTCCCCTTGTAACAGTGGCGTTTAATTTAGCCAGCGTGTTCACGCCTGGCGTTTTTGCGCAGGCGCAAGAACGGGGCTGACGTCATCGTGCATGCGCGCATGTACTCAGGAACGGCCTTATAAGGCAGTGCCTCCCACTGAGTTTCCTCTTGGCGCCCATAGCAGCTTGATAAAAGACCAGTTGGTCTGAAACGTTGCTGTAATGCCCTTGGTCCAATAAAGGCCGTTTTATTCAAGAAACAGTGAGTGCTGGACTAACTTTTTTTCACTAATATTGCCAGTGGAAGGTGGCCATTGGAGGACGTGCACTCAACAAAAAGAAGTGAGTTGCAGTTGTGCTGACTACTATTCTGCTTTTCCCATAGCAGCTACAGGCACAACTTCCCGCCCACCCACCAAGTCATAAATGATTCCGTTGTTGTGTTGTTATGTTTTAAAAAAAAAAAAGGGGGGGATGAGGTCTGAGGTTGTTCATTTTAAAGTATATTTGTTGAATTTCAGTGTTCTTGTCACAGCGTGGCGGTTATTGATCCTTTGATTGTATTCGGCCTAGTATAAAAGGAGACACCACATGCCCACTGCACGCAGTGGCCGGCATTCGGGGTAAGATATATAAGGTCATATACTTGACAGTTAACGAGATACGTTTTGAAATAGCAAGGATCGGGAATAAATAAATATATATAAATAAAGATGTGGCCGACTTTCACCTACTATTCTGTTTCAGTGTGTTTTATTCATAAATTAGCATCAAAGGGCTTATCCCTAGCTGGGCATAAATGTTAAGTTCCATTGGCTTAAACATCTTCACAGTCTTTGAATATATAGGAGATTGCCATGTACTCACACTGGATTCCTACTTTCACTTTCATGGACAGAACTCATGCAAAAATGTAGGGGGCTAAAGGAGTTTGATAGCCCTGCGGGCTGATGCAGGGTACTCTAAAGCCTGGTAAGCTCAACCATGCAGGTTTGGAGATTAGATGTACATCTTGTGCTATGGAGAGTGCTGGGAGCAATACCCTAACGATAAAACAAGTTGTGTACTTGGCAGAGGTTCTGCAGAGAAGGAATTCTGAGTGCTCGTGTTTTGGACAGTGCTGGGAGCTGTGTTGTAAGGAGTAAAGGGGGTTTATCATGCATAATGGCATAAAATATATAAAATTCTCATAAAAAAGAGATTTATTGGTGTGAGATCCGAATAAATTGTTTTTTTACTGAAGAAATGACGGCACTTCATCACTTATTGGGGTTCTCATTTAAATAACCATCTAATGAGCTTTGCTCTTTTTTCAGAACGATTAGCTGGAGAGGACAATAAGCATATGATGAGGTAAATAAGATGCTGGACAGTGGGGGGGGGCAGCAGATGTGATCTATTTGGATTTTGCCAAAGCGTTTGATACTGTGCCCCACAAACGACTGCTTTCTAAACTAAGGTCTGTTGGGCTTAATGAAGTTGTTTGCACATGGATAGGAAACTGGCTACAGGATCGGGTACAGAGGGTAGTTGTTAATGGGACATTCTCTACTTGAAGTAAGGTTCTTAGTGGGGTCCCCCAGGGCTCAGTATTGGGTCCACTTTTATTTAACTTGTTCATTAATGACTTAGGGGAGAGTGTTGTAAGTAATGTATCAGTGTTTGCAGATGACACAAAATTATCAGCCCAATTAATTCCATCCAGGATGTGGCACTTGCAACAGGATCTTGACTAACTGGCAATCTGGGCAGCTAAGTGGCAAATGAGATTCAATGTTGATAAATGTAAAGTCCTGCACCTGGGATGTAACAATATCCACTTATACCCTTAATGGGACTGCACTAGGCAAATCCATAATGGAGACGGAGCTTGGAGTCCTTGTAGATAAACTTGTCTGTAGCAAGTAATGCCAGTCAGCAGCATCAAGGGCAAATAAGGTCTTGAGTTGTATTAAATGGGGCAGAGAGTCACGGGAGGAGGGGGTCCCACTGTATAGAGCACTGGTAAGGCCCCATCTAGAATATGCCGTACAGTTTTGGTCTCCATCACTCAAACAGGACATTATTGTATTAGAGAGGGGACAGAGAAGGGCAACTAAGCTGGTAAAGGGAAAATCTTAGCTATGAGGAAAGACTGGCCAAATTGGGGATGTTCACGCTGGAGAAGAGGTGCTTCAGGGGTGATATGATAACTATGTATAAATATATAAGGGGATCATATAATAATCTCTCTAACGCTTTATTTACCAGTAGGTCTTTCCAGCTGACACAAGGTCACCCATTCCGATTAGAAGAAAAGAGGTTCCGCCTAAATATTGGGAAGGGGTTTGTTACAGTGAGAGCTGTGAAGATGTGGAATTCTCTCCCTGAATCAGGGGTACAGGCTGATACATTAGATAGGTACAAGGAAGGGTCAGATGCTTGATTCACCAGTAGCTCCTCCCAGCAGACAGGAGGGAGCCAATGAGATTATTGGAGGGAAAGGGGTGTTACAGGGAGAGCTGGGAAGTGAATCAGGGGTACAGGCTGATACATTAGATAGGTATAAGAAGGGGTTGGATGGTGTTTAGCAAGTGAGGGAATACAGGGATATGGGAGATAGCTCATAGTACAAGTTGATCCAGGGACTGGTCCCATTGCCATTTTGGAGTCAGGAAGGAATTTTTTCTCCCTCTGAGGCAAATTGGAGAGACTTCAAATGGGTTTTTTTTGCCTTCCTCTGGATCAACTGGCAGTTAGGCAGATTTAAAAAAAAAAAAAAAAAAAAAGTTGAACTTGATGGACGTGTGTCTTTTTTCAACCTTACTTACTATGTTACTATGTTACTAAGGAGAGACATACATAAAATACAAGGGTTTTAGAAATTCAAATGACGGAACCCTTTAAAAGAAGTAGAATTCTAATGACATGGATTTAGGGTTGCCACCTTTTCTGGAAAAAAAATACCGGCCTTTCTATATATTAATCTTTTTTCCTTATTAATAACATTGGGATTAACCATCATTTTTACCGGCCAGGCAAGTAAAATAACGGCCAGATTTCAACCCTACATGGGGTGTATCCTATCTAGAAGTGCATTGCCATATCAAAAGTAACAGCATATTATTTGGGCCTTGATTTTAAACAATTTAGTAATGCCATACAGTACATAGTGTAGCTTCTGGGATAAAATACATCATTAGTGAGTATTATTATCAACTGCACAAATGGCAACATTCTGATATAGTCGGTATTTATAAATAATAGTCAAGCATTTTTCTCTAAGCAACTGAGTAAGCGCAATCACCTGATCTTAAATATAATTACTTTCCTCTCCTGGAACAAACCACTTGTAATAGGAAAGTCCTCAAACCACAAAAGGCGTCATAAGAAAGACTGGCAAAAAAACAAGATAATAATAAAATCCAATGTGCTGTTAAATAATCTCTAATGAAGGAGAATAGAGGATGGAAAATGAGAATATGTGCACATCATGCCGTGGGAAATGAGGCCAACCTATCTTCATTTAAAGGGCTACTAATCTTTAAATTCCTCTTGCAAAATAATGTATAGTACGTGGATAACGTAATTAGTACAGGTTATTAGCAAACGTAAGGACTGTTCCTGCTGGACTTTGCTTTGTATTCAGAATTATCTGTGATGGCACTGACATATGATATCTCATGTGCTTGTATTAATCATTTTTTTGCAGTGACCTTACTGACATGTCTGGGGTTAATTTGCTCATTACCCATTTTTTGCTGTGATCTTTCTGGCACACATGGGGTTAATTTGCTCATTACCCATTTTATGCTGTTGTCTTTCTGGCACCGTAGGGCTTCATTTGCTCATTACTTGTTTTTTGCAGTGATCACACTGGTACATGTAGGGTTAATTTGTTCATTTTTTTTTGTTTTTCTGCAGCGTTCTTACTGGCACATCTGCATTTAATTTGCTTGTTACAATTTTTTTGCAGTGATCTTTCTGGCTAATGTGGGGGTTAATTTGCTCATTACCTATTTTTGCAGTGATCTATCTGGCATGTGTGGGGTTAATTTGCTCATTTTTTGTTTTCTGCAGTGTTCTTACTGGCACATGTGGATTTAATTTGCTCCTTAGGGCTCTTACACACGGGCGTTTTTTCCGTCGCTCCCCTGCGTTGCGTTTTTTTCGCAGGAGTAGACGCACTCAATTATTGTGAAGGAGGCTGTACTCACACAGACGCATGTATGCGCCGAACGCAATAATTGAGTGCGTCTACTCCTGCGAAGAAAACGCAACGCAGGGGAGCGACGGAAAATACGGCCGTGTGTAAGAGCCCTAAGGAGCAAATTAAATCCACATGTGCCAGTAAGAACACTGCAGAAAACAAAAAATTTGCAAATTAACCCCACACATGCCAGATAGATCAGGAAGAACGGCCGTGTGTAAGAGCCCTTATCCATTTTTTGCCGAGATCTTTCTGGCACGTCGGGTTAATTTGCTCTATACCCATTTCTGCAGTGATCTGACTGGCATGTGTGGGGTTAATTTGCACATTACCCATTGCTGGAATCTTACTGGCATGTGTGGGGTTAATTTGTACATTACCCATTTCTGCAGTGATCTGACTGGCATGTGTGGGGTTAATTTGAACATTACCCATTGCTGGAATCTTACTGGCATGTGTGGGGTTAATTTGTACATTACCCATTTCTGCAGTGATCTGACTGGCATGTGTGGGGTTAATTTGCACATTACCCATTGCAGTGATCTTTATAGGGGTTATAATGCAGTAATCAATTTGGCATGTGTAGGGTTATTATGTTCATTACCTGTTATCTGCAGAGATCTTACAGGCACGTCTGGCTAATTGTAGCCAAATGAGTGGCAAAGGGCCAAAAATGTTTGGGACCAAACTATACGCATTGCATTTTTGGGGAGGTGGGGGATAAAAAGCTCCACTTTCACCATCTATTCAGCATTTTGCTCATTTATGGAGGGGGGGGCGTGTAGTAGCAGCAGCTTTGGGGGGCACAGGGTTAGTAGCAGGGACACTGCTGGGGTGTAGCTCTCTGGTGGGCCCACCCCAGTCCAACACTGCCGCTAAAACAAATAAAATGATTTAAAGTACTTTTACAGTAGCGATCCTAGAGGGGGGCGGGCCCTGGTGCATCATGCGGAGCCGGGCCCCGCCCCCCTCCGTATGACCGCATTTGGCTGCATTTGTTAGTGGCGCACGGACTGCCGGGGGCCCTGAGGGGGTGGGGCCCTGGCCCGCTCGCACCCCCTGCTCCCCCGGTAGTTCCGCCACTGTACTTTTAATCTGAATTTAGATGGAGACATTTGTATGTGTTTTCTGTACTGTGGGTTGTTAAAAGCAATGATATTTGACCATAACGACGATGTTTAATTTGGGAATCGAAATCGAAGGCCGGTGTAAGATAATGTACAAACCATAGGAGATTGGGCTGCTGTTCTCATTAAAGTGGCGGCTTTAGAGCAGCAGTCGCATCAACAATTAATTGGCCATAGTTCCGAGGGAAAATGATCCTTATCTAGAACTTGTACAAATAGGGAAAATTGCGTCATACTTACCGTGATTTTCCTTTCCTGGACCTCTCCATGTCAGTACTTAGCGGGTTAGCTCCTCCCCATATGCTCCGTCAGAAGAACCCTCCCATCCAAAATCAATAAAGCCTCCTCCTGAACCCTGTCTCGGTGTCCAGTAACAAGCTTCTAAATTTAGGTCTCATTTGGGAGGGCCGTACTGACATGGAGAGGTCCAGGAAAGGAAAATCACGGTAAGTATGACGCAATTTTCCCTATTCCCTTGCCCTCTCCATGTCAGTACTTAGCGGGACGTAGCAAGCTGCATAATCCCGGGTGGGAGACCAAAAGAAGGAACTCATGCATAGTCAGGTGTTGCACTGAGTTAACATTTATTAACAGCAGATCTGAGGACATTGGAACCAAACTGAGAATTCTCTGCCGAAAAAACATCCACTTTATAATGTGAAAGAAATGTATTAGGACTTGACCAGGATGCCGCCCTACAAATTACATCCAAAGACGTGCCAGCTTCAGCCGCCCATGATGTTGCCTGTCCCCTGGTGGAGTGCGCATTAACCTTGCAGGGTGTTTGAAGGCCTTGTGATGTGTAAGCTTTCTCTATGGTTTTCCTGATCCAGCTGGCAATCGAGGATGACGAAGCCGCTTTGCCTTTGTTCTTCCCTGCTGGAAGAAAAAATAATCGATCTGACCTTCTGAAAGGTTCCGTGGCTGTGCAGTATGTTCTTACCCCTGCGGCCACATCTAATGATCGCAAATTCTGGTCTTGCTCATCCTCTGAAAAGGCTGGTAGAGACAACTCATCTTTGATGTGGAATGCTGAGAGCACTTTAGGCTTAAAGGAGTCAGCAAATTTCAGGACTACTCTGTCCTGGAAGAATATGGGGCTGGAAGCATCGCATTTAAGTGCTTGCAGTTCCCCAACCCTTTTAGCCGAGGTGATAGCCACCAGAAACACTACTTTCAAAGTGATATGCCAAAGTGAACATTCCTCCATCGGATGAAAAGGTGCTGAGGCCAACATTGTCAGGACTAGTGGTAGATCCCACTGAGGACAAGAAGGTCTTTTAGGTGGAAGGATTCTTAAAGCCGCCCTGAAGAATCTAATCACCAAAGGATTCAGTGACCACCTGGTTTCTGAGAATGCAGAAATAGCTGAGACCTGAGTCTTCAGTGTGCTGATGCTCAATCCCTTATCCAGACCTGATTGAAGGAACTCCAGGATGTTGCCTACCGACAGTGAGGCTAAAGACACTCCTTTAGTGGTACCCCACTGAAGAAATATCCTCCAAATTCTCTCGTACCTGCCGGTAGTGGAAGCCTTCCTGGATCTGAGGAGGGTCTCGATTACCGTTTCAGATAGGCCCTGGGCTTCTAAGTTCTGCCGCTCAGTCTCCATGCCGTTAAGGCTAATGGACCTGGGTCTGGATGAATGAAAGTCCCCTGAAGTAGGAGGGGGCTCGACACAGGGAGTTTCAAAGGGGGTTCCACCGAAAGCTGTAGCAGCTGTGGAAACCAGGGACGCCTTGGCCATGCTGGAACTATGCATATAACTTCTGCCTTGTCCTCCCTGATCTTCTGCATCACTCTCGAGATCAGAGGCAGAGGAGGAAAGATGTAAGCTAAAGTTTGGCTCCACTTCTGGCAGAAGGCATCTGAAGCCAATGCTCCTGGATCCGGTTCCCTTGAATAGAATACTCTGCACTTTGCATTTGCTGAAGTAGCCATGAGGTCGACCTCCGGATGGCCCCATCTGTGAACCAGTACTTCGAAAACTTGTGGATGCAGACTCCACTCGTGTATCGAAAGACTGTTCCTGCTCAGAAAATCCGCTCTCACGTTTTCTTTTCCGGGAATGTATATCGCAGTAAGATCTGAAAGTATCCTTTCTGCAAAGTGAAACAAGGGCTGTATTTCTGACAATAGAACCCTGCTTTTTGTGCCGCCTTGTCTCCTGACGTAGGCCACCGTGGTTATGTTGTCTGAGCGTATCTTTAATCTGCGGCCCTCCAGTTGACTCTGGAATGCCAGACAAGCTTGAATTACCGCTCTGATTTCCAACACATTCGATGGTATGTGTGAGGATGTCTCCAACCATCGGCCCTGGGCTGCCTGCCCGTTGAATTCTGCTCCCCAGCCTTTGCCGGAAGCGTCCGTGGTCATGATGGACCATGGTTCTGGGAATAAATTGAAACCCTTTGCCACATTTCTCGGGTTGTGCCACCACTCTAGAGCTTGGCATAGATTCGATGATATGAATATCCTTTGTTGTTGGTCTATCCCATTCCAGTTGTGCAGGAATACTGATTGGATAGCTCTCATCCTCCAGTGAGCCCAGAATATTAGACCTATGGTCGATGCCATCATCCCTAAGAGGCTTAGCATTTTTGATGCTGGTACATGATGAGATGATCTCACTTCCTGGACAACTTGAAGAATTGCCTGTTGTCTCTTGTCTGAGAGGCATACTATGCCCTTGACAGAATCCAGTGAAGCTCCCAGATATACCAACCTCTGGGATGGTAGAAGCTGGCTCTTCTCCCAGTTCAAACACCAACCGTGAGACTGAAGAAAGTGTATAACCTGTTGTTGGTGACTCAGCAACTGACTCTTGGATGAAGCCATGACAATCAGGTCGTCCAAGTAGTGGAAAACCCTGATCCTCTGCCACCGTAGCTGAGCTACTAAGGTCACTAGTATTTTGGAAAAGACTCTTGGAGCCGTGGACATGCCGAATGGAAGCCCCTGGAACTGAAAATGATTTCCCCCTATCACAAATCTGAGGAATTTCTGATCTTGTGGGGCAATGGGAACATGATGATAGGCATCCCGAATGTCCATGGAGCACATCCAATCCCCCGGACAAATTGCCCCTTTTATCGAATCCAAGGTTTCCATTCGAAATTTCCTGGTCTCTAAGGATCTGTTGATCATTTTGAGATCCAAAATCGGACGCCAATCTCCCGACGCCTTCTTGACTAGAAAGAAGATTGAGTAAACTCCTCTTCGTACCTCCCCCGCAGGAACCGGAACAATGACCTGCTGGTGAAGCAAGTTCTTGAGGCAATGAAAAAGAGCTTCCCTCTTCTCTTGGTGGGCTGGAATCATTGAAGGGCGGAATGCATGTATAGGAATCTTGGACCCGAATTCCAGTCTGTAGCCTTCTTTTATTACCTTTAGAACCCACGCGTCGTCTATGGAATTTTCCCAGGTGTTCCAAAAGAGGCGAAGCCTTCCCCCTATTGGAGTCTCCTGGGGACCACCACCTTCAGAATTGCCCCTGGTTATTGCCTGAAGGCTTACCCTTGGACTGACTAAAGGACCCTGAACGATCCCTTTTCCAGTTGGTAGACTTTGTGTTGGACTTTCTGTTCCGAAAGGAATAAGAATCAGACAATCTTCCCGACTTATATGGCAATTTTCCTTTAGTGTCCGTATACCTAGCCTTTTTTCTCTGAGGAAGCAGCTGGCTTTTGCCCCCTGAGGCCTTAGATATCAAATCCTCCATCTTTTTTCCAAAAAGGACTTGTCCCTGAAAAGGAATTGAGCAAAGTGCCACCTTTGATGCCGTATCTGCCTCCCAAGATCTGAGCCATAGGGCTCTCCTGGCAGAAACTGAAAGAGCGAGGGACCTAGAGGCTAACCTGGCCATGTCTACCATGGTGCTGGTTAAGAAGGAAGCTTGAGTTCCGTCATGCCTTCAATAATCTCCCTCCTTGCGCTACCCTCCTGAAGGGCCTGTTCCATGTAGGACAGCCAGGACTCCATGGCTTTAGCCACTGAAAGACCGGCTACAGCTGGCTTAATGGATTCACTGGCATTTAAGAAGGATCTCTTCAGGTCAGTCTCCATACGTTTATCCATAGAGTCTCGAAGCGAAGTTTGATCGTCGACTGGTAACAGGGTATTTTTTGACAAATTAAGGATCGGTGCGTCCACTTTTGGAACTGAACAAAAGTCTTTAATATCCTCCTCGCGGAACGGATATAACTTACTGAACTTCTGCTGGGTTGAGCTTCTCTTAGAAAGTGTCTCCCACTCAGATTTGATCAGTTCCGCTACTTCCTGGTGAAAGGGAAAGACTTTGCTTTTCTTTTTACTGGGGGGTAAAAATGATGTAGTCGGATCCCCTTCCTCCCTTAAGTCTAGGGTTTGTCTTACCGCTTTAATTAAGGGGGATACCAATGTAAAATCGAATGAAGAAAATTCATCATCTGAATCCTCCTCCGATGCTGAAGACTTGCTCCTAGTCTCCATCCCATCCTCATGCTCTAGAGAAGAAGCCTCCCGGACCTTTCTCCTGGTAGCAGAGGCTGCCCCCAGTTCCTGAGCCACAGCTTCCTTGATCCAGGCTCTTAACTCTGGAGGTGGACCAGACAATGTACCTGCAACTTCCATTAGGCATGACTGGCATAGTTTCTTGTTAGGCAATGCTTGATCCGAGCAGCCTAGGCAAGTACTTGGGATCACTTCCGGTGTGTTGGAAGAGCCTGCAGTTTCTTTCCGTTTAGTGGCAGTATTCATGGCACTAGGAAGAAAGTAGAAATCATGCAGGTTAGGGTAAAAACAACGAGGATCAACCAGATGCAATACCCTAGGGAGTCCAATAAGAACCTCCCTCTCTCTTTTTTTTTTTTTTTTTTTTTATTTACCTCACCAGGGAACTAGACTTGCGAGGGGATGCGGCTAGGACAATCAGGAACAAATGGCCTAAAAGCAAAAAGAAAGTCCGTGACATTAAGCGGACCGTAGTAACTTAGGCCTTCCTGACATCCCACTATCTTACCGATCTAATGCGGGTCGGACCGGAGGCGGCAGCTCAAAGACGGCAGAGCCAAGACAGGAGCGGCGCGCCGGAACTGATGCGCAGGTTAAGAACCCGCGCGATGCTTACGTCAGTCAGCCACAGGACGTCGGCCCTTCCGCATCCCCTCTCCCCGCTTCCGCATACCGAACGGAAGCCCACGTGTGCAGGACCGTAGGCGCCGGACGCTTTTCAGAGCAGGCCGGATTACCCAGGAAGCGGGGGGGAACTTTCCCGTTGCGACTCCCAGCCGGACCCTCACCAGAGGTAGGGACATAGAAAAACCCTCAGTCAGAGGGAAAAGATAGTTCCAGGGACGCCTTCGGGGCAGGCCCATGCTAGTTTATCCCTTTAAAAAACTTTTAAAAAGCTGCGCTCTGAAAGGAGCGTTGCATATGAGAGAAGAATAAAAAGACACCGAGACAGGGTTCAGGAGGAGGCTTTATTGATTTTGGATGGGAGGGTTCTTCTGACGGAGCATATGGGGAGGAGCTAACCCGCTAAGTACTGACATGGAGAGGGCAAGGGAATGATCATTCCTCTGCTTTCCTCAGATACATTCCCTCCGTGTATTCTGCAAATCTATGGGACAAACTTATCAAACTATTCACAATCTTTAGCATCACAGAGCCTGAATAATGACATCTGTATATCACTGCTCACGCTTAACTGGGGACACAAATATATCTCCCCGCTATTTACCACCTTTTTTATGGTACCGCTTTATTGGACATAATTATAAACCTTTTATAGAAAGAACTTTGATTAAAAATAATTAATTTCTGGATTGTTATGTAGCTGTGCATGTTCATATTGTAATCAGTTGGAAAAAATATAAAGCAAAGCAAACTGTTCCTGCTGAATTGTGCTTAGTACAGGGAATACCTATGCTGCCATAGTTTTATGGGATCTCTCTGTACAGACTATGAGCAAACTTAGGGGGCTGTTCCTGCTGAATTGTGCTTAGTACAGGGGAATACCTATGCTGCTATAGTTTTATGGGATCTCTCTGTACAGACTATGAGAAAACTTAGGGGCTGTTCCTGCTGAATTGTGCTTAGTACAGGGAATACCTATGCTGCCATAGTTTTATGGGATCTCTCTGTACAGACTATGAGCAAACTTAGGGGACTGTTCCTGCTGAATTGTGCTTAGTACAGGGAATACCTATGCTGCCATAGTTTTATGGGATCTCTCTGTACAAATTATGAGCAAACTTAGGGACTGTTCCTGCTGAATTGTGCTTAGTACAGGGAATACCTATGCTGCCATAGTTTTATGGGATCTCTCTGTACAGACTATGAGCAAACTTAGGGGGCTGTTCCTGCTGAATTGTGCTTAGTACAGGGGAAAACATATTCTGGTTTAGTGTTGTTTCTGCTGTCAGGAGGCTCCTATCACTATATATCACAGTCAGGTTAAGTATTATTTTAATTAATGGAATTATAAACTTAATAAAGGTGTGACTATTTCTATACACTTATGCCATTAGGATATCACTATGGGGTGTTATAATGTTCTATATGGATTTAGATTTCATAGCAGAATTGCTTATCTCATAGAAATACTTTCTTTCATCTTTCACTATATGTGTTCACCTCCTTCCCAATGAGAATCCCAAATAATACCTTTATCTTTCTTTTTCTTCTTTCAAAGTGTTGCACCTGGATATGTTTTTCTAAAAGTTCTTAGTTAGATTGTCAGCTCCTTGGGGGATTTCTTTCCTCTTTTATCACTTGCTACAGACACTTTCACAGAGATGAATCTCCAGTCGAGTTTATTTTCTTCCCTTGTGCATTAGGAATAGTTACTCCCTTGCCTGGATTATAAATGTACTGGAAGAATTGGGCACTGGTAGTGACACATAAAATACACACACAGTTAAAGTTCCCCGTACAAGTTAAAGGTGGAAATGAAACTGTGAAACAAAACACAAACATTAAGGGGCCCATTTACTTAGCTCGAGTGAAGCAATAGAGGGAAAAAAACATCGAATTTCGAATGTTTTTTTTGGCTACTTCGACCATCGAATGGGCTACTTCGACCTTCGACTTCAAATCTAACTATTCAAACTAAAAATCGTTTGACTATTCGACCATTCGATAGTCAAAGTACTGTCTCTTTAAAAAAAAACTTCTATCCCCTAGTTCGCCACCTAAAACCTACCGAAGTCAATGCTAGCCTATGGGGAAGGTCCCCATAGGCTTTGCTATCTTTTTTTTGGTCGAAGAAAAATCGTTCAATCGATGGATTAAAATCCTTCGACTTTGAATATTGATATTCGACCTTAAGTAAATTTGCCCCTTAGTGAGCATTAAATAAATCTGTTTTTCAATAAACTTTATTCTTGTTTTTTTTTTTCCTACATTT
Organism: Xenopus petersii; assembly: GCA_038501925.1. Lineage (NCBI taxonomy): Eukaryota > Metazoa > Chordata > Amphibia > Anura > Pipidae > Xenopus > Xenopus petersii. The sequence goes on from CM076679.1 coordinate 132,403,674, forward strand.
TTAAAGTATAGGATCCATTATCCAGAAACCTGTTATACAGAAAGCACCAGGACTCCATTTTAATTAATTACATTATTTCATTTTTCTCCGGAATAACAAAACAGTTCCCTGTGAAAATTAGGGCTCCAATTCTATTGGAAAATCTTTTGTAAAGGATGTTGTGTTTTTTGACCAAATCCAAAATAGATGCAGAAATCCACATGCAGAAGTCACCGATGCAACTTTAATGAGTAGAACTTGATGGACGTGTGTCTGTTTTTTAACCTAACTTTGCTATGTTACTATGTTATTATGCAGGGAACGTCAAATGTTTTCCCTTCAAAACTACAGAACATTGTTGCCTTGCGACCCTCTCTATCAGATGAGCCCTTGTTGGAAGTTCTTGGAAGAAAGTCATAGGCATAAACTGTAACTTCAGATGGCAATATAAACATCAAACAGGTGCCAGTGGTTCCCAACTATGAACTTAAGGTTTATTGATCAGTAACCTTCCAGTTGTGGTTCCTACACTAAGGCGGGTATCACCTAGAAAATGCCAGACACACACTATTTTTCCATGGTAGAGCACAGCTCATGCTTTGAATTTCTTCTACACCCCTGGGGTGTGCTATGATAATATCTGGTCCTTCTTCATGTGGTCCCTGTCCCCCATATTCAATAAGGTCTGGTAACTGTAGGGCCTGAGGTCTACTTCTAAAGTCTACTTCTGAGGTCTACTTCTAAAGTCTACTTCTGAGCTCTACTTCTAAAATCTACTTCTGAGGTCTACTTCTAAAGTCTACTTCTGAGGTCTACTTCTAAAGTCTACTTCTGAGGTCTACGTCTGAGGTCTACTTCTGAGGTCTTTTCTAAATTCTACTTCTGAAGTCTACTTCTGCGGTCAACTTCCTGCTATTATGGAGTCCATGTTTCCTCCCCTTTTATACACTAGAGAACCAGAAACTGGTCAGCTACCTTTGGGCCAGTAGAGAACTCCTAACTCCGACAGGGCACAGGTTACTGACCAAAAACAAAGCAATAGAGGAAGTTAAACATTTTAGGTTTCCTACAGAATAATGAAATGTAGATAACACACAGAGATAATTCTGATTCTGGTTGTTACTTGGTGGGCTTGGTGATTACATGAGGGCATTAGGGTCCTAACGGGAGATGGTGTGGCCAGATATGACCAAGTTTTTACTAAAAAAACTAAAAAAAGTTGGGGTTTATCTAGTAAAGTGAACTTTATTACACTATAGGTTTGTGTCCTCATATTTTCTTTCTTAATGTTTTGAAATTTCCAAACCAGGAAAAATAAAATGAAAGCAGAATTCTTTAACTACAGGTATCTGTTATCTGGAAAACCCATTATCCAGAAAGCTCCAAATTACGGAAAGCCTGTCTCCTATAGACTCCAATTTATCCAAATAATCTTCATTTTTAAACTGATTTCCTTTTTCTCTTTAATAATAAAAAAGTAGCGTGTATTTGATCACAACTAAGATATAATTAATCCTTAAAGCAGAACCAGACTATTGGGTTTATTTAATGTTTATATGATTTTCTAGTAGACTTAATGTATGAAGATCCTATCTGTTATCTGAAAAACCCAGGTCCCGAGCATTCTGTATAACATGTCCCAGACCTGTAGCTACTACAGTCCAGGTTCATTTGTATAGTTATTATACAGCATAGCAATGTCTCCCCTATGATAAACTTAGAATATTGCTTGCAATTCTACCCAGGATGTTATTTTATTTCCAGGCGGATTGTTGAACATCTGCAGAGGCCATTGAAGATGAAGCGAAAGCCTTTGATAGTCTTCCAGATATGTCAGCATATATGGAGTATCTCAGAGATGAGCTGGAACAGTGATTGAATGGCCGCTCCTTTCTACAACATCTCATCTCAGAATTCTTGACCACTCATTTATCAAGCTAATTTTATGACAATTAAGCACAAAATGAATGTGTTACAAATCTCTAGCAAATTAGATTCGGGCTAGAGGGATGAAAAAAGTGGAAAAACAAATTAGGTTGGTTCATACAAGCATATCCGTATCCCATATGGCTGGGTTATAGAACAATTAGAAGAAGAAGGAGGAGAAGCCCAATAATGTTCCAGAAGTTGATGTTCAAGGCACAGTATCCCTGTGCAGAGGGATTAGCTATGTTAGATAGAGGGGTAGATGTAGAAAAGTTTGAACTGGGGAATCAGGATTCCCAACAGCTCATATTTTAATACGAAAATGTTTTTGAACCTCAAGGATATTTTCCTGATTGCCAGGAAAGTGTTTAAGAAATTGACGAGTTTCTCCCGGAATTACAAACTGTCATGGGATAGAGCTGGCGGCGTTGCTGGTTTGATGCCACCCCCATGTCCCTAAACTAGAGTCCTACATGGGTCCAATCAGAAGTAGCTGTGCCCAACTCAAACTCACTGATTCCTAACCTGACCCTCATCTGCCACCCAATACCCCCCCCACCAGAGCTGCTAACCAACCCAGACCTTACACAGTTAAACTTACCTGCCGAACATGGACCGCAAAACCGGAAATGACGTCACCTTCAACACTATTGAAGGTCAAGTCTCGCACCTTTGCCCGGGTACCCAGACCGAAACCCGACCTCTTCACGGGAATTTTGCGAGTTCCCAATGCAGGACTCTACCCTAAACCTCATCCCTCTGCCCCCCAATGTTATTTTCCTGCCTTGTGCCTGTCCCCAAAGTAGAAAAAGATGGCCACCCTGGCCCTTAGAGGTGCAATTCTGAGCCCTGTAGTACACCGACGCACCTTTGAAAATATGCCAGTTAGATCTTAGTCATGAACTGTGGGTCTGATTTACAAATATTGATGTTAAACTGCACCAGTGAAGTTGCCCATAGCAACCAGTTAGATTTTTGCTTTCAGCTATGACTAGTAGCCTGATTACATCTAATTTGTAGCCTGATTACATCTAATTGGTTACTATACTAATTACATACTCACCATTTGCTCCTCGGGGTTATGGAGCTCCATGCCCATGTCTGTTTTGGAGACGCCGTGCCCAACCCATACCGTGTTAGCCACAGTCTTGACATTATCAACTTGCACCCAACCTGTCCCTAACATGAGAATTGCAAAAACTGGATGTGACATCCTCCAAACTGCCGGCACGATTGGGACATCAAGGATATTGTGTCCAAGTCCCAACTACTTAGCTGGTATTCTGCTAAAAAGCAGCCCCTAGTAACTTTAAGAGCAGAATTTCTGGTCATTAAACTGGAAATGTGTCTTGTCTGGTGCAAAGAGCACAATTTCACTCTCTGCAGCCCCCCCGGACCAGCTCCTGTGCAAAAACAGTAAGTGCTGGGGAGCGAGGGTGAGTGGCATCTGGTGGGTACCCAACCTGATGCAGAACTACAACATAGGGATTTCATAAATATGTCCACCATTTGGAAAAGAAAGCCCTATTCACTGGGTGGAGCCACAGTTGGACGGGGGGGATTCGCTGCACCACACCCACCCCAGCCCCATCCTTAACCCCCCCTGCACCGCACATATTTCATTTTATCTTCTTGTGGCTGCAACCAGGACCAGGTGGGAGGTCAGGCAGTAGCAGCACACAAGGTTTTCAGAGGGGAGCGGGTCTGGGCACGTGGGGCCCACCAGGTTTTTTCCTGGTGTCCCGCCGGACCAGTCTGACCCTGGGCAGAGCCAAACGTTATGCACCCCGTTGAATAAAAGAGCTTGGTTTGTTCCCCCGAGCTGGTGCTTCTGTTAGGAAACAACTGCACTTACCTGGGGAAGATTAATATGGAAGTACCATTATTGGCCTTCCTTGTCTTTTAATCTATTATACACTATAAAAATAGGGTGAACTTGCTCTTGCTATAGAAGCCATTCCCAGCAATATATTGGAATTTCAATGTGGCTGCTGAACACAAATTAGTTTTTTTTTTTAAATTTTGGCCAGTCCTGATTTTCATTGGGATGAGACTCCTGCCATTGGGAGTCCCGATTCAAGTCAATGCCAAGATATATCCAATACGTTTATAGGCTTCCAGATTTGGACATGGTACAACTCACCTCCCAGGCATGAAAAGCTCTGCTCCCTTCATACCTTCATACAAAGTAAGGGAAGGTTATTGGACCTCACTCACCATCTGGAATTATAAACCTATGCACGGCCAATAGCAGGTGCCATGTGTTAGAGCTGCCATTCCCATTTAAACTCACAGCAGTAGCCACAATATCCCATAAGGTGCATTTTATTTTGACTTTATCTGATGACACAAGCAGGAGCCTTTTGGCTGACTTTCCCAAACACATTCTGCAGTCAACACATAACCGCTAACTAGAGAAAAGGGAAATTTAACATTTATAACAGGCCCCACCTGGAGAGAATTGAGCAGGTCGTCTACCTACAATATTTAGAGACGGACATCCCCAGGTGCTGAAAAGGATTTCCCTTCCCAAAGCATTGGTTGTTCTGTAAAGGAGAACTTAACCCTAAAAATAAACATGGCTAGAAATGCTATATTGTATATTTAACTTGTTATCCTTTGTAGGCATTATGTTCCGATCCATTTCACTGGCTTTGGCTGGGGATTAAAATGAAATTGAGAGGATCAAAACATTTTTAGAAACCTTCTCTTAATACTTTGATAAGAACATGTTAGTGTTGGGGCAGGAAAACCACTATCTAAGGTACAAGACTGAAGCATGAGGATATCAACATCATGTCAAAAAAAACAATAAAACAAACCAGCAGTGTTGAGGAAAGCCATTAATAAAACTCAGACACTTTGACAGAAAAAAAGGCTAAAATGAATGTTTCTCTCCAGTTTTCTTAGGAGAATACAGTAAAGAAATATATTCAGCTGCTGCCTGAAATACTCCGAGGGTTGTGAGTGCTAATGTGATGCTTAATGTAATGTGACAGGTATTGTATTCATATTCTAACAGCCAAACCAAACGCTCGGCTGACGGACAGGCCTTTCATTTGCTGCACTAGCGGAAACACTTGTGTAATGTAATACAGCACTTTTATTAGCAGAATATCTCTGGGCTTCCTCGTGACAGACAGGGCTCACTTGGTTTGCAGGGCCGGAACTAGGAGGCAGAGTAGGCACCTAGGCAGGGCAGCCATCAGGGGGGGAGAGTTGTAGGGGGCCCCGAGGGTAAGGGGGGCCCCAGCAATGCCGCACTTTCTTGATTAGCCGGGCCCCCCTGCTTTCTGAGAGCTGCTGACTCTGGGAAGGCAGGCACGGGAGCACAAGGGGAGGTATCTTCTGTCCATTACTTCCCCTTATTGGTCACTGAGTTTACGTCCCGGCTGAGCTGCTCAAGGATTGGATAGCTGAGGTTTGAACTTCTCCAGCTCATCCAATCACCATGCAGCTTTACCAGGACTTGAAATTCTGTGACCAATAAGGGAAGAAAATGCTGTGACTGGAAGAAGATGCAGCCACCTGTGCTCCCCTCCTCCCTTCTGTAGTTGGCAACTCACTGACAGCAGGTGGGCCACACTAATGAAGTAAGTGTAACATGGCAGGGCCCCTTTGTGGTCCTTGTTGTGTGGTGGGGCCCTGGGCACCAATTTTTTTTTAAACTTCTGGGGGGGGGCAAGTTTTTTACATGGACATTTAAGGGGGGCCCTGGCTACCAATTTTCTTATAATGTGGGGCGGGGACCCTGGCCACCAATTTTTTTTCCCCATGTGGGGTCCTAGCCACCAATATTTTTTAATGGGTGGCCCTGACCACAAATGTTTTTTTCAATGGGGGGGGCTTAACCACCAATATTTTTTTATTAACATGTGGGAACCCTAGCCACCAGCCACTGGGACAGAATGTTCTGTTATACAGATAGCTAGAATCTCAGCTGCCATAAAGCAGGACAGGACTGCTGCTTACAATGGGGATCAGATAGGATCTGTGCAGCCACTGGGACAGAATGTTCTGTTATACAGATAGCTAGAATCTCAGCTGCCATAAAGCAGGACAGGACTGCTGCTTACAATGGGGATCAGATAGGATCTGTGCAGCCACTAGGACAGAATGTTCTGTTATACAGATAGCTAGAATCTCAGCTGCCATAAAGCAGGACAGGACTGCTGCATTATAAATGAAAGGCAATTTCATTACTCTACGTAAGCACTGAATTTCTAAAAAACTTAGCAAATAAGTGTTTTCCAAGCTGCTGTAATTATTTAAATATCTACACATAACAAAATGCTTTTCAGCTGACAGTTCCTATTTAAGGACAAACGATTGTGTTCACTTTGTTTTCTGTTGCCTTTTATATCTTGAGTGACCTTTATTTTTCAAAAAATAAAAGAACAAGTCTGTGGTTTGGCTAAAAAGTAACCGTTTTTATTACAACGTATGACTGTAACAACTTTTATGCTGAATGGAAATAAATTATTAGAATTAAAACTAAATAATAAATTCTATCCTTGTGAGAAAAGAGAGAGAAGGAAAGGTATAGGTGAGTACATAGTCCAATAGAATTCTGGGTAAATATTGTGAGCAACTAAAGAAACTAAAGCTCAAGAAAGAATTAAAGGCACAGTTCACCTTCAGTCAAATACAAAAAATATATCTCTACATTTAAGTTAAAAAATGTATCTTTATTTAACATAGAATTAAAAGAATAGGCATACAGACCAATTCTGTATTATTCATAGGCACCTTCACAGTTCACCTTCAGATTAACTTTTAGTACGTCATAGAATTAATAAATTCTTAACAATTTTTCAGTTCGTGTCTTCAGTTTTATTATTTTTTTTACAGATTTGCCTTCCTTTTCTGACTCTTTTCAATTTTCAAATTGGGGTCACTGACCCCAGCAGCAAAAAACCTGTTGTTCTGTGAGGCTACAGTTTTATTGTTATTCTTACTTTGTATTACTTACTTGTCCATCTAGGCCCTTCTCTTTTTATATTACTGTCTCTCTTTCTAACCACTGCCTGGTTGCTAGGTCAAACTGGACCCTAGAAACCAGTTACAGCCGAAACATTTATAAGGTACCAGGAGGCCGATAAATCATGCAAAGAAGCTATAAGGCAAGCGAAAATTGATATATAAAAGGATATTGCAGCAAGCAGTAAAAAAAATCCCAAATTATTTTTTAAATATGTGAATAGTAAAAAAAAATCAAGCAGGAAGGGGTGGGACCCTTACTATCAGAGGGGGGTCAGCTGGTTGATGAAAACAAAATAAAAGCGCAGATTCTGAACTCATATTTTTCATCTGTCTACACAAATGAGGAACCAGTAAGTGAAGGTTTCTTCTTAACAGTCCCAATTCTAGTAATATAACTAATGATGCATGGTTCACACATGAAGAGATTCAAAAGAGACTAAAACATGTTAAGATTAACAAAGGTCCGGGGCCAGATGGTATTCATCCCATAATTAGCGAGCTTAGCTCTGTGATTGCCAAACCTCTTTGCTTAATTTTTCAGGATTCATTGAGATCTGGCATTGTGCCGAGAGACTGGCGAATTGCTAATGTGGTGCCTCTATTCAAAAAAGGATCCCGTTCTCAGCCTCAAAACTATAGGCCAGTTAGTCTGACGTCAGTGGTAGGAAAGCTTTTCGAAGGGTTAATAAAGGATAAGATACTGGACTTCATAGCAAATCATAATACTATGAGTTTGTGCCAGCATGGTTTTATGTGTAATAGATCTTGCCAGACTAACTTAATTTCTTTTTATGAGAATGTAAGTAGAGACCTAGATTCTGGGATGGCAGTGGATGTGATTTACTTAGACTTTGCTAAAGCATTTGATACAGTGCCACACAAAAGGTTACTGGTTAAATGAAGGAATGTTGGCCTGGAACATAGTATTTGTACCTGGATAGAGAACTGGCTAAAAGATAGACTACAAAGAGTGGTGGTAAATGGAACATTTTCTAATTGGACCAGTGTTGTTAGTGGAGTACCGCAGGGCTCTGTACTAGGTCCCTTGCTTTTCAACTTGTTTATTAATGACCTGGAGGTGGCCATTAGTGATGGACGAATTTGCGCTGTTTTGCTTCGCCGAAAAATTTGCGAATTTCGCTCGAAATTGGCGAAACGGCGGAAATTTCGTGAACAACGTTTTTTCGAAAAAAAATTTTGACGCCGGCGAATTTTTTCCGCGAATTTTCGCGGACGTTTCGCAAATTTATTCGCTGGAGACGAATCGCGCAAATTAGCACCTGGCGAATAAATTCGCCCATCACTAGTGGCCATTAAAAGTACTGTTTCTATTTTTGCAGATGATACTAAATTGTGCAGAACTATAGGTTCCATGCAGGATGCTGCCACTTTGCACAGTGATTTGTCTAAACTGGAAAACTGGGCAGCAAACTGGAAAATGAGGTTCAATGTTGATAAATGCAGGTTATGCACTTTGGCAAAAATAATATAAATGCAAGTTATACACTAAATGGCAGTGTGTTGGGAGTTTCCTTAAATGAGAAGGATCTAGGGGTCTTTGTAGATAACACGTTGTCTAATTCTGGGCAGTGTCATTCTGTGGCTACTAAAGCAAATAAAGTTCTTGTATAAAAAAGGGCATTAACTCAAGGGATGAAACATAATTATGTCTCTTTATAGGTCCCTGGTGAGGCCTCATCTGGAGTATGGGGGCAGTTTTGGACTCCAGTCCTTAAGAGGGATATAAATGAGCTGGAGAGAGTGCAGAGACGAAGTGCAACTAAACTGGTTAGAGGGAGGGAAGAGTTAAATTATGAGGGGAGACTGACAAGGTTGGGGTTGTTTTCTGTGGAAAAAAGGCGCTTGTGAGGGGACATGATTAGACTTTACAAGTACATTAGAGGACATTATAGACAAATAGCAGGGGACCTTTTTACCCATAAAGAGAATCACGTACCAGAGGCCCCTCCCCTTCAGACTAGAGGAAAAGAAGTTTCATTTAAAGGAACAGAGTAGGGGGTTCATCACAGTGAGGACAGTGAGGTTGGGGAATGCACTGCCGGGTGATGATTCAGTTAATGACTATAAGAGGGACTTGGATGATTTCTTGGACAGACATAATACAAAGGCTATTGTGATACTAAACTCTATAGTTAGTATAGATATGGGTATATAGAATTTAATTAAAAGTAGGGAGGAGTGTGTGTATGGGGCTGGGTTTTCATTTGGAGGGGGTTTAGCTTGATGGACTTTGTCTTTTTTCAACCCAATTTAACTATGTAAATTGTGTCTTGTGACCTTGTGCTGAGGGGAATAATTAACTTTATGTCGTTTGTGATCAGGGCCGCCATCAGGGGGGACAAGTGTCCCGGGCATCAAGGGGGGCCTGGCAGTGCTGCAGTTTTGAAAGAGTCGGCCCCCCCATGAGAAGCGCCGAAGATCTGCGACCAGCCTGAACAGCCGAAAATGCGGAAGTGCCGAAAACCCGAACAGTCGAAGTCCCGAAGCGGCGAAAAGACCCGAAATCCCGAAAACAGCCAAAATTGAAGTCCTGAAGCGGTGAAAAGACCCAAAGTCACGAAAGGAGGCGAGGTTGTCCTGAAACCATGAGTTCAATTCTACTGGACACCAATTTGTGTTTGTTTTTTTTAATCCCCTGGCCACCAATGTATTATTTTAATATTCTATAGGCCCCTGCCAACAAAGTTTTTTTAAAAAATATTTTTTGAGGCCCCAATTTTTTTTAACTTGTAAGGGGGGCCCTGGCACCAATGTTTTTTTAAAAAATATTTTTTGGGCCCTATTTTTTTTTAACTTGTAAGGGGGGGCCCTGGCACCAATGTTTTTTTTTTTAAAAAAAACTTTTGGGGCCCCAATTTTTTTTTTAGCTGGTAAGGGGGACCTGGCGCCAATGTTTTTTTTTTTTAAATATTTTTTTGGGGCCCCAATTTTTTTTACTTGTAAGGGGGGACCTGGCGCCAATGTTTTTTTAAAAAAATGTATTTTGGGTCCCCAATTTTTTTTACTTGTAAGGGGGGCCCTGGAGCCAGTGCTTTTTTAAAAAAAACTTTTATGGGGGGCCCTGGCGCCAATGTTTTTTTTTTTAAACTTATAAGAGGGCCCTGACCATCAATAGCTTTTTATAACTTGTGTGTGTGGGGGGTTACATTTTTAGCGCTGATGTCTGTGTGGTCTTTTAACTGTGATGTGGAGTGGGCAGGGTCTGGGTGGGGCTTGATCACCAGGGTGGGCGGGCCCCAAAAATATTGTTAGTGATTGTTAGTGAGAGAGTGGCCTAATAACCCATGTTTATTAAGTGTTGAAATACCAGAAATGACTGGAATATCTGAAAAGCATTGCACATTTTTTAACATGGACTAAAGATTTCCCACAGTTGCTTTCCTCCTCATTTATGGGAGATTTCAGCAATTTTAGACACTTTATGGCTCCTTCCTTTTTCATGAACATGGGGGTTCTGAACATGTAAAGCCAGATACACATTCTGTTCTCAGAGAGCAGATAATTATTTTATTTAAGACATCATATAATCAGTTACACAAAGAACATGAATTAAGATGATCATGAGTCATCATTAGTGATGGGCGAATTTATTCGCCAGGCGCGAATTCGCAGCGAATTTGCCCGTTTCACAGCCGGCAAATAAATTAGTGAATTTACCGCGAACATCTGCTGGAAAAGTTTTACGACACCGGCGACGTTCCGACGCCGGCACCAATTTGGACGATAAGCGACCGCTCATTGACTTTAATGGGCGCTGGCGAATTGTGGAAATTCACGAAATTTGTGGCGAAACAAACGGGACAAATTCGCCCCATCACTAGTCATCGTGAGATCAAAGGGGTTGTTCACTTTCCAAACACTTGTTTCAGTTCAGTTGTTTTAAGAAAATAAAGACTTTAATCAATTACTTTTCGTCATTTATTTTTTTACTGTTTTTCAAAAATGTAAGTTTAAAGTTTAACGTTCGTGACCCAGGAGCATCTGAAATATATATATATATATACTCTTAGCAACTCCAGAATAATTCCTGGCCAATAAGACAAAGGGGAGAATCAGACTGGCCTGTACCCAAGCCCTGGAGTCAAAGGACAGTTCCAATCAACCATTTCTTATTTCTACTATAGGCTTAGACAACACATATATAACATTTAACATTATCTGTAAAACTATAATAAAATGAAGTGGCCCTTTTCTTTGAGCTTTGCCATTTATTGCTAAAGATGAGATATTCCTTTTGTAGGTGTGAGAGTTGCTGAACTACAAATGTCTTATAGTACACAATAATGAGAGTCACTAGCAGGGTCGGACTGGCCAGACGGGAGACCGGGAAAAAACCCGGTGGGCCTCAGCCCTAACAGGCCCCCACTGGGCCAGACCCCTCTGCCAATTTCCTGGGCCTTCCTAAAAATCAATATGTGTCGCCGCACAGAGCACTTCGCACATGCATGTTGTGCAGCTCCTGCTGCGCATGTACACTGACGCGGCTGCACACCTGCGCCACAAGAGAGCCGCATAAGAACCGCTCCGTTGGGACAAAAACGCCACCATTATAATGGGGCCAGGGGGTCCGGAGGGGGGCCCTGGACAGCAGTCCCGGTGGGCCCAGGACCCCCCAGTCCAACCCTGGTCACTAGTTCTTCGCTTAATCATTGAACTTATTTATTAAACATGGTCCACAAAGGAGTTTATCAAAATAACACAGGAATAGCGATGAGCGAATATTTCACCAAGTTTTGATGTGAAAATGACTCCCCATAAACTTTACTGGGTAAAAAAATTTGTCGGGTCATATTGTGGTGCGTCAGAAAATATTTGTCGCCCATAGACTTCAATAGATTTTGCCAAATTTTCAGCAAAGCAAAACGGGTCCGATTCGCCAACGTCACTACACAGGAACAAATACTCACTGCACATATCAGTCAGTATAGATTCAGGGTCAGATCTACCGAGGCTATTCAGAGTCCTCTAGAGGCTTGCACTGATGGAAATATGCCAGGTTGGAGTGGGGGGCCCAGGGCACACTGGGGCCCCTCACCCTTGTCGCAAAACCCATTCTGGGCCCACCACCCCTGACACAAGCTGCCTCCAGCATTCAGCTATCACCCCCTCCCTCTCTCCCTCATGGTCTTTCTTCTTTTGGCAACTGGGATAGGAGAGGGGGGTCGGGGCAGCAGTGGCAGATTTGGGCAGGGAGAAGGTCTGGGCCAGCGAGGCCTACAACAGCCAGAGCCCATGGGGTTTTCTCAGACCCTGTGAACAGGGTCAGAACTAGGGGTAGGCAGAGTCAGTGTGTGCCTAGGGCACAAAGGTGGCATTGTACTGTACTCTGTAACCCTTGTTTGTTACCCGCCTGTTTGTTATAAACCAAGGTCAAGCACTGTGTAACTTGTCGGCATTATATAAATAAATAAATGATGATGATGCTGAAAGTGGATTCTGAGCATATGCTCAATTTATATATTTTTACATACTGTCAACTAGTGGCCAAACGTCTTAGCTGCCTTATAATGAGGCCTAATACAGTAGCTGGCCAAACTTTAGGGAACTATTCTCTTAAAGGAGAACTAAACCCCCCTACCTTAAGCCCCCCTAAACTTCCAGGCCCTACCCCCCTCCCCGTTAGTGATGTGCGGCCAGCCCGAAAACCATGGGGGCGGGTTTGGGCCGACTCCTGCACAATATCTTGGTTAGAAGTTCCGGATTCTGGCGCCGGAATTTATAGAAGCCCACCCCTTGTGTGACGTCAGAAATTCTCGACCCACACACCACTACTCCCCTGTGATTTAGTGTAAAAAAAACCCTTTATAAAATTCTCATAATTTAATGCAGAGAAGTGCAGTGGAGCTCCCGCGGTCACCATCTTCCAGCTCTTCGTATTGTCTTTGGGTCTCAACGCAATCTGCGCATGTGTATTTAAAGCCAATTCCTGACTAGGCCAAACTGCAAATGCTCTGGCAGGCTTCTTGTCGTTGAAGCTAAATTAAAATTCCCCCACATACGTTTAATTGTGAAGGTGGACAATGGAGGTCAGGCTGCCTGGTAGATAAGTCAACTCTAATTTTAATGACCAAGCAATGGATTCTGCAGTACCAGTAATATCTTGTTTAAGGGGCAGATTTATCAAGGGTCGAATTTTCCAGCTCATGGGAGTTTTTTAAATCTTCCATGAGCTTGAAATTTGACCAATCGAAATTTATTTAAAAAAATTGAATTTTTTCGAAAAATAGGATCGACTCGCAAATTGAAATCTTCCATGAGCTTGAAATTCGACCAATCGAAATTTATTTTAAAAAAATCGATTTTTTTCGAAAAATAGGATCGACTCGCAAATTTAAATCTTCCATGAGCTTGAAATTCGACCAATCGAAATTTATTTAAAAAATCAAATTTTTCAAAACAGGATTGACTCGCAAATTTGAATTCAAGTTTTTCAAACAAAATTCGTGTTTTTTCTGTGCAAAAAAACTCGGAGGGCTGCAAACAACTCCAAATTGATAACAGGACATCTTCTGTAGGATACAGAAATTCAGCAGGTTTAAGGTGGCGAATAGTCGAATTTGATTTCTTAAAGGGCCAGTGTATGATAAATCTCGAAAATCAAATTCAATTTTTTTTTTAAAAGACTCGAATCAAATTTCACAATTTTGACTTTTGACTTGATAAATCTGCCCATAAGTGTTTGAGTTTTAATGTTTTTTTTAGGGATGCACCGAATCCACTTTTTTGGATTCGTCCGAACCCCCGAATCCTTTGTGAAAGATTGGCCGAATACCGAACCGAATCCGAACCCTAATTTGCATATGCAAATTAGGGGTGGGAAGGGGAAAACATTTTTTACTTCCTTGTTTTCTGACAAAAAGTCATACAATTTTCCCCGGTTCGGCCGGGCAGAAGGATTCGGCCAAATACGAATCCTGCTGAAAAAGGCCGAATCCTGGCCGAATCCCGAACCGAATCCTGGATTCGGTGCATCCCTAGTTTTTTTAAAGACAATTATTCCAGTATCTGTCAACAAAAAAAGGAAAGAAATTAATTTACTGCAAAAGACAAAGTCCATTTAGATGTACAGGTATAGGATCCCTTATCCGGAAACCCGATATCCAGAAAGCTCCAAATTACGGAATGGCTGTCTCCCATAGACTCCATTTTATCCAAATAATCCAAATTTTTAAAAATGATTTATTTTTTCTCTGTAATAATAAAACAGTAGTTTGTACTTGATCTCAACTAAGATATAATTAATCCTTATTGGAAGCAAAACCAGCCTATTGGGTTTATTTAATGTTTAAATGAATTTCTAGTAGACTTAAGGCATGTAGACCCAAATTACAGAAAGATCCGTTATCCGGAAAACCCCAGGTCCCGAGCATTCTGGATAACAGGTCCCATACCTGTATAAGGAAATACTGTGAATGTACAGTGCACTATGCCAGAAACAATGTGACTTCATTACAAGGACTTTCAATAACAAAGCAGAAAAAACTCAGGATTATATCATTACTTGCGGATAGTTGAAATAATTGATATCTCTCCTTATGAATCTTGAAAACACTTACCTGAATGGGGCCGAGATGTAAAACCCATCTGTCTGCGAGATCCCATTTGTACTCGTTTCATTGACTTGACAAACTGCAGCAGATGCTGATTAAAAATAACTCCCCGTCATGTGACGGATGTCGGAATGTAGAATAAGTGACATTTTCCACCAACGAACAACATGTCTAGAGGGGGGATATTTATAAAGGCATGGGAAAGAAAAACAGCCTTGGAATAAAACGAAAACACCCTGTTGTTATTATTCTGTTATATATCGATTTTATGTTAAGCGGTGCAGTAAATAATTCTGATGTAAACAGAAGTTTTAGCTTGAGATTTTTAGTGGTTTCTGCTGCTTTTGACACAATTCCTATCAGAATGGATTTGGCACAGGGTTCTGTCCCATTTTATTTGGCATTCCTAGAAAAGAGCAGGGTCGGACTGGCCCGGTGGGACAGCGGGAAAAAACCCGGTAGGACCCTCATGGACCAGACCCCCTCTCTCGATATTTGAACTGTACAAAAAAAAATGTTTTTCCGGTGCCACGCAGTGTTGTCTGTGCATCCGCGCCAAGCGCAATCAGGTATGCGCGCTGAACTGAACAGTAGGGGGGTGGAGGGGCCGGAGGAGGGCCCTGGGCCCCCCAGTCCGAACCTGGAAAAGAGTAATGGTGGCCATACAGGGGCCAATAAAAGCTGCAAACAGACCGAGTCAGCAGCTTATTGGCCTGTGTATGGGGCCGTCCAACGGGATTCTCCGATCGATATCTGCCCGAATGTCGGCCAGATGTCGATCGGACAGGACTAAAAATCCTGTTGGATTTCGGGCGCATCTGTTCATTGATGTGGTCCCATGTTCTGACCGCCTGTTACCCTTCGTTATGATCCGATAGTTGGGCCCTAGGGCCCACAATCGGATCAGCCCGATATCGCCCACCTCTAAGTGGGCACATCAGGGAGAGATTCGCTTGTTTGGGGACATCGCCAAATGAGCAGATCTCTCAGTGTAATGACCACCTTAACATTTGTGAACAGGACCAGATTTCGAAATGGTGCGTCCCAAGGCCCCTGCCACCCTTACCTACAAGTTGGTGCAAGTGCAAAAATGCACAAGATTCTAACTAGCGATTCTTACAGAGTCTGAAGCCCTGGGGGAAAAAACCCAGTGGGCCTGACCCTCGTGGGACCCCACTGACCTAGAATCACTCCCTACCGAAAACTCTGGACGCCCCCACCAGAACCCCCATGATCGCGGCTGTAGTAATATATATAGACCGATTGTAATTAATCCTTAGGTAGAAGGTATCCTGAGTTTTTATGACTCCTTCAAAGGAGCTCATCCTGTCTTGTAATAAAATGCAAGATAAGAAATAGGTGGGACACATTCCAAGAGACCATCTGGAGAGGGTCTTTTACATTTCAAAGAGGAACTGTTTGTACAGTTGTTATTGGTAAAAGGGACATCTAAAGAAATTAGCTGGTTTTCCTGTTTAACTTATCAGCCAATCAGAACCATTCCACATTTGGGTCAATGGCATAGAAACAGTATAACAATGGAGTTGGTTTTTGGCTGAGGAGAAAGGGAAGGAGAGGAGAAGAGATGAGGAAGCAGAGGAGAAGAGGAAGGGAAGAAGAGGGAGAGAGAGAAGGAAGGAAGTATAACCTGTGGGCACATTTGAAAGATCATTTGCTGTCTCTGGGCTGATAAATCGTTTCATCTCTGGGAACCTTGGTTGCATCTTTTACCTGGCGGTGGTAAATTGCGGACTCTACACATCTCTTATACACTATACGGATAATATTGGGGAATATACAACAGCGGCCTCAATGGAAGTAAGTAGCGATGAGAGAATTTATTCGCCATAAATGGATTGGCAGTGAAATTCCGAACTCCCATAAAAATAAATTTCTATTGACTTTATTGCATTTCGAGAAAAAAGTCGCCATAAAAAAAAACGTCCTTTGACTTTAATGCATTTGGAGGAAAAAGTCGCCATAAAAAAAACGTCCTTTGACTTTAATGCATTTGGAGGAAAAAGTCGCCATAAAAAAAACGCCCTTTGATTTTAATGCATTTGGAGGAAAAAGTCGCCATAAAAAAAACGCCCTTTGACTTTAATGCATTTGGAGGAAAATGTCGCCATAAAAAAAAACGCCCTTTGACTTTAATGCATTTGGAGCGAGAAAATTTGTCGTGTGTAAGAATGGCCATTTACTTGAATGCGTTTTGCAAAGTTTTGGTGAAGCGAAACAGGACACTCATCACTAGAAGTAAGGTGCACAGCGGGGGGAAGAGGTGACGCTCACAACTGGACTGGAGGCCCTTGAGGTGGCAACCCAATGGGCCCTGGGCACCCAAGTCTGACCCTATTATTATACTCACACCCAGATTTGTGGAAAGGCCACCAAAGGTCAAGCCTAGAGCGGCAGGATTTTAGGGGACGACATTCTGCCTGACCATCATTTTTTCTGAAGGGCTTCACAAAAAATGTAGATGCAAATGGGCAAAACACTGCCCCTGAATTTCTGCCACCCAAGGCCTTTGTGGAATCTGGGCCTTTTTATGAACATAGGTGATACAACGTGCACAGCCCCCTTGTTCCAACACTTATTAAAGGAGAACTAAACTCTAAAAATGAATATGGGCAAAAATGACATATTTTACATAGTGAACTTATTGCACGAGGCTAAAGTTTGAGCTTGTCAATAGCAGCAATGATCCAGGACTTCAAACTTGTCACAGGGGGTCACCATCTTGGAAAGTGTCTGTGACACTCACATGCTCAGTGGGCTCTGATTGGCTGTTGAGAAGCTAAGCTTAGGGCTCGTCACTAATTATCCAGCAGAAAATGACCTTCCCTGGCTGTAATATAAGCTGATGCTACAGGTTTGCTGATTATTCAATTCTGATGCTAATTGCACTGGTTTCTGTGCTGCCATGTAGTAATTATGTGTATTAATTACTAATCAGCCTTATATTGTGACATTTCTATTCTATGTGTACTGTATATTGTGAGTGGGTCCCTAAGCTCAGTAAGTGACAGCAGCACAGAGCATGTGCAGTGAATCAGCAGAAAAGAAGATGGGGAGCTACTGGGGCATCTTTGGAGACACAGATCTTTACTGCTTAAGGGCTGTGGTTGCCTGGGGCTGGTACAGAAGCACAAAACATCATGTACAACATTTCTAGCTACTCCTTTAGTTAACGTTTAGTTCTCCTTTATTAAAGTATATTCAGGGCTGGATTTACATAACAAGAACATTAGACCCACTGCCATTTGTTGCCCCTGTCCTCTCCCATTTATTTTTGCAAATTTTCGTCATTGGGACCAGAGCAATGATTTGCGCACGGGAAATTTAAAAAACGATTGTATCTCCAGCGCATCCCAGTGTTTTTGAACCAATATGGGTGCGGTTGGGCAGAATGCCGCCCCCTAAAATCCTGCCGTCTTAGTCCCGGGCCTTGATGGTCTTTCCACAAATCTGGGCCCAAGTATAATAACATAACTGCCAACATTTTAGAAATACAAAAGAGGGACAAAAAAGTTGCCGCGTGCAGAGCGTCGGTTTTTTGACCACGCCCATTGCTGTGGCCACACCCCCTAATTCCCGTGTTCATTTTACACAATTTGGCAGGTTATGAAAGTTTGAACATATTTCTGTGTTTTTTTTCCAATTATTACAGTTTTGCTAATGAAGGTGAATTGCCCTTTAAGCTGTGAGTTTAACTTCTCCCAAGGGACCTGTTATCTTATATTGTTACAATTACTTATTTGCTTATCTCAAAAATTGTTACAAAAGTATCTTATCTGCAGCTGTGGCTGTTCTGGGCTCTCTGCCAAAAGCCAATTAAGTTAGGAACATTGTTTCTTTTTCTGGCTGTTCAGTGCAGAGAAAATCGTGACTTTCCAGTACAAATGAGGGACTGCAGGATGAGGGACTGTCCCTCTAAAAACTGGACAGTTGGGAGGTATGTAATAATAGGTAGCGATGGACAAATTTATTCGCCAGGCGCGAATTTGCGGCGAATTTGCGCGATTCGCCAGCGAATAAATTCACAAAACGACCGCGAAAATTTTTCGCCGTTTATTCGCGAAACGGCGAAAAATTAGCGAAACAACGCCGGCAAAACGGTGCAAATTCACCCATCACTAATAATAGGGTCAGACAGGGTGTCCAGGGCCCACCGGGCTGCCACCTGAGGGTCCCTAGCCCAGTTGTGAGCTCCAGAGGTCGTACCTGCTGCCGGGTTTATTTACTAACCTGTGCTTATAGTAAAACATAACGTCCAACTCACCTCTAATTTAACTTTTAGTATGTTATAGAATGGCCAGTTCTAAGCAACTTGTCCCCTGGCCTTTATTCTTCATAGTTTTTGAATTACCTGTATTTGCCTTCTTAGTCAGATTCTTTCCAGCTTTCAAATAGGGGTCACTGACCCCATCTAAATAACAAATGCTCTGTAAGGCTACAAATGTATTGTTATCACAACTTTTTATTACCCACTTCTAAACCAATGACGGTATAAGATTTCTGATTTAAAATAATCCCTAGGACGTGCAGTTAGTTTTAAAGAGGACCGCAGAGCTGACACTTCTTTGGGTGGGCCGTTCTCTGTTTTAAGGGATGGTTCACCTCTAATTTAACTTAATATGTTATAGAATGGCCATTTCACCTTTGAGTTAACTTTTGGGGGCAGATTTATCAAGGGTCGAATTTCGAAGTGGAAAATACGTCGAAATTCGACCATCGAATAGAATCCTCCGACATTCGAATTCGAAGTGGGAGGATTTTATTCCGATCGTACTTCGAATCGTACGATTCGAACAATTTTGTCGTACGGTTGTACGATTTTTCCTTCGATAATAAAAAAACTTAGAAAACTGCTCTGGAAGGTCCCCATAGGCTAACATAACACTTCGGCAGTTTTAAGTTGGCGAAGTATTGAAGTCGAAGTTTTTTTAAAAAGACAGTACTTTGATTATCGAATGGTCGAACAGTCGAACGATTTTTACTTCAAATCGAAGTTGAAGTAAATTCGAAGTCGTAGTATCCTATTCGATGGTCGAAGTATCCAAAAAATTACCTCGAAATTCAAACTTTTTGTACTTCGGAAAATCACTCGAACCTTAGTAAATCTGCCCCTTAGTATGTTATAGAGTGGCCAGTCCTTTTCAATTGGTCTTCATTATTTATGTTTTATTTATTTATTTTTATTTCATTGACCCCATCAAAAACAAAAAAACAAAAAAGGCTCCGTAAGGCAATTAGTGGATTCTTATTGGTACTTTTTATTATTTGACTTTCGATTCAGGCCTCTCCTATTCATATTCCAGTGGCTTATTAAAATGAGTGCATGGTTGCTAGGGTTATTTGGGCCCTAGCAACCAGGAAAACCGGAGAATAAAAAGCTAAATAACGCAAAAACCACAAATAATAAAAAATGAAAACCAATTGCAAATTGTCTCAGAATATCCCTCTCTACTTTATACTAACAGTTAATTTAAAGGGGAACAAACCCTTTGACAGGTATGACAGACAGATTTGCTTTTTCATAGATTTCTGCTGAGTGTATTCCATTCAGTGATTCATATTGCTCTATGAGTTGCTCTATGAGTTGCTCCCAGTATCCACTTTCTGATACGACTTCCGCTTTAATCGTTACATTTCATCTCCCGTTATAAGCGGCGAACGCGCGATTCTAACGACAACAGAATGAAGAGATAATGGGCTTGTGGCTCAAATATTTATATATATATTTTATTTTTCATATCTCCGCACTGCAAGAAGTCATTTTTGTAAAACTTTATTATAGGCTGGTGGAGCCGGTTTCGTTTCTTTATGAAAGAAATGGAATTATATGTTTTGATCTAATCTCCCCGCAGCAAAACTCGCTGCCCTGCTATTATTTCTGATGAAACCGTAGGATAAAGGTCCAAATCTGGAAGCGACTGCGGAGATGATACAAAGCTCCATTCAATTTCACACTCCTTTATTACAGTTTTTAATCAACGATCGGATAAAAGTTTTGGCAATAAAATCTGTGCACTTGATCGCAAGTTCAACTTCTCCTACGGCGGCTGTCAGTCACGCAATGGTCTGGGCCTTGGTTATGGGGTGCAAAGGGGTGTCCCACTGGATTCACTTATAAAATAACTACGAAAAGAAAGTTCCTGCAGAATTCTGTACTGGAGTTGGCCTGGAGGTTAAGTGATCACTTTATGATATTGGAAGCTGCCGCCGCTTCAGTTTAATGCCGCCCATCTGCAATAATGCACAGACTGAGGTTTAAAGGGGAAGTAAAGTCTAAAATAGAATAAGGCTAGAAATGCTGTATTTTGTATACTAAACATAAACATGAACTTACTGCACCACAAGCCTAATCAAACAAATGATTTATGCTTTCAAAGTTGGCCACAGGGGGTCACCATCTTGTAACTTTGTTATACATCGTTGCAAGACCAAGACTGTGCACATGCTCAGTGGGGTCTGGGCTGCTTAGGGATCATCATAAATGATCAAAACAGCACAAGTCAAATAATATCTGCCAGAAGCCGATACAACAAGACTGATTAATAATCAGAATATACAGACTGCACTGGCTCCTGTGTTGTCATGTAATCTAATGTGGATTTTATAGTTTTTCTATTGTTTAATACAAACTTTCTCCAACTCTGCAGAACCAGCGGCTGCAGCAAAATAATCCTCCAAATAGAATCCCAGTTTATCTATTTAAATTTGGCTCCATGATCTTTGTCCCTGCAGCTGGAGTTGGAAACAATAAAGGGGATGTAAAGGCAGAAATAAAATCCAATACAAATCTCTACACAGTCGCCGACTGCTCTAGCAACCAGGCAACTGAAATTACAAACTGGAGAGCTGCTGAATAAAAAGCGAAATAAGTAAAAAAACACAAATAATAAAAAAAAATTAAAACTAACCGCAAATTGTCTCAGGATATCCCTCGCTACATCATATTAAAAGTTAACTCAAAGGGGACCAACCCCTTTAACATACTGGGGCTCATTAATAAACAGTGGGCACATTTGCACCTGGGCAGTAACATATGGCAACCAATCAGATGATTGCTTTCACTGTTCAACCTGCAGCTGGCTGATTAAAGCTAATCACTGATTGGTTGCTATGGGTTAATGCCCAGGTGCAAATTTGCCCACTGTAAATAAATCAGCCCCACTGTGTTCTTTGCTCATTTCTAATTGGTTGGCACATCATACTCACATTTATGCTTAGCATTAATTAGCACACTGTCTGCCCTGCTAAATGCTGACAATCCGTGCAACAGAAAGCACATTCCGTATTAGGGTAGGACTCCACGAGCGATTTTGTCGCGATCCGACGCGATGCGACCAAACGCATGCGAATTCTCGTGTGCGACAAAAATAAGGCATGAGATAGAATTGTCGCATGGTGTCGCAGCGTTGATCCGACGTGTTCCGACTGTCGAATGCAGACGCTGTGTGCTGGATCGTCAGATTGCGACAAAATCGCTCGCGGAGTCCTACGCTTAAAAAGGGGCAGATTTCAGACAGAGGGTAAAAAGTGCATAATGGCCTGTGGAATCCTTACAATGTGCATCACCCCAGATCTATTTACTAGTGAGGGGTGAATTTATTCGGCAGGCGCAAATTCGGAGCAAATTTCCACATTTCGCCGCCGGTGAATAAATTCGTGAAACTGCGGCGAAAATTTGCCTTGTCCAAACAAATTTTGACGCGTGCAATTATTGCCGGCGTCAAAATTGTTCTGAGCATCAATCTTGACGCCCGCGTTTTTTGTAAATTTCTCTGGAAATTCGTGAATTTTTCAGCGAGGCAAAACAAATTCATCCATAACTACCATTTACTCTGTCCCCAGCTGAACTGTAAGCTCTGCTGCATTTCATTATTCCTGCACTGGGTGTTCCATTTGCCCCTGATCACAATTATTGCTTTGTTTATTGCCCATGTTGTTCCATGTAGTGAATCTCTTTATAAAACGTATTGGCTTAGACTTGACTCTTCAAGCATTGCAGACAGTGTTCCCTAAACAGGAGCTTAGCCTAATCCCTGCTGCTGGGGATAAATAGAAGAGCTGAATCTACATCTCCAGCCTGTTTCTGGCATCCAGTTAAACCTCACTCTATTATATATTTTATATTTGGATTCCTCCTGCTATTAATACAGTGTTTGGCTCTGAGATGCTCCTCTACTAAAGGCTCCTTTGTATAGTGGAACAGCCAGGCCTTATGTATCTATTTACTAAATATGTAGGGAACATGCTTCATGTACAGGTATAGGACCTGTTATCCAGGAGGCTTGGAAACTGGGGTTTTCTGAATAAAGGATCTTTCTGTAATTCAGATCTTCATGCCTTAAATGTACTAGAAAATCACGTACACATTAATTAACCCAATAGGCTGGTTTTGCTTCCAATAAGGATTAATTATATCTCAGTTGGGATCAAGTACAAGCGACTGTTTTATTATTGCAGGGAAAAAATAAATCATTTTTAAAAATTCGGATTGTTTGGATAAAATGCTTTTTCCATAATTCGGAGATTTCTGGTTAATGGGTTTCCGGATAACAGATCCAATACCTATATCTATTTACTGGAGCTTAGTCATGAGCAAATTTGCGGCATTTCACTTCGACGAAAAATTAGCGAATTTTTCGCGAAATGGCGACAAATTCGCGAAATGGCGTAAAATTAGTGAAATGCCGCTGGTGTCCTTTTTTGATATCGGCGTCTGTTTTTTTTCCGAAATTTTTTTGACGCCGGCGAATTTGCCAGCGAATTTTTGCGGGCGTTTTGCTAATTTTTTCACTAGCGGTGAATTGCACAAATTCGCATTGAATTCGCGCCTGCGGAATAAATTTGCCCATCACTGCTGGAGCTGTAAGGGCCATGGTTTGTGTATCTACTAACTGGATACAGGAGTGGATTTCAATGGAAACTGTCCCTAGGCCACTCGCTTGCAGCACACACACCTCCCTGGTCGCACTATCATCCCCCACCATGTGTTCATTTTACAAAATTTGGCAGGTTATGAAA
This sequence comes from Xenopus petersii, assembly GCA_038501925.1. Lineage (NCBI taxonomy): Eukaryota > Metazoa > Chordata > Amphibia > Anura > Pipidae > Xenopus > Xenopus petersii. Next base: position 132,427,169 of record CM076679.1, read on the forward strand.
GGTTGAACACATTTCTGTGGTTTTTATGTGTCATTACAGTTTTGCTAATGAAGGTGAATTGCCCTTTAAGCTGCAAGTCACAGTTTCCCCAAGAGACCTGCTTATCTTAAATTGTTACAATTGTTTCTTAGCTTATCTTAAATTGTTACAAAAGTATCCAAGTTAAGTTTAGTTAAATTAAGTTTTAGAAACTTTTTCTGGCTGTTCAGTGCAGGAGATCAAAGAGAAAGTCGGGACATTTTAGTAACAATTTGGGACCGCGGGTTGAGCTGTCAAAATTGGGACCGTCCTGCAAAATAGGGGACAGTTGCGAGATATGCTTTAAAGGGGTGGTTCACCTTTAAAGTAAATTTTAGTATGTTATAGAATGGCCAATTCTAAGCAATTTTTCAATTGTTCTTTATTATTTATTTTTTTATAGCTTTTAAATTATTTTCTGTCTTCTTTTGACTCCTTACAGCTTTCAAATGGGAGTCACTGACCCCATCTAAAACACAACAAAAACAAATGCTCTGTAAGGCTACAAATGTATTGTTATTGCTACTTTTTATTCCTCATCTTTCTATTCAGGCCTCTCCTATTCATATTCCAGTCTCTTATTGAAATCAATGCATGGTTGCTAGGGGAATTTGGACACTAGCAACCAGATTAATTAAATTGCAAACTGGAGAGCTGCTGAATAAAAAGCTAAATAACTCATAAACCACAAATAATCAAAAATGAAAACCAATTTGTCTCAGAATATCACGTTCTACATCATACTAACAGTACATTTAAAGGTGAACAACCCCTTTAAGCAGCAAACATAAGCCTGCACTGTGCTTTATGTTTGTATTAACAGGATACGAAACCCATTATGCAGAAAGCTCTGAATTACAGACCATCTCCCACAGATTCCATTTTTATCAAATAATTTTTAACAATGATTTTCTTTTTCTCTCTAATATTAAAGCAGTACTTTGTACTTAATCTTGGATGTTCTAAATATTTTATGGGTGAATTTATTCCCATTTCGCCAAAAAATTTGCAAATTTCCTGCAAAATTCAGCGAGAGAATGAAAAATTCACAAAACGGCGAAAAATTTGCGAAGCGCATCAAGATTAATTGAAGTCAAATAAGTTTGACGTGCGTCAACCGGCGTCTGAATAATTTTGGCCGCATTTTTTTGACGCTGCGGAATTTTCTCATAGTTTCACAAATTTATTCGCCGGCAGTGAAATGAGGAAATTTGTCGCAAATTCGCACCTGGTGAATTTATTCACCATCACTAGTTTTAATGATTTTTTTTTTTTAGACAAAGAAAATCTATCTAACAGAAAAACCCCTTATCCAGAAACCCCCCAGGTCCCGAGCATTGTGGATAACAGGTCCTGTACCAATATATATATATATATATATATATATATATATTACACAAAAGCCGTGAATATCCTGTAAATTATATCCTTATAAACGGTGAATTCTGATGTCATCAGTTATAAACGGTGAGTTCTGATGTCATTTCTGTCACATGACTCATTGAAACTTGTGTATTATAATAAATAAAGATCCCCCTGTTGCAAAATATGAGGATATTAGAAGTTACCTCGGAGTTCCATGACCTGTATATGATCATGAAACTCCTCCGTAACTTATAATATCCTTATAATTTACAAGAGGGGGTACTTTATTCACTGTATATTTGTATCTAGCAGCCAAGTTTTTGTGAATTTGGGGAGGAAGATCTGCTGTGTAAAATTTTATAGAGAAATTAAGGGGCAGATTTATCAAGGGTTGAATTTCAAAGTAGAAAAAGCTTTGAAATTCGACCATCGAATTGGAATACTGCGACTTCGAATATCGGAGTCGAATTTGGGCATTTGCGGTCGAAGTAAAATCGTTCCATTCGGAGGATTTCATCCTTCGATCAAATGATTTTTCTTCAACGTGGAAAAATGCTCTAGAATAGTGATGGGCGAATTTGCGCCATTCGCTAAACGGCGCCGGCGTCTCATTTTTGACCATTTTTTTTTCCATTTTTTGGAACAATTTTTTTTTTTTACGCCAGCGAATTTTTCCCGCGAATTTTCGTGGGCGCTTCGCGAATTTATTCGCTGGCGGCGAATCACGCAAATTCGCTGCAAATTCGCACCATCACTACTCTAGAAGGCTAACATAGCACTTCGGCAGTTTTAATTTGGTGAAGTATTGAATTCAAAGTTTTTTTTAAAGAGACAGTACTTTGATTATCGAATGGTAGAATATTTTAACTATTTTACTTCTAATCGAAGTCGAAGTCGTAGTATCCTATTCGATGGTCGAAGTATCCAAAAAAATTACTTTGAATTTCGAATTTTTTTACTTTGAAAATTCCCTCGAATTCACTTCAACCCTTGATAAATCTGCCCCTAAATGTGTGTATTTTGTGCAGTCAGTGTGAAGCCCCAGGTTTCACCATGTTACATCCCAATGTGCTGCTGCAGTTTAAATCTCTCTCAATAGGAGCCCCATTGGCTTGTGTGTTACTGTGCCGGTTGCTATGGCGATGAGCCGACGCACATGGAGCGCTGCCGTACGGACGAGGAGAAGCTGTAAGTGCTCTTCTACTAATGTAAAATTTAATTCAGCTACACAATGTAATTGCCGCCCACATATTCAGGGAATCTCGGAGTGTTTCACTCGCTCTTATGTATAAAGTACTTCTCAGCGAGAAACCTGAAACTTTGTAGCGATGTGTTTGAAAGCAAATAAGATGTAGAAAACAGACTTTCCAATCACATTCAGCTGCCCCAGAACTACAACTGCCCTCAGTATTCTGAGACTTGTAGTTTGGCCTTTAATTTCACCCGAAGAAATCATTCCAAATCCTATTTTATCATGGCAGTCAAGCAAAATAAACTTAAATATATCAATTATTTAGGGATACTGTCATGGTATATATAGTGTAGTTTTTCTTTCTAAATTAAACTGTAATATTGCAAATGGCTGCCCCCATGGCTACACAGCAGCTTGTTTATATAAACTATAGTAGTACTTATCTGTTATCTACTGTGTATCCTGTGCTTGAATGGCTGCCCCCATGGCTACACCGCAGCTTGTTTATATTAGCTATAGTAGTACTTATCTGTTATCTACTGTGTATCCTGTGCTTGAATGGCTGCCCCCATGGCTACACAGCGGCTTGTTTATATAAACTATAGTAGTACTTATCTGTTATCTACTGTGTATCCTGTGCTTGAATGGCTGCCCCCATGGCTACACCGCAGCTTGTTTATATAAACTATATTAGTACTTATCTGTTATCTACTGTGTATTCTGTGCTTGAATGGCTGCCCCCATGGCTACACAGCAGCTTGTTTATATAAACTATAGTAGTACTTATCTGTTATCTACTGTGTATCCTGTGCTTGAATAGCTGTCCCCATGGCTACACAGCAGCTTGTTTATATAAACTATAGTAGTACTTATCTGTTATCTACTGTGTATCCTGTGCTGGAATGGCTGCCCCCATGGCTACACAGCAGCTTGTTTATATAAACTATAGTAGTACTTATCTGTTATCTACTGTGTATCCTGTGCTTGAATAGCTGCCCCCATGGCTACACAGCAGCTTGTTTATATAAACTATAGTAGTACTTATCTGTTATCTACTGTGTATCCTGTGCTGGAATGGCTGCCCCCATGGCTACACAGCAGCTTGTATATATTAATTATAGTAATGCAGGGCAACACTACATTATAATTTAATTACTTTAAACATTTTCTTGGTGTTACTGTTGCTTTAATGAGTCCCCGCCGATCAGAATCTTTGGTTGTATTCAGAATTGCTGTGAATTGCTTCCAAAAATAAAAACAGATTAGTTACGGGATATTTATTTTACTCTGATTTCCTTACTTCTCTGCGCATTTTCCCTTTAATGTTCTACTTTTTCTCGGTCTGAAGAGACAGAAAAATAAATCCATTGCTTCCTGTTAACATTGATTTTTTTTTCCGCTTAAAATAAAAGCCCCGCGTCTGTTCTGCAATGTTTATTTCTCACCTCTGAACATTTTTTTTAAAAGTCATTGGTGCCCCGGGGGGATGTTATTAGTTAGACATATAAGTCTGTTTGATTTAGTAATCATCATACTAGAGATACAGAATTGTATTTCTTAAGCTATTCGAGAAAACACCTTTCTGGTCATTTCAAAGTCTTCTCTCAGCGTCATTTTCTGCCTCAGTCCCCAAGCGCTTGCATTGTGTGATCATTGGGTGGAATGAAAGTGAATAGTGATGGGCGTAGTTATTCGCCTGGCGCGAATTTGCGTTGAATTCCCGCGATTCGCGGGCGGAGAATAAATTCCGGCGTCTGTTTTTTTGGTTTGCTGGTGTCTGTTTTTTTGTTCGCCGGCGCAATTTCGCCAAAAACGGACGCCTGTGTCAGAATAAATGGACGCCGGCATAAAAAAACAAGACGCCGGTGCTGTTTCATGAATTTTTCCCCGTTTCGCAAATTTCACTGGAAATCCGCCCATCACTAAAAGTGAACTGTGGGGAGCGGCAGATAAACATCCCAGAGCTGGAGGGATAGTCATGAAATGTAAATACACTGGGGGTCAGTGTTAGAAAAGAGAACAACAATTCCCCCAAGCTCTGCACTCGTGCTCGCAAGATAGGGGAGAGCATGGGACATACTGGGGCCGATTCACAAAAGGTCGTTATTCCTAAAATGAGAACCAAACCCTTAATTATAAAAACCCCTACCAGCTCCCCCCCAGCCCAGGTGATACCCCTGGTAAATGCCCCTAACTCTTTACTTGCCTCTCGTTGCAGATTGAGCGCATCAGAATTCACGGGCGCCATCTTCTTTTCTTCGGTAATCTACGGGTCTTCTCCCGGCGCTTCGTCAATTTCAATCACTTTCTTCGCATGCGGGAACATTGCTCCAACTGCTCATGCGTCGTTTATGCCACTCTCTTCCCAAAGATTACCGAACAGAAGAAGATGGCGCCCGTGAAATCTGCTGCACAGAATCTGCACCGAGGGGGAAGTAAAGAGTAAGGGGCATTTACCAGGGGCACCACCTGGGCTGGGGGGGGGAGCAGGGAGGGGGTCTATGTAAGGTAGCGGTTTTTATATTTAAGGGTTTGGTTCTCCTTTAACACACAGTTTTGTGCATTATTTAAAGGACAAGGAAAGGCAAAAAAATAAAATCCCATTTTTACTTTCTTTAATGAAAAAGAAACCTTTCTCCAATATACTTTAATTAAAAAACGTGTACCGTTTTTATAAGAAACCTGACTGTATGCAGTGAAATTCTCCCTTCATTTACTGCTGTGGATAGGAATTGTCAGACGGTCCCTAACTGCTCTGCAGGGAACAATTATACTTATGAACAGTAGGGGGAGCCCTCGTCTAATTTCCCAGCCATGCAGAACTCAAGCAGCTTTGTTTATGACGATCCCTAAGCAGCCCAGACCACACTGAGCATGTGCAGGGTCAGGGTCAGGCCAAGATGTTTAACAGAGTTGCAAGATGACAGCCCCCTGTGGCCAACTTTGAAAGCATAAATCATTTGTTTGATTAGGCTTGTGGTGCAGTCAGTTCATGCTTATGTTTAGTATACAAAATACAGCATTTCTAGCCTTATTCTACTTTAGACTTTCTTTGTCCTTTAAGGTAGAGTCCTCCGCGGGTCCATTTTTTGGAACCTGTACCCGCAACCTCCAACCTGCATTCTTACCCACTCAGTTCCGATACCCGACCCGCAAGTACCTTATCCGCAACCCGGACCCGTGACCCGCTGACCATCAAGCATAAAAGCATAAAATAGTGCGATAATCACTGTGAAATATAACACCTCCCAGGAGTAGTCGTTACTTAACAACATCAGATGAATTAATAGAGGAAGATGTAAGTGAGGAGCTGTAGGGCAGCAATTAAAGACCTTTATGTGGAACTGGAGATTTACCTACAGCCACTAACACATTTTCATGATTCCTTGGGCAGATCCAGAATGTACTACGTTCTGTGTTATGGAATTATATTAAGTTTCCCAGGGAAAGGAATAACTAGAATATAGTGATGGGCGAATTTGTGGCATTTCGCTTCGCCGAAAAACTCGCAAACTTCGCGCGAAATTTGCGAAACGGCGTATAATTCGCGAAACGGTGAAAAATTTGCGAAACGGCGACGGCGTCTCGTTTTTGACGCCGGAGCCTGTTTTTTCGACGCCGGCGCCCGTTTTTGACGCTGGCGTCCATTTTTTCAAAAAAAAATTTTTGGCGCCGGCGAATTTTTTCCGCGAATTTTCGCGGGCATTTCGCGAATTTATTCGCTGGCGGCGAATCGCTCAAATTCGCCGCGAATTCGCGCCTGCCAAATAAATTCGCCCATCACTACTAGAATATTGTAAAAAAAAAGACTTCTATTCTGCCAGTGGCATCCCGAATGTCTTAGTTGCTATAGATTGCACTAATAACGCAGGACAATATCAAATGCCCTAAAATAACGCACAAAATAACGCATGCTATAAAATACCGCACACAATTCAGCTAAAATGAACATAAAATATAATAGACAAGTGAACTTTTAGTGAATCCCTCTTTAATTCTAAATATACAAGAAGCAATGTCATTTTTAAGGCATGCTATCAATAACATTTACTTTTTCGATGTTTAGTAAATCTCCCCACTGTATGTCCATGCATATACAATGTATGATTTAAGGTCCCCATCCTCGAGTAGATAGAAACTGCTGTCAGATTACGTGGGCAGCTTATTTGGGCAGATGGATTTGATATTGGACAGGCCCATATTCTGCTCGTTGTGATCCGTTTGTTGGGCCCTAGGGACCAGTATTGGATCAGTCGCTCACCTCAAGTTGGGCATATTGAGGTGAGATTTGCTCATTTGGTGATAAGGGATGTTGCGGACTGTTCGCCTGCGAACTAGTTCGCGCGAACATCGACTGTTCGCGTCCGCCGAATGTTCGCGACCGCCGAATGTTCGCGAACGTCGCGCGACGTTCACCAGTTTGAGTTCGCCTTAGCTGGCGCTTATTTTTGCCATTTCTCCCCCAGACCAGCAGATACATGGCAGCCAATCAGAAAGCTCTCCCTCCTGGACCAGCCCCACACCCCCTGGACCACTCCCCTTCCATATATAAACTGAAGCCCTGCAGCGTTTTTTCATTCTGCCTGTGTGTGCTTGGAAGAGCTAGTGTAGGGAGAGAGCTGTTACTGATTTCAGGGACAGTTTATAGTAAGTTTGCTGGCTAGTAATCTACTTGATACTGCTCTGTATTGTAGGGACAGAAGTCTGCAGGGATTTGAGGGACAGTGAGTTTAGGTTAGTTAGCTTTGCTGACTAGTCATCTACCTTCTACTGCAGTGCTCTGTATGTAGCTGCTGTGGGCACTGATCTCTTCTGATCTCATCTGCTGACTGCTGTAATAACCCAATAGTCCTTGTAAGGACTGCTTTTATTTTCTTTTTTGTTTTTTTACTTTGCTACTATAAGAGCCCAGTGCTATTAGTCTAGCTGTGTTGGGGAGTGGGACTGGTGTGCTGCTCCTCCTAGTAGTTCACCACTACCAGCACCAACCAGAGTCAAAATTGTTACAAAGTATCTTATTTGCACCTGTTAGCTGTTCTGAGCTCTCTGCCAAAAGCTAATTAAGTTAGAAACTGTTTTTTTTCTGGCTGTTCAGTGCAGAGAAAAGAAGGACTTTCCAGTACAAAAGAGGGACAGGGGGTTGAGTGGTCAAAAGAGGGACAGTTGGGAGCTATGCAAGTGCCACCTAGCTGTGTGAGCTTTTTCACATTCTGTCTAAATAACAATAATAATTCCGTGTCCGTAAACATCACCTGAGTGATGTTTTTACAGCAGCAATAATATATTCCGTATCCACTACTGTATACGTTGCCCTTGCAGGCATTGTTTGCCCAGTCTTTAACCAAGTGCCACCTAGCTGTGTGAGCTTTTTCACATTCCGTGTCCAGAAACATCACCTGAGTGACGTAGTGTGATTTCTGCCCTTTACAGCACAAAACGCAGCGCTGTGTCAACAATGTATTTTGCAGATACATTTTTGCCCTTGATCCCCCTCTGGCATGCCACTGTCCAGGTCGTTGCACGCTTTAAACAACTTTAAAATCATTTTTCTGGCCAGAAATGTCTTTTCTAGCTTTTAAAATTCGCCTTCCCGTTGAAGTATATGGGGTTCGCGACGTTCGCGAACCGTTCGCATTTTTGACGCAAGTTTGCGAATATGTTCGCGAACATTTTTTCCGACGTTCGCTACATCCCTATTGGTGATCTCTCTGTTGCTTTACTCCTACCCACAAAACTTCTCTAGAGGTAGAATTCCACTGCCTTAAAGGAGAAGAAAAGCGACTGAAGCAGTTTATTGCCAATAGATTAGCCACAATAGTGCAAACTATAACACTATATTTATTCTGCAGAATGCTTTACCATACCTGAGTAACCAGCTCTAGACACTGTCTCTGTTTGTTTAGGATAGCAGCTGCCATATTAGCTTGGTGTGACATCACTTCCTCCCTGAATCTCTCCCTGCTCACTCATAGCTCTGGACTCAAGTTACAACAGGGAGGAGGAGGGAGGGGGGAAAGGGAGGGGAGCAGTGAGAGAGGAGCAAACTGAGCATGCTCAAGCCCTAGCCCTGGAGGTTTGAGCTGAAAACAGGAAGTCTGATACAGAAGCCCATGAGTACACAATAGAAGGAAAGAAATGCTGTGTTTCTTTTGACAGAGGACTCAGAGCAGCATTACTTTGAGGGGTTACTGGGGTATTTATATAGACCTTTCTGATAAAGCTTACTTAGGTTTAGCCTTTCCTTCTCCTATAAGGATCATATACAGATCAGTTGCAGTAGAAAACAGTATAGTTATCACATTTTTTATTTAAAAACAATTGTATATTTGCACTAGATATCCACTGATACATATAAGCCTGCACCGTGTTACAATTTGGATTTCCATACTTTAAAGGGGTTGTTCACATTTAAGTTAACTTTTGGTATGTTATAGAATAGCCAATTCAAAGCAACATTATATTTTTTTAGTTATTTGCCTTTTTCATCTGACTCTGCTCTCCCAGCTTTCAAATACCCCACTGACCCCATCTAAAAACTCATGCTCTGTAAGGCTACAAATGTATTGTCATTGCTACTTTTTATTCCTCTTCTTTCTACTCAGTCCCTCTCCTATTCAAATTCCAGTCTCTTATTCAAATCAATGCATGGTTGCTAGGGGAATCGGGAATGTAGCAACAAGAATACTGAAACTGCAAACTGGAGAGCTGCTGAATAAAAAGCTAAATAACTCAAAAATGACACAATGGCCACCCCACCAATGTTTCCCTATATCTGTAGCCTTGTTATGAGACTTTGAAATGAAAGTTGGGTATGTTAAGCAAAAGCTACATGGAGAAAGATGATTATTGTGGTGTAAAAAAATACAGATGTGCTGCCAAACAGAACCTCTTGTAGGCTGAACATAGGGGTTATCAAACAGCTAATCACAGCTCTTATTTGGCACCCCCAAAGTTGCACATTGTTATGTAGTCACATAGTTACACAGTTACATAGTTAAATTGGGTTGAAAAAAGATGTTTGAAGTCCAACCCCTCCAAATGAAAACCCAGCCCCATACACACACCCCTCCCTACTATCACATAAATTCTATATACCCATATCTTTACTAACTATAGTGTTTAGTATCACAATAGCCTTTGTATTATGTAGTGGCGGCGAATTTGCGTGATTCCCTGCCAGCGAACAAATTCGCGATATGCCCGCGAAAATTCACAGAAAAAATTCGCCGGCATCAAAAAAATTTTTCCAAAAAAACGGGCACCGGCGTCAAAAACGGGCGCCGACGTCGAAAAAACGGGCGCCAGCGTCAAAAACGGGCGCCGGAGTCAAAAACTAGATGCCGGCGCTGTTTCGTGAATTTTTCGGTTTCGCAAATTTCGCAAATTTTTCGGCAAAGCGAAACGGCGCAAATTCGCCCATCACTGGTATTATGTCTGTCCAAGAAATCATCCAAGTCCCTCTTATAGTCATTAACTGAAACATCACCCGGCAGTGCATTCCCCAACCTCACTGTCCTCACTGTGATGAACCCCCTACTCTGTTCCTTTAAATGAAACTTCTTTTCCTCTAGTCTGAAGGGGAGGCCTCTGGTACGTGATTCTCTTTATGGGTAAAAAGGTCCCCTGCTATTTGTCTATAATGTCCTCTAATGTACTTGTAAAGTCTAATCATGTCATAATCATTCATAATTTCCCGCGAAATTCGTGAAACGGCAAAAAATTTCCGAAACAGTGGCAACTTCTCGTTTTTGACGCCGGCGGTGAATTGCGGGAATTCTCAGTGAATTCGCCCATCACTAGTCATTAGGAGTGGTGCCTGTCCCAAAACACAATCTGCAGAATACCAGCAATTATATCTATGGGGAATAATGTATCCCCAACTGTAAAATATAAGGATATAAGAAAGCACCAATAAGTTTAATGTCACAAGGCTGCAGATTATACAGGGAACTCATTTATTATTAGGGATAATGTACCCCCTACTGTAAATGATAAGGATATTAGAAGTCACTGAGGGGTTGTTCTGTGACCATATATAGACACAAGGCTGCAGGCTGAGTTATACAGGGAACTCTGAGTATCACTCATGTATTATAAGGGATAATGTACCCCCTACTGTAAATGATAAGGATATTAGAAGTCACTGAGGGGTTGTTCTGTGACCATATAAAGGCACAAGGCTGCAGGCTGAGTTATACAGGGAACTCTGAGTATCACTCATGTATTTTAAGGGATAATGTACCCCCTACTGTAAATGATAAGGATATTAGAAGTCTCTGGGGGGTTGTTCTGTGACCATATAAAGACACAAGGCTTCAGGCTGAGTTATACAGGGAACTCTGAGTATCACTCATGTATTATAAGGGATAATGTACCCCCTACTGTAAATGATAAGGATATTAGAAGTCACTGAGGGGTTGTTTTGTGACCATATAAAGGCACAAGGCTGCAGGCAGAGATATACAGGGAACTCTGAGTATCACTCATGTATTATAAGGGATAATGTACCCCCTACTGTAAATGATAAGGATATTAGAAGTCACTGAGGGGTTGTTCTGTGACCATATAAAGGCACAAGGCTGCAGGCTGAGTTATACAGGGAACTCTGAGTATCACTCATGTATTATAAGGGATAATGTACCCCCTACTGTAAATGATAAGGATATTAGAAGTCACTGAGGGGTTCTGTGACCATATAAAGGCACAAGGCTGCAGGCTGAGTTATACAGGGAACTCTGAGTATCACTCATGTATTTTAAGGGATAATGTACCCCCTACTGTAAATGATAAGGATATTAGAAGTCTCTGGGGGGACAGCTGTATAAACAATGCCTTTCAGCTGTTGTTGAACTTCAGTTCTGGAAATTTCTTCAACAACATACTGTATAAAGTGTTAGAGTATAGGGCACCCTCTTACCCGACTTTAACTGCCGTTTTGCCCTGTTTGCAACTTCTGTTCTGTTGGGCACAAACAAGTTTCTTTACTTTCACCCCCGACACAAATCCCTGGGTAGAATTTTCATTTCGTTGATCCAAACTCCAGATTATTTCAGAGCAGTACAAAGTGCCGTGTGTAAAGTTAATCATAGTACTGAACAGAAAGTCGGATATTGGAAGACTGCAGAGGTAAATTGCTTGCCAAGGCTGCGGAAACAGAATAAAGGTTTTTATATGGAAAGTTTATATTAGCAATGCTGTGGGAGACAGCTGCTTAATAACCAGGGAGAAATGGAAAGAACACACGGTAATCTCTCATTTTCTACCCTGTGAGATCACAGCGCCCTCGGCATAATGTTATATTAAATTCACACAAATAAAAGATGTAAGTTGACTGAACTGTAGTTGCTGAATTGTGCTTAGTACAGGGAATACCTATGCTGCCATAGTTTTATGGGATCTCTCTGTACAGACTATGAGCAAACTTAGGGACTGTTCCTGCTGAATTGTGCTTAGTACAGGGAATACCTATGCTGCCATAGTTTTATGGGATCTCTCTCTGTACAGACTATGTGCAAACTTAGGGACTGTTCCTGCTGAATTGTGCTTAGTACAGGGAATACCTATGCTGCCATAGTTTTATGGGATCTCTCTGTACAGACTATGAGCAAACTTAGGGACTGTTCCTGCTGAATTGTGCTTAGTACAGGGAATACCTATGCTGCCATAGTTTTATGGGATCTCTCTCTGTACAGACTATGTGCAAACTTAGGGACTGTTCCTGCTGAATTGTGCTTAGTACAGGGAATACCTATGCTGCCATAGTTTTATGGGATCTCTCTGTACAGACTATGAGCAAACTTAGGGACTGTTCCTGCTGAATTGTGCTTAGTACAGAGGAATACCTATGCTGCCATAGTTTTATGGGATCTCTCTGTACAGACTATGAGCAAACTTAGTGGACTGTTCCTGCTGAATTGTGCTTAGTACAGGGAATACCTATGCTGCCATAGTTTTATGGGATCTCTCTGTACAGACTATGAGCAAACTTAGGGACTGTTCCTGCTGAATTGTGCTTAGTACAGGGGAATACCTATGCTGCCATAGTTTTATGGGATCTCTCTGTACAGACTATGAACAAACTTAGGGGACTGTTCCTGCTGAATTGTGCTTAGTACACGGAATACCTATGCTGCCATAGTTTTATGGGATCTCTCTGTACAGACTATGAGCAAACTTAGGGACTGTTCCTGCTGAATTGTGCTTAGTACAGGGAATACCTATGCTGCCATAGTTTTATGGGATCTCTCTGTACAGACTATGATCAAACATAGGGGGCTGTTCCTGCTGAAGTACAGACATCACTAGGGGTAACTGTGTCCCTTTTTTGAAAACCTGTTTGTTCTTGGGCAGTAAGATTTGCTTCATGATTTGAATTTACATTTCAATCAATGATTTACTACAGACCCCAGGGCAATGTGCAATATAAATCATGTTGCAGTTGAAAGGCAAGTGGTTGGGTTTAGCTTAACTAACATTTCCTCTATTTTTCATGTAAGGGAGATGCATTTGTTGAAATCTTCAGAGCTCAAGGAAAAGACCCAATGGGCAAAAGGAAGCTTTGCAAAAGACAGTCTGCAATCTGGAAGGTACAACTACAACAATCTTAAGGAAGGACCAATCCCCTTGAGAAGGTTTCTACACCTGAAACATGTTGTGTGAATAAAAGTACTTTGTAGTAAATTGCTGTTTGGGCTTGGACCTTCCTTAAAAATGTTGTAGTTACATAGTAACATTGTAAGTTAGGTTGAAAAAAGACACACGTCCATCAAGTTCAACCTTTTTACTTTTTTTAATCTGCCTAACTGCCAGTTCATCCAGAGGAAGGCAAAAAAAAACATTTGAAGCCTCTTAAATTTGCCTCAGAGGGGGAAAAAAATCCTTCCTGACTCCAAAATGGCAATGGGACCAGTCCCTGGATCAACTTGTACTATGAGCTATCTCCCATATCCCTGTATTCCCTCACTTGCTAAACACCATCCAACCCCTTCTTATACCTATCTAATGTATCAGCCTGTACCCCTGATTCACTTCCCAGCTCTCCCTGTAACACCCCTTTCCCTCCTCTAATCTCATTGGCTCCCTCCTGTCTGCTGGGAGGAGCTACTGGTGAATAAAGCATCCGACCCTTCCTTATACCTATCTAATGTATCAGCCTGTACCACTGATTCAGGGAGATAATTCCACATCTTCACAGCTCTCACTGTAACAAACCCCTTCCCAATATTTAGGCGGAACCTCTTTTCTTCTAATCGGAATGGGGGACCTTGTGTCAGCTGGAAAGACCTACTGGTAAATAAATCATTAGAGAGATTATTATACAATCCCCTTATATATTTATACATAGTTATCATATCTCCCCTTAAGCGCCTCTTCTCCAGAGTGAACATCCCCAACTTGGCCAGTCTTTCCTCATAGCTAAGATTTTCCCTTTACCAGCTTAGTTGCCCTTCTCTGTACCCTCTCTAATACAATAATGTCCTGTTTGAGTGATGGAGACCAAAACTGTACGGCATATTCTAGATGGGGCCTTACCAATGATCTATAAAGTGGAAGAATGACCTCCTCCTCCCGTGACTCTCTGCCCCTTTTAAAACAGCTCAAGACCTTATTTGCCCTTGATGCTGCTGACTGGCATTGCTTGCTACAGATAAGTTTATTATCTACAAGGACTCCAAGGTCCGTCTCCATTATGGATTTGCCTAGTGCAGTCCCATTAAGGGTATAAGTGGATATTTTTACATCCCAGGTGCAGGACTTTACATTTATCAACATTGAATCTCATTTGCCACTTAGCTGCCCAGATTGCCAGTTTGTCAAGATCCTGTTGCAAGTGCCACATCCTGGATGGAATTAATTGGGCTGATAGTTTTGTGTCATCTGCAAACACTGATACATTACTTACAACACCCTCCCCTAAGTCATTAATGAACAAGTTAAATAAAAGTGGACCCAATACTGAGCCCTGAGGGACCCCACTAAGAACCTTACTCCAAGTAGAGAATGTCCCATTAACAACCACCCTCTGTACCCGATCCTGTAGCCAGTTTCCTATCCACGTGCAAACGACTTCATTAAGCCCAACAGACCTTAGTTTAGAAAGCAGTCGTTTGTGGGGCTCAGTATCAAACGCTTTGGCAAAATCCAAATAGATCACATCTACTGCCCCCCCCCCACTGTCCAGCATCTTACTTACCTCATCATAAAAAGCAATCAAATTAGTCTGACATGACCTATCCTTCATAAAGCCATGCTGATTGCTGCTCATAATGCCATTCACCAGTCTGGACGGAATGTGGAAGGAAAAGCTGGAGGAAAAGAATCTTCATTTTCATCATCATTTATTTATATAGCGCTGTCAAGATACGCAGTGCTTTATTTCAGTTATAGCAAACAGGGAATAAATGGTGGATAACAGACAAGGATTACAGAGTACAATAGGGTTTACAAACTAAAAGGTTAGGGTACAATTGAGACATTAGGATTGTATAAACACTTTGTCATTTTGATACAGCAATGATTAATTAAGGTACATCGAATAGGCCTCTTTAAACAGGTGGGTCTTTACGGAGCGCTTGAAAGTTTGGAAAGAAGGAGAAAGTCTGACAGCTTGTGGCAGAGAGTTCCAGAGAAAAGCAGAAGCCTGAGAGAAGTCTTGTAGACGAGAATGGGCAGAAGTGATCAGAGGAGAAGTGAGGCGAAGATCAGAAGCAGAGCGAAGGTTTTGTGAAGGAGAGTATTTGGAGATTAGAGATGAAATATAGGGAGGGGTTTCATTATTAAGGGCCTTGAATGTGAGTGTAAGTAATTTGAATTTGATTCTAGAAGAGATTGGGAGCCAGTGAAGGGACATACATATGGGAGCAGCTGAGATAGTGTGAGTGAGATAGATGAATGAGTCTAGCGGCCGCGTTTAGAACAGATTGGAGTTGTGAAAGGTGACTTGTTGGAATACCTGTGAGGAGTAAGTTGCAGTAATCAAGGCGGGAGATGATAAGAGACTGAATCAGTGTTTTAGTCGATTCTGAACTGAGATAGGGTCGTATTCGAGCAATGTTGCGCAGTTGAATACGGCAAGATTTTGCAAGTGTTTGAATGTGTGGTGAAAAAGACAGATGAGAGTCTAAGATGACTCCTAGGCAGCCTGTGTGGTGGAATGAAAGGTGGTGTTGTTTACTGTGAGTGATATCTGAGGGACAGGGGAAGATCTTGGAGGAAATATAATGAGTTCTGTTTTAGAAAGGTTCAGTTTCAGGTGGCGCTGTGACATCCAGGAGGAGACAGCAGAGAGACAGTCTGTGACTTGGGAAAGGACAGAATTAGAAAGATCAGGAGTAGACAAGTAGAGTTGGGTGTCATCAGCATAAAGGTGATACTGAAGTCCAAATGACTGAATGAGTTTTCCTAGTGAAGTTGTATAGAGCGAGAACAGCAGGGGGCCAAGAACAGAGCCTTGAGGAACTCCAACAGAGAGTGGGAAAGTAGTAGAAGTAGAGTTAAAGAAGGAAACTTTAAAGGAACGGTCAGACAGATAAGATGTAAACCATGAAAGAGCAGTGTCCCGAATGCCAGATGAGTGTAAAATGTCAAGGAGGAGTGTGTGGTCAACTGTGTCAAAGGCTGCAGAGAGATCTAGAAGGAGTAGAATGGAATAGTGACCTTTAGACTTTGCCAATAGAAGATCATTGGTTACTTTGGTGAGTGCAGTTTCAGTCGAGTGTGATCGGCGGAAGCCAGATTGCAAGGGGTCGAGGAGGGAGTTGTGAGTGAGATGCTGGATCAGGCGTTTGTAAACAAGCCTTTCTAGTAATTTGGATGCGAATGGAAGAAGGGAGACCGGTCGATAGTTAGTGGGAGAGCTGGGATCAAGGGAAGGTTTTTTGAGGATAGGAGTGATTAGTGCTTGTTTGTATAATGATGGAAAGGTACCAGTAGAGAATGAAAGATTGAATAGGTGGGTAAGTGCAGGAGAGAGTGTATCAGAGATTGGGTGGAGGAGGCGAGAGGGTATGGAGTCAAGGGAGCAGGTGGTGGGTTTTGAGCTGGCTAGAAGTTTAGTAACTTCATCTAGAGTTGCAGGGGTGAAGGAGTGCAAAGTAGAAGTGAGTGGACTGCACGTTGGTCTGAGATTGTTGTCGGACGGTATGCTTAGCCTAATGAGATCGATTTTTTCTTTAAAGAAATGAGCAAGGTCTTGGGCGGTAACATTAATAGGTGGAGGAGGTGGAGGGGGCATAGGAGTGAGTTAAATGTGGCAAACAGCTGCTGTGGTTTGCAGGACATAGTAGATATTAGATAAGAGAAGTATTGTTCTTTGGCTAATGATAGAGCTCGGTTATAGCAGGAGAGCATGAATTTGAAGTGGATGAAGTCAGGATCAGTTTGTGACTTTCTCCACAGTCGCTCAGCTGATCTACTACTACTGAGGTACCGTGTTCCACTAGTGTGCCAGGGTTGGGGTTTAGCTGGCCGGCTGTGATGGGTGGTAGAAGGTGCAAGGGAGTCAAGTGCTGTTGAAAGGGCGTCGTTGTAGAGAGAAGCTGCCATATTGGGACATGAGAGAGTAATAATATGAGATAAGGATTGTGCTGATACTGTTGATAATTGTTTTGGTTCAAAGGCATTAAGGTTTCTGTACGTGTAGGTAGAGAGAGATGGTTGTGAAGGTGCAGGTGAAAGCAGTATCTGAAAGGAGAGTAGATGATGGTCAGACAGAGGGTAGGGAGAGTTAATTAAGTTGGATGGGCAGCATGAGTGGCAGAATATAAGGTCAAGAGTATGACCCTCGATGTGGGTAGGTGAGTCGGTCGACTGAGAGAGACCAAAATATGCTGTTAGAGAGAGAAGTTTAGAGGTGGCAGGAGAAGCAGAGTTGTCAATGGGGATGTTGAAGTCCCCTAAAATGAGAGCAGGTGTCTCACTGGAGAGAAAGTATGGAAGCCAGGCAGCAAAGTGATCCAAGAAGGTGGAGTAGGGACCTGGGGGGTAGAGATGTCGCGAACTGTTCGCCGGCGAACTTGTTCGCGCGAACATCGGGTGTTCGCGCTCGCCGGAAGTTCGCGAACGTCGCGCGACGTTCGCCATTTTGGGTTCGCCATTGTTGGCGCTTTTTTTTGCCCTCTCACCCCAGACCAGCAGGTACATGGCAGCCAATCAGGAAGCTCTCCCTTGGACCACTCCCCTTCCCTATAAAAACCGAAGCCCTGCAGCTTTTTTTCACTCTGCCTGTGTGTGCTGAAGAGATAGTGTAGGGAGAGAGCTGCTGCCTGTTAGTGATTTCAGGGACAGTTGAAAGTTTGCTGGCTAGTAATCGTTTTGATACTGCTCTGTTATTGGAGGGACAGAAGTCTGCAGGGGTTTGAGGGACATTTAAGCTTAGGTAGCTTTGCTGGCTAGTAATCTACCTTCTACTGCAGTGCTCTGTATGTAGCTGCAGTGGGCAGCTGTCCTGCTTCTGATCTCATCTGCTGACTGCTGCAATAACAGTAGTCCTTGTAAGGACTGCTTTTATTTATTTTTTTGTTCCAATACAGAGCAGTATCAAGCAGATTACTAGCCAGCAAACTTACTATCATCTGTCCCTGAAATCACTAACAGCTCTCCCCCTACACTATCTCTTCCAAGCACACACAGGCAGATTTTTCAGATACATTTTTGCCCTTGATCCCCCTCTGGCATGCCACTGTCCAGGTCGTTGCACCCTTTAAACAACTTTAAAATCATTTTTCTGGCCAGAAATGTCTTTTTTAGATGTTAAAGTTCGCCTTCCCATTGAAGTCTATGGGGTTCGCGAACCGTTCGCGAACCGCTCGCAATTTTGCGCAAGTTCGCGAATATGTTCGCGAACTTTTTTTCCGACGTTCGCTACATCCCTACTGGGGGGCGATATATGACAGCAACACGCAGAGAGATTGGAGAAAACAAACGTATGCTGTGGACTTCAAAAGAAGTGAAGGAGAGAGAAGTCGGTGTAGTTAGATTTTGAAACCTACATTTGGGGGAGAGAAGAAATCCCACCCCACCGCCATGACGGCCATCCGGTCTAGGAGTGTGAGTAAGTGAGAAGCCTCCATAGCAGAGGCAGCAGGTGAAGCAGTGTCTGAGGGGGAGAGCCATGTTTCAGTGATTGCAAGAAGGTGAAGGGATTTAGCTATAAAGAGGTCATGGACTGCTGTTAGTTTATTGCAGATTGACCGTGTATTCCATAGGGCACATGAGAAAGGCAGGGAGGGTGCTGGTTTTATGTGAATTAGGTTTGGAATATTAGAAGTGCGTCAAGTCTGAGAGACTGGAAAAGACCTTGTTGAATGCCTGAGAGTAGGAATAAGTGAGGGTACAGATGAGTGAGTTGGACCAGGGTTTGGGGAGATATCCCCTGCTGCAAGTAACAGTAATAATGAGAGTGAGACAAGGTGTGACCTAGATTTGACAGTGTGAGCAGTGTATTGTTTGATGGGATGAGAGGGGATAATAGATTTAACAATACAAGATAGTGTGCTTAGATTGAGAGAGGGTGAATCTGGAAAGTACCATTCCTACCCCCTCCCCAAGAACCAGCCAATGGCATTTTGGTGCCAGTGTAAGGAATATTTGGTGTATACATTTAGTTCACTTGACCCTGGGAACAATTAAACAATTAAAATTTGACTATTCGCCACCTAAACCCATTTGAAGATGTTAATAGCCTTCCTGACATTAGAGAAAAAGCTTGATTCGAGTTCAGTCAAATTTGATTCGAGTTTTCGGGTCTGTAATACAAGATCGAGTTTTAGATGTTTGAGTTGTTTTTTTAAATAAGATACCATTTGAGTTTCGAGGTCATTCGAGGTAAAAAAGAAAAACCTCTAACCTACAACCTTTGATAAATCTGCCGCTTGATGACGGCCAACAAACCCGTGTTTGAGTGCCCCGTTGCCCACACCATTTCCAGCAATGTTGCTATTTGTGGGGATTACTGAATCTGATTTCATTCCCTGTGTTTTTTTTTTTTATTCAAGGACTTCAATAAAGAAGTCAAGAGCTCCCCCAAAAAAAGCCTCCATAACCGTGAGTATTTCTCATTTGTTACGAACTATTTTAAAGGGACAAATAGAATGAAAAATCTGTTTTCTCATTAAAGTTCAGCTTTTCACTCCACTGCACACGTGTAGCCGAGAGAAGACCGAAGGCTTTCCTTTAAGGCTCTCCTTTATTCATCTTCTGTTTAAAAACGCCACTTGGTTGATAAGGTGATCACTTCCTAGCAACCAGTGAACAATTTAAAATCCAATCCTGTGAGTTGCAGAACAAAATAATGGAAATAATTGCAAAGGTCAAAAAATAGAAAAGCGTTATATTATAGTATATAATAAATGGATTTAAAGTAGGAAAAAACTGGTTTTGCTTCTGCGGTAGAATGTTTTTTTCCTGGTATTTGCTTGACTGGCTTGACTTCCTCTCTCTAAAAAAAAGGATAAATTCTGGTTTCTTCATTGGGTCAACCCATATTCCACTTTCTGGCCCAAGGCCCAAATCTATAAGTAAACAACCAGCTATAAACTGTACATACAGCCCTGTTTCTGGGTTTCTATATTGTTAAATCAATCAGTGGGACCCAACTCCGATATTAATGGTGCTGCTCACCATTAAGAACTCATGGTTTGGGTGCCTCCCGCCCAGACCCCAGGCTTAAGATCCGAGGCCGGTTTAACCCGCCGGACTCCCCACACGGGACATATATTGTAATATATTGTAATTAGGTTTGGGATCCGTCCCACGGTTCTCAGTGACATAACTACTATATAGCAGATCTCACAGCCACTGGGAGGCACACTGGGGGGCATGGATCATGGGATCAGCTCTATGGTGGTCCCAATCCTAAGGGGGTTATTTACTAAACTCGAAATGCAAAAATCACGAAAAATTTGTGAATTTTTTTTTTATAAAATCGGACTTTTAAAAAATCCCGAATTTATTAAACTCTGATGATGGAAAAGTCTGAATCTGAAAATCCGGCATCTCAGACCTGTCGAGGTTGCATATAAATCAATGGGAGAAGTCCCAATGATTGTTTTGATGTCAGCTGGGTTTTTGGCAATACCCCCCACAGTTTTTGCAGTTTTCATGAAAAATTCAGAGGTTTCGGGTTAAAAATCTGAAAAAAATCTTGAAAATCGGATGAAAAATCTGAAAAAAAAATCGTAAAAATCAGATTTCTCACTAATATTTTTGGATTTTTTTCCGCGAAAACTTTTTGGGAAAGTGTATTAATAAATAAGCCCAAAAAAGCCATGCGGATTTGGTCAGAGTTTTTTTTCATCAAATATTGAGATAAATTCGGACTTTGATAAATAACCCCCTAAATGTATTCTGGCCGCCTGCTCCAGGAGGGGAAGGTTGGAGATTGTTGCATGGTAACCTGCCATTGTGTAGTTACAACACTGCCATCTTCATCTTCTTTATTTTTGGGATACTTTATCCGGAAAACCATTATCCAGAAAGCTCCGACTTATGGAAAAGCCGTCTCCCATAGACTCAAATAATCCAAAGGTTGAAAACTGATTTCCTTTTTCTGTGTAATAATAAAACAGTCGCTTGTACTTGATCCCAACTAAGATATAATTAATCCTTATTGGAGGCAAAACCAGCCTATTGGCTTTATTTAATGTTTACATGATTTTCTAGTAGACTTAAGGTATGAAGATCCAAATTACAGAAAGATCCATTATCCGGAACACCCCAGATCCCATACCTGTATCTCTATATGTAGAAAAGCTCAGAATTACAGGATGGTCATCTCCCATAGACTCTATTATAATTAAATAATCCAATTGTTTCAAAATGATTTCCTTCTTCTGTGTAATAATAAAACAGTCGCTTGTACTTGATCCCAACTAAGATATAATTAATCCTTATTGGAAGCAAAACCAGCCTATTGGCTTTATTTAGGGGCCGATTCACGAAATTCGGGTGAAGGGTTAGAATAAAAAAAAAATCGAATTTCGAAGTTTTTTTGGGCTACTTCGACCATCGAATTGGTTAAATTCGATCGAATTCGAACAATTCGAACGATTAGAAGTATTCTACTATTCGACCATTCGATAGTCGAAGTACTGTCCCTTTAAGAAAAACTTCGACCCCCCTACTTCGGCAGCTAAAAGCTACCGAAGTCAATGTTAGCCTATGGGGAAGGTTCCCATAGGCTTGCCTGTGATTTTTTGATCGAAGGATTTTCGTTCGATCGTTGAATTAAAATCCCTCGAATCGTTTGATTCGAAGGATTTAATCGTTCGATCGAACGAAAAATCCTTCGATCGATCGATCGCAGGATTTGCGCTAAATCCTTCGAATTCGATATTCGAATTCGAAGGATTTAAATTCCCAGTCGAATATCGAGGGTTAATTAACCCTTGATATTCGACCCTTCGTGAATCGGCCCCTTAATGTTTACATGATTTTCTAGTAGACTTGGGGGCCGATTCACGAAGGGTCCAATTTCGAAGTTAAAAATACTTCGAAATTCGACCCTCGAATTGAAATCCTTCGACTTCGAATATCGAAGTCGAAGGATTTAGCGCAAATCCTGCGATCGAACGATCGAAGGATTTTTCGTTCGATCGAACGATTGAATCCTTCGAATCGAACGATTCGAAGGATTTTAATCAAACGATCGAAGGAAAATCCTTCGATCAAAAAAAACTTAGCAAGCCTATGGGGACCTTCCCCATAGGCTAACATTGACTTCGGTAGCTTTTATCTGCCGAAGTAGGGGGTCGAAGTTTTTTTTAAAGGGCAAGTACTTCGACTATCGAATGGTCGAATAGTCGAACGATTATTACTTCGAATCGTTCGATTTCGTTCGACTTCGATCGAATTCGATCGAATTTAACCAATTCGATGGTCGAAGTACCCAAAAAATACTTCGAAATTCGAAGTATTTTTCATTCGAACCCTTCACTCGAGCTGAGTGAATCGGCCCCTTAAAGTATGAATCCATTATTGCAGGTCCTGAGCATTCTGGATAAAAGGTCCCATACCTGTATTATAATTTTATTGTTCTACAGTTCTCAGACTTGGAATTTCAGCCGCTATGTGGTTGCTCGAATATACTAGAAACCCGGCAGCAGTTTGAGGCCAGAATGGAAACGGAATAGTAGTGAGCCTAAAAGACAAACAAAGAAAAAAAAAAACACAGTCAAAATAAGAATAAAGGCAGAGTAGGAAGACTAATACAGGTTACGGGACCTGTTATCCAGAATGCTCGGGACCTGGGGCTTTCCGGATAATAAGTCTTTCTGAAATCTGGATCCTCATTCCTTAAGTCTACTAGAAAATCATATAAACATGAAATAAAGCCAATAGGCTGGTTCTGCTCCCAATAAGGATTAATTATATCTTAGTTGGGATCAAGTACAAGTTACTGTTTCATTATTACACAGAAACAGGAAATCATTTTTACAATTATGGAGTCTATGGGAGACGGCCTTTCTGTAATTTGGATCTTTCTGGATAACGGGTTCCCAGATAATGGATCCAATACCTGTATTTCAAAGCTGGGAGACTCACTCATTATGTGCATGTATTTGCCACAACATGGCTGCCTGCA
The DNA here is from genome assembly GCA_038501925.1 of Xenopus petersii. Lineage (NCBI taxonomy): Eukaryota > Metazoa > Chordata > Amphibia > Anura > Pipidae > Xenopus > Xenopus petersii. Next base: position 132,450,325 of record CM076679.1, read on the forward strand.
TCAGATGCGCTCTCCAGGCTTTTATATAGGACCCTTCTGGAGTGAACCTCAGATGGGGGGAAATTAAACCTTTTTCGTATGATTAGTGAATTTTAATGTTACTACGGATGCCATTTTGGTGCCCATGATTAAGCGCCGCTTGGAGCAACGTTCTCCCCTCACACTGTAGATATTGAAAATAAAGCAATGGAGACGCATTACAAAATATCTTTGTGTGTTAATGGAGGAGAGAGAAATGATTCCAATAACTTTGTTTCCCCAGTGATTTCAATCAGCAGAAATTTGTATTGTGAATAAATAGGTCCCTGCTGTGAACTGAAGTCTCATTTGTTTGTTGCTTGTGTTAATGTGAAGGGTTTTACTTGTGTTACAATCCATCATGTAACGTTATAAGTAAAGAGTGGAAGGCAATTCAGCAATTCTAATATATCCAATTAATAGACTTGCACCCTGTATTAGCCTAGTTTTATATATGAAGTATTAAAGCAACACAAACACCAAAAAATGTAAGTCTTTTAATGTAATGACAATATAATGTAGTGTTGCCCTGCACTGGTAAAACTGGTGTGTTTGCTTCAGAAACTCTACTATAGTTTATATAAACAAGCTGCTGTGTAGCCATGGGGGCAGCCATTCAAGCACAGGATACACAGTAGATAACAGATAAGTACTACTATAGTTTATATAAACAAGCTGCTGTGTAGCCATGGGGGCAGCCATTCAAGCACAGGATACACAGTAGATAACAGATAAGTACTACTATAGTTTATATAAACAAGCTGCTGTGTAGCCATGGGGGCAGCCATTCAAGCACAGGATACACAGTAGATAACAGATAAGTACTACTATAGTTTATATAAACAAGCTGCTGTGTAGCCATGGGGGCAGCCATTCAAGCACAGGATACACAGTAGATAACAGATAAGTACTACTATAGTTTATAGAAACAAGCTGCTGTGTAGAAATGGGGGCAGCCATTCAAGCACAGGATACACAGTAGATAACAGATAAATACTACTATAGTTTATATAAACAAGCTGCTGTGTAGCCATGGGGGCAGCCATTCAAGAACAGGATACACAGTAGATAACAGATAAGTACTACTATAGTTTATATAAACAAGCTGCTGTTTAGCCATGGGGGCAGCCATTCAAGCACAGGATACACAGTAGATAACAGATAAGTACTACTATAGTTTATATAAACAAGCTGCTGTGTAGCCATGGGGGCAGCCATTCAAGCACAGGATACACAGTAGATAACAGATAAGTACTACTATAGTTTATATAAACAAGCTGCTGTGTAGCCATGGGGGCAGCCATTCAAGCACAGGATACACAGTAGATAACAGATAAGTACTACTATAGTTTATATAAACAAGCTGTCGTGTACAACTCCCACTGAATTCTACAGTATAGGACCTTAAAAAGCAACTGTCACCCAGACACAAAAAATCTGTATAATAAAAGTCCTTTTCAAATTAAACATAAAGTCCAATTTCTATTTTTTATTGAAGCATTCATTGTTGTTGTAAGCTCAGTTAAAAATCTCAGCTGTCAATCAAATATTGTCTGCCCCTCCTCTATGCCATGGTCATAGAGGTGGGGCAGACAATTGTTTCACTTCTCATTCAGCATTTCCTAGATGTCACTGCTCTCCCCACATTCCCCCCGTTGTCTTGTAGAATTGTGTAGTCAGGGCATGAGGATGGACATCAGGTCCCCCATTCACAAACAAGATTCTGAGATGATACAAGACTTGTCTTAATAACAGTGTCCCCAAAATGGCTGCTGCCTGCTTGCTATCATTTTGAAATCCCAGACTGAAGGAAAGAAGATTCAAATAATTTATATTGTGTAATTAAAGCTCATTTTGCTTGACTTATGTTATAAAATAGGATTTCGAATAATTTTTTTGGGTGACGGGTCGCCTTTAAGGGCCAAATTTACTAAAGTGACTAACGCAGATGAAAATTCGACAGCGTGACGTAATTTCGGTACTTCCCAGATTTACTTTGCAAGCGAAGGAGATAGACTCTAGCAGTACTTCGTTCCCTAACGGCTGGCGAATTTGCGCTCTGGCAAATGGACGTAACTACACAAATTCACTAAGAAGCGGATTTTACTGAACGTTAACTCTTGCGCCAGACTTGCCTTCGCCACCTCAGGCCAGGCAATGTGCAATAGAGTAGATAGGAGTTCCTAAAAAAATAGTTGAAAATTTTTCTAAGTCCCAAAAAACGCTACCGACTATTCCTTTTTTCAGGGTGATAGACTACAAAAGATCGTACATTTTTTGGGGTAACTGGCTTCCTCTCTACATTTCCTAACATATGGCACATACACATAACTATACACCGTTGCTGCAACATATACGTCCATTGTACTTTAACTTCCCTCCATATGGAAATAAGCCAACGCTAGCACAACTTCGCCAGCGTTCGGCGCCCTGGACGCAAATTCTGATTTTAGTGAATTTTTCATTCAAAATTCCCCTCAACCTTTGGTAAATCTGCCCCTCAGTGTTTCCAAAGGGAAAGTTTTATTTGTCATATTTCCAATGACAAATGTGGTTTTCTCGAGGCAGATGCTTTGTAAATACGAGCTCAAACATATTAATCATGTTACTGCATTCGCTCCCATTACAGAGACATATGACAAATATTTTCTTGGATTTAGCTGAGGTTTTTTTATGGTCTGCCTTATAACATTATGATCATTTTTCTATTTTACAGACTTCTTTTATGTTAATGCAGATGATTATGTAGCTCACATTTACCTCTTATTAAAAAGGCTTGAAACACTGCAGTTGTTACCATGAGAACTGATTGAGAACTGATTGCTTCCTAGCCCCTCCCATATCATATGTGTTGCTTAGTAACATACAGTATGGAAAATTGGCATACAAGGGCACCACTGAAAATGAAGACCCAAAATTCAAAGCTAGTGATGGGCGAATTTATACGCCAGGCGCAAATTCGCAAAACCGCAGAGAAAATTCAGCATTCTGTGAATTTTTCGCCGTTTTGCGAATTTCACAGGAAATTCGCAAATTTTTTGGTGAAGCGAAACGGACCAAATTTGCCCATCAAAGCATAAAATACACTAACCTAGTCCAATGGATATTGAGGTTATTTGCTACATTTAGGGGTTTATTTATGAAAATCAGTTCTCACTATTTTCTGAAACTACTCAGACCAAATCCGCACTGAATCTTTCCTCCCATTTATCAAAACATTTTTCAAAAAAATCATTGTTCGGAGAAAAAATATGATACGATTTGACACCCGAAACCTTTTTGGATTTGACACCCGAGACCTCCAATATTTTTTGGATTTGACGCCTGAAAGCCACAAAATCTTTGGATTAGTGAACGAAACCCGGCACAGATCAGGATATCAATGGGAAATCTGCCACTGACTCTGTCATGAACTACACCATTGACGTCGAATAAATCCCAAAAAATGATACTTTTTTTTCTACTAAAAAATGTTGTTTTCCCACTTTAAGGGGCAGATTTATCAAGGGTCAAATTTTGAATTTAAAAAACGTTCGAAATTAAAAACACAAAATTTATTTTAAAAAAAATAAAATTTTTTTTTGGCCAAATAGGTTTGTTTTCGATCGAATAGGTCCATTTTCAATCGAATTCGAATTGTACAAATCGAAGTTTTTCCAAAAAAAAAAAAAACTTTGATTTTTCAAAGTCCACCAATTGAGTCCAAATAGGTTCTAGGAGATCCCCATAGGCTAAAACAGCAATTCAGCAGATTTTAGATGGCAAATGGTCAAAGTCGAATTTTGAAAGAGACAGTATATGATAAATTTCAAATTTTCGATTTTTTTTTTCAAATTTTAATCGAATTTAGACTATTCCCTAGTCGAAGTACACAATGATTAGCTAGAAGTTCACATTTTTTTAATTTTGAATTTTCACTTCGACCTTTGATAAATCTGCCCCTATGGGAGTTTTTAGAAACCCCAATGAACTCGAAATTCGACCCTTGTTAAATCTGCCCCTTAGTGTAAGGCCACACGAGGAGATTTTGTCGCTTGGCGACTAGGGATGCACCGAATCCACTTTTTTGGATTTGGCCGAACCCCAGAATCTTTTGTAAAAGATTCGGGCGAATACTGAACTGAATCCGAACCCTAATTTGCATATGTAAATTAGGGGTGGGAAGGGGGACAAAAAAGTCACGCGATTTCCCTCCCCACTCCTAAATCGCATATGCAAATTAGGATTCGGTTCGGCCAGGCAGAAGGATTCGGCCGAATCCTGCTGAAAAAGACCGAATCCTGGCTGAATCCTGTATTCGTTGCATCCCTACTGGCGACTAATCGCCTCGTCTTTTGAGCGACTATCTCCCCGAACTGCCACAGCGTTTTTCCCCATAGGTTGCAATGAAAAGTCGCCTGTGCTAATGCACACGCGGCAATGCGTTTTCCATAGTCGCCCGAAGTTGCCTCACTGAGGCATACAATAAAAAGGACCCTTTTGACTCCAGTCTCTAAAACCCGTCTAAAGGAAAAGACCAGCCATTCATCATTATGAACATTATAAACCGCTCTGTATGATTATTCCTTGAATCCTCATTCACGGGATACCAATCTGTTTGACTAAATATCGTTTTTCCAATAGTCTGTGTGTTCATATTTTCACACAATCGTTGACATGCTAAATGTTTTATGCAATTCATCATATGCAGAAATGATCACGTCTTTTCCCAGGAGATAACACAATTCTTAGAATTCTGTTTATTTCTCAGAATCTCATATAACGTTATACTCATTTAAACACTCGGGGGTTATTTATCAAAGGTCGAATTTATGTGAATTTTTTTTTTTACTCAAATAAATGTCAATATACTCACAACTCGAATGGGAGGTTATTTATTTATTCAATCGAATAGTGCCGACCCAAAAATTCGAATCAAAACCGAATTTTTCCTCGGAAAAAAAAAACTCGAATGTCAGGAAGGCAATTAACATATTCAAATGGTTCAATGGATCTCTGCCATTGACTTGTCCATGAACTCGGCAGGTTTTAGGTGGCGAATATTCAAATTAGAACTGTTTCCAGGGTCGAGATGTGATAAATCTCACATTCGAATTTACGTTCGAGTTGCTGCTTTTAAATTGGAATTTATGAGTTTTGACACAAAAAAATTACCATTCAAACCTTAATAAATCTGGGTAAATTTGAATTAGAACTTTTTTTAAATCAAAACCCACAAAAATTCGAAATTCGACCTTTGCTCAATAACCCCCTTTAGTTATAAGGGTTATGGTACATGTCATGATATCAGGGATCACAAAAATTTACAAATTGTCAAAAATTCTTATGGAAGGACCCTTATCCAATTTTTTAATTATTTTTGTTGGTAAGCAATGGCACCCAATATTAGCAGTATTGGGTTTGAGAATAATAGGGGCTAAATGAACTATATAACTAAAGGGACTATTTCTAGATTTTGATGAATGAGTAAATGTGCCAACATGTGCCCAAGCCCAATCAACTACTCCTAGGGGGGTTATTTATTAAGCTTCAATTTTTTCTAGTTGGACTTCTAAAGGGGAAAAAACTTGATTTTTGGGGATGTATTAAAGTCTGATGGAATATTCCAACTCAGATCTGCCGAGAACATGCAAAAGTCAATGGCAAATGTCCCATAAACAACTGGAAGATTTTCTGAGTTGTGCTGGGTTTCTGAAAAAATTGTAGCTCTCAGGCGCAAAATCTGAAAAAAACGAAGGATTCTGATTTTTTTTTTTTGACGATTTTATTGTGACTTTTTCCTCAAAAGAAAATTAGTGAAAATGTATTGATAAATATGGGGTAAAGTCTGTTCGGATTTGGTTGGAGTCATTTTCAGAAAATAGTGAGAACTTTTTGGATTTTAATAAATAACCCCCTCAAGTGTACGGAGAGGTTCTCATAACTGGGATGTGGGTAAATCCGGACCCTAAAATCTCTAGATTGATAAATGAGGGTGCCTTTTCCAGTTTCTTTCAAGGTTAGAACATTGCTACATGCAACTCCTCACTTGTATTGGGCCCTTACAGAAGTATTAGAGTAGAGGTTTCATGGTTGAACTATAACTCGCAACTTGGACGCTAGTGATTCTTAGCCAGGACCAGAACTAGGGGTAGGCAGGAGAGGCACTTGCCTTGGGTGCAGAGCTTTGGGGGTGCTCATTTGCACGTGAAGAGAGGTGGGGGGCGACGCTTCCTGCCAGGTGCTTGGGATGCCCGGCCCTGGCCAAGACCAGTATATTTATTGAAAAAATTGAAAAAAAACACATTCTGCGCTTACATTTTACATATACTAAACTTTAAAAAAGTTTTTAGTTAAAGATTTCTATGCAGTATATGTGAAAGTGTTACGAGACAACAAATATGAAATAGTGGGATTCATGGTTTCAAAATATATTCTATAATAAATTGTTTAGCCACTAGAAAGCAGCTGAAAAAAACCTGTTGGCTCCCACCGGCCAAAATTCACATCAATGCGATTTGCTAATTCCTCACAGTTTTGCGAATTTTGCTGTAAAATGGCGAATTTTTCGGCAAAGAGAAACGACAGATTCCGAATTCCATGTTCACATAATTTCAAGTTTTCTAGCTGACATATACTAAAGTTCCCAGATCATATAAAAAACAAAGTTGCGTTGTCTGTGCAGCATATCTGCCGTACTAATTCTCTATGGGGCAGATTTACTGTACTAAACGGCAAGTGCCCATTGCTAGTGAAAATTCGCCAGAAATCCCATCCACAGGCACATCAGCAATTTACTATCAGGCGTAGAGGACAATTTAGTCGAGAAAGAGACTGTCGCTAGCACAGTTCCACGCCCTATCGCCAGGCTAATTTTCGCTCAGATGAACTATCAGTACTCAAATTCGCTAAAGTGTGAAATTTAACATAACGTTACCTCTTTCGCCAGGGTTTCCTTTGCCACCTTAGACCTGGCGAACTGATAAAATGAAGCTACTTCCTCCTCAATCTTATGCCAGTGACATCATATCCTGTATGCCAAAGTTATTAAAGTGATGAAAAAAACATAAAGTGGAATTGTCTATAAAGGGCAGATTTATCAAGGGTCAAATTTCGAAGTAATGGGAGTTTCTTTTCGAAATTTAAATAAAAAAAGACCAACCGAAATTTATTTAAAAAATCAAAGTTTTTTTTCTGCGGGTAAATAGGCTGTATTCAATCGTTCGATTTGAAGTATTTCCCCCATAGGCTAACACAGCAATTCCGCAGGTTTTAGATGGTGAATAGTCTAAGGGGCCGATTCACTAAATTCGAGTGAAGGGTTCGAATTAAAAAAACTTCGAATTTCGAAGTTTTTTTGGGCTACTTCGACCATTGAATGGGCTACTTCGACCTTCGACTACGAAAATCGAACGATTCGAACTAAAAATCGTTCGACTATTCGACCATTCGATAGTCGAAGTACTGTCTCTTTATGAAAAACTTCGACCCCCTACTTCGGCAGCTAAAAGCTACCGAAGTCAATGTTAGCCTATGGGGAAGGTCCCCATAGGCTTGCCTGGGATTTTTTGATCGAAGGATTTTCCTTCGATCGTTGGATTAAAATCCTTCGAATCGTTCGATCGAATGAAAAATCCTTCGATCGATCGATCGCAGGATTTGCGCTAAATCGTTCGACTTCGATATTCGAAGTCGAACGATTTTAGTTCCTAGTCGAATATCGAGGGTTAATTAACCCTCGATATTCGACCCATAGTGAATCGGCCCCTAAGTCAAAGTTTTAAAAAGACAGTACATGATAAATGTCGATATTCAAATTTTTGAATTTTTTTCAAATTCAAATTAAATTTGGACTATTCCAGAGTCGAAGTACACAAAAATAGTTCAAATTTTTTTACTTCGAATTTTCAATTCAACCCTTGATAAATCTGTCCCTACACACATTTTTGTTTTTTTACCGTTTGAGGGTCATGCCACATTTGTTTTGGGGTGGGCTCATGTCTAGGGCATTAGAGGATCTTTTTTGTCTTTATTTTGCTTTCTTTGACATTTGTAATAATAAGGGCCAGATTTACCAAAGATCAAATTGAAAATTTAAATTTTCAAGTTCGAGTTTCCAGTTTATATTAGTGTAATTCGACTAGGGAATAGTCCAAATTCGAATTGAGTAAAAAAAAACAAATTTAAGAACTTAAATTCGACTATTTGCCTACTAAAACCTGCCGAATTGGTGTTTTAGCCTATGGAGGGGCCTTTTAAAATCAATTTGGAGTAGTTTGGTGGACTTTTGAAAACACTTTTTTTGTGAAAAAACAAAACAAATTCGATCAAAGGTCAATCCTATTCTCCTGAATTTAAAAAATTCACATTTTTTAATAAATCTCGATTGTTTTTTTTTTCTAATTTCGAGTTTATGGGAGTTTTTATACTGTAAGCTCCCATGAACTCGAAATTCGAACCTTGATAAATCTGCCCCAATGTGTCCACTTGTCCACCATTTGCACAACATCTCTAATAAAGACATATATGAGACCTATATGTACCTGCCCTATTCAAATTGACCTAAGTGTAAGAGTATTAATGAAGTTTCAGGCGGGCGATAGGACCGCGTGGATTTGGGGCGCCTGCAAATGAAATCCGGCCCCTGGTTATCAAGTAGAATTAACTTTAAAGCAACTGGATGGATGAAAATCATCTAATACATCTCAAACAGTGTTTTTTCACACCGCAACCAATTTGTTTTCAGTTTTAACTAGAAATGATCACAATTGCACCTATGCTTGTAACTGTGCCTTTATATGACTAGAGAATGAGAGAAGTGGTTTGAAGGAGAAGAGTGAATCTCGTAAAACCTCTTCACTCCCCATGTTGAGAAGTCCTGCACAATCACCCAGTCCTATTCCCATCTGTGAAATGAACAAAGTCAATAACAAGGCTGAGAATCTCCGGGAGTTTATTACTGGTGAATAACAGGGACTGTAATGTCGGTTTCAATCCGTTCAAGAAGAGGTGATTTGAGAGGTTACACTGATAGAGTATTTTTCTTCCTTGACAATGTGATCATTTATATGTCAGAAACCCAACATATCAGGGACCATGTTCAGCTTTTCTTCTTTTGATGTGGAGTTTTATCATTCAATATATAAATAGAATATTGCTCAGAAGCTTCTTAGAATGATTTCAGCCCAGACATAAACATACAACATACATAGAGCCAGAGTATTTTTCCAACTAAATAATGTACAACTGTGTGATCATTACTAGTTTACTTTCCTATACTGTGTATGATCTAGAGCTAATGACTCAGAACTTCCCACGTGGCCTACACATCATAAGAACAATAACACAGCATTGCCCACTCATCAGAGCTTGTTCCACACCTGGCATGGTGGGACACAGAGAGTGGCATCAGTCCGTGAGGGCCAGTGGCGTAACTACCGGGGGAGCAGGGGGTGCGATTGGGCCCCACGGCAGCCCACGCGCCACGATTCCCTGGCGGTTCCGGGTGTACAGAGGGGGGCCCGGCAGTGCATCACGCGCCAGGGCCTGCCCCCATCTAGTTACGTCACTGGTGAGGGCACCCAGCTAACCGTCTCGAACTGGAATGGCAGGGGCCCACCAGAAAACCTTAGACCATTGCCCACCAGAAAACCATAGACCACGGGCCCACCATAAAACCTTTGACCATGGGCCGACCAGAAAACCTTAGACGATGGGCCCACCAGAAAACCTTAGACCATGGACCCACTTTCCAAACTATTATTCCTCCTCAACCTCTTTATTCTCCTAGTCTTTTATATCTACTTACTATATTCTTCCATTATTGAGCATTTTTTCCCATAAAGAAATAAGGAATGACCACGATGGTTAGAAGAAAGCCCACTGACTCCTGGGCCCACCAGGAGTTTTCCTAGTATCCCGGTGGGCCAGTCCGACACTGCCTGCTAAACAAACATGAAGGACTTGAACTGAATGACTCTTGCTGATGGCACATGGGCCAAATGATCAATAGTCTGTATTGGGATCATTTATTTATTACATATTGGTGCATCTATGACATCTGGGAATACCTGAACAATTCTACCGTGGTGAGAGGCCACCAGCGTGGGACTGGGAGTCGTGGGCCCATTGAGGCTTCTATCACAGGGTCCACCAAAGTGGACAAGGAGTGGTATTGGGCTGGAGCGGCCCATGAGAACTGGAGAGCACCGGATTTTATGGTGTTCCAATGGCCCAGTCCAACCCTGGGTGCTGCTTTATGCATTGCTCCCCATCTCTTTTAAAGAAACCTGCCTTGGAATAAAGCACCTGATAATTACTGTCTGTATTTGTGCTGATTATATCAAATGGTGCAAAACTAAGGGGCTGATTAAGACAAATAATAAATTCGAATTTGAATTTTCGGGGTTTAAAAATTCACACATTCAAATTTTAATCCTCTGATTCAAATGTAATTTTGAATGTGCGATTATCACATCTCGAACATGGAAACAGGCGAATTCGAATTTGAATATTCGACACCTAAAACCTGCTGAGTTCATGTATAAATCAATGGCAGAGGGCCGCTGAGCCATTTGGGGATGTTAATAGCCTTCCTGACATTCAAGTTATTTTCGGGAGAAAACTTTGATCATTCAAATCAAATAAGAATCGATTAGAATATTTGAGTTGGAACCATATCATCAAATATTTGCCATTAGATTTTTCTTAAATAACCTCCCCGTCGAATTGTATATTCGAATTTTTAAAAAAAATCATATGAATTGGAAACTTGACCTTTGATAAATGGGCCTCTAAATGTTTTAATGCAAGATGTTGCCACCTTGCAGGGAGAATTGGAGAAATTTGCATGGATTTTTTTTTTTTAAATTGGTAAAATCTCAAAAATTCTAATCAGGAAACTTGAATTCAGAAAAATTTATGATCCATGAGGTTTTTTTAATGTCATTTTCTAAGTTCATGGAAAAACACAATCTTGAATTTAAATAATTTTTAATAATTTTTTCTGTAACTCAATAAGTAAATTTAGAACTGAATGGAAATGGGTAGAAATATGTTTTTATGTTTGATCCACTGTTTTACCGGTTGACCAAATTTTCCAGTTTTTCTCTTTTTTCAGACTCTTTCATGAAGAGACATACTGAATGCATATCAAGCACACAATGAATTACCGCATGCATTTTAAATGGATTATTATTAGATTATGACGCACTTCTCCCCTCAGAGAGGCGCTGCATTTATATAGGATATTATTAAACTCATAACGGAGTAGGGAGGAATACTCATAACATACACTATATATCTGCATAAACAACAATAAACCTAAATGTAATACAAAAGTAATTTAGATGGAGCATCTGAGGCATATACATGCATAATAAACTCATTATTGAATAAATGCTACTACGCACTAGGTCATTTTAATAAAGCGTCAGTTTAAAAGAAATATTCTTTTGGGGATATATATAATTTTAATCTAACACTATATATCTGGGTTTGTAGCCTAAGGCATACATCTTATAAGCCACCAACAAATAATAAAGTACGTATGTGCTTTAGTGGATACATTGCAGCTCCAGCTCCTCGAAGCTTAAAGGGATACTGTCATGTAAAAAAACATTTTTTCAAAATGAATCAGTTAATAGTGCTGCTCCAGCAGAATTCTGCACTGAAATCCATTTCTCAAAAGCGCAAACAGATTTTTTTATATTCAATTTTGAAATCTGACATGGGGCTAGACATTTTGTCAATTTCCCAGCTGCCCCTGGTCATGTGACTTGTGCCTGCACTTTAGGAGAGAAATGCTTTCTGGCAGGCTGCTGTTTTTCCTTCTCAATGTAACTGAATGTGTCTCAGGGGGACATGGGTTTTTACTATTGAGTGCTGTTCTTAGATCTACCAGGCAGCTGTTATCTTGTGTTAGGGAGCTGTTATCTGGTTACCTTCCCATTGTTCTTTTGTTTGGCTGCTGGGGGGGAAAAGGGAGGGGGTGATATCACTCCAACTTGCAGTACAGCAGTAAAGAGCGATTGAAGTTTATCAGAGCACAAGTCACATGACTTGGGGCAGCTGGGAAATTGACATTATGTCTAGCCCCATGTCAGATTTAAAAACTGAATATAAAAAAAATCTGTTTGTTCTTTTGAGAAATGGATTCAGTGCAGAATTCTGCTGGAGCAGCACTATTAACTGATTCATTTTGGAAAAAAAATTTTTCCCATGACAGTATCCCTTTAATATTATGTAAAGTGAGACATTAGGGGACAGATCAAGGATCGAAGTGAAAATTCTAATTTTTAAATTTGAATTTTGAGGTATTTTTTAGTGTACTTCGGCTATCGAATAGTCCAAAATTCGATTTGAATTTGAAAAAAATTTGACTATTCGAATATCGACATTTATTATGTACTGTCTCTTTAAAACTTTGACTTCGACCATTCACCATCTTAAACCTCCCGAATTGCTGTTTTAGCCTATGGGGGACCTCCTAGAACCTATTTGGAGTCATTTGGTGGACTTTGAAAAATCGAAGTTTTTTGGGGCAAATCCTTCAACTCAAATGCGGTAAAACTTTGATTCAATCTATTCGAATACATCCTATTCACCCGAAGTTAAAAACTTTGATTTTCGATATCGAAATTTCGGTCTTTTTATATTTGAATTTAGAGTTGATGGGAGTTTAAAAAAAACTTCCATCGCCTCGTAATTCGACCCTTGATAAATCTGCCCCTAAGGTTTTTTTTACCTCGAATGACCTCAAAATTCGAATAGTATCTTACTTAAGGAAAAACTTGAACATCTAAAACTCGACTGAATAGGCACTGACCCCCACGTTTTGCAGTGCCATATGCTACTTTTATGAAAAAAAATATTTTCTTCTGTGCCATTTGCTTTTATACGATGATGACGCCTACTTTAGGGTGGTGCATTGTTTAAAAGGGGGGCTTCACCTTTAATTTAACTTTTATTATTTTGTTTTTTTAAAGAACGATTATATCTTAGTTTGTATCAAATACAAGGTACAGGTATGGGACGTGTGACCTGTACCTACATTTACTTTTTGCACCTTCAACCTAGGACCTGGACCAACATGCACCTTCCTCCTAAGGGTATTCCAAGAACACATCTTTAATTTTCAGTGCCGAATTTTGATGAAAAACATATGCCAAGCAGTTGGCTCATCTTGACTTTTTGGTGCTCTTATTTACTATTTTACTACTTTTGTTGTGGAACTTCAAGAACCGGAGACCACTTGAGCTCCAGTTTATTTGACATGAGCTCCATGGATTCTGAACTCACATAGAAACAAAGAAATAACTGAGTTTTTATAAACTTGGCAACATATGACGGATGAACTTATGGGCATAAAAGGGCGAGAACATAGAGATATCGTTCACAGCACAGAAAAACAAGGACCTGCCTGTGTAACCAATGAGATGGTTCTTCCTCAAGGTCAAGGTGATAATGACCACGTTAGCTGGAGAACAGAATCCATCCAAGTAATGGGAACTCCCAGGGGAATCTGCATACAAATTATCGGATTCTTTCTCACTTTCAATCATTTATTTGATAAAAATTTCTTTAACTTAACCAACCGCAAAAGAATATTTGTTAAAAGATAGAGGGAAAGAACATTCATCGGGTGTAACATGTACTCTGCCATCACTGGTTGGGAAGAAATCATGTCACATGTTTAATTACATACATTTCATGGAACCGCTGACATTTTCATCCACCGGCTTTGAACTTCAAAACCAACGAGACACCGTCTCGCTTAGCCTAAAAGGTTTTAAACAAAATATGAATGATTTCAACTCGCTGCTCTTGTTCTTACAGATGGGACATCTGGCCGAGTAACATTTGACAGTATAATTGATGGGTCGCATGTAATGAATAACAAAAGCTCTACATATGTAGGTGACCTTTCTTAATACCCATTGTCTTAGGGGCAGATTTACCAAGGGTCGAATATTCGACTAGGAATTTAAATCGAATATCGAAGTCGAAGGATTTAGCGCAGGAAATTCGATCGATCGATCGAAGGATTATTCATTCGATCGAACGATTAAATCCTTCGAATCGAACGATTCAAAGGATTTTAATCCAACGATCGAAGGAATATCCTTCGATGAAAAAAACTTAGGCAAGCCTATGGGGACCTTCCCCATAGGCTAACATTGACTTCGGTAGCTTTTAGCTGCCGAACTAGGGGTCGAATTTTTTTTTAAAGAGACAGTACTTCGACTATCGAATGGTCGAATAGTCGAACGATTTTTAGTTCGAATCCTTCAATAGTCGTAGTCGAAGGTCGAAGTAGCCCATTCGATGGTCGAAGTAGCCCAAAAAACACTTCGAAATTCGAAGTTTTTTTAATTCGAATCCTTCACTCGAATTTAGTAAATCTGCCCCTTAATGTTTTCATTGACCTCATTTTTCTCTTTAAAGGACAATAACACCAAAAATGAAAAAATATTAATCTGACCTGACACACTATTTTCTTCTATTCTCTACATGTAAAAAGGTTTTTGTTTTTTTTCAAGAAGTCTCTCTTTTTTTTTGCAGTAGTTTTTTTATAAGCTCTGATACTTTCGACCATCTTTTATCAGTTGTATAATCAATGCCACACCCAGTCTATAGTGATCAGTGGAGCCTTAAATAATACAGGCGCGTGACCAGGTCACAATAGTTGCACCAGAAAACCTGTAGGTGGCTTCAAAGAAAAATATCTTGGTTTCTAGAAAGGGTGCCAAAGTGCAGACTAAGGTGCCCATTTACTAACAAATTCAGTTTTTTTCCATGAATCTCAGAAAAATGTATGGTTTTCCTATATTTCTTTAATTTATTAAGGGGGTTATTTATTAAAAGTCGCATTTTTCAATTTATGTGATTTTTTTTTTACTGTAATAAATACGAACGTACTCACAACTTGAATGGGAGGTTATTTATGGAAAAATTGGAACGTCTAAAATATGATCGAATGGGAGTAACCCAAAAATTCGATTCTTATTCGAATACGAACAAAAAACGAATTTCCGACTGAAAAAAAAACTCCAATGTCAGGAAGGGTACTAACATCTTCAAATGTGTCAATGGACCTCTGCCATTGACTTGTACATGAATTCGGCAGCAGGGCCGGGCCGCGCCACATGGGCGCCCTAGACAAGCCGCGCCAACGCGGCTCCGGCTCAGTGCAAGTGTGCACGCGCAAATTGGTGCTCGCGTGCGGTCCCCTCTCTGCCCGACCGTTTCTGCCCTTTTCTTCTTTCTGCGCTACTGCACATGCGCGCAAACTTGTGTTCGCGCTTGCGCACAAAGAAGAAAAAGCCAGAAACGATCTGGCAGACAGGGGACCACACGCGAGTGCCAATTTGTGCATGCGCAGGAGCACAGAAAGAAGAAAAGGCCAGAGAGAGTCGGGCAGAGATGGGAACGGACTGGGGGTAGACGACAAAGGAGGTACGTGCTTGGCGCCCCCCCCAGTGTTGCACCCTAGGCACGTGCCTACTCTGCCTACCCCTTGGTCCGGCCCTGTTCGGCACGTTTAAGGTGGCGAATAATCGAATTCAAACTGTTTCCATGGTCAAGGTGTGATAAATCTCACATTCGACTTTACATTCAAATCTGTGTTTTTAAATTCAAATTTGTACGTTTAGGCACAAAACAACTGAAAATTAGATTTTACCATACAAACCTTAATAAATCTGTCCCTTTAAGTGTAAAAACCACGAAAACCTGTAAAAAAAAAACTTTGCCAAGTAAAAATTTTTCAATTAAATGAAGCCACCCAATTATAGGTGTGCAATTATGTCAAAATAATTGCTTTCTTTCATGGCTGAACACTGAGTTTACTGCCTGGTAACCAATCAGTGGAAAGCAAGAGAGCTGAAAAGCAGGAAGTAGTGTTCTGGCTATTATGTTACACATCCAGTCACTCCAGCCTTTATACATTACATTTTTGCCTAACTAACTATATTAGATACATTTTTTATTTTGCACAGTCTATTTATTTACCCAGTTTTTATTTTTATACTGAACTGTCCCTTTAAGGTTTTTAAAAATTGGATTATTTGGATTAAATTGACTCTATGGCGCAAATTCACTAAGCGCCGAATGCTAGCGTTAATTCGATAGCGTTTGGCATTTTTCTTACTGCGCAAATTCACTAACGAACGCTGGCGTAGTTTCGCTAGTGTTACTTGGCACCCTTACGTCAGGCGAATTTTTGCTAGCGACGTAACTACGCAAATTCACTAACTTGCGCAGTGTACTGAACGCTACCTTTTACGCTAGACTTCCTTCGCCACCTCAGACCTGGCGAAGCGCAATAGAGTAGATAGGGATTTTTTCAAAAAAAGTCAAAATTTTTTCTAAGTCCCAAAAAACGCTGGCGTGTTTTCTACATGATGGGTGATAGGCTGAAAAAGATCGAAAATATTTTTGGGGCTCCCCTCCTTCCCCCCTACATTTACTGACTCATGGCAACTTACCTAGACAGTGGGCACATGTGTAGGGCAAAATAAAATTCTTATTTATTGATTTGAAGGTTTTCTAGGCATTTGAAGTGGTGATATGTATTCCTCCATTGAAATTTGAATTTGGCGCCGTATGCAAATGAACCATCGCTAGTGAAACTTCGCTTCGCTTGGCGAATTAACGCTAGCGCAACTTCGAAAACTTACGCTACCCCTGTGCGCAACTTCGGATTTTAGTGAATTTGCGGAGCGCTGGCGAAAATACGCCTGGCAAAGTGTGGCGAAGTGCGGCGAAGTTGCGCCTGGCGCAGCTTCGCATCTTAGTGAATTTGCCCCTATGGGAGACAGCCTTTCTGTTATTTAGAGCTTTCTGGGTAATGGGTTTCCAAACAATGGATCCCCTACCTATTTGTATGTATATATATATATACATATATATGCAAAATATTTGCAGTGGGTGTGTTTTATATAATATATTTATATTTTTAACAAGATGGAATTGAACATTCCTTTTTTTTCCCCTCTATTAATTATAGTCGACCTCATCCAGTGATTCCTGATCCTCCAGCTGTACATCCCACCAGGACAAGACTTCTCTGCCGAGTTGTTGTATGAAGCCGAATGTAACATATTTCTGCACACAAGGCGCTTGATCAATTGAATTAGTAATGGGAGCCATTCATTGTTACTGGCAGATTGTGTGAAAAAAAACCAGTGACTTATCAAGTAGACATCAAGTAATTAAGCTAATTGTATTTTTATTTTGAGAATATTAGTGTATTCTGACAATTCCCAGGGGACAGTATGAATATTCCATCTGTTTAGGGACAATATTTTTATTGTCAATACATTTATATCATAGAATGAGGAAAATAGCAATACAGATATGGGACCTGTTATCCAGAATGCTTGGGACCTGGGGTTTCGCGAGTAAATGGATCTTTCTGTAATTTGGGTTTTCATACATTAAGGGGCATATTTATCAAGGGTCGAATTTCGAATTGAATGGGTCCGAATTCGGCCGAATTCGATCGTACGAATCAAAGGAATATCTCATTTGATCGAATTTCGATTCAAAGTTTTTCCCCAAAAAAACTTTGATTTTTCAAAGTCCACCAATTTACTCCGGATAGGTTGTACGAGGTCCCCCATAGGCTAAAACAGCAATTCGGCAGGTTTTAGATGATGAATGGTCGAAGTTGGATTTTTAAAGAGACAGTAGATAATAAATTTCGATATTCGAATTTTCGATTTTTTTTCAAATTCAAATCAAATTTGGACTATTCCCTAGTCAAAGTACACAAAAAAATAGCTCGATATTCTGAAATCTGTATTACAACCCATGCCTGTCTGACTCTTCTTGATTGATCTCCTGGTTTTGACCCTTGCATGTCTGACTCCGCTTGTATCCTGCCTGCACCGACCCGCCGGGTTTTGACTACGCTTTCTGTCTGCTCCCTGTACTGTGTTCTTCTGCCCAAAAGACTTTGCTAACGATTGTGCCCCTCTGCTCGTCCAGAATCCTTAGCTTTGCTCCTCTATTTATAAGACCTGGCGGCATCCAATTAGCCGAGGGCTCCTCCCGAGGTGAAAGGCAGAAGCAAGAGCCGAGACCAGGGAGCTTAGCATTGGTTCTGGATTTAGGGTGCCGATCGTGACAAGATCATTGCTAAATGCAGCTCCATTTTCTCTAAAGATCTTATTAAACCTCCTGGGAAACAGGAATGTCACTGTTACAGTAATACTAATAGAAGTAGGTGCAGAAACAATGTCTTATCCCCTAATACCCTATCCACACCATAACATCTTTGCCTCCTAGAATTCCCAAAAATGACACATGCTACTGTAAGGCTATACAATGAGTGGCCTCGTTGCTCTACACAAGTAGTTGTACCCCAAAATGTGTTCTAGATGAGACCTATACTCCTCAATGGTGTGGAGGCAGGGTGTAGTATAACTGCAACAGTCATAACTGGGGTGCCAGTAGTTCTTGAACACTTAACCATAGAACAGATTTATTTAAGGACAGGATACTCAACATAGGAGTTCAATCAGAGATGAGTAGGAATATGAACAGCAGAAGAGCAGAGAGGGGTGTAAATACAGATAAAGCAGACACTGAGGCTGCAGGGGGCCCAGACGGTATAGGGGTCCCATAAGGCCCTAATTAATGAGTCATTTTAATATATATTGGTTACTTGCTGTGCTTTAGGAATGATTTTCAGCCTGCAATTTATTTCCCTAACAGCTGCGAGCAGTAAAGGAGCGGGTGAATGAAGGGACTGACTATGTCCGGGGTTTTCTTTGGTCCTGACAGTTTTAAGGGTGACCTGTCTGCTGGCTTCATTGCTCGCAGCTCTTAGAGAAATTAAGAAGTGGAGGAGATAAACACACGCCCTATTCCCAAACCTAAATGCGGCAGCAACGCAGAGGGAGAAGGAAGGCTGAAAATCAATCATAAAGCGCCCGCTGTCATACCCCGAACAGAGAGGAGAAAGGGAGCTCTCCCAACAAGTGGGACCCAAACTGTGATCTCCGGAATGATCAGCAATGGCGGAGCATATGCAAATGAACGAGCTTCTAAAACGGGGGAGACCTAAAAAGGCCTCACAAATGTCAGCTTAGGTCCCTGCCTTCCTTCTCACAAAGTCACCCAAAAATATTAAATTGCATGCATCACAACTGAGCAAGAGTATATTAAGTGACCAATACAATGGAATGAGTAGGGGGCACAGGAACCAAAGTTAAAATAATATCTAAATATTTATGGCTAAATGTATTTGGTCACCAGTGCTGGTCACTACGTTGAGTAGTAAATTATTAGTAAGATAAAGGCCCTGAAGAAAGCAACCTTTAGCTAGAATACGCTTAATTGTGTAGCACAAGCCCATTGCTGGATTCACGTTCTATGTTGTAATAACCCATATTTCTTCTGTTACTAAGAGAACTACGGCATGTTGGTAAAGGTAGTAATAAAATGTATTTAGCTGACAATAAGCACAGCGGTCCCCAGGCTATGCAGCTGTAATATTTGGGAAGCATTCTATTTGCTCTCATGTGTAGACCAGTCTTATGGATAATATAACAGCTCTGTAACCTTATTATGATTGATCCTGAACAAATAGGGGACAAATGATAAGGATATTAGAAGTCACTGAGGGGTTCCATGACCATATAAAGACACAAGGATGCAGGCTGAGTTATACAGGGAACTCTGAGTATCACTCATGTATTATAAGGGATAGTGTACCCCCTACTGTAAATGATAAGGATATTAGAAGTCACTGAGGGGTTGTTCTGTGACCATATAAAGGCACAAGGCTGCAGGCTGAGTTATACAGGGAACTCTGAGTATCACTCGTGTATTTTAAGGAATAATGTACCCCCTACTGTAAATGATAAGGATATTGGAAGTCACTGAGGGGTTGTTCTGTGACCATATAAAGGCACAAGGCTGCAGGCTGAGTTATAAAGGGAATTCTGAGTATCACTCATGTATTATAAGGGATAATGTACCCCTTACTGTAATTTATAAGGATATTAGAAGGCACTGAGGGGTTCTGTGGCCATATAAAGGCACAAGGCTGCAGGCTGAGTTATACAGGGAACTCTGAGTATCACTCATGTATTATAAGGCATAATGTACCCTGTACTGTAAATGATAAGGATATCTATATTTTAAAATATGCGTGTGTATAAGTTAAACACATAAACCCACTCACACTCTTTGGTGGAGCCTGAGCTAATTGTATAAATAGCCCTAACTATCTATCACTCCTAGAGTGACCTATGAAAGTGGGCAGCCTATAACTGGCTAGACCTGACCTGTCTAGGTTCCACTTCTCCCTTCCTGCCTGCTCACGTAAGGGAACTAATTAAATGGATCCTGTGTGTGTGCTCAGCATATATATTGCAACACAATGCCACCCTATGGCTAAACCTGGGATAGTTATATGTCATGCTTTGTCCCAGGTAATGGAGTCTAGCCCCTTTATAATTAAGGGGCCCTAAAGTGGCCAACTTTAGGGGAGTGCGCTATAAATGGGGAAAAAATGTATCAGTCCCCTACACTACCATATGGGGGGTGGTAAAGCCTCTCTTGAGACTTAAGACCTCAGGTGCCACTAGAGGCCTGAATAGAAAGATGAGGAATAAAAATTAGCAATAACAATAAGGGCCTTATGTATCCCGAATAGTCTGAATTTATCCAATTATTTTAATTTAAAAAATTGCCTTCCTGACATTCAAGTGTTTTTTTCGGAGGAAAACTTGATTCAAATCCTATTAGAATTTTCAGGGTGTTCCTATTCGATCGAATGTTAGACGTTCAAGTTTTTTAATAAATAACCTCTTCGAAAAAATTCACACAACTTTGAAGTTTGACCTTTGATAAATAACCCCCTTAATGTTTAATTGTTTTATTGGCAGCCTTAAGGCATTGGGCTCCACATATAGGAAAGATCTCTTATCTAGAAAACTCCAGGTCTCCAGTATTCCAGATAAAAGAGTCCATATCCATATTTGATAAGAGGAAATGAAGTCTGCTGACAGTGTAGAGATATATTCACAATCCCACCAAATTAACAGAATCACACACAGGCCATGAGTTCTGCTTGTCCCTTTAATCTTACATCCCAGTTTTAATTTGGGGTCCTGCTTTGCCAGTATCTCATTTTCATGTGCTTAGTGCACACCCAGACATTTACTGGCCCATTTCAAGGCTGCTTTGATTATTTGCATTCTCTTCTCGCAATTATTTTAACAAAAAAATGTAAGGCTTTCAGCAAGGCCATTTATCACTTAAGGAAGTGGTTGAACTTCCAGCAGCCTTGGCCTGACTCAGCCATGCAGAGAAACAAAGCACAATTTCAGCAAACACCTAATATATTAATTGTAACACACATTAGGCAGTGTCGGTCTGACTGGTCTCCGGGCTAAATAAGTTTTAAATGAATTTCATCAGATTGGACTTGGCTCAAAGAATAAATTTCTATACTTTATTCTAAAAAAATAACGTCTCCTTACTTTGATTACTGAAGGATTCTGGGATTATCACAACAGTTTAAGACCCTCGGGTTGGACATGTCTAATACAGAGCTTGCTAATGTTTTTAAACAGTCAGGGCCAGGGACACCATCAGAGGGGCACATGGGGTACAGTTTTCCCGGGCCCAGTGGCATTCAGTTTACAATAAGGGCCTGGCGAAGAAGAATCTTCTGCTGTCGCTGCTGCCACCAGAAAAGAAAGCCAAGTGGAGGAGAACAAAGAAAGCCTATCAGAAGAGAACAAGGAAAACTGAACGGAGGAGAATGAAGAAAGCCAAATGGAAAAAGAACGCTGAACGCAGAATAACGAAGAAAGCCGAGTGTAGGAGAACAAAAATAAGCAGAGCGGAGGAGAACGAAGAAGGACCAACAGTGGAGATGGAGAACAAAGAAAGCTGAGCGGAGGAGAATAAAGAAAGCCGAACAGAG
Organism: Xenopus petersii; assembly: GCA_038501925.1. Taxonomy (NCBI): domain Eukaryota; kingdom Metazoa; phylum Chordata; class Amphibia; order Anura; family Pipidae; genus Xenopus; species Xenopus petersii. The sequence goes on from CM076679.1 coordinate 132,472,268, forward strand.
TAGAACGAAGAAAGCCAAGCAGAGGAGAGCAAAGAAAGCAGAGTGGAGGAGAATGAAGAAAGAAGGAGAACGAGGAACGCCAAAAGGAGAAGAGCAAAGAAAGCCGAATGGAGAAGAGTGAAGAAAGCTAAGCAGAGAAGAACGAAGAAAGCCGAGCGGAGGAGAACAACAAAAACCAAGCGGAGGAGAATGAAGAAGGATTAACAGAGGAGAATGAAGAAGCTCAGCAAAGGAGAATGAAGAAAGCCGAGGTGACGAGAAAGAAGAAAGCCAAATGGAGGAGAACAAAAGCCAATTCTAGGAGAACGAAGAAAGCAGTGCGGAAGGGAAGCCTTTGGAAGCCAAACGGAGGAGAATGAAGAAAGCCGAAGGGTGAAGAACGAAGAAAGTCGAATGGAGGAGAACTAAGAAAGCCTAATGGAGGAGAATGAATAAAGCCAAGAGAGAAGAAAGAAGAAAGGCGAGTGGAGAAGAACTAAGAAAGCCAAGCGGAGGAGAATGAAAGAAACCAAATGGAGGAGAACAAAAGAAATAATGATTGGTTGGGTTACTTCTCTTGGGCAAACTTAGTGCCTTTAATTACCTAAACCCCAGGGGTACTGCTGCAATAGCAGTAGTAATTGACCCTTATTACAGTACTGTTTGTTTAAATACCCTCCCTATATTTTTAAAGGGGCTACTTACCAACAGACAGTGTATCATATTAAGTGACATATTAAAGAATCTTACCAAACTGGAATATATATTTAAGTAAATATTGTCATTTTACATCTCTAGCTTTGAGCCGCTATTTAGTAATGGTCTGTGTGTTCCATCAGAGATCACCTGACCAGAAATACTGCAGCTCTAACTGTAACAGGAAGAGATCACCTGACCAGAAATACTGCAGCTCTAACTGTAACAGGAAGAGATCACCTGACCAGAAATACTGCAGCTCTAACTGTAACAGGAAGAGATCACCTGACCAGAAATACTGCAGCTCTAACTGTAACAGGAAGAAGTGTTGAAGCAAAATTAATTGGCTCATGTGACCTAACATGTATGGTTTGTTTGTTTGCACTGTCAATCATAGGATCCCTTAGTTTCTATTTATGATTACCCAATGGCACATGCTACTAAAAAGGTATATTTTTATGAAAATGGTTTCTTTAGATGAATTAGGGTTTTTTACGTATGCAAATTTTTATAAAGACTTGTAGTGTTTGGGGAGTAAAGTTTACTTTCATCATTTAATCATAGGGAAGCTGTATTATTTTTTATTTTCATTTAATTTTCCATTTAGGTCACTTGTGTTTGCTTTCTTCTCATTCCCCTATGGGATACTTGTCTGCATCGCACCATTTCTTTGCTCGTGCCCTGTTTTCTCATTTTGACCATAATATATTGAGCAGCTCTCAACACAATCCATAATTTGGATCTTCAAACCTCAAAGGAGTTCATCATTAAATTAACTTTTTAGTATGATGTAGAGAGTGATATTCTGAGACAAACTGCAATTGGTTTTAATTTGTTTATCCTTTGTGGATTTTGAGTTATTAAGCTTTTTACTCAGCAGTTTTCTGGATAACAGGTTCCCAGATAAAGGATCCCCCACCTGCACCCTCTAAATATGCTTTACGGGTACAGCCTGATTTTCTCTCTTTAGTGCTTATTGGTGAATCCAGTTAGAATTTCCAGGTGCTGCTGTAGCTCCCAACACAAGGGGGCAGATTTATTAAAGGACGAAGTGGCCTTCGCTAGCGAAAATTCAGCTAAAATCCAATTCATTGGCAGTTTACTAACAAGCGTAGAGGACATTTCGCTAGAGAAAGAGACCGTCGCTAGCGAAGTTTCGTGCCCTTTTGCCAAATTCACTAAAGTGCGAATTTTCTATTACGTTACCCCTTTGGCCAGAGTTTCCTTCACCAGCTTAGACCTGGTAAACTGATAAGATGAAGCTACATCCTCCTCAATCTTATGTCAGTGACATCATATCCTGTATGACGAAAAGTCATAAAAATGATAAAAAAAAAAATGCTGCCAAAGTGGCGTTGTCTTTTAAAATTGTAACTGTTAAAAACTTTTATTTTAACATTTTTGTTATTGAGGGGCATGTCACATGGGTGGGCTCATGTCTAGGGCATTAGAGGATCTTTTGTCTTTATTTTGCTTCCTTGGACATGTGTAATAATAAGTGGCCACTTCAAGCATCTCTAATACAGATATATATATATATATATATATATATATATATGACCTATATGTACCCGCCCTATTCAAATTGACCTAAGCTTATGTTTGTGAATATTCTCATTCATCCAGGTCATGGTGTATCTATAGAAATAAGTCAAACCAACTGGACTTGCTGTGTTTTTCTTGAGTTCTGAGTTGAGAAAGCCAGTTGGATGACTGGTGAAACGTCTTCAAGAAAAACAAAGCAAGTCCAGTTGATTTGACGTATTTCTTCTAGGGATGCACCGAATCCAGGATTCGGTTCGGGATTCGGCCAGGATTCGGCCTTTTTCAGCAGGATTCGGATTCGGCCGAATCCTTCTGCCCGGCCGAACCGAATCCGAATCCTAATTTGCATATGCAAATTAGGGGCAGGGAGGGAAATTGCGTGACTTTTTGTCAGAAAACAAGGAAGTAAAAAAAGTTTTCCCCTTCCCACCCCTAATTTGCATATGGAAATTAGGGTTCGGATTCGGTTCGGTATTCTGCCAAAAAAGTGGATTCGGTGCATCCCTAATTTCTTCAGACCTAAGCGTAAAGGCGAAAGTCGGCTAGATCTCAATCGGGCAGGTTAAAAAATCCCACCGGATCACGGCCGCATCTATGCGTGTCCTGCGATCCAAACAACCGTATCAGATCCATTATGATCCAATCGTTGGGCCCTAGGACCCACGATCGGATCATCCCGATACCACCCACTTCAATGTGGGCATATTGGAGAGAGATCTGCTCATTTGGCAACATCGCAAAACAAGTCTATGGCCACCCTAAGAATACTAACCAAGTTTCATTAGTCAGAAATGAGCATTAGGGAAAGTTCGCTATGAAATGCTCGTGCTGCCGAATTAACGCCAGAGAAACTTCATTGGCGTTCGGCTGCTGAGAAGCAACCTCGCATTTTGCTGAATTAGTGTAGCGAAGTGGCGCGAAGTGTGTCGGAGCCTTCGCAAGTGAAAATTCGCACTTTACTATATTTGGCCAAAGGTAATTTAAAAGAAACAAAAGTGTATCCCAAGGGTATAAACGTCTCAGCAATGAAAAAAAAAAATGTCAGTGTTGCTTTAATTTCCCATCTATAATGTCCCTTATAATCTCATCACCTGAATAAATGGATTTATACTGTAACCCGCCCCCCCGGGAATCAAAGCAGCGATTGTTTGCTCTGTGGGCTCAGGAGGTGCCGGTATATCTGTGTGTTTAATCTCGACAGCCTATGAAGTATCACCGAATTTCCAGCCAAATGTTCCAGTTCGTGTTTAGCGCTGACCTAGTGCCAATAAGTGATGTATTTTTTGCCATCTGGATTAGCATAATATCAGCACTTTGCCTTTATTCTCTCCTGAATAATTAACAAATAAAAAATGGAGACGAGATGCCTGTGAAACCTGAATTTGTGCTGCTAATTAGGGAGGAGGAGATGTGTCGGCACAAGGTCGCTGTCTGTTTATTAAATATGTACGACTAGGAGAGGTGCAACAAACATTAGGCTTATTTGCAAACAGTTTAGTTCTTTACAGTCACATCTAAATTCTGCTCGGGGAAGTGTTTGGGTATTTTTTTTTTCTTCATAAAACAGTAAATTGTTGGTAAGAATATCACCTCAGTCAGGAATGTTCTGCCATTCGATGACAAAAGTCGCTTCTTATTTTGACGCCAGCGACAATTCGCCTGCGTCAAAATAGGCGCCGGCATCATTAAAAGCCAATGAGCGTCTGTTAGTCATCGCCAGCGTCTATTCTGTCGCCGGCGTAAAAAAACTTTGAAGGCGGCAAATTCCCTCTGCAAATTCGCAAATGTATTCGCAGAAAACGCAGAAATTTGCTGCGAATTCGCGCCTGCCGAATAAATTCGCCCATCACTAGTGGTGAGCAACATTTTTCACAAGGTTTCTGCCGCAAAAAAGAAGCCCATAGACTCCAATGGGTGAAAAGAATTGTCAAAATAAATGTGAAAAAACAATGTCACTCATTGACTTCAGAGCATTTGGCAAAGTGAAATGTGTCAGATTCGCCCATTGAAAACCTGTTATCCGGAAAACTCTGAACTACAGTTTTGTCTTCCTGAATCAGTGGTACAGGCTGATACATTAGATAGGTATAAGGAAGGGTCGGATGCTTTATTCACCAGTAGCTCCTCCCAGCAGACAGGAGGGAGCCAATGAGATTAGAGGAGGGAAAGGGGTGTTACAGGGAGAGCTGGGAAGTGAATCAGGGGTACAGGCTGATACATTAGATAGGTATAAGGAAGGGTCGGATGCTTTATTCACCAGTAGCTCCTCCCAGCAGACAGGAGGGAGCCAATGAGATTAGAGGAGGGAAAGGGGTGTTACAGGGAGAGCTGGGAAGTGAATCAGGGGTACAGGCTGATACATTAGATAGGTACAAGGAAGGGTCGGATGCTTTATTCACCAGTAGCTCCTCCCAGCAGACAGGAGGGAGCCAATGAGATTAGAGGAGGGAAAGGGGTGTTACAGGGAGAGCTGGGAAGTGAATCAGGGGTACAGGCTGATACATTAGATAGGTATAAGGAAGGGTCGGATGCTTTATTCACCAGTAGCTCCTCCCAGCAGACAGGAGGGAGCCAATGAGATTAGAGGAGGGAAAGGGGTGTTACAGGGAGAGCTGGGAAGTGAATCAGTGGTACAGGCTGATACATTAGATAGGTATAAGGAAGGGTCGGATGCTTTATTCACCAGTAGCTCCTCCCAGCAGACAGGAGGGAGCCAATGAGATTAGAGGAGGGAAAGGGGTGTTACAGGGAGAGCTGGGAAGTGAATCAGGGGTACAGGCTGATACATTAGATAGGTACAAGGAAGGGTCGGATGCTTTATTCACCAGTAGCTCCTCCCAGCAGACAGGAGGGAGCCAATGAGATTAGAGGAGGGAAAGGGGAGTTACAGGGAGAGCTGGGAAGTGAATCAGGGGTACAGGCTGATACATTAGATAGGTATAAGAAGGGGTTGGATGGTGTTTAGCAAGTGAGGGAATACAGGGATATGGGAGATAGCTCATAGTACGCCAGGCGCAACTTCGCCGCACTTCGCCAGCCTTGGTTTGCCAGCACTCCGCAAATTCACTAAAATCTGAAGTTGCGCACAGGGGTAGCGTAAGGTTGCGAAGTTGCGCTATCGTTGATTCGCTATGTAAAGCAAAGTTACGCTAGCGAAGGCTAATTTGCATACTGCGCGAAATTCAAATTTCAATGGAGGAACACGTATCAGCACTAGAAATGCCTAGAAAACCTTCAAATCAGCAAATAAAAATGTTATTTTGCCCTACACATGTGCCCACTGTCTAGGTAAGTTGCCATGAGTCAGAAAATGTAGGGGGGAAGGAGGGGAGCCCCAAAAATATTTTCGATCTTTTTCAGCCTATCACCCATTATGTAGAAAACACGCCAGCGTTTTTTGGGACTTAGAAAAAAAACTTGACTTTTTTTTAAACAATCCCTATCTACTCTATTGCGCTTCGCCAGGTCTGAGGTGGCGAAGGAAGTCTAGCGTAAAAGGTAGCGTTCAGTACACTGCGCAAGTTAGTGAATTTGCATAGTTACGTCGCTAGCGAAAATTCGCCTGGCGTAAGGGTGCGAAGTAACACTAGCGAAACTACGCCAGCGTTCGTGAATTTGCGCAGTAACGAAAAATGCCAAACGCTAGCGAATTAACGCTAGCGTTCGGCGCTTTGGCGCTTAGTGAATTTGTACAATATTTCTAGCAACTTTTTTAGTTAGGCTTTAGTTCTCCTTTAATTCCCTCCATAAGAAAGAAAGACAGGCATATCCATATGTTTCTCTCTCCTCCCTCTTGAGCAAGTTGGCTCCGCTGACCCACAGCAGGTCTTTATGTGCAGCCTGAATCGCATTTTGATTAATTGCATCAGCGAGATGATTGCAGCATCTTCAACTAGGCTGAAAATAATGCCTGTGTTTCACTTGTCCTGCAATCTAGCAAGACTAATAGAAAAATAAACATGTTTAGATAAAGGCTTGTAAAGGTGTCGGGCACATAGGGAGGTGTATCAGGTAGGCCTGGAGTTAAAGGAAATGCAGAGGAAGGTGCTGTAGAGATGCTTCTTCTATTATTAAAGCAGAGTCAATCTGGAAATGTTGTTTTATCTTATGCATTATTATGATTATTATTATTATTATTATTATGATTATTATTATGATTATTATTATGATTATTATTATTATTATTCTCAGAATGGAAAAAGACTTTCTTACCATTTCTATGAATATTATAGTACAGGCTCTCTCCATTTTCCAGCATAATGTTCACTGTTAGTGACACTGGCACTATTATTCTCATCAAAAAAAATGGATGACGGCGCCGTTTCACCATTTCGTGAATTTTGCAGGAAATTTCACGAATTTGGCGAAGCAAAATGCCCCAAATTCGCCCATCACTACATATGGGCCCATCTTAAAACAAATGCTTTGTAAGGCTACAAATGTATTCTTATTACTACTCCCACAACTGCGAAATTCAAATAAAAAAAGACCAAACTAAATTTATTAAAAAAATTAAAGTTTTTTTTCTGCGGGTGAATAGGCTTTAATTGATTGTTCAAATTGAGGTAAGATCGTATTTGATCGAATTCGAAAATCATGTAAATATTAAATAAAGCCAATAGGCTGGTTTTGCTTCCAATAAGGATTAATTATATCTTAGTTGGGATCAAGTACAAGTGACTGTTTTATTATTACACAGAAAAAGGAAATCATTTTTAAAAATTGGATTATTTGATTAAAATGGAGTAAAAAGCCAATTTTCTCTATGCTCTCACTCAGGGAGACGGAAAAAAGGTAGTATAGTAATGACGTGTGTGTATGTATATATACAGGTATGGGACCTGTTATCCAGAATTCTCGTGACCTGGAGTTTTTCGATGACGGATCTTTCTATAATTTAGATCTTCATCCCTTAAACCTACCAGAAAATCATATAAACATGAAATAAACCCAATAGGCTGGTTTTGTCTCCAATAAGGAATAATTATATCTTAGTTGGGATCAAGTACAAGTTACTGTTTTATTATTACAGATATGGGACCTGTTATCCAGAATGCTCAGGACCTGGGGTTTTCCAGATAACAGATCGTTCTGTAATTTGGATCTTCATACCTTAAGTCTACTAGAAAATCATATAAACATTAAATAAACCCAATAGTCTGGGTTTACTTCCAATAAGGATTAATTATATCTTAGTTGGGATCAAGTACAAGTTACTGTTTTATTATTACAAAGACAAAAATATTTGAAATAAAAAATAATTAAGTACATTATTAAATATTTGGTTTATATGGATAAAGTGGAGTCTATGGGAGACAGCCTTTCCGTAATTCAGAGCTTACTGGATAACGGATCCCATAGGTGTAATAAAAAATGAAAACCAATGTTTTTTTGCCTTCACGATTTGATGCTGGTTTTCGCTTGAGAACTCGACTAATTAGAGTTTGTTGTGGGTCAATTTGAAAAAGTTGCACGATTTGTGAATTGTCGCATGATTTTGTATCTCATGATTAAAGCCAGGCTCCCTACGTGCAGGATCAAGCGCCCGCATTATTAATGAGAGTTTATTTTAGAGGATATTTTTAGTGATGGGCAAATTTGCGCCGTTTCGCTTCGCCGAAAAATAGCGAAATGGCGCCGGCGTCTGGTTTTTGACGCCGGCAACCGTTTTTGACGTTTTTGAGCTTGTTCCTTTGTCTTTAGGATAAGGCTCTCGTTAATTCTTTTGTGCTTTAATCCGTGCATTTCTTTACTCTCTGTTTGTAGGCGTTCGCTGGTGATAAAAAGGCACAATAATCAGGGCTGTAGTTTAGGACGTCTTTTAGATGTTTCCTATTGTTTAAGAGGGGAGTCCTAAATGTGCCAAACGCCGTCTCCCTGATCACAAAGCCCTTGAAGTGCAGATGACATTGACACCTACAGGCAGTTTTCCCTATGCAAATAAAACATTCTATACCTTTGCCTGGAGACTGTTGTGTTCCAAGCGACATGTTTTGCATCTGAGCAGCAGTAAATACGCATTGAATTCAAATGAATACAGTGTAAAAATGCCATTGTTCTAGGCAGGTTCAGAATCCACTTGAAGTTATGTTTCTGTGCCAACCTAATGTTCTAATGAAATACAGCTAATTATACACAAAGATCTGAGAGTTGTTTGATGCACATTGCTCGCTGCACAAACCTTTCCATTAAAAGAATCCTAAACTCTTGAGTTAAAATTAGATTATTTCCCATCACAAAAAACTCTTGCCATCATCTCTCAATGGTAGTGTGCTTAAAGGAACAGTTCAGTAGAAAAATAAAAACTGGGTAAATAAATATAATATAGTTAGTTAGGCAAAAATGTAATGTATAAAGGCTGGAGTGACTGGATGTGTAACATAATAGCCAGAACACTACTTCCTGCTTTTCAGCTCTCTTGCTTTCCACTGATTGGTTACCAGGCAGTAACCAATCAGTGACTTGAGGGGAGGTCACATGGGACATAACTGTTGCTTTTGAATCTGAGCTGAATGCTGAGGATCAATTACAAACTCACTGAAAAGTTATGTCCCATGTGGCCCCCCTTATAGTCACTGACTAACTCAGAGTTATAGAGCTGAAAAGCAGGAAGTAGTGTTCTGTCTATTGTGTTACACATCCACTTACTCCAGCCTTTATACATTACATTTTTGGCTAACTAACTATATTAGATACATTTTTTATTTTACACAGCCTATTTATTTACCCAGTTTTTATTTTCATGCCGAACTGTTCCATTAATAGCCTCCACTGCTATGCAAGAAGGTTGTGGGTTTTTTAATTGCATGTTTTTTATTGAGACATCATAAAAAGGTAGCAACAAGGGACGGAAGAAGCAGCTACTACAGGTATGGGATCCATAATCCGGAAACCCATTATCCAGAAAGCTCCAATTTACAGTCAGGACATCTCCGATTGGAATAGACTCTATTTTATCCAAATAATCCAATTTTTTTTGTCTTTAATAAAAAAAATACTTGATCCAAACTAAGATATTTATACTTACTAGAAGCAAAAAAAGTCTGTTGGTTTTATTTAGGGGCAGATTTATCAAGGGTCGAATTTAGAGTTTATGGGAGCTTCTAAAAAACCCCCATAAACTTCTATAAACTCGAAATTCAGAAAATAAAAAAAGCAATCGAAATCTATTAAAAAAATTACATTTTTTAAATTCGGGTGAATAGATTTTTTTTTAAACTTAAATCGAATTTGGACTATTCCCTAGTAAAATTACACTCGAAATTCAAAATTCAAATTTTCAATTCGATCCTTGATTAATCCACATAAATGTTTATATATACTTTCTAGTAGAGGCACATTTATCTAAGTGTAGAATTTTGAATTCATATGAGTTTTTTAAAACTCCCACAAACTCCCATAAATTAGAAATTCGACTTGTCGAAATGTATTAATAAAATCTAATTTTTATTTGATTCAAATTCGATCAAACTTGATTTGAGTTTTTTTCTCTGAAAAACAGGAAGGCTGCAAACATCTCCAAATTGATGCCTGCACCTCTCCCATTAACTTAAAGGGATACTGTCATGGGAAAAAAAATGTTTTCAAAATAAATCAGTTAATAGTGCTGCTCCAGCAGAATTCTGCACTGAAATCCGTTTCTCAAAAGAGCAAACAGATTTTTTTATATTCAATTTTGAAATCTGACATGGGGCTAGACATATTGTCAATTTCCCAGCTGCCCCAAGTCATGTGACTTGTGCTCTGATAAACTTCAATCACTCTTTACTGCTGTACTGCAAATTGGAGTGATATCACCCCCTCCCTTCCCCCCCCCCCAGCAGCCAAACAAGAGAACAATGGGAAGGTAACCAGATAACAGCTCCCTAACACAAGATAACAGCTGCCTGGTAGATCTAAGAACAACACTCAATAGTAAAAACCCATGTCCCACTGAGACACATTCAGTTACATTGAGAAGGAGAAACAGCAGCCTGCCAGAAAGCATTTCTCTCCTAAAGTGCAGGCACAAGTCACATGACCAGGGGCAGCTGGGGAATTGACAAAATATCTAGCCCCATGTCAGATTTCAAAATTGAATATAAACAAATCTGTTTGCTCTTTTGAGAAATGGATTTCAGTGCAGAATTCTGCTGGAGTAGCACTATTAACTGATGCGTTTTTAGAAAAAACATGTTTTCCGATGACAGGATCCCTTTAAACACTAATTTGGTAGGTTTTAGGTGGCGAATAGTAGAATTTGAATTCTAAAGGGCAAGAGTATGATAAATCTTGAATTGAATTCAAATTTTTCTTTAAAAACTAGAATTGAATTTGGATAACTCCCTAGTCGAATCTGACAGTTATGACCATAAAAAAAATTAAAATACGAATTTTCAATTCAACCCTTGATAAATCTGCCCCTTAAAGTATGAAGATCTAAATTACGGAAAGATCAGTTATCCTGAAAACCCCATATCCCAAGCATTCTGGATAACAGGTCCCATACCTGTATTCTTAGGGAGAAAAAAATAAAATGTCCTGTACAAATTTCATATGAAAATAATGTCACGTTTAGTATACCTAAACCTAGAAGCCAAGGTTCTGGTCATGGCTCACACTTCTGCCTATAGCAGCCGCCTTTCACTTCAGGAGGAGCCCTCCGCTACTTGGATGCCGCAACGGTCTTAAAGTAAATGAACCAACGTGAGGCTTCTGGGCAGACAAGTTAACTGGAATGAGTGACAGGAGGATCAGAAAAAGAGCAAAGTGTAGTCAAAGAAACAGGCTAGCGCAGTACAGAGTCAGGATCCAGAAGAGTAATCAGTAAACAGACAATGGTCGGTTCAGGCAAGGGTCAAGAAACAGTAACGGGGCAGGTTTACTAAGGTTTGAGTGGTAAATAAGAATTTTTGTTTTTGTCAAAACTCACAAATTGGCACGTCAAAGAAGTTGTCACCCATAGAGGTCAAAAAGGGTTAAATGAGATCAATGTCAATGGGTCCAGGTCAGGGCAGGCAGAAGATTTTCATAGATGAGGTTCTGGCTGAAAATAACAAAGTGTCAAGGGGTAAAATGAGATTAAGGTCAACAGGTCCGGGTCAGGGCAGGCAGAAGATTTTCATAGATCAGGTTCTGGCTGAAAATAACAAAGTGCCAAGGGGTAAAATGAGATCAAGGTCAACAGGTTGGGTCAGGGCAGGCAGAAGATTTTCATAGATGAGGTTCTGGCTGAAAATAACAAAGCGTTATGGGGTAAAATGAGATCAAGGTCAACAGGTCCGGGTCAGGGCAGGCAGAAGATTTTTATAGATGAGGTTCTGGCTGAAAATAACGAAGTGTCAAGGGGTAAAATGAGATCAAGGTCAACAGGTCTGGGTCAGGGCAGGCAGAAGATTTTCATAGATGAGGTTCTGGCTGAAAATAACAAAGTGTCAAGGGGTAAAATGAGATCAAGGTCAACAGGTCCGGGTCAGGGCAGGCAGAAGATTTTCATAGATGAGGTTCTGGCTGAAAATAACGAAGTGTCAAGGGGTAAAATAAGATCAAGGTTAACAGGTCTGGGTCAGGGCAGGCAGAAGATTTTCATAGATGAGGTTCTGGCTGAAAATAACAAAGTGTCAAGGGGTAAAATGAGATCAAGGTCAACAGGTCCGGGTCAGGGCAGGCAGAAGATTTTCAGATACCAGGGTTTAGGCTGAAGGTCAAATCAGGAAATGGAGGACAGCAAATCCTAGCCATGCAGCCAAAAAGAACGTAATAACCAAGCATTGAAATGCAATCCAGAGTGTCCTTTGTGTGAAGAGCACATGCATCAAGGTTGACACACTGACATCAAGACACAATGTCAGAATGAGCACCGGAGAACCAGGCCCAGACAATTTGGGAAGGCTGGACCCTCAATCTTGAGGTAAGGGAAATACATTAATGACAGAAGTTCAGCATTTGCTCACCTGTAACTGCCAACATTCCTCTGACAACCTGTAACCTTATTGTTTTATCTACATTTTCCAAGTATTTAGTATTTATCTGTCAGAGAAATACCTGATACTCACCCCCACTGCCCTTTTCTTTGAATTGAGTGGAAACTGCCGGTATCCCCTTGTGATTGGGCATTCCAAGAAATATACCTGAAGATATATAAAATGAACATTTGGGGACCTCACATGGGTTAGTTTCAGTAGACTGTCCCACAGTCCCATCACATTGCAACCACTCTATGAAGGCAAAAGACACGGCCTGATAATTCCTTCCTCCTATCAATATGTGTGAAAGGTTATTTGCTGCCTTACATTTTCACCTTTGAATCCATTTGTTTAGTCCTCGGGTGAATGTAACCCTAAGTAATATCAACAATTACAATATTCAAATGCAATTTTTATATATTCCCTTATTATTACTGCCTTTGTAGGATGGAAGCCATATTTAAACCAATTCCGAGTGAAGTGCCTGCCTTTCCAAATGCCAACCTCTCAATAGTGTCGTGTATTTCAAAATGACAATTTCAAAATCAGCAAAAAGAAAAAGTGTCATTTTTCTGCCTCTCACTGCCGCCTGCCTGACATTAAACAGTTGTTTATCAGGGTCAAACTGAAATCACAGCATTTCGAAGATTTCTGCCCGACACCTGACAAGGCTCCGCTTGAAAATGTGCTGTCACTCTTTATTTCCTACCGACATCTGATACTGAATTTAAGTTCTTTTGTGTGAGCCTGTCAGATGGAAGAGTTATGAGCAGCAGATATTTGTATCTTGACAACAACTTTGTACAGCTACAGTCATTGCTGTCAGTTACATTTACAAAGTTCCATTTACAATTCTAATAAATATCATGTAGGATTTTATTTTATATTTTCTTCAATTAAATGAATAAAAGCAAGCCACAAAATAATAGAGCCCTGTAGAGCTTACAATCTAAGTGGGTGTGTTACACAAATACACAAATAGGAGGGTAATTCATCACTGCTATCTACTATGGCTAGGATATTGGCCCATAATTGCAAAGATCTGACCACATACTGTGCCATGCTAGGGCTTCCAGAGGTAGGGTCTGTGTTTAGTTTTGAAAAGAATAAGAGAGAGGATGAAATGGGATGAGATGGAATTCCACAGGTATGAAGCAAGAAGAATGAAGGGTGTGGTTGGTGGAAAATACGGTGGCTCTGAGGAGATGACCAGAAACATATTGAGACAAATGCAGAAGAAAAGTTATTTCATTCTCAAGATGTGGGAGTATCTTCTCCCACAAATCAAGGCTTTTTTTATGTCTATTAAATATTCTTGCATCTTCCTGTTGGCATTTTTTTAGTAAACTAATGGTTTCCCAAAACCTAGAACAAGCCAAGAGTTCCCGGTCTCGGATCATGCTTCTGCCTATAACAGCCAACTTTTGTTTTGGGAGGAGCGCGCTGCTACTCGGAAGTCAGAGGACCAAGGGGGAAGTTCTGGGCAGGCAAGGGAACCATAAGAACAGGGAGAAGATGGAGCTTAATCGAGGGCCAGGCCAAGATCAGGCAGTGCAGTACAGAATCAGGAGTCAGAGACGTAGTCAAGGTCCCCGGCCAGGGTCAAAACCAACAGTAACAGGATCAGAAACAACGGTCAGGGCAGACAACCAACTAGCAACTGGTTAGGAACAGGCAAAAGTCAGGACAGGCAGCGAACTAGCAAACGTCAGGGACAGGCAAGGTTAGAGAACAGACCAGGCAGACGGGAAGATCACCCAGGAACTATAGAAATAGACCTACACTGGGCTGGGAGAATTGTGCATGGCCCCTTTAAATATTTGAATTTCACATGCGTTGACGTAACAAATGGAGCCGATTATAAAAGGACGTGAGTAACAGGAGTCGGGAAACATCAAGGTAATTTTACAGTTTTGCCAAAATAATTCAGGAGCTCAAAACTGACAAGATCAATAGAAAGCCATGGGTGAGTCAGTTGGTGCTGACGGAAAGCTTTTAACCACTTACTTCAGAATTATGAAGAATTTTCAATAAAATATGGCAGTGGGATCCCTTTAAAAGTCCCTACTCTCCTCATGCACTCCCGCTTATTTGCTTGTCTTTGGCAGATGGCAATCTGGGGATTGTCGTTGCCATAAAGCAGATCCATAGTCTTGGCCCCCTGTGGTCTTGTGCTCTGCTCTACGATTAAGCCAACGGCCTCTGGGAGCCCTGTGCTGTACTGACCTACATGTGCAACAAATATTATCTTGGGGTCTTCAAGCTTGAGAAGATTTAATTAAAAAACTATAACTATCCGGGGAAAAAAAGGTTCTTACAAAGTATTTAAAGCAGTATGTGGGTTGTACGATAAGACGCTTTAAAGATAGAATTAGGGAGCACCTGAACCTGGTAAAATCAGGAAGTGAGTCAAGACATGTTAAGGAATGTAATAATGGAGATGTTAGAATACTGGGAGCACCGGAAATAGAGTAACCCTGAGCCCCAGGGGAGGAGACTTACAAGTGAAGTTATTAAGATCCGAAGTTAAATAGATCTATAAATTGCATACTAGACAGCCTCAAGGGTTAAATTCAGTATTTGACATAAGCTGCTATTTTTAAAGTGCATCAAATTTAAATTAGGAATCCCCAAAATGAATTATATAACTGTTTTTTCATGTACTGTATAATAAAGTAACAATGTATATGGGGGATTTATACCTACCAAGAACTGTTATAAAGAAGTGAACAGGTTAGATATTTTGTATACGAAAGAATAATGAATTTTATAAGTGTTTGGATTGTGCTATCTAAGTATGAACTATTTTTTGATACGTGATTAGTGATGGCGAATTATTCCCATTTCGCTTCGCCACAAATTTCACGAAATTTGTGAAACCGGTGATAAATTTGCGAAACTCAGATTTTGACGGCGGCGACAATTCACTGCCATCAAAACACACCGGCGCTGCCCATTAAAGTCAATGGGTGTCCGTTAATCATCGCTGACGTCAAAATTGTCTCCGGCACAGATTTCATCGCCAGCGTCAAAAAAACTTTTCACAGCAAATATGCGAATTTATTCACCGGCGATGAAACTCGTCTCCCGCATAAATTCGATCATCACTATATATGATAGCTGTTATTCTATTGATTTTAAACTAATGAATTTGTGTGCAAAATAGTCTCTTAATCAATATGTTAATTTTATGGGAGGGTATCAGGGGGTTTAAATCTCATGCATAGTGATGCGGGATGAGGAAGTGCGTAGACACGAAACGCGTCAGACCTCGGACGCATGTTTGTATATCAAATGCAATAAATAAATCATATATCTTTTTAAACTAAACCCTGGAGTTTACCTGAAACGTTCTGTTACCTGGGATCCCGTAGGAAGATGGCTGGTCCACGGAGGACTGGTGACAACGGCAACTCCTCTATGGCTCCGGTCTTCACCAACGCCCTTTTGGGGCCCCAGGCTTTCTGCAAGGAGACGGCAAAGGAGCCAAGCGTGTTACCAAAGTGTAGTACAAGGGATCAGGCAAGGACAGTTCCAGAAGTCAGAGAAGCGAGGTACCAAAGGATAATACAAAACAGTGGTCAAGTTTCAGGCAAAGGTAAGTTTCAGGCAGCGAAGGTTCAAAGGTCGAGGAAAACAGGCAAAGGGTCAAACGGGAACACAGACAACCAGGGCTTTAGCGGAACAGTAGAAAGTGAAGCCAGCTTGGGCAAGGAGAGGAGGAAGAAAGGAGCAGGAACCAATCAGGAGCAGGCTGAGGAAGGACAGGCACATCAACAACCAATAGGGGACTTGGCGCACCAGTATGAGGTAATTAGACCTAAGTGTTTTGGTGGGATCGTCCGTTTTGACCGCGTCTATGCGCCGGCGCCTAAGTTGATGCGCAGCAGCGTTTATGCGCTGGCACACCGCTGATGTTACATTACCCTTAGCGACGGACTTGAAGCGGCTGCACCCGGGTCAGGATACGGATCTGGTAATCGAATAACAGTACTTACAAGGTTTTTTGGGAGGGGACTTGCCCCAGGTTCTAAGCGCAGGTTTCAGGGCGGAGTGAACCTGAACCGTATGATGTAAATGGTGAGAAGCTGGAAAATATCTTATATTTAAACTTACCATTCCGATGATAGTAATTAATGGACGAGTAAAAAGGCCCCTCATATGTCTGAGCGGTGAAATCATCTGGTGGAATGAGTTACATTGGGGAATGGGGCCGGGACATTGGGGCCAGGACTATGAAGTGGTGATCGGTTTTGACCCAAGGGGGTTTCAGTCCAGTAAAAACTGTACAGGTGGCAACCCTGGGGGGGATGGAGGTGTAGGAGTCAAATACCACCTGTAAATTACATCTACATCTCCCAATCAAGTTAATGTGAAGCGACAGCCTGAAAAGGTTGCCATCTGGGCTAGCTGATAAAACACATGCCAATGCATTTGTAGTACCCTTTCTTCCCACCCTGATCCACCTTAATATTTACCCATTTCTCTGTGGAGAATCTGTCAGTAGGCTTGGGCAAATTTGACTCATTTCGTTTCGCCAAAAATTCACCATCGGCGAAACGATGCTGACGCCCATTAAAGTCTATGGGCGTCAAAATTTTTTGATGCACGAAAAAATTTTTTGACGTGCAACGCCATACAAGTCTATGGGCGTCATTTTCACGGCGAAACAAGGCGAACAAATTCGCCCATCACTATCTGTCAGTAACATTCCCCCTTACATGACTGTTTTGCCTACTGACATCATCATTCTTTCCCGTGATGTCACAGACCCGTCCCTTTACACGCAGTGTGCCCTCCCCAGCCAGTAGACTTTATTTGAAAAGGAGGCAACCCTCCAGGCACCTGATCACTGCAGTTCTCCCTAAAAAGACGATGTTGCAAAGAGATCCGAGTGTTATCAGTTTCACTCTGAAATAAAGTATTTTTTTTAAAGGATAAGTAAGCCTTGAAGGTAAAACTGATGAGGGGACTATTCTTAGAAATTTTGCAATTTACATTCATTATTTATTTTGTTTTTATTCCAAGTTATTAAGGGATACATGTGCTGTTAATATGAATGAATTTTGTTACAACAGCGCCACCTGCTGGTCAGTTTCCCACCAGTCTGACCAGCAAGTAGTCAAGGAAGTTGTCAGGAGAAAGAAAGAGGCTGATGTTCTTCTGCTTAAGAAAGATGTGAGAAAAGTTTCTACATTTATTCCTAAGCAGAAGAACATCAGCCTCTTTCTTTCTCCTGACAACTTCCTTGACTACTTGGTGGTCAGACTGGTGGGAAACTGACCAGCAGGTGGCGCTGTTGGAACAAAATTCATTCACATGTATCCCTTAATATCTTGGAATAAAAATAAATAATGAATGTACATTGCAAAATTTCTTAGAATAGCCCCCTCATTAGTTTTACTTTCATTTATTTTAACGGTTTACTTATCCTTTAACATAGTTTTAATTAGCTCAATTTAACTCAGCAAGAAAATCTCCAACCCCATTGCCTTTGCTGTACAGAATTTGCACCTGAGTTCATTTTTTGGCACGCTGATATTTAAAGCCAGGGCCCTTAAAGAGAAGTAAAAGCCGAGCTGTGGTCCAATTTTACTTTTAAATGGCTTCCAAATGTAGATGTTAAGTGAGAAAGGATTGTAGTTAATGACTACGGCACGGAGAGTTATTCACCTGCTGAAATATTATTATAAATGAGGCTGATTTTCCATTTGACTATCTCATTTTTTTCCTATTACTTTCCCATCACGTGCCTGACCTGTATATATATATATATATATATATAAACGCTCAAGTGCAGACATAATAAAAATATATTAACTGATCCCAGCTTGATGTATATATGAGGAAAAAACACAGCATTGCAGGATCGCAGAGAGAAAAACTTCATTTTCCAAGGCGCAAGTTCATATAATCACAATTTAAGAGAAAAAAAATAAGAGGAGCTACTTTAACTTTATTTAGGGGCAGATTTATCAAGGGTCAAAGTGAAAATTTTGATTTGAATTTGAAAAAAGAATCGAAAATTGGAATATTGAAATGTATCATGTACTATCTCTAAAAATTTGACTTCGACCATTCACCATCTAAAACCTGCCGAATTGTTGTTTTAGCCTATGGGGGACCTCCTAGAACCTCCTAGAACCTATTTGGAGTCAATTGGTGGACTTTTTTTTAAAAAAACATTGAATCGAATTCTATCAAATACAATGTTACTTCGATTTGAATTCGAAGGAATAGGGCCTATTCGCCCGAAGAAAAAAAAACTTCAAATTTTTTAATAAATTTCGGTTGGTCTTTTTTAATTTGAATTTTTATGTTATGGGAGTTCAAAAAAACTCCCATTACTTCAAAATTCGACTCTTGATAAATCTGCCCCGTAGTGTATAATGGAATTTCTATATGTAGAACAAGATGCGAGAACATTCCTCCTGGAGCAAATAAGCATTTCTCTGTTGACAGTGTCATCACAATTGTCTGTTTCCCCAGGGTTTACAGGTCAGGGGATCTGTTATCAGGAAACCTGTTATCCCTGTGTAACTTGCTTTTTAGTTTGCTTTTCTTCTATAATAAATAGTATCATTTGTTTATAAATAGGGATGGGCGAATTTGACCCGTTTCGTTTTGCCAAAAATTCGCCACCGGCGAGATGTCGCAGACGCCAATTATTTTTTTTTATGCGCGTCTTTTTCTTTTGTCACACACCACCATACAAGTCTATGGGCGTCATTTCTGCGGCGAAACAATTCGCCCATCCCTATTTATAAAGCACCAGCATATTCTGCTGAACAATACAGAGGTTATACATCATTCCCATAAGTCCATGTCTCAGCAGAGCTTACAATCTAAGGTCCCTACCACACTAGGATCAATGACCCTTCCTGTTCATTTGAGGAGTATGGCAGGAAACCTTAGTACCCAGAGGAAACCAGAGCAAGATACGAGGCTATTGCAGATGACGATCTAGGCATAAATGCACATTAGGGGCAAAACAAACCGATCTGCCACATACAGGTTCTAGGTATTCATGGATGACAGATCCCATGTCTGTTATTTTTATTTATGCTTTTTTTAATTCTTTGTAACTGGTGCTTGTTAAATATTTAATATTTATTAAATGTAGATTGGCTTCCGCAACTTTTCAGAATAAAATTCAAACTAATGACCCTGACATTTTAAAGCACTTCATAACTCTGCCCCACCCTACATCTCTAAACTCATCTCTATATACTCACCCAACCGCTTACTACTCTCCTCTACTGACCTGTTACTCAACTCTTCTCTCATTCCCTCCTCACATGCTCACATTCAAGACTTTGCAAGGGCTGCACCCCTCCTCTGGAACTCTCTCTCCCACGGTCTGTCTGACTTTCTCCCAACCTTTCTGCTTTCAAAAACACCAATTAAGAGAAGCCTACACTCATTCTGTTTAGCTACCAAATGCAATACCACATGCTACATCTCTCTCCTACTTATTACTGGTCTTGCCCTCACCTTGTGTCTCAATCCCTTCCCTTTTAATTGTAAGCTCCTATGCACAGGGCCTTCTATACCCTTTGTATCGATTACTGGTAGCTATGTGTCACGGTTGGTACCCTAAATCCAGAACCAATGCTAAGCACCCTGTTCTCGGCTCTTGTTTCTGCCTAAAACAGCCGCCTTTCACCTCGGGAGGAGCCCTCAGCTAATCAGATGCCTCCAGGTCTTATTAAGAGAGGTGCCAAGCTAAGGATTCTGGACAAGCAAAGGGGCACGATGGTAAAGCAAAGTCTTTTGGGCAGAAGGAGCAGTACAAGGAATAGACAGAAGGCGTAGTCAGATCAGGCCGGGTCGGGCAGGCAAGGGTCAAACCAGGAGATCAATCAGAAGGGGTACGGACACAGAAGAGTCAAATACCAGGCTGGGGTCAGGATACAGAAGTCAGAATGGTCAAAACAGGCTGGGGTCACAACAGGAATCAAGTATCAAACAGAATTTAAATCACCTAGGCACCAGGAACTTCACAAGGAATAAACCTATAATGGGCAAAGATCCACAGACTGAATAGCCCTTTTATACATTTGAATTTTGCGCCATTGTGCATGCGCTTATAAAAAGAGACCCCAGGACTTCAGAGGCCCCAACTTGAGTGAAGGAAACTTAAGTCTGATGTTTTTTTGCAGAAACCTTAACAGAGCCCGTAGACCAGGTTAAATGAACAGGTACAATGATCCTAGAGGAAAATTGGGGAGAGGAAACTTCTCGACCCAAATGGAGCTCCCTTTCTCCATTTATACTTTGAAGTTTCCAGGCCTCTTAGGACAATGGTTGAGAAAATGACCCTTTTCCCCACAGTAAATACACAGACCCTGAGACTGCCTGCGAGCCTTTTCCAATTGCATCTGCTGAGGCAGAGACACAGAGGGGTTAGACAGCTTAACATTAGTAAACCCCATAGGAAAGGAAGTTCCCTTCTCACCCCTTCTCTCCCTCTGTCTTCTATCTACTTGGATGGCTGGAGACATTAGATCATCCAGACTGGTAGATAGAGGGTAGTTTACTAAGTTGTCTTTTACAGCATCAGAAAGCCCTAGCCGGAATTGGCTATGAAGAGTCACGTCGTTCCAACCAGTTTCTACAGCCCACCGGCGCAATTCAGTGCAATACACCTCTGCATCCCGTTTTCCCTGGCATAATTTACGAATCGCGGTATCGGATGTAGAAGCACGGTCCGGGTCATCGTAAAGTATCGCCATACTGTTGAAGAAGGTTTCAAGGGAAAAACGAGCAGGGTCAGGGGAGGATAATCTTAGGGCCCAAATTTGTGGGTCATTACAAAACTTTTTCCTCTGCAGTAGCAAAGGAGTGAGGAAAAAAAGCTATGGTAGAATTTGCATGCCTCCTGAAAGACGAAGAATGTTCTTCTATCCCCACTAAATTTTTCAGTAAAAGAAATTTTGGGCTCATGAGATTTTTGTATATTACCCATCGCTGCGGAAGGACCCACTGGCACGGCAACAGGAGATTGGACCACAGGACTTGCCATCTGTTCTGAAGCGTCCAATCAGCATGACAGGTTCTGCCTTGCACCAGGAAATCTTGCTTCCGCTCTTGATCCTCCAAGCGCTGTAGAAGGGAGGTGAAAAGCGATTCAACGGTGGGAGGAGCAGCGTGACCTTCGGCTTCCATCTGGCCCATTATAATGTCACAGTCAGCACCCCAAATCCAGAACCAATGCTAAGAGATAATTAATCCTTATTGGAAGCAAAACCAGCCTATTGGGTTTATTCCATGTTTACATCGTTTTCTAGTAGACTTAAGGTATGAAGAGTCAAATTATGGAAAGATCCATTATTCGGAAAACCCCAGGTCCCGAGGATTTTGGATAACAGGTCCCATACCTGTATGTATATATATATACTCCAATATATACATCAGGGCAGTCACAACTGCAAGGGGATGTAGGATATAGCAACTGCTATATACATATAGTTCACTGTGCATTCAAGTCATATAGTGCTAAAGTCATTGCATTGACACCAAGTCTAATTAGTGCCTATTGATGCTGGGGAATTCTGAATTTAGCACCACTTTGAAGAGGCTGGTAATTCCAGGGTTCCCATTGGCCCAACAAGCCTGCACCCATTGAATGCAAACATCATTATCTAACACCCTCTTGGCGACCCCCCTGATGCCAAGGTTGTAGCAGTTTACCAACTCGGGTCCTGAGTTCCCTTTGCAAGGTGAAAGGTACTGGGACAACTCTTCTCTGGCAGTGCCTCCGCCTAATGGGGTCCTGGAATACTCCTGAGGATATTCCCATTAGGAAACAAATCACCCACACACTTTATTATATAGAACAATATAACTTTATATAAAATAAGTGTAGTATTAAAGTGGAAGTAAAACATATTCCCATCATATCAAATAACCCACTCCCATGGGAACCTATGGCAGTCCATTTCCTGGCCCTCTATGCCAAGTCCCGCAACTCCTTTGGCAGACAAAGAGTCTCAGTCCCTTTTCCCCAAAGAGCACAATAGATCCCATGTATTAATAGCAGCCCAAAATACCGGTTAGGTACTGGCTCCCTCTTGGCAGCATCAACAACAGCCTGTGTCATAAACAGAAACCATCCTAGATCCTCTCTTTTTCTACCCTCCCCATGGCACACCTTACCCTGGGGATTCACACAGATGGGTCGGCTCATCCAGAGCTGGAGCAGCATCCACAGCGATGAATCCATTCCATGAAACACATGCAGCTTGTTTGATCCTCCATTCATAGCTCCCAGCACTGTCTATAGCGCGAGCACAAGACGACATCCATGCTGAACTGCATCTCTCACCCATCTCCAAAGGTGAATACAGAAATCCAAACCATCTTAGTTGAGTTATCCAGGCACTGGAGGATCCTGCCCAGCCTTTGGCAGGCCTATCACACTCCACTAAATCCTACATTTTTCCGGTGTTGTCACTATCCCAAAGTGAAACAAAGATCTGCAGCAGAGAACAGCAGTCACTGTAACCTGAAACTGTAATGGCTGACAGAGCACATGGCCTCCTCTTTTATATGGTTACACCTTGTGGTTCCTTTTGGGATCAGCCATGTGCACCAATCCAACGGCTCTGCCCCTGGAAACTTCAGCCAGAAAACCCGTATCTCAGGCCATGAGGCTCCCAGGGAGGGGAATTAACCCTTAGACCGTAGGATTAACTCTACAGGTCCCTACAATGATATCACTGGAAATGAGGCAATCCCCACTGTGGATGCAATTGTATTCAGTTTGACACATCCAATGAAACACTGCACTTACCTGCAACCTACCTATGCTGGAATTCTGGGGTAAAAGCTAAATTGTAAAAACCACTGCAACCTGCATCCAAAATGATCCCTTACAGACTGATTGTGTTCAGATAGAGAGCGAGAGCAAGAAAGGGGGGACATAACTTATTCTGAGAATTATTCTGCACCATTGTTGGAAATAAAATTCCTATTATTCATTTTCAGTTATGTAAAGCGAGAAGTTTCTGTTCATTTGTCCCATTTTCTGGGTCCTGTGGGAAAAATTGTCATGGAAATGCGCATAAATTTCCATTTGCTCTTCAGATCTAGATTTGATAAGTCAGCTCAGTGGTAGTGATGGGCGAATTTATTCGCCAGGCGCGAATTTGCGCGATTTGCCGCCAGTGAATAAATTTGCAAAAAATGGATGCCGGCGTCAAGAACGGCCCGCCGGCGTCAAAAAAAAAACAGGCGATTTTTTCGCCGTTTCACGAATTTCGCACAAAATTTCGAAATTTTCCGGCAAAGCGAAACGGCGCAAATTCACCCATCACTACTCAGTGGCTGATATTGGCTGATTCTCTCCAAGTGGATGAGAGAGATGCAAGAACTGGTTTGTTTGCAGAGTGGCTTATACGTGTTCTACTTATAATATCGTTTATTGTGTATTCAAGTCATTCCCAACCCCATATCAGTGAGCGGCATCTTTATAAAGTGATTGTGCCGTAATTGTGATGCAGGAACTCCCAGCAACCCCAGCATTTGGCTGGATGAGACCATTCCTAGAGTTGGTGTTTATTTGCCTATTCTGACTCTGATCACTGCAAATGACTAATTGTTATGAACGACTGACACATTCCAAACCTACTAGTGTCGTATTAGGTGCCAGAACATCTTGTACATCTGTACGTTGTTGATAAGAAGCACAAAAGGGGAATTAAAGGATAAGTAAATCTTTAAAATAAGTGAATGTAAAACTGATGAGGGGGCTATTCTAAGAAATTTTGCAATGTACATTCATTATTTATTTTGTTTTTATTCCAAGATATTAAGGGATACATGTGCTGTTAATATGAATGAATTTTGTTACAACAGCGCCACCTGCTGGTCAGTTTCCCACCAGTCTGACCAGCAAGTAGTCAAGGAAGTTGTCAGGAGAAAGAAAGAGGCTGATGTTCTTCTGCTTAGGAATAAAATGAGAAACCTTTCTCACATCTTTCCTAAGCAGAAGAACATCTGAGCATCTGAGCAGCCAATTTCTTTCCCCTGACAACTTGACTACTTGGTGGTCAGACTGGTGGGAAAATGACCAGCAGGTGGCGCTGTTGTAACAAAATTCATTCAGCTCAGTAAGTGACAGCAGCACAGAGCATTTGCAGTGAATCAGCAAAAAAGAAGATGGGTAGCTACTGGGGCATCTTTGGAGACACAGATCTTTACTGCTAAAGGGCTGTGGTTGCCTTGGGCTGGTACAGAAGCACAAAACATCATGTACAACATTTCTACCTACTTCTTTAGTTAGGCTTTAATTCTCCTTTAAGGGCGTCTTGTGAATGTCTAACACACATTCAGAGTCAATAAAGATAATAACCAGCTTGGCAGACGACATTAATCTCATGGTTTGTTACCTGACTCACTTATAACAATATACAACATGGAAGAACATTCCAATTC
Source organism: Xenopus petersii (assembly GCA_038501925.1). Lineage (NCBI taxonomy): Eukaryota > Metazoa > Chordata > Amphibia > Anura > Pipidae > Xenopus > Xenopus petersii. Next base: position 132,496,870 of record CM076679.1, read on the forward strand.
CACCCTGGTCACTGTTATCTGAAGATTTATACCTCCACTGATGCAAATCATATGCAGCTGTGAAATTGCTAATAACCTTTTGAGATTATTTCGGAGAACTGCGCGATACACATACGTTTATTTGAGAAATCTGGAAATCTCCCGGATACACCGCGCAGGGCCCACGCACTTGGCTCTGATGGAATTTACCTTTTTGCGCACATCTTGTTTATACCAAGGATGCACCGAATACAGAATTCGGTCTGGGATTCGTCCTTTTTCAGCCGGATTTGGCCGAATGGAATCTGAATCCTAATTTGCATATGTAAATTAGGGGCTGGTAGGGAAATCACGTGACTTTACATCACAAAATATTTTTTTTCACTTTTATCTTTCCTGGCCCTAATTTGAATATGCAAATTAGGATTCGGATTGGGTTCGGTATTTGGCAGAATCTTTCACCAAGGATTCAGGTAGTCGAATCCCAAATTCGGTGCATCCCTAGTTTATATACTTTATACTTATGTTGTAGATGGTAAATTTATAATGCACCTAAGTTCAGCCCCTGGCCTGCCCCCATACCTCCCAACATTTTGGAAATAAAAAGAGGGACAATAAAGTTGCCACACTTAGCGCGGCAATTTTTTTTTACCACGCCTGGTTTTGTGGCCACACCCCCTAATTACCATGTTTATTAGAACTTAAACTCACAGCTTAAAGGGCAATTCACCCTCATTAGTAAAACTGTAATAACACATAAAAAACCACAGAAATGTGTTCAAACTTTCAAAACCTGCCAAATTTTGTAAAATGAACATGGGAATTAGGGGGTGTGGCCACACACAATGGGCATGGTCAAAATAATTTGTCACACTCAGCGTGGTAAGTCTGTTTGTCCCTCTTTCTATTTCCAAAATGTTGAGAGGTACGTTTTCAGCTTTGGATCCATTCAGCTTTTTGGCTCCAATTCCCCAGCCCACTTAACCCTAAATTCAGCGGCACATCGTAGCCCACACTGTGACATCACCGGCCCGCCCCCTGGGCAGAATTACATGCCAGTGAAAGGTGGCAACCCAAATGTCTCTAAATGTTGTTGACTACAGCGAACTCTACAATTGTTGTTTGTCTCTGTTAACCCTTTTATTACTGTCTGCCCTGGAATCATATAAGAACCATAGTGCTGATTTTGTGGGCTTTTCAGTTCTGATTTGATCCAGTGTTTCCATCCAGTACACAGTGCAGCAAGAGCAAAGAGAATCCAGCACATAGTAACATAGTAAGTTACGATGTAAAAAGACACACGTCCATCAAGTTCAACCTTTTTACTCTATTTTAAGCTGCCTAACTGTCAGTTGATCCAGAGGAAGACAAAAAAAACCCATCTGAAGCCTCTCCAATTTGAAAAAATTCCTTCCTGTCTCCAAAATAGCGGACCAGTCCCTGGATCAACTTGTACTATATCTCCCATATCCCTGTATTCCCTCACTTGCTAAACACCATCCAACCCCTTCTTATACCTATCTAATGTATCAGCCTGTACCCCTGATTCACTTCCCAGCTCTCCCTGTAACACCCCTTTCCCTCCTCTAATCTCATTGGCTCCCTCCTGTCTGCTGGGAGGAGCTACTGGTGAATAAAGCATCCGACCCTTCCTTGTACCTATCTAATGTATCAGCCTGTACCCCTGATTCACTTCCCAGCTCTCCCTGTAACACTCCTTCCCTCCTCTAATCTCATTGGCTCCCTCCTGTCTGCTGGGAGGAGCTACTGGTGAATAAAGCATCCGACCCTTCCTTGTACCTATCTAATGTATCAGCCTGTACCCCTGATTCACTTCCCAGCTCTCCCTGTAACACTCCTTCCCTCCTCTAATCTCATTGGCTCCCTCCTGTCTGCTGGGAGGAGCTACTGGTGAATAAAGCATCCGACCCTTCCTTGTACCTATCTAATGTATCAGCCTGTACCCCTGATTCAGGGAGACAATTCCACATCTTCGCAGCTCTCACTGTAAATGGTTAAGGAGAAGAAACAGAGGTTTTATTTTTCTAATCACAGATATTTTGATCCGGTCATGAATTAGGAAAAGCTGCTTCTATTTTATGAAATGGTATTTGCTGTAATGTCAAATGCCTACATTTCTATATCCGGTATACATATTTTATGAAGGGCCCTCAGTCAAATTTTATACTATGTCAGCAGAATTCGCATTCATTTTAATACCGTTGAATGCCGAGCAGAGATAAGTGGAGATATCTCTGGATATAGGCTGAGTACATTCTCTGACTATATTATATTAATATTAAAGGCAAGGTTATATACAGTAGAAGCAGTGCTCATGTTCTATTCGTTTTCCCTAAAATAGAAACAAATGAATGTAATGTGAGTTTACTGAGTACACAGATCTTTCATTTAATGTAATGTACCCATTGTGCCATTATCAACATGCATGGGTTCTGTCCCCACAAAAAGCCAGGGGAGCCGAAATGTTACAGATGTAGGGTCTACTTATTTACTCCCCAGGTATCATGGAACATGTAAGCTCATCATATCACACTTAGGTGGCAGATTTATTAAAGGTCGAGGTGAATTTTTTAATGAAATAAAAATGAATTTTGAGCTATTTTTTAGGGACTAGGGAATAGTCCAAATTCGATTTGAATATGAAAAAAAATTGAATATAGAAATTTATCATGTACTGTCTCTTTAAAAATTCAACTTCGACCATTCACCATCTAAAACCTGCAGAATTGCTGTTTTAGCCTTTGGGGGACCTCCTAGAACCTATCTGGAGTCAATTGGTTTTTTTGGGGGAAAACTTTTAATCGAATTCGATCGCATGTGCTATTCCTTCTGTTTGTACGATTCAAATTCAACTGAATACGAACCAATTTGATCGAAAACTGACCTATTCGAACAAAAAAAAAACTTGAACTTAATTTCGGTTGGTCTTTTTGAATTAGAATTTCGAATTTTTTTCAATTCGAAATTCAACCCTTGATAAATATGTCCCTTAAAGTGGACCTTTCACCCAGACATAAAATGCTGTATAATAAAAGTCCTTTTGAAATTAAAGATGAAATCCAAATTCTTTTTTTTTTATTAAAGCGTTCAAAGCTGTTGTAAACTCATTTAAAAAATATCAGCTGTCAATCAAATATTGTCTGCCCCATCTCTATGCCTGAGGCAATTACTTTCACTTTCCATTCAGCACTTCCTACATGTCACTGCTCTCCCCACATTCCCCCAGTTCTCTTAAAGGAAAACTATACCCCAAACAATGTAGGTCTCTATAAAAAGATATTGCATAAAACAGCTCATGTGTAAAACCCTGTTTCATGGAAATAAACCATTTTCTTAATAATATACTTTTCTAGAAGTATGCGCCATTGGGTAATCATAAATAGAAAATTGCCATTTTAAAAAATAAGGGCTGCCCCCTGGGATTGCACGATTCACTGTTCACATAAACAAATCAAACAAACTATACTTCTTAGGTCACATGAGCCAATTATTCAGCACTTCTTCCTGTTACAGTTAGAGCTGCAGTATTTCTGGTCAGGTGATCTCTTCCTGTTACAGTTAGAGCTGCAGTATTTCTGGTCAGGTGATCTCTTCCTGTTACAGTTAGAGCTGCAGTATTTCTGGTCAGGTGATCTCTTCCTGTTACAGTGAGAGCTGCAGTATTTCTGGTCAGGTGATCTTTGAGGCAGCACACAAACCATCACAAAATGGTGGTTCAAGGTAATATTGAATGAAATATATATTCCAGTTTGGTAAGATTCTTTAATATGCCGCTTAATATTATATAAACTATCTGTTGGTTAAGTATTCATTTTGGGGGTATAGTTTTCCTTTAACCATTTAGTTGTATAGCCAGTACATGGGGATGGACATTGGATCCCCCATTCTGGTGCACAAACAAGACGTTAGGATGATGGAAGGCATGCCCAAATGGCTCATGCCTGCTTTTTATTCCCTGACTGATGTAAACAAGATTCAAATATTTTTTACAGTGTAATTAAAGTTTACTTTGCTTAACTAACATGATAAAATAGGATTTGGAATATTTTTTTTTTGGGGTGACGGGTCCCCTTTAAATAGTGAGTATTCAATGGGTGAGCGGGTCAGAAACTTCAGAAACGATGGTGCTGTGCCCCCTGGGGAGCCTGGATCAGTAACTGCAACAAAATCGGCTCTCGCACACCCTAACTTAAGTTAAAGTAAACAGGTGCACAGGTAGAGGTAGAGGTACAGCCGCTTCACGTATGATGCTCCATAAAAGGTAATCCAAAGGCGCGCAGGATTAAATGCGAGCAAGATTGCCTTGAGTGTTTAGTGTCTCTACATTAAACACGCAAGACAATCTTGCTGGCATTAAATCAGTAGTGAGATGCTCAGTAGTGATGGGCGAATAAATTCACCTGGCACAAATCTGCGGCGAATTTCCGTGTTATACATTCGCGAATCTGCCTTGAAAATTCAACCGCGTAAATTTTAGATTTTTCGTGAAAATGTTAGATTTTCATGATTTTTTCATGAAAATGTTTGATTTTCGCGATTTTTCCGTGAAACTTTCCGATTTCACGATTTTTCAGCAAATGTTTCGCGAATTTCACGAATTTTAAGGGAAATTCGCTAATGGGAGAAATTCGCCCATCACTAAGGCTTAGTCTGAAGGCCAGTTACTTTAAGATTTGGGATGGGATCAGTAATGTAACTACCCCTCATGGGGAACCGGTGTAGGCCGTGCAGCCGGCCGCCCACCCCCTCCAAAAGCAATTTTTGTGGTGGATTCACTTGCGTGAAATTCTCTGGTGGCATTCCCCCAGTATTTCTGCCACTAGGTGGGAAATGCCTGTTTCCTCTCCTTGGAATACCTAAGAGCCTAGCCCCAATGTAAATTTGGGTGAGAATTGAGGTAGGAATGTATTTACTGTCCCAGATATTTTTGGAACTAAGACTGAATGTTTGACAAACCAATGTTATTACAGCTTAAAGGGGTCCTGACTAGTGATGGGCGAATTTATTTGCCAGGCACAAACTTTTTTTTGCTGCCAGCGACGGTTCCAACGCCGGCGCCAATTTTTAAGAGATGCCCATTGACTTTAATGGGCGCTGGCGTCAATTTTTTTGCTGTTTAGCGAATTATTCGGCAATTTCGTGATTTTCACTGGAAATTCTCGAAATTCGTGGTGAAGCGAAACGGGACAAATTCGCCCATCACTAACCCTGACCAATAATGTCTTTATTACTGTGATGGTAACAATGTGGTGGCTCTCATATTCAGAGAAGGAATGTTCTGTATCCACAAAGAGCTGGATGACCATACTAACCACCATTTTTAACCTGAAAATGTGTGACCATATCTCAGCTCTCCCATTATCTCACTCCATTGCAGTCGGCCCTACTGCACTTCTAATCCACAAATAAGGACTGCGACTTATGAAACTTGATCAGTTATCATGTGTACAAATCTCACCATAAATATCATAAAAATGAAAAAAAATCAGTCCATCTTCTCCTAATTCTCTTTACTCAAAGGGTACCACTGAGATATTAATCTACATCTGAAAAATGAAATCTGCGTAGCGAGAAGGTAATTTCAATTAGTTCAGCCTGGTGTCATACGAGGAACACAATTTAAAAGGAAGCATATTTGCTAATGAACAATAAAATTAAATTCTAGCTCAATATTCAACAGAATAAGATGAAAATAAACAACGTGGGAAGTTTGATTACCGATTCTGAGTAATTGTTCTGCTCAGTCCTGGAAAGATTCCTCTTTATCTTAAAAATTGGGGTGGGGGAGAGAGAAATGTATAAAATGCTAAGAATACCTTCTTCTAAAGAACATGCCATCATTGTGGTTTTAGCATCACAGTCACAAGCCATTGCCAATACTCCATCAGAAGTTGAGCAGCTCAGATGAAGCCGACCTGAACAGCAACTCCACTAGAATTAATTAGCTAGAATTACCCTGAATGGGACAAAGAACATGGGTATTTGGCTAATACAAAGGGAATATCACTTCCGAAATAACTGTGGTTTCAAGTGAATGTGACAAGACCAAGACAAGACCTTCTCTGGAACACTTCTCTTCAACTTGTTCCATGTATTTGGTGATTTCTGATGGACAGTCAGTGGGATCAAAATACCAATGCCACACAATGTGTATGGAGCCAGCAGCCTGGTTGGTGACCCTAAAACATAGTTGTTACGGTAAAATTTGTCTTAAAGGCCTCCAGTGAGATGTCCATGATCAAGAGTTAACGGGCAGTTCCATAAACGATATCAAGGCACAAGGCTGAACGTTCACTGATTAAACTCCAAGGGGACTTTGAATATTTCCATAGTTTGAAATCTGAGAGAGAATTTTTTTGTGGATTCACAGCCCACCAGGTTTTTTCCTGGGGTCCCATCGGCCCAGTCCAACCCGATTGTGAATTTTTCAATAAATTGCTTATGGCTAAATCTATAATGAATTGTAAAGGTGGCATTACTGTATTGTATGTGGGTTCAGTATCAGTATGTATTACATTTTTCTAGTAACAGTGATCGTTAAAGGAGAACTAAACCCTAAAAATGAATGTGGCTAAAAATGGTATATTTTCTATAGTGAACTTATTGCACGAGGCTAAAGTTTGAGCTTATCAATAGCAGCAATGATCCAGGACTTCAAACTTGTCACAGGGGGTCACCATCTTGGAAAGTGTCTGTGACACTCACATGCTCAGTGGGCTCTGATTGGCTGTTGAGAAGCTAAGCTTAGGGCTCGTCACTAATTATCCAGCAGAAAATGAGCTTCCCTGGCTGTAATATAAGCTGATGCTACAGGTTTGCTGATTATTAAATTCTCATGCTAATTGCACTGGTTTCTGTGCTGCCATGTAGTAATTATGTGTATTAATTACTAATCAGCCTTATATTGTGACATTTCTATTCTATGTGTACTGTATATTGTGAGTGGCTCCCTAAGCTCAGTAAGTGACAGCAGCACAGAGCATGTGCAGTGAATCAGCAGAAAAGAAGATGGGGAGCTACTGGGGCATCTTTGGAGACACAGATCTTTACTGCTAAAGGGCTGTGGTTGCCTTGGGCTGGTACAGAAACACAAAACATCATGTACAACATTTCTACCTACTTCTTTAGTTAGGCTTTAGTTCTCCTTTAAGGGACATGTACAGGTGACACTGGGGCAACAAAGCCCTTGCATCTGGGGTCTGTCTATGCTTTGCACTTCACCCAAAATCTGTTTTTGTTTTATTGAATGTGCTCACAGTCATCTATACCCTTATATTGCACAACCTTTTAAAGACAGAATATACTAAAGAAAAGATTTCATTTATACACATTTTATAAAGAGCTTATTTCTGCCCGTGCTTCTCTCTCAGTTAGGCAAACTTAATAAAGGCAAAGTTTGAAATGAAAGAATACATTCGTTTAAATCTTCCATTAATCTAAAACTGCAGAAAGAAAAAACATATTCTTTTGAGTGATCCATTTGTCTGAATCAGATTGCTGGGAGCTCTGTGAATCTGCAGGCTTTCGTTTTTATCAGGTTTTATCCACTTTCTGAACAAAAGGTGATGGTAATTAAAATAGAAAGCCGTCGAATATTCCTCCCAGTCGCACAAAGCCCCGAAATCTCAGCGCATTCTGTAAATTCTCTGCCCGCCAGCAAACTCAAAGTTCATTTTACTTTTAATCTTTTTCTGTTTTGCAAAGACACAAGTGTGTTTGATGGATGACACCCGAGCATAAGGCTAATGCAAATGGTTTCATTGCTAAAAACGTTAAATCTGTTGTTAATATTTCCACTGCACTTACACGACATAAATAACGTCAACGCACTTACACAAACAAACAACTGCATGAAAAATGAGACCAACATGTCATGAAAAATGAACGGCACGTGGGAAGCAAAAGTGCCAATGTTTCATATTTCTCTTTGTAAAATAACAAATTATCAACTGAAGTTTGCAGGAAAAAAAAAAAAAAAGAATGCGGCAACATGTGGGTTATAGATTACATATATAAAATATGTATACCGTATATACTTGAGTATAAGCCGAGTTTTTCAGCCCCCAAAATATGCTGAAAAACTCTACCTCGGCTTATACTCGGGTCAAGCGCAAAAACGGTCGCCTAAGAATATTCACCGGCGGCTTAGAATAGTAGCCGGCGCCTAAGAATATTTGCCAGCGCTTAGAATAGTAGCCAGCGCCTAAGAATAGTCATCCAAAAACGAGATTGAAACTTACCAGAAGCTGCTGCATTTCTCACCCTCGGCTTATACTCGAGTCAATAAGCTTTCCCAGTTTTTGGAGGTAAAATTAGGTACCTCGGCTTATACTCGGGACGGCTTATACTCGAGTATATACAGTATATATTGGAAATATAATGGAAAAAGCTTCCTGTTTATCAACGTCTGTTCTGACATTTATTTCAATTGATGCAGAAACCTTTGACAAATGCTCCTGTTTCTGATTTCATGTCACACACAGTCATTTAGAAGATTAAAGACTTTGGACATCTCAGGAAAATGTATTTATCCCCGAAATTTGCCCAGTGTTGATAAATGACCCCCAGTGACTGTATTGGTATTGTGAGCAACTATTCAGAAGTGTGTCAAAATTTTTTTTGACGCCAGTGAATTTTCATGGCACTTTCCAGGATCAGCGAAATGCAGAAATTGCCCGGCAGCAAAACGTGGAAATTCATTCCTGACTAATTTATTCGCCCATCACTAGCCAAGTATCATCAGCCTAAATTATATCATGTAAGTTGTCTTAGGCTTAGTCCACACCAGGCAATTCGGGGAGATTTAGCGCCTGGCGACTAATCACCTCTTCTTTGAGGCGACTAATCTCCCTGAACCTCTTCCTCTTCTCCTGCGCCGGCTGTAATGAGAGTCGCCTGCGTTATGACACACGCGAAGCTTCGTTTCCGAAGTCGCCTGAAGTTGCCTCATGAGGAAACTTCGAGCAACTTTGGGAAAATGAAGTTCGCGTGTGTCATAACGCAGGCGACTCTAATTACAGCCGGCACAGGAGAAGAGGTTCAGGGAGATTAGTCGCCTCAAAGAAGAGGTGATTAGTCGCCAGGCGCTAAATCTCCCCGAATTGCCTGGTGTGGACTAAGCCTAAGACAACTTACATGATATAATTTAGGCTGATGATACTTGGCTAGTGATGGGCGAATAAATTAGTCAGGAACGAATTTCCACGTTTTGCTGCCGGGCAATTTCTGCATTTCGCTGATCCTGGAAAGTGCCATGAAAATTCACTGGCGTCAAAAAAAATTTTGACACACTTCTGAATAGTTGCTCACATCAACATTCGTCAAAATTGTCGTGATTGACATGGTCATCAAAATTGATGTGGATGTTAAAATCCGAGTTTTCGTGAATTTTTCACCGCTTCACGAATTCTGTGGGAAATTCACAAATTTCTTGGGAAATTCACACATTTTTTCAGCAAAGTCAAACGGGACAAATTCGCCCATCGCTTCAATTAAAAAACACTTACTAGAGAATTGTTGGCCTCAGAAAAACCAATACAGTCACTGGGGGTCATTTATCAACACTGGGCAAATTTGCCCATGGGCAGTAACCCATGGCAACCAATCAAATTGCTGCGTTCATTGTTCTATTTGCAGCTGGCTTCAAAAAGCGAATCACTGATAGGTAACTGCCCATGGGCAAATTTGCCCAGTGTTGATAAATGAGCCCCACTGTGTTTCCCATTCAAGTCAATGCAAAGCACTAGGAGATGGTTTTGGGTTCGTAAAGAAAAATCACATAAGTTATTTGCCTTATAGTAAAAAAAAAACTGAATGGAACATTAACAAAGAATAGGTGAAAATAATTACACCCCGCTGGGCAGCTGAGCATAGCGACCAATTAACTAATTGAATGCCGGCACACCAGAATTGGACGCTGACTCCTCCCGATCCCCTCCTGACCACTCCTGACCCCCTCCTGACCCCCCAGACTCCCCCGACTCCCCCCCCCCGGCGCGGTCCTTGCAATAAGGACACCGGTCCCAAAAAAGGTTGGGGATTGCTGCTTTAGGGTCATCAGGGCACATAAGGCTAAAAACAACATGACCCCAGATTAACATTCGTGTGCTTTTTCAGGCAACTATTGCCCAGCAAGTACTACTTCAAGACATAGAAGATGTCATGTAAAACATTGAAGAGCATGACTTTTAGGCAACATCCATCTGGGGCAACAGGCAAGAGATAGAGTCAGATAAGGTACAAGAGTTACAGTCAGCTGAAGGCTGGTTGAAGGCAAACAAGTTTCAGTGACATAGGAAACCCTGGGGCAAGACTATAACCTCCTGAGACAAACAGATGTGAACCTTGTGTGAAATGACCCTCATTTGAGAAGTTATAGGGATTTTAAGCTTCTATTTACATCAATGACCACATTACATTTGCCTCAATTGCATCACCGTATTGTGTCCCCTCATATGTCCCATCTTGTTCTACTACTGCCTGCTGCCCCCTCAAGCTTCTGTCAGTTCTTGAAGTTATATAAAAAATATTTGGACTAATATTAATTTAACTAAAGGTGACCACAGACTTGACAATTACGATCTTTCCTGGAAAAGATGTTTGTTTCAACACATGTTGAATGAATTACATATAAAAACAATAGGATTCTACCTATATCTGATGATTCAGCACTAACAATGGCTGAAGTTTGGGTTCCTTCAAAGGCGCCCGATCAAAACTTTCTGCCCAGCCCGATTGTCGAGCAGACCAATATCCAATTCTTTTGCCGATATCGATCAGCTCTTTTCCCAAAATACACGCACCGAATATCGTACGAAAATTTGTTTCAAACGATATTATCTGTGTGTCTATGGCCACCTTTAGAGGAGGAAAGGCTTTATAGGATTCTTTAAAGCAAGACATTAGAGAGCCACTTTCTTCTAACTTCAGTTGAGCAGTTATTTGAAATACTCACTAGTGTCTCACTTTGAAGGACTTTATCTGCCAGTTATTGCCTTTGCACACTGCAGGCTAACTAAAGATTTGTACTTAGCTTCAGGTACTGAGCTCTGTGACACAGGGTGTAGATTAGTCTCTTTGTCTTGTGTTTCTCCATATTAATTTGTTGTGTCTCCCTCCCTCTGCACCTGTTTTATTATTACAGACTTTGTATTCTTGAGTGTCTCTCTGTGTCCATGTGCATCTGTCTATGTCTCGGAGGCACCATTAGCCACTAAACACTTTTTCCTCCAGTCATCAACCTGGCCGGAACTAGTTTTACGCTCTGGAGAAGACACGTCTAGCCTACTTGGTGGAGGGCCAATAATGGAAACCAGTGTTGACCACTCCCCCCTTTTTTAACCACACCCACATTATCTCAAGAACTTTTAAGACCATGTGCACGTTAATGGTGGTAAGACACCAAAAAAAGAAATGGTTGGTGCTCACTGCAGGGATATCACTAGTGATGGGCGAATATGTCCCGTTTCGTGAATTTTTGAAGTCAGTGGGCATCAAAATTATTTTGACTCGCCTCAATTTTGATGCCCGTGACAATTGTTATACACGCCCCTATTTTGGGCAAATGCATTAAAGTAAATGGGGGCCCGAATAATTTTGATGCACGACAAATTTTTTCGAGGAAGCAGATTTTTTGCCGGCAAATTTTCCAGTTACGCCAATTTATTCGCCAGCGGCGAAACGCAGAAATTCACTGTGAATTCGCTCCATCACTAGATATCACTCATCAATGTAACTCATACCCTTAAATATACCATAAACATACCCTCAAATCCATATGCCTCATCCTCCCCTGTGAATATCACTGCACCCCACCAGCACATGATTAAACATCTTAAGGGCCCCTAACAACAATTACCAAATGTGAACAAACCCCCAGAACAAACCCTACCAGGCTCAGGGGGCAGTTATTCTTAGTACTGATATGTTATAAAGTTTACACAAGGTAAGGAATAACAAGGGGTCTGGCCCATGGGCTGCCAGTTGAGTACCGTATATACTCGAGTATAAGCCGTCCCGAATATAAGCCGAGGTGCCTAATTTTACCTCCAAAAACTGGTAAAGATTATTGACTCGAGTATAAGCCTAGGGTGAGAAATGCAGCAGCTTCTGGTAAGTTTCAATCAAAAAATTGATGGTTTCTGCTCCCACTGGAGGTGCCAGCGACTCGTTTTTGGATGCCGGCGAATATTCATGGAGACTATTCTTGGACGCCGGCGATTATTCTTAGAAGCCTGCGACTATTCTTAGAAGCCTGCGACTATTCTTGGAAGCCTGCGACTATTCTTAGACGCTGGCGACAGCGGCGACAGTTTTTCCGCTTGACCTGAGTATAAGCCGATGTTGAGTTTTCCAGCATATTTTGGGGGCTGAAAAACTCGGCTTATACTCGAGTATATACGGTAAGTAGATAACAACATCTTTCCAACCATACGTAAATAGATTTTTTACACCATTCAAAAATGTCAATGTTTGCAGATTCTTGCTCTGCATGAAGCCTATGATACTGAAGTAGAGTTAATGAATTAAATGTAATAGCATGAGTATGACAGGGGTGGGATGGGCTTGTAGCACTTTAAATGGTGGAACTTCTTTGATATCTGACAAGCAACTTATTCCAGGATACTATAAAGGAAGGTCCTCCCGGCAGAAGAGAATCATGTTTGTGGTAACTCACCAGTAGAAACATGGATCTCTGGTGACAAACCTTCAAGCCAAAGAAAATTAAGTGACATTTAATTCCAAATGCATGCCCAACCTAGAAGCTTTTAGTGTAGGCCCACAGTACATCTCTAGGTACTTTGTAGAGCAGAGACCTTCACCAGTTCAGAATAGTGCAGGGCAGGGCACAATTGTGCAAAACAAATTACCATTTGCCCCTTTTTTTTACACTTTAAGAATAACCTCAATAGTCTATCCCTTGTTTTACTTATACACTGCAATCAAATTCACAATTCAAAAACTGATCCTTGTTTCAAATTCCTGGAATTTGAGGACAAAGTGGTGTTTCATATTTGGACAAGTTCAGCAAATGTATTTCCCTGTTTCCATTCAGTCGGCTGAACTACACAACTTGAAAAAGCTCCCAAGGTCCTCTAACTTTGTGACAAGTTCATTATGTTCCTACAGATAAAAGACACTGCTTAGAACTGTTTAACATAAGGGAAATTGTGTAGCATTTTCATAATAACCTCAGAGAAAATGTATTTGACATTTACTTACTATATGATTTTGACAGCAGAGAGATTCTGGGAAAAACAGCTTAGATATAATTGAACATAGAAAGAATGATGCATTTTTGTAAGAGCTCCATATCAGCTTTTTACTAACCAACTGCCTAAATAAAATATCAGCCAACTCTTCCACTAAGCCAAGAACTGTAGATCTACAGGGCAAAAAGCATTGTGACTTCCATGCAGAGCAGCATGATAGAAGGGAGAGTGTAGGAAAGCTCAGTAATGTACCACATACTTTTCTTTTTATTGGGATTGTAGAAATTAAGAATGAAGAAATTATAGTATAATGTGAATAATAGTGTCTGGGAAGGGAGTGTGACTGTGGGATAGCAGGTATAGTAGGGAGAGATGGTGTCTATAGTAACAGTGGATAATAGTCTCTGGGAAGGGAGTGTGACTGTGGGATAGCAGGTATAGTAGGGAGAGATGGTGTCTATAGTAACAGTGGGATAATAGTCTCTGGGAAGGGAGTGTGACTGTGGGATAGCAGGTATAGTAGGGAGAGATGGAGCCTATAGTAACAGTGGGATAATAGTCTCTGGGAAGGGAGTGTGACTGTGGGATAGCAGGTATAGTAGGGAGAGATGGTGTCTATAGTAACAGTGGATAATAGTCTCTGGGAAGGGAGTGTAACTGTGGAATAGCAGGTATAGTAGGGAGAGATGGTGTCTATAGTAACAGTGGATAATAGTCTCTGGGAAGGGAGTGTGACTGTGGGATAGCAGGTATAGTAGGGAGAGATGGTGCCTATAGTAACAGTGGATAATAGTCTCTGGGAAGGGAATGTGACTGTGGGATAGCAGGTATAGTAGGGAGAGATGGTGTCTATAGTAACAGTGGATAATAGTCTCTGGGAAGGGAGTGTGACTGTGGGATAGCAGGTATAGTAGGGAGAGATGGTGCCTATAGTAACAGTGGATAATAGTCTCTGGGAAGGGAGTGTGACTGTGGGATAGCAGGTATAGTAGGGAGAGATGGTGCCTATAGTAACAGTGGATAATAGTCTCTGGGAAGGGAATGTGACTGTGGGATAGCAGGTATAGTAGGGAGAGATGGTGTCTATAGTAACAGTGGAGACTGTGACTAAGGGATGTTTAATACAAGGTCATGGTCGTGTTGCATTGTGCTTAGAGTAAAAGAACATTCTGTCACAGTGGTACCGATTCCACCTGAAAGCCATTGTAAGCATCAGTCCTATTCAGCAGTGGGCCATGTTGGACAGGTGACTTGGGCAACCTGGCTGGACGCATACACGCATGAGTAGACGCATGCACACATTCGCAAATAAACGAGGCACATGTCTACCCCTAGTTTTGGCCCTGGTCCTGTTTTTCTTTATGGCTGAGTCTTCAGCTGAGAATTGTGTAACGGATCAAATTTGAAGCCCTTAAAAGGATTTATTATTAAAGAGATTGAGAGAAGAAAGCTCAGCAATGCAAAACTAATGAACTAATCCACCCTTTAAGGGCAATGGCATAGTGGGGAATGTGGATGTATTGCTAATTATTTATAGGAGGCAGCTTGCTCAGAATATTGACTGCATTTTGATGTAACATTATAATTACCAAAATAGACAGTCTCACTGAGTAAACAAGTAACCGGTTGCAGTATATTATCTTTAGCATTGGGTAGAAAAATATTAACAGAAGTTTTTTCACTTTTTGTCCTTTTTTGCTCAGTAAGTCAGTTACTGTTGATCCACTGAGAATCGCAGCCCTTAAATCTTTCATGAGCGGCACTCGCACCTCATTGAACAGAGTTGTCTCCTGTTCATTTGATTTAGAATCACAAGTCCTAGTGACTCTTCAATGTTCCTCTGATCCTCTGTTTCAAGTAATAGTAACTCTTCAGTGTTCCTGTGACCTCTGACCCTCTCTATCAAATCATCATCATTTATTTATATAGCGCTGTCAAGATACGCAGTGCTTTACTGCAGTTATAGCAAACAGGGAATAAATAAATCTTCCTCTGACCCTGTGTATCAAGTCCTAGTGACTATCGAATCTTCCCCTGTATCAAGGATTAGGTAAGGGGCGCTGTAGAGACTGAAGGGAAAGGGCGAGTCCTTGAGGCAGGAGCTGAATGTGCCTAGGGAACACTTGAAGGGAAAGCAGAAACCGGTTGATGAGGGCGAAGAAAGAGTCTGGATCAGGCTCAGAACAGGACGGAGAGGGCGAAGTTCAGGACTAGACAGGAAGAAGAGGGCGACGACTCAACAGGAACAGACTGGACGGTGCAGGAGTGGAACAGGAACAGACTGGATGGGATAGGACGGTGTGGGCGTAGATCAGATCTAACTGGGGATAGAGTGCAGAGGGAGCCTGGAGCAGGATAGCAAGACAGGAGTAGAAGGAGACTAGAGTGGATAGCAAGAGAGGACTGGAGCAAGATAGCAAGAGAGGACTGGAGCAAGAGAGGACAGGAGCAAGATAGCAAGAGAGGACAGGAGCAAGAGAGGACAGGAGCAAGATAGCAAGAGAGGACAGGAGCAAGATAGCAAGAGAGGACAGGAGCAAGATAGTGGCAAGGTACAAGGCAGGGTCAGAAAGCCAGAATCAGGAACAGGCAAGACAAGGTGAAGTCAAGGCAAGATACAAGGTGGAACAGGAAGCAGAAATCAGGAACAAGCAAGACAGGGTCAAGTCAAGGTTGGGAAGGTACAAGATAGGATAAAGCAAGACAAGATAAGACAAGGACAGGCAGAGCGGAATAATAAGGGAAAAGGGGCAAGAGCTAGAACTACCTAGTTAGGGGCGCTGCCACAGTACTAGGAAAAACCATGCAATGCTCTGGCAAGGAGTGGTTTAAGTGCTGCCCTTAAATAGGGAAGAGTCAGCCCTGATTGGCTGATTAAACTAGGCAGCAGCTGGGTTGGGGCTGTAGATGCCAAACAGGCTGCAGCTGAGTTGGGGCTGGAGAGGCCAATCAGGTGGCAGCTGAGCTGGGACTGGAGAGGCCAGGTTACACATAGCGAGCGACCCTACAGGCTGCTCACCTGGCCAAATGGTTAAGGTATTGAGCCAGAAACCCAAAGGTCCCTGGCTCGAATCCCAGCAACACCTGACCCTCTGTTTCAAGTCCTAGTGACTCTTCAGTGGTCCTAGTCACTGTTAAATCAAGTCTTAGTGACTATTCAATATTGACCCTCTTTTTATGATGAAAAACTTTTTGTCCTAATTCTGATTTCATAATAAGTTACACATTAGTTATTAAATGGACTGGAAGAGAGCAAGTAGGGTCCCAGCACTATCTTTGAGAGTAATCTGAATGTACACATGATGAACCAGAGATGATAACCCAGAGAGGGAAATCCAGTGTGCCTTGGGCACTTTGTAAGCTACATTTATAGCCCCATCACTTGATGAGTGATCTGATTGTCTTGCCTGCAACTAAACTCTGCTTTGGCTTATTCCAGCAGATCACGAGCTGCAGTACATGCTATAACCATCTTCCTCAATGAGGAGCATTTACAGAAAGAAAGAGGCTGATGTTCTTGTGCTTAGGAAAGATGTGAGAAATGTTTCTAATTTTATTCCTATGCAGAAGAACATCAGCCTCTTTCTTTCTCCTGACAACTTCCTTGACTACTTGCTGGTCAGACTGGTGGGAAACTGACCAGCAGGTGGCGCTGTTGTAATAAAACGTATTCATATTATCAGTACATGTATCCCTTAATATGCTGGAATTAAAGAAAAATAAATAATGACTGCACATTGAAAAATGTCTTAGAATAGCACTCTCATTAGTTATACATTTATTTATTTTAAAGATTTACTTATCCTTTAAGGAAACAGTGATATTTATTAAATAGATTGGGCAACACTCTAAGTTATACTACAGGGTTCAGCTGTACCTCGGCCAGGGCCTCTAACTAGGATACTAACCCCACACATGCACCTCAGGGGAGTTATAGACTGCTCGCTAAATAAGCTTCTCTATCTTGTGCTCCTCATACAATGTAGTGTCCTACTGTACCTTATACACAGGGTATAGGCTGGCTAATCTCTCTTACTTATCTTCCTATATGGAAATAATCACATAGAGGTTTTAAATTGTCATACTCCCTGTGGAAAACCAGCTCAGAGGGCACAAGCAGTGTAGCAAGGGGAGGCCACTACATCCTTGTATAGTCATATACTGCTGTACATTGAAAATGAAGCTGTAAATAGACTAAGAGAGATTCATACCGACACATTCAATCAGTGAAATGATTTTATCTACAATTTAGAAGCTGATTGCCTTCTGTATCGGTTGCAAATTTAATAAGAAAAAGCTGTTTACCTTATTTCCTAAAACGTCTGTAATGCTACAGGGTGTTTGGATAAACCAAGCAATTAATTGAAGTCAATGGATATTATCCCAAACTGAATTAATATGTTAATCACTGTTTCTAACTGAAACCAATTCTGCATAAACAACATCAGCAAATCATTCAGAATGAAATCAGCATTTCAGAGTCCGGGGCTCATCCCTATTCAGTCTCTGGCATATAATAAACATATAGGGCGGCTCTGGGGGTTATTCCATGGGGGGATCACCGATCACTGAAATGTTCGTATCTCTGACACGTCTGCTTTAAGGTTCTTTAGGATTTTTGCTGAATTAGAATTAAAAAGTGTTCCTAGAATGTTGGGTAATGATAGGCCTGGTCCGAATTTGCGTTGAATTTCCGCATTTCGCCGGCGGTGAATACACTCCCGCAAAAATTTGACTGCCTTCAAAAACTTTTGGACATGCTTGTGAAAAAACGCTTGGGCGTCAATTTTTAAATTTTTCGCAGTTTCATGAATTTCGCGGGAAATTTGCAAATTTTTCATCTAAGCAAAACGGGAGAAATTCGACTATCGCTAATGAATGTATGTGTAAGGTTTAAAGCAGGGGTCCCCAACCTTTCTTACTCGTGAGCCACAGTCAAATGTAAAAAGAATTAGGGAGTAGTGATGGGTGAATTTATTCGGCAGGTGCAAATTCGCGCCGGCGTCGCCGTTTTGCGAATTTCGTGGGAAATTTGCGAATTCTTCGGCAAAGCAAAACGGCGCAAATTTTGCCCATCACTATTAGGGAGCAACAAAACCATCATAAAAGTTCCTGAGGGTGCCAAATAAGGGCTGTGATTGGCTATTGGGTAGCCTCTGTGTGGACTGGCAGCCTATAGGAGGCTCTGTTTGGCAGTACATCTTGCCACAGAGCCAATAATCTAAGAGAAAGCACCTGCTTGGGGGACACTGGTATCCAATCGGTTTGTGAGAAGTTGCTCACGAGCCACTGGTAGGGGACCACTGGTTTAAAGGAACAGTTCAGTGTAAAAATAAAACCTGTTTAAATAGATAGGCTGGAGTGTTTGATTGGTGTTGTCGCACAACGCCATACAAGTCTATGGGCGTAATTTTTTATTCCGTGGCGAAACAAGGCGAAAAAGTACACCCATCCCAAATAGTAATGGGTGAATTTCTGTTTGCGAAAAATTTGTGAAAAATTAGCGAAAAATTAATGAAACAAATCGATGCCGGTGCAATTTTGGAAGCGCACCTGAAAATTCGATTGCGTCAATTTTGACGCCGTCGTTAAAGTCAATGAGAGTCTGAATAGTGTTGATGCACAGCAATTTTGACGCAGGCGACTTTTCGGACACGCATCCAAAAAATTTTGGGGGAATTTCGCGAGTTTTGGCGGCGCATCATGGAAATTCATCACGAATTTGCGCCAGGCGAATGTATTCGCCCATCATTAGTCAGTAACAGCAATCTTTATACATTACATTTCTGCCTATCTGACTATATTAGAAACATTTTTTATTTTGCACAGCCTATTTATTTACCCAGGTTTTATTTTCACACTGAACTGTTCCTTTATAGGGATGTCGCGGACTGTTCGCCCGCGAACTAGTTCGCGCGAACATCGGCTGTTCGCATCCGCCGAATGTTCGCGAACGTCGCACGACGTTCGCCAATTTGGGTTCGCCTTAGCTGGCAGTTATTTTTGCCATTTCTCCCCCAGACCAGCAGATACATGGCAGCCAATCAGGAAGCTCTCCCTCCTGGACCACCCCCACACCCCCTGGACCACTCCCCTTCCATATATAAACTGAAGCCCTGCAGCGTTTTTTCATTCTGCCTGTGTGTGCTTGCAAGAGCTAGTGTAGGGAGAGAGCTGTTTAGTGATTTGAGGGACAGTTGATAGTAACTTTGCTGGCTAGTAATCTACTTGATACTGCTCTGTATTGTAGGGACAGAACTCTGCAGGGATTTGAGGGACAGTGAGTTTAGGTTAGTTAGCTTTGCTGACTAGTAGTAATCTACCTTCTACTGCAGTGCTCTGTATGTAGCTGCTGTGGGCACTGATCTCTTCTGATCTCATCTGCTGACTGCTGTAATAACCCAATAGTCCTTGTAAGGACTGCTTTTATTTTCTTTTTTGTTTTTTTACTTTGCTACTATAAGAGCCCAGTGCTATTAGTCTAGCTGTGTTGGGGAGTGGGACTGGTGTGCTGCTCCTCCTAGTAGTTCACCACTACCAGCACCAACCAGAGTCAAAATTGTTACAAAGTATCTTATTTGCACCTGTTAGCTGTTCTGAGCTCTCTGCCAAAAGCCAATTAAGTTAGAAACTGTTTTTTTTCTGGCTGTTCAGTGCAGAGAAAAGAGGGACTTTCCAGTACAAAAGAGGGACAGGGGGTTGAGTGGTCAAAAGAGGGACAGTTGGGAGGTATGCAAGTGCCACCTAGCTGTGTGAGCTTTTTCACATTCTGTCTAAATAACAATAATAATTCCGTGTCGGTAAACATCACCTGAGTGATGTTTTTACAGCAGCAATAATATATTCCGTATCCACTGCTGTAGTGTATACGTTGCCCTTGCAGGCATTGTTTGCCCAGTCTTTAACCAAGTGCCACCTAGCTGTGTGAGCTTTTTCACATTCCGTGTCCAGAAACATCACCTGAGTGACGTAGTGTGATTTCTGCCCTTTACAGCACAAAACGCAGCGCTGTGTCAACAATGTATTTTTCAGATACATTTTTGCCCTTGATCCCCCTCTGGCATGCCACTGTCCAGGTCGTTGCACCCTTTAAACAACTTTAAAATCATTTTTCTGGCCAGAAATGTCTTTTTTAGCTTTTAAAATTCACCTTCCCATTGAAGTCTATGGGGTTCGCGACGTTCGCGAACCGTTCGCATTTTTGGACGCAAGTTCGCGAATATGTTCGCGAACATTTTTTCCGCCGTTCGCTACATCCCTATTCCTTTAAAGTGCTGCCTGGGTAGCTGGTAGATAAATACATCTGTATGGGTAGGGGGTTTGATCTGGGGGTCCACTCAGGTCTTCTTCTGACTAAATTGGTTTATCTGGTTCTTTTCCCGACTTTATAGAAGGTGACTTCCATTCCTATGATGAAATCACTGCCACGTTTCATGGCGGAAGGTCAATGTGGAGATAAATCTGTTTCAGGTCACACTGGGGGGAAATAATGAAACAACTCCATGTAAAGTGTCACTTTATTTGCCCTCTAAACAACCAATGAGTGGCAGCGTTAAGTTATGGTTACTCAAGTGCCTAATAAATATATGTGAATATGAATAACTGAGCCGGCTTCTTACACTGGGACTGTGATCATTTCTCATGGCTCTTTCCTTCCATGAATGATATCAACACTTACTATCAATATTTTATATTATCTGCTCCCAGCGCCACTTTCTAATACAATTGTGTCTCCATTGCTGATGTTGATCATTCTTCCAAAGGAGTTCTGTTTCAATTTGACATTTACTGTGGGATGTACAGTATGCATAAAGGTTTTCACACAGGTTCAGTGCAGCCGAATTGTCCTTAAAGGGAACATATATCCTTTTTATTAACAGGTTTTTTCTTACTTTATATTGATTCCCATAGACAGTACAGTATGAGATATAGCTTATTGTGTGCCCAGAACATTCCTTCTCTGTAGATTTGTATTTATACATATGGGAGGAGGTGCCATATAGTTTCCCTTAGACAGTATAGTATGAGGGTATAGCTTATTGTGTGCCCAGAACATTCCTTCTCTGTATATTTGTATTTATACATATGGGAGGAGGAGGTGCCATATTGATTCCCTTAGACAGTACAGTATGACGGTATAGCTTATTGTGTGCCCAGAACATTCCTTCTCTGTATATTTGTATTTATACATATGGGAGGAGGAGGTGCCATATTGATTCCCTTAGACAGTACAGTATGAGGGTAAAGCTTATTGTGTGCTCAGAACATTCCTTCTCTGTGTATTTGTAATTTGCTAGTGTTCTTTTTTAAAAACTCTGCATTGTTTAAAAATCAGGTTGTTTTGCGTCCAAAAATGGTACTTGCTCCTCATTTGGAATGAAACATTCTATACTCATAGATCTCACAATATTGAAGGAGAAATAAGCAGAGAGACAAGTATGACTATTGAATATGGTAAATGTCCCTGTACTTCCAGCTCTCAATATAAAACAAGTGATCCTGAGTGCCACAGACAACTTGTACTGTTAATTAGCTGAGCCTCTTACAATTAAACATTCCTAATTATTTCTCAGCCTTATCTTTAATCATATTTATGGGCTGACTTTTATTCATTTATTAACCTTTTAATTCTGTCTTTATCAGGGTAATTGTCTGTAGGGCATCGCCGGCTCGATTCTCATATGTCTCTCTCTGTTGTTTGCGTTTTATATTGGGTCTGTTTGTTACTAATTAATCAAAGTGGAACTAACGTGGCTTCGGGCGATCCTCTCGCAGATCGTCTCAATGCTTGTGGGAGATCTCGAATCCTTTGAACGTGACGTCCCTAAATCAGGGAAAGTTATTGTACTGGAACTAGGAAGCCGGATATATTGTTGGGGTTTCAGTGTTTGAGGCCGGAATCCCCTTGTGTCGGCTGCAGAGACATCACTCACTTGTGAGAACAGAAGGAACAGAGAGCAAAGATAGATATTTAACCATTTATTAGGTCATTGGTCATCTGTTTAGGGGCTAATGTTACATTTTCATACTCTAGGATTGGGATTTGCTAGGAATTGTAGCACTGCTTTCTGGCGGGCCATTGTTTCTCCTACTCAACGTAACTGAATGTGTCTCAGTGGGACCTGGATTTTACTATTGAGTGATGTTCTTAGATCTACCAGGCAGCTGTTATATTGTGTTAGGGAGCTGTTATCTGGTTACCTTCCCATTGTTCTGTTGTTAGGCTGCTGGGGGGGGGGGTGATATCAGTCCAACTTGCAGTACAGAAGTATAGAGTAACTGAAGTTTATCAGATCACATGACTGGGGGCAGCTGGTTAACTGACAACATGTCTAGCCCCATGTCAGATTTCAAAATTAAATATAAAAAAATCTGTTTACTCTTTTGAAAAACAAATGTCAGTTCAGAATTCTGCTGGAGCATCACTTTTAAAGGAAAACTATACCCCCAAAATGAACACTTAAGCAACAGATAGTTTATATCAAATTGAATGACATATTAAAGAATCTTACCAAACTGGAATATA